>CM074860.1:46042500-47292500 GCA_037501455.1 Lantana camara | reverse complement strand
CTCCCATTCCCCGCTAAACCTCCTAGCGAGGGCCGGTATCACCGTAGCTTGGTTGGGACTAGTATATGGGATCCCCGTCAGCCCTTGCTTCCTCGGTTAGCCACATATACTAAGTCCCTGGGCCCGTGAACATAACAGATATGAAATCTCGCCAAAACATATCCATACATACATATGATACATACTATAAGAAATCATACCTTACCGTGTAACTCGGCATATGCTATATACGTACCTCTCCGTGACATCCTAATCCGTAGCTAGCATGAAGACACACGGTTTGGAGCATAGCCTCATTACAAAACCATTTTTAAGCTTATAGACGCTCATACGAATAATTCAGAAGAATTTACTCGATAACTTCACTTGAAAACCATATATATATATAATCATAAGGTTTTGGCCAAAGCTTTTCACATAAGGGTTGCAGGGTTTAATACGTAGCTAAAACGAAAACACCCTCACCTGAACCGTGACGAAACAAGGAACGAGTTATCAAGTGCTCAAAGGATCAAGATCTCTCCACCCTGGAGATAAACTGTACAAAAGACAACATGACGTGTTGGTGAGACTCGCGACTTCAATAAACCATATATGACGCACGGCAATGCTCAAGCATGATATCAAGGCATAAAGATCATGTTATATCATAGAAACGTTCACGTGCACTATTAACGCAATTAAAGCATATAAGCAAGCCATTTATTCAAATACTTTCAAGAAATGAAGGTATCATACTCATTTATTTCATATCCTTCATAATTCTTAACAATATCTTACAAAATCTTGGAACCATATTCAAATTATACCTTCAAGCATGTTTACATTGAGTATGATACACAAAAATGCAAAGAACATCACTTAAGACATCAAAAGAATGCAAGAATGTACTTAATATTTCATATAGAAGCATTTAAGCCACGTCATAGCAATTCACAAAAAGTATACTTTAAACCTCATCCAAATACCATGAAATTGCACCATAATGCTCCCAACATATAGCAAAACAAGTTCATAGTTCAACACGAAAGGAGATAAAGTCATGAAGGAGGTGAAATAAATCAAAAACCGAAAAGGAAGTAACGAGGACTGCGCAAGGGAAGGGACACGGGGGTGTCACCCTCCTTAGCCAAACTGAGCCACGACCGTGGCTCAGTACAGAGCTGCCCAGAAGGTGTGACACGCCCGTGTCTCACACTTATGTGTAAATGAGACACGGGGGTGTCACGGTACAGAACTTAACCGCTCACAAAGTTTTACAGGCAAAACTGAACCCAAACCAAATCAATCCAAAAGCACACCAAATCAACTCCAAATGCTCTGAAACTTAATATACAGAATATTTGGCATGTTATGAACATTTTGCATTTAGAGTTCAAAGGCTAAATCACACGTTAAGATCATCTAAATCACGCAGCAAAACTAGGTCGCCAAAATCGCACATAAAAGCTCAATTGTTCAATCATGCCTTGATCAAGTACTTAGGGGTTGAATTTGGATCTGAAACTTTGGGGAATGAATGATAAAATACTAAACAACTAATATACATCATATATATACAAAATGACACAATTTAAAGCACATTAGGGTGACCAACAACCACACAATTGCAAGAGCAACAATTCTGTCAAAGATCATGCATAAGAACAGGCCATGTCTTTCGGTTTTGAGGCTTAAAATGGATCCAATTTCTTGAAACATGAATGCTAACATCTAGAAAAATGAGTTTACATAAGATCCATGCAATTTCACATGAAAAGAAGATCATTTAGTCAAGCAACAAAGCAAAATGAACAGCAGCAGTCCGGAAAACTGGGGAAGCAGTTTGATCATCAAGTTTGGAGCTCCATAACTCATAATTTCATAAAAGGGTCAAGAGATGAAATCTTCCTAACACCATATACTATCAGTTAGGAAAACAATAGGTCAAGAAACAAGCTCATATGATCATGAATAAGCAAGAAAATCAGCCACACAAGCAAATAGGTCACTAGAACAAAAATCCCTAAAAGTTCATTCCAAACTCATAATCCAAACCCTAATCAAATCTGATCCAAATCATGTTGTAAGGAGATGAAATCAAGTATAATAGATTAGAGAAGACATAAATATTCATACCTTAAAGATTTGGGAGAGAAAGGTGGTGGTTTGAGCTCCAAAACCACAAAAATGGCCAAGGGTTTTCTCTCTTCTCCTCTCTCGTTTCAGTTGCAGCTGAAAATGGAGATATTTGGTTCGGTTTTCAGATCTAAAGGGAAGAGAAAGGGGTTAACTCAAGGTACAAGAGTCAAGGTTAAGGTATGGTTAGGTTAAGAGGTGTTATGGGGTCCCACCATGAAGACTAGTCAACAAAAGGAGTTCTTCTTGCACGAGTTGCTCGTTACGGTTGGATTTTGGAGGTCTTAATGATCTCAAAAAGGTATGAGGCTTGTTCCATTGTCTCCGCATCGTCGATAGAAAGGCAACGGAGGTGTCGGAATTCGAATCCGAATTACCGAGCTCAAGATATCACGCACGGAACCAAGGGTGCGCTAATTGATCGTTGGCCCCCGACTTGGTTCCAAAAATCAAATTAAATTCGTTAACACGTCAAATGAATCCGAATACATAAACCGAGCATATAGGCATGTTCAAAGCACACATATTTACGACATACTAAATTTTCACGACATTCCGATATCATTACATATATGAACGAAGCACAAATAGAACACTCATGCGCATGAACGAATTCATATTGTTATAAATTAATTACTAAAACTTAATTTCCTTCTTTAAATAAATTAAAGCCAACTAATAACATATTGAAATTAATTAACAAAATTACCGAAATAGTTAAGGTAACACGAAACCTTAATTAAGAAATTAAACACTAAATATCAAAGTAGAATAAAATGAAATAAATTAAAATATCAATAGTTTATAGTTTAAATCAAATAAAAACGCTTATAAACAATTAATCATATAATTAAATAATTAAATTGCGCAATTTATAAACAAATACGCCATATTATTAAAACTGAAAAACTGGGGCGTTACATTTTACTTGGATTCCTTGGTTCATTTCCAGTTCATACACTTCATTAACATGTCATATATCGTGTATTATATTGTGTGTTATGAATTTTCATGAATTTTGGATGATTATTTCCCGAGATATGCACGAACATGTCTTTATTGCTCCATAACATGGGTGAATACGTTGATGCTTGGATTGTGAACCCTAAATGATAAATTTTACCTTGTTTTATGATTCATATGACTTGTATACATGTTAAAGCATGAGTTATGATCGATATATGAAATTCGTGAATTGATTTGATATGAAATGTGAGAGATATGAACCTGTTTGAATGTGAAACATTCATATATGGTATATACTCGCAATTCTTGAATGAATTACTTAATTTCATGAATTCATGGCATCATTTTACTTATTATGCATCTCATATCATGATCATAACATGCCGTGTGTCTTATATGGTCATTTTGAGTGTCACACCCCTTCTTTTGCACAGATTTGGGTACGGTCGAAGACAAGGTCGAGCCTTGAGACGCTTTTGCCTTTCTTTTGATCTTTTAAGGTGAGTTTTTCTTCTAATAGTTATATAGACCGATTTATCCCTTATGTGAAATGTTTTGAGCCAAATTACTATATTTATATATCGAGTCCTTTCTTGGGTAAATGATTTCAAATGGAAGCCTTTCTTTTATGAATTCCTACCTTATGTTTTGGCGAGAGCATGATATGGAAACACGGGCCCAGGAATTTAGTGCATGTGGCTATCCGGGGAGGCAAGGGCCGACGGTGATCCCATGCACTAGTTTCAACCAAACTCACGGTGAAACCGACCTCCTTAGGAGTTTTAGTGCGGAAGGAGAACCAGGCTTTGAGGATTCATGTACCTCACTAGCCATTATCTATGGACCGGTGGCCGGGTCTTTCAAGCCCGTCCATCAACAGGAGGAAAAAGGTGTATATGTATGATTATGATCATGTTATGAATGCGCACAAAAAATATATGTGTGATAATGAACAAATACTACTTATGATTACACAAGGAGTAGGTTGGAGATTATGCATGCCCACTCGCCGAGCCTTGAATCCCTATGAATGAATGAATGAATATGATAGTTGTAATTCCGTTGATGTTTTTACTCGTTTTACCCTCTTGGAAAATTTTACAAAACTTCACACGGGATTATGGCTTACATGTATGTGTTTAAGTTCCGTGATATTTATACTTATGTACTGTTTTATGCCCACCAGTCTCCTTTAGACTAAACCCGGTTTGTTTTCAGTGGTGTTGTGCAGGTTGAGGAGTGCTAGGCGGGAACACAAGTCGCCTAGGTCTTGCATTAGTGTTTAGCACTGTCTCTATGTTTCACATACACTCATGCTAATGCTTTTGTATAGGAATATATGTATTTGGAGCGTATATGATTTTACTAGGCCGTGCGGGCCATGGAATACTTGGATGATATTTGTAAATCTATTTTTGGAGCTTGGTAGCTCATTGCATATAACATAAGTTTGTATTTTGCTTCCGCATTCTCTCGTTACTCTGTTTTTTTTTTTACTATCATATTCTTGAATGGTTTAAGGGTTTGTCCCACCTAGCATAGTGTGTGTGTTGTGTCCCCGTTCGCCGTGCTTTAGCACGTATATGGACTTTCCATTTCATATACGGGTCGGGTCTCGGTGCGGGGGATGTGGTGCCTTACGCTCGGGTGCTACAGGAGAGAACGTGAGAGGAGCTAGAGGTTGATGGGGGGGAAGTGACTTGGGAAGTATTTAAGAGGGAGTTTCGGGAGTCTTTTGTACCCGAAGTTGTGAGAGAAAAGAATTACCAAGAATTTATGGACCTGAAGCAAGGGAATCGCACCGTGGCTCAATATCTTGCCATTTTTAATAGGCTCGGGATAATATGCTCCTCATATAGCCCGAGATGAGAAGAGAAATGCAAGCAAGTTTATCGTGGGGTTGAGACAGGATTTGAAGCATGGTCATGCCGAGCATAACTTTGAGTCCTTTGTGGATATGGTGCAAAGGGCTATGGTACAAGAGGAAGAGTACAAGAAGAAAGATCCAATTTTGAGGGCACCTATGGGACAAGGATCAGGATCTGGATCGGGAAAGAGACTTATGGTTCAAGCACTCCACAAGCTAAGGGTCCTTTCAAGAAACCTCGCAACACCGGACCGGTTCCACAAGCTCTCCCGGCACTACCGACACCTGTGGTCCCACACCGAGATGAACCCCCATGCACTCATTGTGGAGGACCGACCCATACATATAATAATTACCGAAGGAGGTTGGGATTGTTCCTTATTTGCGGGAAAGGTGATCACAAAGTGGATAATTGTCTAGTTAAGACTCCGGGTTTTCAAGCTGGAGTCCAGAGGCCAATGATCCAGGCACGTGCACGTGCCCTTGAGGGCGAGAAGCAGGGTGTAGAGGCTAATCCTACCCCCATGGTGGAAGGTACCATATGCATTCATAACATGCAAATTTATGCGCTCTTTGATCATGGTGCCACGCATTCCTTTACCTCGTGTGATCTAGCTGCTACTCTGTGCTTGCCTGTTATCTGCTTAAATTCTTATTACCTGGTTATTTTTCCTCTCAAGGGAATTTTACAGACAGATCGGGTTGTTTGGGGTTGTTCAATGGGTTTAGAAGGCAGAGATTACCCGACATAGTTTAATGTGATGCCTATGAAGAAGTACGGGGTTATTCTGGGTATGGATTGGTTGTTCAAGCATCGGGCTACAATTGATTGTCTTGTTAAGAAGGTTAAGCTGGGTGAAGAGTTGATTACGGGTATTGGTTCGAAGACGGTAACGCTTTTGTCCTTTGTAGAAGATCACCTGTTAGTGAGAGAGGGAGCTACGGGATTCATTGTTTGTCTTCTTAACAAGCCGAAAGATCAAGCAAAGTTTGAGGATACCGCAGTTGTGAAGGAAAATCCCAATGTTTTTCCTGAGAATTTGGGTTCTTTGTCACCGGATCGGGAGATTGAGTTTGTGATAGACTTGTATCCGGGAGCAGAGCCATATTCTAAGACTCCCTACCGTATGGCACCGGCCGAACTAAAAGAATTAAAGATTGAGCTTGAAGAGCTACTTAAGACTGGATAAATTTGGCCGAGTTCTTCACCTTGGGGTGCACCAGTTCTATTTGTCAAGAAGAAATATGGGACTTTAAGAATGTGCATAGATTATCAAGAGCTGAATCGGATGACAGTATCCTTTGCCCCACATCGAGGATTTGTTTGACATGTTACAAGGTTCAATGGTGTATTTGAAACTAGATTTGAGACAGGGATTCCAAAGACGGGATTCAACACCCGGTATGGGCAGTATGAGTTTGTAGTGATGCCATTTGGATTAATTAATGCCCCAATAGCTTTCATGGATATGATGTATCGGATTTTTTGTCCCTACCTCGACAAGTTTGTGGTTATCTTCATCGATGATATTCTTCTGTATTCAAGAACTCCGGAAGATCATGCTTGATATTTCAGAGTGGTTTTGGATACTTTGAGAGAACACCGGTTGCATGCTAAACAATAAATACAAGTTTTAGATTTACCAGGTTACTTTCTTAGTCCACATTGTCACAAGGAGAGGTCTAGAAGTAGATCCTTCGAAGATTGAGACGGTTTTACAGTGGCAAAGTCCAGACAATACCTCAGAGGTAAGAAGTTTCTTGGGTCTGGCAGGCTATTATCGGTGATTCGTGCAGGACTTTTCGAAGATTGCTACCCCTTTGACCCGATTGACTAAGAAAGATGCTAAATTTGAGTGGGATGAGGCATGTGAAACGAGCTTCCAGCTCTTGAAGGAAAAGTTGACAACTGCACCCGTGTTAGCACTTCCCGAAGGTACAGTATGTTATACAGTGTTTACGTATACCTCAAAGGAGGGTTTGGGATGTGTTTTGATGCAGAATGGGAAAGTGATTGCCTACGCCTTGAGGAAGTTGAAGGAGCATGAACAAAATTACCCCACTCATGATCTCGAATTAGCAGCGGTGATCTTTGCTTTGGGTAAGTGGAGACATTACCTATACGGAGTTTCCTTCGAGATCTTTTCTGACCACAAGAGTCTCCAGTACATATTCTCTCAGAAGGTTGAACAAGTGACAAAGGCGTTGGATGGAAATTCTTAGGGATTTTGAGTGTACAATCCGGTACCATCCCGGCAAAGCCAACGTGGTCACGGATGCTCTTAGTAGGAAGGCTAGCGTGTCCAATGTGAAAGTGGAAATTGGGGATGAAGAAAAGCCTTTCAAATGAAGGGCTAGTGTTCGGAACATTACGGTTTAGCCAGATCTTCAGCAGAGATTGTTTGAGGCTCAGAGAATTGATTTGGAGGATCAGAAATGAGCGGATAAAGCTCGAGCTGATCCAAAGTCTCCGTTTGGGTTTGATGATACGGGACTTCTAACGTTTAAGAACAGAATTGTCGTACCTGGAGAGTTAAAAAGGATTATTATCAAAGAGGCTCATAGGTCAGGGTATTCAACACATCCCGGAGGGAACAAGATATACAAGGATCTTAAGCAATTTTATTGGTGGAATGGTCTGAAACGGGATGTGTCAACTTTGTAAAGCATTGCATGACCTGCCAGGTGGTACAGACGGAACATCAAAAGTCGTCAAGGCTACTTTAACCATTATCAATTCCAAAGTGGAAATGGTAACAGATAGCTATGGATTTTATTTTAGGTTTGCCAATAGTGAAAGGTGGCCTTAATGGGATTTAGGTGATAGTGGATCGTCTGACGAAGTCAGCTCATTTTCTCGCCTTCCGGATGTCCGATAAAGTAAGAAAACTAGTGGACCAAAATCGGGCTAAAGAGCATTTAGCGCACCTTTGCTTCCGGGCGCCGTATCTTGGGCTCAAGAACTCGGACTCGAGTTTTGTCACCTGCGCTGGTATCGTATCGACAATTCAGAACCAATGGAACAAGCCTTATATTTTTCTAAGCCAATTTGAACCACCGAAATTCAACCGAAAGAAGCTTCGTTGCAGAATTTCCACACTTAGCCATTTTAACAATATCTCTCTCAGTACCTAACAAAATTAACCATGGTTTAGCCTCAAATGACCCTAGTTAAACCCTCTACCTGATATCCCAAGTCTCATTTCGTCCAAGGCAAGAGAAAGAGTGGAAATTGCTGCAAACTTGGAGATCAATTCACTATTCCCATCACTATTCATTTTTTTAGATTTTCAGCTCAAATCTCAACCAAACTCAACTGAATTCAAGAGTAAGTTTATGATTGTTTTCTCCATTCAATTGTGGTGATTTTACTCCTTGGATTTCAGATTCTGGCTTACTATTGATTGAGATATGAATATTTGAATGAATAGTAAGGGTTTATGTTCATTTGATGAATCTTCCATGTTTCCTTGGGATTTCTTTGAGATTAATGCATGGAAATTGATTCTACGACTTCCATTTATACATCATCGAACTTGTATTGCTTGGTAGTTAAGAATTAATGAAGATGCCATTAATGAATTTTGAAGGAAATGGATGAAACTTGAACTCATTCTTCCTTCCTCACGTGTATGAGCTTTGCTGCGTTTTAAGACATAAAAAGGGACTGGAATTGCTGAGTTTTACTATGCTTTATTTCCTTAATTGGTTAGCTTGTTTGTTGGTTGAACTTTGGAGTGTTTTTTAGGCTGTTGATGTGGTTACTCTGCTGTTGCTGCTGCGTGCATCTGGAGGAGAAAGGGGCCGCGTTGTTTGCCTGCATAAACTGCGCGTGGCTGCGCACTATTGTTCGAGGTTAGAGGGAATTGTTGCGCGGCCGCGCAGCATATGAACTGCATGCCTACATGGTAGCGCGGCTGGTCTCGGACTACTGCCTTTTTTTTGTGTGTCTCATGTATGTCTTTGTATATATATATATATATATATATATTGTAGCACCCCGCACGTGGGATATCACATCCCCCGCACTAAGACCCAAACCCGAATACGAAATGGGAAATCCGTATCCAAGTTCTAGTCGTAGTGAACGGGAGACATACACTGTAACATCCCGCTCATCCGGCCGTACAGGTACGTTGTAACGAGAGAGATACGTGCGCACATGATAGTGTGCATAAAATACATGAAAAACTCTTTCTTTTCCCCCTGAATTGGATTAGATTTCTACTTAATTTGCTTTCATTTGGCTTTTGCAGAAACAAGTTGATAAATGAGGGATTTGGCAGAATTACGTAGGAAAAGATGCTAAGTGTTGAAAATGCCTGAACCATGACCCCAACGCATGATCATCCCTAAGGCTAATGTACGCAAAGCAGACCACGGTCAACAAGTGCGGCTGAATCCTCTTGTTGGGACAGGTGGCACACATGCAACAACTTGCTAACATGGCTGACATGCAAGAATTGATCCTGCATTTTTGGAAGTTTCAAGAGTCCTAATCATGTTTTTTGGGACTTGTAAAAGTTAATTTGTTCCCCGGGATCATTATCTTAAGTAGAGAGGAGGAGAAGGAAGAAAAAAATTCAGCTTTGGGGGCTGGAGGGGAAGGAACGTAGCAGCAGCAGCTGCTGGAGCAGAGCAAGAACAGGGGCTGATCCCCTGTTTCGGCCAAGAGCAAGAAATCCCTTTTCCTTTCCTCTTTTTAGTTGAATCTCATGCTTAGATTATAAAATACTTTAGTACATCTTTTGTAGCTTAATTTAGTTGGTTTAAATTCAGTTCCTTAGCAGTTTATTAGCTCTTTATATTCTGTAAATATGAATAACAGCTGAACATATTTATCTTAGTTAGGTTGTATCCTTATTCCTTGCCAATATCTATGAGATCTAAATGAATGAATGCGAATCTAGTTCATGGTATTTATGCATGCTTTGAACGTATTTATATGAGTTGTTTTCGAATCATCTTTCTGATCAATCGATGCCTAGATAACAACTTGATAAGGTTATACTGATACTTGATACGTAATAGTCTTGTAAAGGTATGTAAGAACCACACATCATTGAGAGTTTACCACCATGTTTACTCAACAATATGGTGAGGCATGCGTATTATGATTTTACAAATCCAAGCTTCTTGAGATTTTGGATCATGATTAATGTCCTTTTGGTGCTCAATGCTATCATATAGTTAAATCCTAGATACTTGTTCGCGGGACTGCTATGTGGTAAGAATTTAATTGAAGAGCTTCTCTTGATTAAGTTAAAAATAAGAAAGGATGATATAGATGAGCTTCTTGTCTATTGTAAGTTAATCTATCATTTGATTAGATTCGATTTTTGCATCAAGGATTAGATACAGGTCTGGAATGAAGTAACAACTTAGCTAGGATATTTCTCTTCTTAATCAACCTTCACAACTCTCTTTATTTTCAGCCGTAGTTGTTCGTAGCAATCTGATTTTGTGCTTTAAGTTAGTTTGTTTTAATTACGTTAACCTCCCCCCTTCTTTACTTTTGTTGTTTGTTTGCTTGGCTATTAGGAGATTTACGAGACCAACCAATCTCTGTGGGATCGACCCTTTACCACTATACACAATTTATTGTGTTTGGTAGTTTAGGTTTATTATTTGGTGGATTCGGCACCCATCAAATTTTGGCGCCGTTGCCGGGGATTGGTTCTAATTGGTTTTGTTTTTCTTTTGATAGCTAAGTGTTTCTTTTTGTGCAGAGAAGTCAGTTGAAAGAATCAACATGCTGTCATCAATGGATTTAAGTTCTCAAAGTGATATTTGTGGTATTTGTATGGGAAGCCACCCAACCAATGTATGTCCTTTGCTCCTTGGTGATCCTTTTTCTCATTTGCAGCCCATAACCGAGCAATGTGGAGTGTGTACGGGACCTCACAAAACTGATAAGTGTCCATTACTTGATGAGGAACTTCAGCCCGCACAGAATGATTATCATTTTAATCGCACATCAAGTGCAATTCAGCCTCCACAACAATATCCATCATCTTCCAATTCAGGTACATCTCTTGAGGATATGTTTAAAGCCTTTATGATTAATGCACAACAATTTCAACAGGAAACTCGGACAAGCATGAAACAAATGTGGCAATTCCAACAAGAGACCCGTAATAACATGCAGCAGTTTCAAAAGAAGTTGGAAAATCAAATTGGAGAATTAGCTTCCTCGGTGAGAAGATTGGAAGATAAAGAATCAAAACTTGAGCTACTTGCAGAAAAATGGACGAGTTGTGATGACCAATCAAGAAATGAAAAAGTAGTACAGAAAACAGGGGCTGGAACAGAGCATAATACAGCAGTACAAATCTCTGGAATTGAAACAGAGCAGGACTGTACAACAGACATGAGCATAAGGCATGACCATGGCTTAAGGTCAGACGAGGAATCCAGACCTGCTGTAAATTTTCAACCTTTCATCAGCCCAAACCTAACCGCACAGAGGTATGTTGAGTTTCAAAAAGATGAATCAGAGTTCCAAAATGATGAATCAATGTTCCTAAAGGCACTTTACAATGTTGAGGTAAATGTTCCTTTACTTAATGTAATTAAATCTATGCCTCAATATGTGAATTCTCTTAAAGAATTGTGTGCAACTAAGGAAAGTATGCCTTGTTATGGGAAGGTAAGTATAGGAAAGAATTTCTCTGATATCCTTCAAGAAGAGATACCTCAAATGAGTAATGTTAAAGGTTTATTTGCTCTTCCATGTAAGATAGGAACTATTGGGATTGATAGAGCTTTATGTGATGGTAGTTCCTCTATTAATTTGATGCCTTTGTCTATTTGCTCACACATGCATATTAATTCCATGAGAAAAACAGGTATGATCATTAAACTTGATAATGGAACAATTGTTTATCCTAAGGGCATATTGGAAAATGTTTTAATTCAAGTTGATGGCATGATTTTTCCCATAGACTTCTTTGTAGTTGACAACTCATATGATGTTTTGTTAGGAAAGCCTTTCTTTGACATATCTAAAACAAAAATCAATGAGTTTAATCACACACTCACGATGGAATTTAATGGAAATGTTGTCAAATTTGCTATGTTTGATTCCATAAAGTCTCCTAGTGAGTTGTTTTGTTTAAATGATATGGATTTCATTAGTCCCCTTCCATGTGGTGCATCTTTTGAGCTAAGATATGATGATAAAAATGTTTTTAGCTCTCACTCTCAATTGCTTTTTAGGAAATCCTACTTTGTTGAAGCTAAGTGGTTGTTTTATCAATCCTTATTGAGTCAATTTCCTAATAAGTTGAGTTTTAAATGGAAGAAAGCATTTCTATGCACTCACATATATCTTTGTCATATAGGGGATTTCAACAGCCATGAGGAAGACCTTTTAATATTGAACATACATTATTTGAAAGGATTTTATGTAGGTTTTCCCATGAAAGATGTGAAGGATTTTAATTGAAGTCAAGTGATGTCACATATCGTCTAGCCTAGGACGTTAAATAAGGGCGCTTGTTGGGAGGCAACCCAATCCTTTTTGATTTGCTGTTATTTACTTTGTGTTTCTCTGTGTGTTTCTTGACTAAGGACCGCTTTTTCCGTAATTTTCAGATTTTGGCAGAAATAGAGTACCCAGGACCCAGACCGCAAAGGATGATCATCCCTTAGCCTCATGAACCCCTCACAGTTTCAGTAAATGAATTCAGGGGAGTCCTCATGCTCTTACCTTTTCTTTACTTTTATATTGAGGATAATATGGAATAAGTGTGGGGGAGATATTCTGGTAGTTTATGAATATTTTGGCTGGATTAGTAGAGGATGAAAAGCATGTAAAGATTACTATTTTGCATGTTTGTTTGATTGGTCCTATTTTATTTCTGCCTATTTTGATAGCCTAGTTGTTAGTCTTTTTAGCTCTTTTTGCTCAGGTCCTTAGTTCCTTTTGGTGTGCTTTTGTGTAGCTGTGTTAGTTTGAACCTGACCATGTGCAACATGTTTTGATTTGAGAGCTTTTGAACATGAAAAATAAGTTGAAATAACATGAATTTCCATGTCTGATTCTTGGAATTGATCAAATTTATAAGTTCTTTGGCTCTGATAGAGAATGTTTTTGAATTTGGATTAATGGATGAAAATTGAAATTGCATGCTTAAATTGGACCTTCATGTGTGAAAAAGTGTGTAATTTTGGACTGTCTATAGGAATGTTATTGATGCTGAATGCTAATGTTAATGTTGATTGAGGGATTATGTTGTGAATAAGGCTGTAAAGCCATTAGTTTCTGAATAAGGCTTTTAAAGCCATTTGTCTCTGAATAAGGCTGTCACAGCCATTTGCTTGATGCAATCCGCTCGTTTCACTCCGCTGGTTACCTAAGGCTAAATACAAATCATAAATTAAAAAAATGGGTGACCATGAGTGATGCACTAAGTGCAGTCTAGGGATAGTCATATATTACCAAAGCGGTATTATGACACCCGAAATAGACAACGTTTTAAATTTTGGTATAAGTGTTATGTTGGAACCCTCACTTTATCTTTAGTTTTGTTGGAATTTAGACAGTCCAGAATGAGCACCCTTTGATCATATGATGTAATTGCTACATGGTAAATGTGCATGCTTAAATGAATTCTAAATTCCTTGACATTCTCTAGCAAGTTAAACACTTAAGATTTGTTCTTTTCCATCTTGAAGGCTGTGGAGACTTGTTATGAAATTTATTTTAGTGTTCAAATTTTCTCATTAACAAAGTGTGGGGCTGATGTGGTTTGTTGAGGATCATCTTGCAGTTTGTTAGGGTTAGAAGTTGTTGCTTAGGGACAAGCAAAAGTCTAAGTGTGGGGGGATTTGATAGTGTGCATAAAATACATGAAAAATTCTTTCTTTTCCCCCTGAATTGGATTAGATTTCTACTTAATTTGCTTTTATTTGGCTTTTGCAGAAACAAGTTGATAAATGAGGGATTTGGCAGAATTACGTAGGAAAAGATGCTAAGTGTTGAAAATGCCTGAACCATGACCCCAACGCATGATCATCCCTAAGGCTAATGTACGCAAAGCAGACCACGGTCAACAAGTGCGGCTGAATCCTCTTGTTGGGACAGGTGGCACACATGCAACAACTTGCTAACATGGCTGACATGCAAGAATTGATCCTGCATTTTTGGAAGTTTCAAGAGTCCTAATCATGTTTTTTGGGACTTGTAAAAGTTAATTTGTTCCCCGGGATCATTATCTTAAGTAGAGAGGAGGAGAAGGAAGAAAAAAATTCAGCTTTGGGGGCTGGAGGGGAAGGAACGTAGCAGCAGCAGCTGCTGGAGCAGAGCAAGAACAGGGGCTGATCCCCTGTTTCGGCCAAGAGCAAGAAATCCCTTTTCCTTTCCTCTTTTTAGTTGAATCTCATGCTTAGATTATAAAATACTTTAGTACATCTTTTGTAGCTTAATTTAGTTGGTTTAAATTCAATTCCTTAGCAGTTTATTAGCTCTTTATATTCTGTAAATATGAATAACAGCTGAACATATTTATCTTAGTTAGGTTGTATCCTTATTCCTTGCCAATATCTATGAGATCTAAATGAATGAATGCGAATCTAGTTCATGGTATTTATGCATGCTTTGAACGTATTTATATGAGTTGTTTTCGAATCATCTTTCTGATCAATCGATGCCTAGATAACAACTTGATAAGGTTATACTGATACTTGATACGTAATAGTCTTGTAAAGGTATGTAAGAACCACACATCATTGAGAGTTTACCACCATGTTTACTCAACAATATGGTGAGGCATGCGTATTATGATTTTACAAATCCAAGCTTCTTGAGATTTTGGATCATGATTAATGTCCTTTTGGTGCTCAATGCTATCATATAGTTAAATCCTAGATACTTGTTCGCGGGACTGCTATGTGGTAAGAATTTAATTGAAGAGCTTCTCTTGATTAAGTTAAAAATAAGAAAGGATGATATAGATGAGCTTCTTGTCTATTGTAAGTTAATCTATCATTTGATTAGATTCGATTTTTGCATCAAGGATTAGATACAGGTCTGGAATGAAGTAACAACTTAGCTAGGATATTTCTCTTCTTAATCAACCTTCACAACTCTCTTTATTTTCAGCCGTAGTTGTTCGTAGCAATCTGATTTTGTGCTTTAAGTTAGTTTGTTTTAATTACGTTAACCTCCCCCCTTCTTTACTTTTGTTGTTTGTTTGCTTGGCTATTAGGAGATTTACGAGACCAACCAATCTCTGTGGGATCGACCCTTTACCACTATACACAATTTATTGTGTTTGGTAGTTTAGGTTTATTATTTGGTGGATTCGGCACCCATCAGCACATAAATTATTTAATTATGTAACTTATATATTTATTATATTATTTAGGTGATTTAAGTTCATTATATGAGTTTTATTTGTAAATTATATTTGAACCTTATATGCTATATTTGAATGTTTATGCTCTAATTACCATATTAATCCGTATAAACCCATTTTCATTTATAACTTTTGTGATTATGTGATATGCATGAATTATATGTGTTATGAACTCATTTTCATGTTTGTTTTATCTTTTTAAGTTAGTTTGTCACGGTTTTCGAACCGTTTTATTTGTTGGGGGCTTGAGGACCTAACTCCTATTAGCGCACCTCGGGTTCCGGAAGGTGTATCTTAAGCTCAGGATTTTGGATTCAAATTCTAGAAGTGGCGCCGGACTCGTAATGAATAATGGAAGCTAGAGAACTTGACGTCATATTTTTCTAAGCCCGTTTGATACCCATATTTTGCCTGAAACGCAACCCGTGTGATAGATTTCCAACCCTCGCCCGTTTTGCTCTTGACCCACCCGTTTCTTATCCGAATTGCCCCATTTTTCAACACATTTAACCCTATTTCAGCCCTATATCTATCCCTACCTCCCTCATTTCAGTTTAACCCAGGAGATAAGCAAGAAAGAAGTAAAAATGAGACACCAAGAAGGGGGAAGAGAAGAGAGAGCAGGGCACTGTTCACAAGTCGGATTTTCAGCTCGTTCGAGCTCCGATTCGCCTCAAATTCGAAACGTAAGTACGTTTATGTGATATCCATCTTCTTAAATTTCTTTTGAACCTGAATTTGTCCATTTTAATCCATTCTTGAGCATGTTATGATCATCAACATGAATAACTAGGTCATATGATTCTTTTGATGAGTTCTTCCATTTCTTTGGATCATTTCTTGCATTGATGAATGTTATGTGATCTAGATGACTTATATGTTTCATTTCTAAGCTTGATTTTCATGGAAATTGCATGATATTTGATCCACCATAGCTAAACCTCCGTGGAAGCTTGAAGAAATGAATGAAACTCCACCTTATTGCCTTCCTTTTGTTGTTGCGTGGTTTGTAGTTGTTATGAGCTTGAGTTTGACTCTTTCCTTGCTTGATTTTGTTGTTGTTGAGTTGCCTTTGCTACTGGTTCACTCCCCTGCAATTGGTGCCATGGAAGCTCGAAGGAAACAGGGCAGATTTTGGAAAATATGATATTTCAGTGCGAGGTAACGGGCATTACCTCGCTTAGGCTTTTTTGGGATAACGTGGCTTCTTTGGAGCTGATGCTTCAGCTACCCTTAATGAGGGTTAACCCCTTTGTGCTGCAAAGTGTTAACGCCCGTTACCCCTTCCCCTTTTGGGGGTGGTTAGTGTGTTTTATTCTTTGGTTAGTATGTTAACGCCCGTTACTTCGTTTATGTTTTTAATTGTTTTCTCGTACCCCAATCTTGGTCCTAACATGCTAATATATGATTATATGATATGTTAGATTAATTATTTTAATGTTAAGGCTTCGTTTATTAGATGTAAATGTGATGTATTTGCATGAACTTTTAAATGTATGTGTGTTGCTTTCTTGCATGCCTTTGCCTTGTTTATATAATTTAAACGCATGAGTGCCAGTAATATGTTGTATTATGATATGTTATGATCATTATACTCAAGTTATGAATTTATTTGATGTAAATTTGATGCTCTTATGTGCAATATATGACCTAATATGCATCATACATGCTTCAACGTGTCTAAATGACTTCATGCCTTATTTGTTTGCCTTATGTTATGAAGTACATGCATGGCTAACATGTTAAAGGATATGTTATGAGTGTTGCATGCAATTATCGATTTGTTTAACGTGAAATACACGACCTATGATTCAATATGATTTAATATGGCATTATATGACCTAAATGATATCTCATTGCATTCTTTATGCATCCATATGCATTTTTCGAGCATCTAATTGGTTCATTTTGAGTCTAAGTTCATCATTTGTTCTTTGTTTTGTCCTTAGGTTCGTTCTGTGGGTGACGAGGAGATCTCTTAGGTGTGTTTGGGTACATCTCGTTCGGTTTGGTTGACAAGGTGAGTTTTCTTTCTTTTAGTTATTATGACCTACAACCCTAAATTTTTGTTAAGCCCGCATGTGATCTATGTATATATATATGTACTTAGATACGTGTTTGATATGTATTTTGTGGGAATTGGCCCCTTTGTTATAAAACGTTTGAAAAATGCTTTTATGTATATGTAAGTTACATTTTCGTTTCTTTGTTTTGGAAAATGGATTGGTGTGTGTGTGTTTTGCACCAGTGAGAGTTGGACTTTGAAAGATAAGTCTGTGTATATGTATATGCCTTCATGAATTACACCTTGCGCCCCAGAGATTGGTGGAAAGGAGCCCCGGGACGGTGCTAGGCCGTCGGGTTACTCCCGAGTACAATCTCCACATTTGGGATCACCCCAGAACCAACTAGGAGGTTAGTGGGGGATGGAATCCTTGGGTGTGAGTTTCATGAGACTCAGGAGCCTGACATATATGTGTGCATGGTTAGCATGTGCACGACCCTTCCATCCCCGGAGAAGAGGAATGTGTGTTTGCTTTATGCTTTTCCTTTGGGATTTAGTTCGAGTTTTGCTTCAAAAGGGAGTTTGGTTGGTTTGCACTCGTACTCGCCGAGTTGTATGCGTGTTTGCTTTCGATTATGGTTCATGAAATGGGAGTGGACTTCTAACTTCTAAATTGTTTGATTTTGGCCTTCGGCCCTAAACCTTTTTCTTGAAATATAGTATCACGGGTTAAAATGTTTTAGATTGCAAAAACCACGCCCGGTTCATGAGCTTTTATGATTCTGACTATGCTTTACTCTATGTATATGTACGCGCAAGTGTGTTAGCCCCCTCACCAGTCTTTAGGACCGACCCCTCTTCGTTTACATCTAATAAGCAAAGTAACGGGCGTTTACATCTAATAAGCAAAGTGTTTTATTGCTGCCATGTGACGGGTTATGGTGCGCGGGATGTAGGCCTCTGCACTCCGATTTGCTACATCCTAAAGTGGTATCAGAGTTCCTGGTTGCAAAAAAAAAAAAAAAAAAAAAAAAAAAAACCTCTTTTGTCGTGTCGTGTTTGTCTATGTCGTTCGACTTAAGGTTATGTGTTTCTTTGCTTTTATTCTCACTTTTATGTGAATTATTTATAATATTCGTGTTAATTGTACACATGGACATGCACTTACTAATCGACATGCACCTATATCTCTATTATAATTTTTGAGATTTTCAGGATACCATCTATGGATCTGATAGCAACCTTGTACCGGGAGTTTGGGATTTTCAACCCTTCCCAATTCCGAGGAGGTGATGACGTTGAGGCTGAGGAATGGCTCTCAGGGATAGAAGGAATATTTGGAGTGTGGCCTTGTGATCCTCAAAACAAAGTCCGTCTTGTTACATTACTTCTTCAAGGATAAGTGAATCCGTGTTGGTCAAGAGTTACTCAACAACTAGGGTCAACTGGAGGAGAATTGACGTGGGAGGTATTTGTTCAACAATTTAGAAAGAGATTTACGCCGACCATTCTATAAGAACAAAGACTTTAAGATTTCTCATCCTTAAGCAAGAAGAGAAAGCCGTTATGGAATATTTGGAGGAATTCGAGAGGTTGGGCGCCTACATGCCACCTATTACCAATGGTGAGCAGATGAAGGCTAAGTCCTTTATGGAGGCCCTTCGGGGATAAGTTCAAAGAGGCTTTGATCGCAAGGGATACAAGCATTTGGAATCAAGCTGTTGAGAAAGCACTATGTGTTGAAACTCGATGGATGCTAAGAAAAGGGCATGAAGAGGATGTGTCGGAGCAACCATATAGGTTAGGATAATGTTGTAATCTACAAGTTGAAGAGAAACTTATTCGACAAGGTGCACTGATCGAGAAAAGAGGCAACAAGAAGAATTATAAACCTCGGAAGACCCCTTAGTCGGAGAGAGAATTCCCACCATGTGCCCATTGCCGAGGGACCAACCACACTTATGAGGGATGTTGGATCCGGTTAAATAGATGTTATGTTTGCAGGTCTTCAGAGCCCAAGTTCCCGGATTGTGATCGTTCGAGGGCTAACAAACAAAGGAGAAGGAATCAAAAGCTTCAAGTTGGAGACCAGATCAAACCCAGGAATTGAGGTAATTGCATTCATGGTATTACATTCATGCATATTTACTCGTGGGGAAACCCACTTTTGTGTTACCTTTCCTTCTTTGTTACTCCTTGCTACTTGTTCGTTGTTTGCCTAGTTGTTCTTTGCTCTTGTTGTTGTTGTGGTTGTTGCTTTTCTTGTATGAACTCTCTTCTTGAAGAAAGTTAGTGAGTTAAGAGCTCGGGTGTTTGTGTGTTGTGAGGGCCGAGTTGCCCGGTGGTTTTTCTTGAAGGCGCCTTGTTGAGGTATGGGACTACCTTAAGCATGGGTTGGTTGTTCAAGTGCCGCGTTGAGTTAGGGGTTCCGGACTCAACGATATTTTTGGGTAATAGATTGAAGGCTAGCCCATTTATTTCCTTTTGAGGCAGTTGGTTAATCCGGGACGGTGCGACGAGCTGCGTGACTTATCTTTTGGATAACAAAAGGATCGAGTCAAGCTCAAGGAGACGAAGATCGAAGTAAGACTCTCTTGATGTTTCTTGAGGGTTGGAATTTGTTACCACCCGAGGGGGACATTGAGGTTGTCGTGGTCTATATCCGGAAGTTGAACTTTGTTGGAAGATTCCCTACCAGACGACTCTAGCATGGGAGTTGGAGTTTAAGAAGTAGTTGACGAGCTCTTAAAAGGTAGTTCATCAATTTGAGTACTTCGGTGTGGAGTGCTTTGGTCCTATCTTAGGAAAAAGGCAAGACTTCAAGATGAATATAAACTACTGTGAGTTGTACAAGTTAGCCGTGGAAGATAAAGACCCTTTTGCTTGCTTTGAGGAGTTCTTCGTTCATCTTCAGCATTCTGTGGTCCCGTCGAGTTGGGTTTCGACAAGGCTATTGCCGACTACGCATTCTGGTGGAATAACCGATAATTGCCTCAGAGAGTAAGTCTCTAATGTTATCGGGATTCAACAGGAGATTCGTCTTTCTACAGGTGGGCATCCCATGACATGAAAGATAAGGAAGAGGCACGGTTTGAGTGGATAAGGCTTTTGGAGAGAGTTACCTTTGGTACTAGCGTTGCTTACCCAAGGGTCCTATAAACTACTCCGTTACAATCGAGGTACTAAGGAAGACTTTGGTTGTGTGTGGCCAATGGAGAGTTGGAGGCTTTGTCTCTAGAGGTACGTGGTTACGAGACTAATTCCACTCATAGTTCGAGAACTTGAAGAACCGGTAATGGTGTATTGGCATAAGAAGAGGCATTGTAGACTTAGTGTAGCAATGTTTAACGTGTCATCGGTTGAAGACCGAACATCAAGTACCGGAAAGGATCCCCTAACTACTTTCGAATTCTATTTGGAAGTGGGAGCAGACAATTAAGGACTTCGTGTCCAGTTTGCTAAAGTTAAGGAGATTCACTCGGATTTGGTAAGTACGACCGAGTTGCCGGGATAGAAGAAGTCTGCTTTATTTTGAATTGAGGAAGTGATATCTCGAGGAGGCTACAACTCATTTGGATCAGAGTGGCGCAGCGGAAGTGTGGAGTTGGGTTTGTGTCGGAGTCGTTCAAGATCTTGCTGCGGGCCAGCCATATAGTTACATTGCAACGAGAGAGATACGTGTGCATTTAAATTATTTAATTGCGCAACTTATGTGATTATTATATTATTTTGCTGATTTAAGTTCATTATATGAGTTTTATTTGTGAATTATACTTGAACCTTATATGTTATATTTGAACGTTTATGCTCTATTTGATTCGTTATTAGTCCGTATGAACTCGTTTGCGTTTCTAACTTTTGTGATTATGTGATATGCATGAATTATATGTGTTATGAACTTGGTTGCATGTTCGTTTTGTGTTTTTAAGTTCGTTTGTTATGAGTTTAGAAACATTTTGTTTGTTGGGGGCTTGAGGGCCTACCTCGTTTTAGCGCACCTCGGGTTCCAGAAGGCGTATCTTGAGCTCGAGAATTCAGATTCGAATTTCGGAAGTGGTGCCGGACTTGTAACAAAGAATGAAAGCTAGAGAACATGACCTCATATTTTTCTAAGCCCGTTTGATACCCATATTTTGCCTCAAATGCGGCCCTTGTGGCAGATTTACAACCCTCGCCCGTTTTGCTCTTAACCGACCGTTTCTTATCCGAATCGCCCCATTTTTTAACCCATTTAACCCTTTTTCAGCCCTCAATCTATCTATCCCTCCCTCTCTCATTTCGGTTTAACCCAGGAGACAAGCAAGAAATAAGTAGAAACGAGACAGCAAGAAGGGGGAAGAGAAGAGAGAACAGGGTACTATTCACAAGTCGGATTTTGAGCTCGTTCGACCTCCGATTCGCCTCAAATTCGAAAGGTAAGTACATTTATGTGATATCCATCTCCTTAACTTTCTTTTGCACCTAAATCTGTCCATTTGAATCCATTCTTGAGCATGCTATGATCATCCACATGAATAGTTAGGTCATATGATTCTTTTGATGAGTTCTTCCATTTCTTTGGATCATTTCTTGAATTAATGATTGTTATTTGATCTAGATAAATTATATGTTTCATTTCTAAGCATGATTTTCGTGGAAATTACATGATATTTGATCCACCATAGCTAAACCTGTGACACCCCGTTTCTTCGGTTACCCAGGTATGAGGTCACTTGAGGGTTTGCGGACGTTTTTATTTCCTTTTCGATTTAATTTATATGTTGACTTAATTGTTTAAGTGTCCTTTGTGCCCTAATTATTTAAGTTTTACGTTTTAACTCCCATACTTAATTTTCCTAACTTGATTTTAATTTGTGAATATGTGATATACTTGAATTATATGTGTCATGAACTTGTTTAGGTGTTTATTTTATTTGTTATACTTGTTCCTTATCGTCGGAGCCCATTTATTTTATTTTTCGAATTCCAGAAGTAGCGCTGGACTTGTAACGAGATTTTCAAGCTAAGAAACCTAGCATTGTATTTTTTTAAGCCCGTTTGGTACTCCGAAATTCAACCAAAAACTCATTCTCGCGGCTATGTGACACCTTGGAGTAATTTGCACATAAATCCCTCAATTCTTAACATATTTACCTCAAACTTGGACCCACATCTCACCAACTCAATACACTATAACCCATGCTTCTATTTGACCGAGCTTAATACAAGAAGAAGGAGGAAATCAGCAAACTTGAACCCTCATCCCCTTTTTCTCATCACTTTGCACCAAGGAGAGTTTTGGAGCTCAAATCTTCATCAAACTCAACCAAATTCAAGGGGTAAGTGTATGATTGTTTTGTACATCCTTATGTGGCCATTTTAATCCATAAATTTAAGATTTCTACTTAGGTTTGATATGATTTTGAAGCATGATATGAGTAGTAAGGGTTTTAATGTTCATATGAAATTGTATGGCAATTCTTGTGTTATTTGTTGATTTCAAACTATATATATGATCACATTAGCCTCAATAATGATTATATGAATTGAAATTAGTTGATGGTTACTTGTTGTAGAGTTTCCATTGATACTTGAGCTTTTTCCTTGCAAGAACTTGAGGTTTATGCATCATTGTCTTGAGCTAGCTTGTACCATGTTAATATGTGATGGATGTGCATGATTTTTGAGTGTTTTGATGCTTCATTTCTTGCCTATATGTGCTGCTTTGTTCCCCTTAATTCCTCATCCTCGAAACAACCCTGCTGGTGCTCTTTTTCCCGCTTTCAACCTCTCCCCGGGCGGGGAGATTTTGTGAAGAAAAGTCCCTAGGCGGGTACCTTAGTGCAAAAAGTTTTTGCACTGTTTTCCCCAGCCGGGTAAATTTTTGTTTTGTTTTTCCCCGGCCGGGTACCCCTTCATAAGAACTCCGTTTGACCTGATTTTCGGAGACGTCCAACCTCCTTGAGTCTAGAACACTCTCAAATTGAAATCACCTTATAATTCATTTTATATTTTGAGAAATAATCGTTTTATTTTGGTGTCGCCACTTCGGCAAAATTCTACACTCCTTCAACTTCAAACCTCCGTCATTTCCGGATCCCTTTGAACCACGATTCATGCTATACAATATTGGAAAACCCTATGTGTCTAGCTTAATTTCCATGAAGCAAAAGTTGATTCTCATTTCTTAAACTCAGGTTATGCACGATTTCCTACAACTTGTTTGTTTCGGTAAAACTTTCTGCTTTGGCCTATTTTCACTCGAAGCCCTATTTTATGCTTTTATTCCTTTTTTCTCATTAGTTCCCACCCTGATTATGATCCTAACATGTTAATATGATATAATTTGATGTGTTTTATTATTTATTTCAATTTTATGACCTCGCCTGTTACTTATAAACTTGACTCGAATGCATGAACGTTTAAGTGACACGTATGTTGTCTTGTTGCATCTTTTGCCTTTCTTATGCACTTTAACCTCAACAATGATCATGATATGTTAAAAAATGATGTGTTATGAGGTTATTTAATGTGTTATGTATTTAATTTATGAATTGTTTGTGTAATATTATGCTAATTGCTTTGGTATGCTTAAGTATAGGTGGTGCATTGCATCCATTTGCATTCTGATACATCGTTGTGCATCTAATTGGTTCATGATTGAGTCTAAGTCATAACTTTGTATTTATTTATCTCAGATTTGAGTTCGAGAGGTGTTGGTTCCGCCATTTAGCTTCTTTTTGGTCGTCAACGCTCCTCCGTGAGCACTTTCGATAAAAGGTGAGGTTTTAGGTTTGTTTCTTTTTAGCTAATGTGACCTACAACCCTATGTGCTCATTTTCAAGCCCGCATACGAATAGACTATTATATTTCTATAATAGTATGTGCTTATGCAATACGTTTATGACTTTGTTATACGGTTAAAGATTTTTGAACTATATATACGAGCATATGTAAGCTCAAAAATATTTTGCAACGAGGCTAAGCTCCAAACCGTGTGTCTTCATGCTAGCTACGGATTAGAATGACACGAAGAGGTACATCAATAGCATATGCTAAGTTGTAAGGTAAGGTATGTGTAAAAGCCAAAGGTGCTTGTCCCACATCGGTTGGGGAGGGGAACTAAGCCCACTTTATAAGTGGGTGGAAACCTCCCACTATTGAGGCCTTTTCCTGGATGGTGATCTTAGCCATTGGGAGGAACAAAACCGTGAGGGTGTCGATTTTAGGCACCAAAGTGGACAATATCAACAGACGGGGTTTTCGGGCTATTACAAATGGTATCAGAGCCGGGGCTCGGGCCAGTGTGCCAGCGAGGACGCTGGTCCCTCTTAGGGGGGTGGACTGTAAAAGCCAAAGGTGCTTGTCCCATATCGGTTGGGGAGGGGAACTAAGCCCACTTTATAAGTGGGTAGAAACCTCCCACTGTTGAGGTCTTTTCCCAGATGGTGAGCTTAGCCATTGGGGGGAACAAAACCGTGAGCGTGTCTATTTTAGGCACCAAAGCGGACAATATCAACAGGCAGGTTTTTGGGCTGTTACAGTATGGTTTGATAAGGTATGAAGTTATGATTTTGATATGATATGATAAGTTATGTATGTAGCTAGTTATGTTATGTTATCTTTTGGTTTGTATTTGGGGCCCCCCAAGACATAGGTAAGGGAGACTCGGGATGACCATGGGGTCGCCGGTTATGACCCCTGTGCATGCTCTTATTTAAAGTACTCACGTGCGACTCGTGGAGGTTGAGGAGGCGTGGTGCTTTGCGCCCTCGGTGGATAACCGGGGAAGGCACAACGTGGATTAGCTACCCCGTGTGTTTTGGTAATGGTAATGTGTAGTGACGGCTTCCTCCCCGGACTACATCGTTGATGGGGAAGGATTGTTTATGATTTATGCTTTCCGTTTTGTATTTATGTTAAGAATTGGGGAGATTGTGTAAGACCCGTACTCGTCGGGTATAAGAATTCGTTAAGATATGTTGATTATGAAACGGGATAGGACCTTTCTATTAAGCTATGTTCGATTTTGATATGAATATGTACAAGTTTGATTCAAAAATAGTTTTGGTATGCAAAACCCTATCCCGGTTCATAGTCTTTTGTTTAATACGTGCTTTACTCTATATGTATACGTGTGTGGGTGTGCGTTAGCCCCCTCACTCAGTCGGTGGACTGACCCTCTCGTTTCAACTTTTCAGCTTGTAGGTTTGGCATGCTAGGCAGAGTCGTGAGTCGGTCAAGTTGTGGTCTTGTAGCTCGAGTTGCATTCTCATTTGCATTCGGTCACATTTTGTATATGATTCGATTTTGATAATTGAAGTATGTATATGTTATGCATTTGTTAATGAATTATGTATGAATTCTTAATTTACATATGTTAACGAATTTTGTATGAACTTATGGATTCTTGTTTTATATATTCGGAACAGGCTTCTAGGGATAGTTGAACCCGTTTTGTGGATTTATCTTCTTGGATGTTGTGATATGCTTCCGTTTTCTTATTAGTCTGTGCGCTCTGGTCCTGTCTTAGCTCCGTTTGGCTTAGCGAGTATGTGTAGGTTCTCGTTCTGTTAGTCTTGAGCTCATGTATGGATTTCTATTTCAAATGTGGGTTCGGGTCTAGGTGCGGGGGATTCGGTGGCTCACCGCTCCGGGCGCTACATGTTAAAGTGGTATCAGAGCTCGGGTTATAAAACCGGAGTTGTAACGCCCCGACTTTTCAAATTGTTCAGGTATGAATTATGTGATAATTATGTGTGCATTTCATTTATTTTAATTACGTTATTTCATTTCTTTATTTGATATTATATTAGTTGATGAATTATTTAATTATTTGAAATATTTGAATTTGAATCTATATGAATTTTTGAAACTATTTGCGCTTGAATCAAATGTTGCTTGCCGTTTCTACGTGAATTGAATTCGAAACTTTGTGCAAATTTAATATGTTGGATTTATATGTGTTGAGAATATGGATATATGCTCGTTTTATGTTTTCGGATTGGTTTGATTGAGTTTTGGAATTTATTTTGCTTGTGGAATCCAAAACGGGGGCTAATGAGCAATTAGCGTACCATTGGTTCCTTACGAGATATTTTGAGCTAGGAAACTCGGATTCGAGTTTCGTTAAATTCGTTGAACTCGTATCAAAAATTTGAGTTTGATGAACTTTGCCTTATATTTTTTCAAATTTATTTGAACCTCCGAAATCCAACCGAAACACGCGACGGAAGACAAAACTGTTACCTTTTACTAAATGAGCCATAACTCTTTCACCTCTTGACCAAATTAACTATGGTTTAAGCCTATGGAACCCTAACTCAACCACCTAATCAGCCATACCCTCCCTTAACCGGAACAAAGCCTCTTACTTAGAGAAATTTAGCCATTTCTCCTCTGCATTCCAGGAAATCCCGAAACTCAAGCCATCCTTGGAGATTTAAGCGCAAATCACTTCCAAACCTCCATCAATCCACAAGGTAAGCTTAGGGTTGTATTATGCATTCAATATGAGTTATTTTGATCATGGTTTCATGAGTTTTGGATGACTTGGAGAACATTTAGGTTATGAACTCTTAGGTTTATCTCTTTCATTTCTTGAGGTATTTGAATGATTCCAAGCTAGGTTATGATTGCTTTGATCTCTTCTTTGCATTTATGGTGATGAATTAGCTAGTAGTTGAGGCATTTATGAGCTTTCATTATTGAAACTTTGAAGATATAGCATGAATTGATCACCTTTGCCTCCATGTCAGGTTTCTAGGCTTTGGGAGCATGTTTGTGTATTGGATTGGAGTTGTTTTCTTGCATTTATATGTTCATAACATACCTGATCTTGTTGGAGAAGTGTTGGCATGGACTGCTCTATTTTTCGTTGCCGTTTTGCTGCTGGAACTGGTCGGTCGCAGCCGCGATAGATCCATGAAGGAAAATGGTAGCGGCCGCAACCTCTTTCACGTTTCTGGTTGTGTGTCTCAGGTTGCGGCCGTCACCTGATTTACTTGCATTTTTGGTCGCGCCGGCGACCACTGTTCATTTTTGCTCACGTATTATGAAAATTCATCAAAATTCATCAAAAAAATTCGGGCAATTCATAAAGGGGTAGCGGCCACTACCATTTGATGAAGAAAATGGGTTGCGGCCGCGACCCTGTTCAATTTTGCATGGAATTTCGTATTTTGTACGTGAATTGCATGGCTTCATTGGATCATTTCTAGTTCATTCACTTCATTAACATGTCATACAATGTGCTATATTGTGTGTTGTGAAATCCTATGAGTTTTCGTTGAATATTTCCCGAGATATGCCTTTATATGTCTTCCTTGATCATAATGTGTACATGCATGAGATTTACTCTTCAAGTTGAACCCTAAGTGATGTGCATTACTTTTTTTTTTACTTGCATGATAAGTACCCATGTTATACTATGTGTTATGGCCTTTATTTGAATTCGTTGAACTGATATGATATGATATATGTAAGATATGAACTTGATTGGATTCAAATACTTCTTGGAATGAATATAATGATCGTGTATATGTCTGTAACGTGTTAACAGTGGACATGAACGTGTTCATTACATTATATACTCTTTTATGCCTTCATATAATAACCATTTCATTGTCGAGGGTCTTAATTGGTAATTTTGAGTCTCACTTCACCCTTCTTGCACAGATTCTGGTCCTGTTGGAGACGAGGCCGGTCAGTGAGGCTTTTGTGTCTTCTTTTGTCGATTCAAGGTGGGTTTTTCCTCTAATAGGTAAAGCAACCTTATACACCCTCAATGTGCAACGTTTTAAGCCAAAATTATATTATATGTATATTAAGTCATTTCATAGGTAAATGATTTCAAATGTAAGCCTTCTTTTATGTTGAATCCTACCTTATGTTTTGGCGAGATTGCATGTATGATATGTTCACGGGCCCCGGGACTTAGGGTATGTGGCGATCCGGGGAGGCAAGGGCCGACGGTGATCCCATACACTAGTTCCAACCAAACTTACGATGAAAAGGACCTCGTTAGGAGTTTTGACGAGAAAATGCTAGTCGGGCTTTTGACGATTCATGTACCTCACTAGCCATTATGTATGAGGTGGTCGGGTCTAGCTAACCCTTCCACCACCCGGAGGAAGAAGGTGTATATGTATGATTATGATCATTTATGTATGTGCATGAAAGGTATGTATGAAAACCAATAATTATGATATGATTACACGAGAAGAAGGTTGGAGATTATGCACGCTCACTGGCCGAGCTCATAACCCTATGACTAATTATGAATGAATATGACCGTTGTAAATCCGTAGATGTCTTTCTTTATCTTACCCACTTGGAAAATCTTCTAAAACTTCTTACGGGTTTACAGCTTGCATGTCTATGTTAAATTCTGCGATATTTATATACTATGCCTGTTTTATACCCACCAGTCCCTTTTGGACTTAACCCGGTTTGTTTTCAGTGGTTTTTGTACAGGTTAAGGAGCGCTAGGCGGGAATACAAGTCGTTTAGGTCTTGCATTAGTGTTTAGCACTCTCATTCTGTTACACTGGCACTCATGATATCATTTTGTGTATGGTTATAATTTTGGAGCGTTATATGATAGAACTTGAATGCTTGGTTAGACTTTGTATATGAACTCTATTTTGGAGCTTTAGTGCTCATGGTATATATATCATTGTTATTGCTTCCGCATTATCAATGTTTTGCTCTTATTTATGGTTTAAGGGTAAGTCCTGCCTAGCCTAGACGTGTGTGTGTGTATGTCCCCGTTCGGCGTGACTTAGCTTGTGTGTGGATTATCTATTTCACATGCGGGTCGGGTCTCGGTGCGGGGGATGTGGCACCTTACGCTCGGGTGTTACAGGGGTTCTAGTATCGTGCTGTGTCAAGTATAGGTCGTACGGTGTAGGAACGACGTGCTAATGTCTACATTGCATCAAGATATGTGAATTCTCTTGAATTATGTGTTTTAAAATTGTTACTTTCTTTTCATTAATTGATGTTGTTACATACTTTATGTGCGCTAGTTGTTCCATTTTTGTGCCATAATCACTCACTAACCGCATGCATCATATTTTCACCTCCCTTTGTGTATTGTAGGTTAGTATCTTGCAACGGTCAACCACTCATCTCATTGACTATGGCCCCTAAGTTGATATTGGGATCAAGTAGAGGTAAAGGCTCTTCACAACCGTTGAGTTATCACAAAGACAACCAATCCACAAAGATGAACGGCAAGATGGCTCGAATTGAAGGAAGAGATTTAGTATTCTTGTCGGGCGCATCGTTTCCCCAAGAACAAGTCCGGTGCACTCATTGCGGTGGACCTAATCATAGTCATAAGAAGTGTTGGAAAAGGTTGGGCAGATGTACTAGGTGCGGTTCCTCCGAACACAAGATCACTATATGCCCTCGTATCTATCTAAGGAGACCAAATGAATCCGAAAGAGTGGCCAAATTTATGGATGGAATTAGAAAAGACCTTCGGGAAATGGGGACCGGGATCACGTCTAAGGCTTGGATCAAGAATACTCGGGAAGCTCTCTGAGTTGAATCCAATAAGTTAAAAGAAGAGAGTCGAATAGGGAGGATTAGACCGGGAAGTAGCTCGGGATTGGGACCAATGAGGAGTCGAGAGGACTCTCAACCGGCTGTGAGGGGGAAGAAGAAAATGAAAGAACTTCCAATCTTGGAGCAACCACCGTGTGCTCATTGTAGAAGAAATTCTCATAGTTATGAGAATTGTTGCAAGAGATTGGGCCGATTCTTTGGATGCGGATCACCGAAGCACAAGTTGGAAGAATGTGAACAACAAAGGCCAAAGAAACACCCAAGAGGTAATTGCATTCATTGCACGAGCATCCATCCCATATTGTATCTTTATACTTATTTGTGATGTGCGTTATGTATTGCTATTACTTGTTGCTTTCTTGTTTGAATTGTTGACCAACGTGACGGATAACATAAGCAAACCTAACCCGACATGCATTAGTTTAATGTTTTCATGGTAGCTTGCAATTGAGAGAAATCTTCATTCATGATGGTGAAAACCGGGGTAAGGGGAAAGTGGTGACTTTGAAGATTCAGTTGAAGTTACAACAAGAAGTTAAGGTCATAATCGAAAGGAGAAGATTGGTATCACATTACATGAATCTCCTCCTTACCTACTTGATGTATCGGTTTGAAATTCAAGAAGGAAGGCCTTTTCAACGATGGATAATCAAGAGAGTATCGAATTGAGAAGCGGAACTGGGAACAAGTACCTGAACTAAATTCCTAGGAGGGAAAAATGAACGACTCACATTTAACGTGAATACCAAGAAAAAGAAAAGAGTGAAGAGCTCAATGGCTCTTTCTTTCTTGAGTATACAAATGTCCGAGGGAAGAGAACTTTATTAGGAAAATGTAACCAGAATAATTGAAGAGCACTGAAGGTTCTCTTCTTGATGAATCCAAAGCTAACATGGCAAGAGCCTTTCTCCTCAATGAGGAATTTATCATGGATATCGTTAGCAGATGAAGGGAATGGGAATTGATGAGGACCTAGAAAGTCGAAAGTTTTAATTTTTCGATGAAGCAAGATGGTTGACTCATTATCTAAGGTTATTGAAAAGAAAAGAGGGATAAGGTAGAGTATGGGAGCTCGGGGTAAATAGTACATGAAGATGTCAAAGGGAAATGAAAGAGCTCTAAGGGATCGAAGAATGATAGAGATTGTGAAGATGTATCCGCTAGGGCGTACTACTTGATGATTCCTAAGAGCATCTCCTTACCGGACCACAAAATACAAGAGAGAGATGCCGAGAAGCCAGGATTTTAATTAAATGACGTTTAAGGATATCCTGGAAGGAGTGGATCGTGAGATTTCAAGGTAACCAGAGGTTATGTTATAATAATTGTCAACCGAGTTTAGGGTGTTTCAAGATTTAATGGGATATGGAAGACTTCAGAGGAAAAAGAATTGAAACAATCCCTCATGTGTGTGTGCTCTAGGGATTGAAAAAGATTTAATGGGATATGGAAGACTTTAGGGGATTTGTAAACAAGAAAAGAAAACTACTCGGGGTTAAGTACCATCAATTAGAGATGAGGTTTGGAGGAGGGAATGAAATCACCAAGTTAGGGATCCGTTCAGGAAAATGAAGTCTAGGAATCCGGAGTGAGCTCTACAACCCCAACCTTGACTCTTCGGCCAATCGCATCAATGTGAAGGACTCCGAGAAATGGTGAATGGTACACAAACCATTAATGGCATGTGTATCATGCATTTTTAATGGTTATACTTTGTCACGTGCTTTACTTACGTACGTGTGTGTGTGCTTGTTGTGTTTTTTTTTTCATGCGTATACTTGTTGTGTGTTTTGCTCGAGTGCGTGGTTTTCACGGTAAATCGAGGGTCGCATTGACAAGGGTCTTTCGGAGCGAGCAAGGAGTAGTGATTTAGCTCTCTAGCAAAGGGACTTCTTGAGTTAGAAGGTGCGAGTGGTGGAAGTTCGGTAAGTACGACATTCGTATAACACCGAGTACCTGAGTAGTTGGAATGAATCAAACGATAGGCGATGAATCAAACTTAGACACTCCTATCGTGCGAAACATTTTAGTTGCTCCTAGCACGGATCAAGTGGTGAGGAATTACTCCATCAAGATTTTAAGAAGTGATCAAACCCCTTGTGCATGAAGACCTTACTGGGCTAATCCTTGTCGGGACCTTATGAACCTCGAACATGGGATGAATACGGGAAGTTGCTTGAGCTTGAAACTTGAACGGTGAAGCTGGGGACCAGGTTCTTTTAGGGGGGGGATTGTGACACCCCGTTTCTTCGGTATTCCAGGTATGACGTTACTTGAGGGTTTTTCGATGTTTTTATTTCCTTTTGAATTTAATTTATATGTTGACTTAATTGTTTAAGTGTCCTTTGTGCCCTAATATGCATCCTATCAAACAACCACCAAATATACATGTGGAGTTATACGACGATGCTATTCCTCACATAATTTCACTTTTTCACATTGAAATGTTACAAGCAACAATTTCGATACAAAGAGTAAGTAAGCGCAAAATTTCGATACAATTTCGGTGGTGGCTGGATCCGAGGATAGAAGATGGAATGAGGATGGTGGTTCGACGGTGGTGGAATGGGGATTCTCAGATCTGGTCCGATCTGGGCGAGGTGGCCGGATCTGAGTGGTGCTGGCCGCGAATCGTCACCGGCGACGGTGTGCGGTCGGTGGAGAGTTCATCGGTGGGGAGAGGGAATGATAGCGGGGTTGCGCCGGCGTCATGAGGAAGGCAGAGGTGGCGCCGCTGCTCTATCTCTGACGAAGGGGAAGAAGAGGGTGAAAGAAGGGTGGTGGCTATCCAAGGTTCACCGGCGGGAGTGGTGGTGCGTGGCTCCGCAGTGGCGAAGGGCTGGCCTCCTTCTTTCTGACAGGTGGTGAGATGATGGCGGAGATGGTGGCGGCAGTAGTTCACTGGGTTGCCAGCGAGACGGTTGAGACGATGGCGGCGAATCGGTGGTTTCTGTGGTTGTCAAGAAACGGCTTGAATATACGGTGCATCATATCCATGAATGCAGCTGGTGCGTTTGTCAAACCAAACGGCATTACTACAAACTCATAATGTCCATATCGGCTGTTGAAAGCAGTCTTCGGAATATCTGCTTCCCTGATCTTCAATTGATAATACCCTTGTCTAAGATCTAACTTGGAGTAGACCTTTGATCCTTGTAGTATGTCGAACAGCTCTTCAATATGAGGGAGAGGATACTTATTCTTGATTGTTATCCTGTTCAGCTCCCGATAGTCAATGCATAAACGCAATGATCCATCCTTCTTCTTAACGAAAAGCACAGGCGCTCCCCACGGCGAGGTGCTCGGTCGAACATATCCTGACTCAATCAACTCGTCCAATTGCTTTCTCAGTTCATCTAATTCAGCTGGTGCCATTCTGTAAGGTGTCTTTGAATACGGCTCAGCTCCTGATATCGTCTCGATCGTAAACTCCAACTCTCGGTCAGGAGGTAACGAATCTAAATGCTCAGGAAACACATCTAGGAACTCGTTCACCAGTTCCACTTCTTCGATCTTAAGTTGATCTTTCGGTCTATTCAAAAGATAAGCCACAATTCCACTAGCTCCTTTCTGAATCAACTTCTTAGCTTCCATCGAAGAAATCACTGATAACTCCTCAACTTGACCTTCTGATGTCCCACTTTCATCTTCTTCCAAGATGATCTTTTTTTTGTAACAATCTAACTTAGCTCGGTACTTAGACAACCAATCCATACCAAGTATAACCTCGTATCTTGTCATCGGTAACTCAATCAGATCCGTCGGGTAACAACGGGTACCAATACATATAGGGCAGCGTTTATATACTTGATCCGTAACAAGGCAAGTTCCCAAAGGAGAACTCACTTCAAATTTATATGGCAAGTATTCAAGCGGAAACTGTAAATGCGCACATAATTCAGAAGCAACAAATGAATGCGTGGCACCAGGGTCATACAAGACCTTAACTGGCGTGTTAAGAATGTGCACAATACCTTCCACAACAGACGAAGGATCAACCTCCTCCTTACCATCCAAAGCATAAGCTCTGCCTCTGACCACCGGTTTGTTCGTCGTACCCACCACTGCTTTTCCTTTATCCTGGACCCCAAATCTCCTGATCTTGTGCGGGCAACTATCCATCTGGTGCTCAGGGGAACCACACGCGAAACACTGTCCAGCCTTCTTGCGACAGTTCTCCTCAGTGTGTCCCGTTCGGCGACAATATCGACAAACAATTTCCTCTGGACCTGGCTGAGGTGCTCTCTGCTGTTGGGGCGCCTTCTGATACTGCTGTGGCGCTTTCTGCTTCGGTGCTTGCTGTTTCGGTGGAGCATTCTGCTGCTGACGCGGTGGTGTTACCATTGGCCTCTTTCCCGTTCCTTGGGGAAAAGATCCGGATGGTCGCTTATTCCCTTGATAAGGCTTAGGGTTAGAAGGTCCTTGATGGGCAGTAGTTATCTTGATCTCCTTGTGTGCAGTCTCAACCCTTAGCGCTCTATCAACAGCCTGGTTGTAGGTCTCAATAACCAAAGAAGCAAGTGCCAACCGAATTTCAGGCTTCAGTCCATCGATAAATCTCTTCGTCTTGCGACGCTCATCAGTCAAAATATGAGGCGCATACTTGATCAGCCTCACAAACCTAGCTTCATACTCCATCACATTCATAGTTCCCTGAACCAGACTCATAAACTCAGCCTCTCGTGCATCACGAGTCACTTGAGGCGTATACTTCTGCTGAAACTCTCTGATAAACTCATCCCAACTTCCTTCAACGTTATTCTCATTCCACATATGCTGAACGTGCTTCCACCAATTGTATGCAGCTCCTTCCATAAGAAAAGTAGCATACCGAACTCGTTCACGATCCTCTGGGTAGATCTCCATAGCCTCGAAAATTTTCTCAAGACTGGTAATCCAATTCTCAGCCTTTATGTCGTTCGGTTCTCCATAGAACTTAGGTGGATTCATCCTCAGAAATTTCTCCAATGACCTTTCATTAGGAGGATTATCTCTCGGTGCACAAGCCCTCATAATTTGTCGTAGCACATCCCTTAATTCCGGAGTTCTTTCTCTTTCAGGGGGTGGCGTGACATCTCTTTGGGGTGGCGTGATCTCTCTTTGGGGTGGCAGTGGTGGTACACGATTCCGGGGTGCTCTTCTCGGTGGCATATTGTTACTGAATTCATAAGCATTCAGATACATATATTCGATGCATGACATATAATGATTCACAGAATCCGTAACCACGTATTCACATTCTCACGTAGTCACATATAAGTATGAGAACAACACATTCCCATAACAACATGTCAGCAAAGATTCAAGATCTCCAAACATATCATATAATCAGAAACAATTGTCAGACAACATGAAAACAGAAGCTCGGGCAACATATCAACATATCAGAAACATGTATAACATATCCCAAAACATGATCAACATGTAAAACGGGAACAGAACGTATACTGTCATATCAACAAGAACTGTAACATGATCAGAAGCATGATCAACATATCCAGAAGCGTATTCAACATATCAAGAACAATAGCATGCTAAATGAAATGGCATGATCCTATCAACGGTCCTAATGGTATCTTGAAGCAACTCTAAGACTCATGCAATGACAGTTATGGAAAGCAGTAAACAGATATCCAACATAAAGCCGAAAGTGTTATAACTGTGCAAGGTTTGGTAAAATTTACTACAGGCCACATGTTAACAGTATTAATTCAAAATGGGGAGGACCCGATACTATCGAGTTGACTCCCTTACAGGCCTTACCAATCCGTCCAACCCTGCTGACAATAACCTAGTAGGTACCAAGTCATCTGAACCGTCATCCGTGGTGCCAAAAGTCGGGGATCATCTACCAGAGCTATACATCCCCTCATCCAAAAGTCAGTCCTGAACTGTCCCGGCTATACGTCCGCCATCGATAGATAGATATATATGCATCAGTACTATATACAGAAATCTCCCATCAGCAATCAACCCTGATAACTGTGATCCAAAGAACCCCTGGTGGTGTCATCAGAAACGGCAACGACCTCACCCTGTCCGTGTCCTGCTGGATCATCTCCGCCATCATCATCATCATCAGATCCTCCATCGCCTCCATCAGACTGCTACTGCATAGGCTCGGGCTCCTGAGAAGCCTGACTGACATCCTGACCCTCGACCTCCTCAACTGCCTGCTCATCGGATAAGTGATAGGTATCATACAGGCGAGCTCTCACGCGGGCACGGTAGTGCTGGTGACGCTCCATAGAGGTGTCGCGATCAATAGTCATCTGCATAAGATCTGCCTCCAGCTCAGCAATACGAGCAGCCCTCTGATCAGCAATATGAGTCATCTCTGCAGCATGCTCACGAGCGATGTCCCTATCAATCTGGTACTGCAGTGACTGATCCTGATAGCGTAGAGACTCCAACCTGACCTCACGGGTCCTCTGATACTCCTGAAAGTAACCATCTCTCTCAGACTCGAGATAGTGCACAACTCTGTTAGGATAGGAATACCCAGGTCTGCCACTGTTCCTAGACCTACGCCAAGTGTAGAAACGAGTGCCTCCACGGCGAGAAACTGCCACAGTACGCGGGGTCTCAAACTGCTCAAAGAAAGCCTCATCCATCTGCTGATTAGGATCCTGGTGTGGCTGAACTGCCATAGCTATACAGAAGATACCACAGATATGAAATCCAGATAACAGAACCATGTAATCCCAAATATCCTGTCTCGATGCAATATGAGAATGATCCTGGATGCAATGCGTGAACAATCCATGATGCAACATAAGAGCAATCTAGGTTAAGTCTCTTCTTACTTAACCCGATGCTCTGATACCACCTCAGGGCTGTAACGCCCCCACCCGTACCAGAACAAGAGGAGAGCGGCGTCTCAACCCCCGCACTGAAGCACCCCTCAAGTAATGGTGTGAGCCATCACTCAAGAAATACTCCAGCGAACGGCTGTCTATCAGAACTATACATGTACAACGATGTGGCTATGCAGCGGAAAATCAGAGTATTTTAAAACTTTTCAAAACATGTGCGTGATGGCATGTAACAAGCAAGAACATATTGATCGTGTAAGAGAGACTCGGCATATCAGAACATATAACAGATGAACATATAAGTACCGATACATCAGAGTTCAAAATATCGGTAACAGAGTAGCAGAGAGAGTATAACAAAGATACTCAAGTATTCAGAAACATATACAGAAGTATAAAGTGATGCAGCCATAAAACATATGCAGGACACAAAAGGAAGTAATACTAAGTCCTGACAGAAACAAAAATGACAATCTAGAGCTTCAAGATACCTCTAGACTGCGGCTGCAAGACCTGAAACCACGAGGCAAGAAAACGGGAGAGGTATTAGTCAAAAGGACTAAGTGAGGGAATACTTTAAAGAAAGTACTGAATTAAAGAACTTGAAGTAAAGTTCGAAACTGTTAAATGCAATGCTTTAATGAAGAACTTGAAACAAGTTCGATTGATAAAACTCTTTGAATGCGATGCTGTAAAAGAATGCACGTTATAAAACATTTTCATGAATGCTATCACACGCGCACACATATGCTGTTGATGGTTCATAGTTCTTTCATAAAACGGGATAAGGGTAAAGTGAACTTTTCCAGATATGAACCATCCTTTATGAAACAGAATTTTGCCCGCAAGCTAGGCTTCTCCATCCTTACTCCAGAAAACATGATTCGGTAGAGTGTCGGACCAGGATCGACAATAATTCCACGTATAGTAGAGTATCGGACCAGGATCAACAATAACCCCACATAAAGTAGAGCATTGGACCAAGGTCAACAACAACTCCGTACACAGTAGACTATTGGACCAAGGTCAACAACAACTCTTACCAACACATACAAACATGCACCATCCTCCACCGGTTGTCACTTCGGGTAGCTAGCCCTAGGCGACCTGTAAACATGTAATGGGAACAGATTTGCTGTCCGTTCCCAGACAAATTGTCCTGACTTAACAAACCTCCTGTTAAAAGTCGGTGTCAATAGTCTAAGTGTGGCGGCCGGTATTGGTGATGTCGTTGGCGCTCACCTCCCGAGCATCACCTCCACACATAACCGCCGGGCCCAAACTGTAAACTGTATGCTTGCATTTAAGATTAGCAGTGACCAGAGTAACACTCCAGTATACTAACTTATAACATGTGAAACTGTAACTGTAACATATGATGCTGTCTGTAAAACATATGATTCTGTCTGAAAACATGTGAAACTGTCTGTAAACTGTACTTTGAAAACATATGCAAAACATGTAACTGTCTTTGAACAAGAATGCAGAACTTTGGAAAACATGTACTGTTGATCAAGGTATACTATTAAAGTATGAATGATCCTTTCAAGAGAATGTCCCGATAAAAGGGAGTAGTTCAAAACAAGGTTTAGCTTTGAATTTCAAAACATATGATACGATAGTATAATCGTGGTTCCAGTTGGAAAACATTTATAACTTCACCTCACCTATCAGTAACAAAGGTAGGTAGACAGATTATGCGGTGCCCTGGGGATCCCAGTGCTCAACTTTAACTCCTGTAGGTGGTGTACTAGAGTGAGCTTAACAACTAAGACCCACTACTAACCAAGATGCACAGGAAATGCATGAAACAATGAACAAGGAACATGTAAAGAACATGTAACACAAGAGAGTAATACCATTTAAGGTATTCAAGAAAGGTAACACACAAAGGAATACGTCAAAGTGAGTTACTCTTAACGTTAGACTATGATCTTACTATAACCGAGTAAGCTTTAGTCAAATTATGAATCCTATCGCAAACCTTAAGTTAAGAAACAAGTCCACGAAAGAAAACACATTTTGAAAACACATTTTAGACCCTGGATATGGAAACCCTAGGTGCAAATGTCTATTAGGAAAGCACAAGTTTTAATTCATTTTTACTATTCAAAAGCACTATTCAAAAGTACTATTCACAGGTTACTATTCACATGTCGGGTCAAAGGGTCGGGTCAAACCCTTACTATACACACACCCACACACACACGGTACACACACACACCATGCACGAACACACACACACACACGGCATGCACACACACACACACCCTAATCAAATTATGATCTTGATTATAACCTATAGTTTCAAGTTCATGTTAATATAATCAAGTGTGATCTAGGTTAAAGGTATAACCTATAGTTAAGAGATCCAATTAAGGCATAAGATCAAGTTATGAAACACTATTCTATCTTAGGTTATAACATGTGACACTATTAAAGTGTACAACATGATCAAGGCACTAATCCATTAATCCAAATCATATCATAAACTCAATTCATAATCAAGAGTCATATAACAATGTGACAACATGTCACAACATATATCATATCATAGCATATCATATATCATGAACCTTTAGGCATGTAACATGTAACAATTGAATTCCATATCAACATGTAACAAGTTGTAACATAATAAATTGTAACTCACTATTCCATTAGCAAACATGTATGAACATAATTCAAATTCCATAATCATGCATCAATTCTCATAATATAACAATCATATCACATGATCAAAGCATATACTAGAGCAATTGATAACATATTCATGCATATACTAAACAATTAAAGCATATAAACAACTATTGAAACATATCATAAAAACTATATAATAAATGCATAAAATAAAATCCTATATGGCTTAGGGAAGACCCTAAGACCCAACCTAAACATAATATAAACATACCATAACATAAAACATAAACTAACTAAAACATAACATAAAAATAAAACAAACTAACCTAGCTACAAGGGGGGGTGGCCGACGGCAATGAGGGGGAGAGGGAGAGAAGAAAGGGTGTTGTTAACACAACATTGAGCAAGGAATGCAATGCCTCTTGGCCTCTATTTATAGCTGAAGATAAGCCCCTCACCTTGGAAATAAAATGTGGAGAAGGGTAGGAGAGCAAAATGAGATAGATTCTCTTGGAAGCTTTAGGCATGTTGAAGCTAAAATGGGACTGCTGGGGGTATTTCTGTAATTTCGTCCCCCATGGCTCAAGGATAAGTGGCTGGAAGTTTAACCATTCCGACGGCAAGAAAATTAGCTTCGAAACGCATATTCATTCGTCGAAATCGGATTTACCGTTTGAAAGATACATTCGTTTTAGTGAATAAAAGTTTTGAGCTCGAAACTCGACATGAGTGAAAAACGACTTTCTAAAATGATTTTCAAGTCCGGATTGCTTCTAAAATTCAAGAAATAAATCGAGAAGCGTTTTGAGTCCAAAATCGACTATAAAACGTTTTACCGTTAAAAAGTTGAAAACGTAGGATGAATAGTGAATTCTCACGTACGAACGTACGCTTCAATTTTTCAAACTAGGACTTGAATCAAGAGTTGTAAAACATCTCAAAAATCTTGAAATAGCTCAAGTAGTGCAAATCCGAAGAGAAAACATTTTCCGAATGAAAACCGTTCGTAAAAGGAATAGTAAACTAGGGTTTTCAAAAACGTTTTCAATAAAACAAAGTTCCGGAATGGATTTCCAAGCCAAGAATGATTTCAAAAGACTCGTCTCGACTCAAGGATCGATTCGACTGTAACTTGGGTAGAAAAAGGTATCAGAATCAAAAGATCATTTTCTGATGAATAGTAACTTTGGTCGGTAAGTTCCAAAAATACCCTTATGGCTCAAGAAAGACTCTCTGAGTTCGGGAAACAAGTTTAAACGATTGGGAAACATGTGTGATGAACCTCTAGGGTTCGAGTAGCAATATGAACAAGGTAGGCTCGGGTTATGAATAGTAAACTGAATCAAAGGTCAAGAATTCCCCCTTAAAACATGTCAGAACATATACGAGCACCAAGTTCATGTAAGAATGCAATGCATGATGATTCAAAAAGTTGGATCACGGTCTATAAACGCTTTACCAATGCCCTTAACTTACTGTTTTCATCCAGGCCCTGTTTTGGGCTGTTACAGGACCGTTGCTTTCATCAAGTTGTTCATCATTCCCATAAGACGAATAATTGTCATTGCACTCAACTTCGACGGCATCGCAAACTCGTCACTGCAGACCGTAGCCAGGAAAACGCGTAACGCAACCGCAACAAACAATAGAGAATCCCATCTCTCGGCACGTAAAGTGAGAGAACCCCGTCTCTCGAGCACAGAATTGAGAGAACCCCGTCTGTCAAACACAGATTTGAGAGAACCCCGTCTCCCACGCACAGAATTGAGAGGACCCCGTCTCTCAAACACATAATTGAGAGAACCCCGTCTCTCAACCTAAGTCTGACAGATTTCAACATCTCCCAAACATTCTAGTTTGAGAAAATCCAGCATTTCTCAAACCCCTAAATTCAAGAGAGTCCAGCATCTCCGAAAATCTAAGTACAAGAGAATCCAACATCTCTCGTGCACAAAACTTAGAAAGAATCCAACATCTTTCTAGCACATAAATAGAGAGAATCTTACATCTCTCCAACACGTAAAAAGAGGGAACTTAAGGTCTCTCTTGCACATAAATCCACAGATCAACATTCATACATACACAAATCAGAGTAACACTTGATGAAAAGTATGCGGTGCATGTTTGGTGTACCTTACACAACTGATATCGGTATCCATTGAGTATAGATTCAACGCTCATACCTCGACTCAAGGGGGATATCACGATGGAATCCCTGTAAAACAAGGTCACAGTATGTGTGTATGTTATATGCGAGGTTAGTGAGCAATCAAGGGAGCTTTAAATCACATAGACATGCTTAATCCACATAAACACGTAACTTATTCATTTCAGTAATAGTTCACCAGAAACAGATATTCCAGGTTATCAATGCCAGATCAGGTAGCCACGTTATCACAATCAGAACAACGACAATCATCACACGCATCAAACAAAACAAGATAAGCATACTCAAGCGATGCATGTATGTAAATGCCATGAATGCTTGGCGTACTGATCACCGTAGTGTCAAACTCTTGACAGGAAGTTGAGACGAAGTGGTAGGAGTTGATTAAGCCGATAAGGATGCAATCTTCGTCATCTGAACTTCTTGTCCTAAATCTTTTGATGTGAAGAGGCAATTCAGCAATGATGTCCATCATCCAATTCTCTACTAAACCATAATCCTTGCTCAACCAGAATCATCTTCAGTTTCTCCCAAGAATTCTCATTTATGTGTTAAATCTTAGTCTGCTCATCTTCAAGGAGTTGTCCATGATTCATTTGTCAACCAGATATTTACCTCAGAGTTTCGTTAGATGATCGTGGTGCTAAGCAATTCCCAAAGCAATCCATGGTATATGATTCTGAAACTTTAAATAAAATCTTTTGACACCTATGTGATCTATTCCCATCTCAGCAGAATCTTAGATCTCATCTTGAAGAAACACCCAGAGAGCTAACAACCAATCTTGTCTTGTCGTTTGTTAACTCTAAACGACACCAAAACCTTCAATACTCATCGTTGGTTTGTAGCTCGTTGCTTAAGTTAGCACCAACATGGTTACTTAACCACATCCATTGAACTTGATCGAATCGAACTTGATCGGATTCTTCTACATTAACTCGTTTCCATCAACAAGGTGACTACTTCCAAATGAACGAATCATCAAAGCGAAAGTTCATCAACCTCCTTCAAATCGGTTCTACTTGATCAGATTCTCTTACATTGACTCATTTCCCTCAACAAGTTGACTACTTTCAAATGAATGAATCCTCAAGGCGAAAGTTCGTCAAACTTCATCTATCAATTGACTTTAAGGTAGTAAGTCAATATAGCAAATCTCATTCCTTCAACTCTGAACATTTTTCATGAACATTGATCTTGGTAAAGAATCCTTTCATCTTCGAATTATGGTATGTTTTCGTTGTAGTTCCAATAGGAGTGTTGACGGAGGGAAATTTCAATGTTGGCTCTTAGGGCACCCTGAAATTCAAACACTAAATTCGATGCATGCGGATTAAGATGCAAATGAAATGTAACAAGTATATCACGTAAATGCAACAATTAGTTGTAATTTAGAAAGCACATAAAATAAGATGTTGCATAATCAAAGTCATAATGTGCACACAATCATATAATCACGAAACAATTCATGTCGAAGGGTCAAAATATCAAGTCAAACAAATGCAATGCGCAGTTATCCCTATGCCGTACGACCTAGACTGTAGCGCCCCTTAACATTACAACCCCGCACCGTTGTACTTCCCGAGTGGATGTGAGACCTAGCACTCGAGAAATACTCCGGCGAACGGACAAGACTATACAATACCAGAGTATGAAATTTAATTGCAACGGAAATAAACTTAAACATGAGCGATGAAAGGGGATAATATATATAACGAGACACATATTATTAAGTTGGATATGTAATTACAACGATAGGGTTATTTCACAAGAGAGAGTGCTTATGGAGAGATGTACATGCACTCGTGATTACTCTAATTGACTGGAAAGTGACACCTTAAAGCTTCAAGATACCTCTAAGGCGTCGCTGTAACGATTCCTGAAATCATGAATTAAAAGAGTAGGAGGGTTAGTCAAAATGACTAAGTGACGGGGGGTTTGAGGTTTAGGATTATAAGTAAGATTTTGAAAATGTTTTGACCAAGAAAATCTTGGTTTGAAATGTATATACTATATAATAACAAATAGGTATATGACAATAATATCCGGTTCATATTTGTTTGAAATAGGAGTAGGGGGAATATAGGCTATACTTTAGAAACTTTATGAACCGTTTTGAAAATGATTTTATGCCCGCAAGCTAGGCGTCTCCAACCTTAACTCCGTAAAATCCGAGAAAAATAGTAACGACACTGATCAAGGTGTCGGTACTTAATAAAACAAATACGAGAGTACCATCCTTCTTCCTCCGGTGTCACGTGGGGTTGCAAGCCCTAGTGACGATGAACAAGATTGTGGGAGGGGCGTACCTTTTCCCTTCACTTGGTGTGGAATAACTAACCTCCAGTTAGACCACCACCAAGATCTAGTTGGCGGCTGGTATAATAGTAGACCTCGGCCCGTGCCTCCCGGACTACTACTTCTACCAATACCACCGGGCCCATAGGAAAAACAATAATTTTTACTTGCAAGACGAGAATATTTACCCGTAAGAAAGTACTAAGTACTTTTCGGGTAAATGTATGTTTTCAATAATTAACAAGAATTATTTTCCCATAAAGGGAAGAATAACTTGAAAGGAAATTTAAGAAAATAAAGTAAAGTATTTTATCATGATTTCAGTTGAAAAGATTTAAAACCCTCACCGGTATCGAGACTTAAGTGGAACTGTGAGGATTCCACTCTTCGATCCTATGTTCGCCTGAAAGTAATTACTACTACTGACTTAGAACTAGGTTCTTAGTTCTTAACTAATCTAATTGCACATAATATTGTAACAAATAATTATAGGAGGTACACATTATGTATTGCGTTAAAGATTTCCCGGTAAACCCTAAATTCACCCGTTTAATTAATAAATTCAGGGTTTATGGAATCTCTAACTAATTAAATATTTATTAACCATACTATAATTCTAATAGTAAGGTTTGAAATGAAATTCAAGATTTAATTTGTCAATGTAGGCTACCTTTTGAAAAATATTACATAGTTTATTGATTTTTGGAAAATTTGGGAAAATTATTTCTTTAAAAATTCCAAAACTTATTTTATAATTATTTTTGAAATAATTTCGAAATAAAGGGTATTTTAGTTGACCAAAAAGTCAAAATTACTATTAAAAACATTTACTATTCAATTTCATATGAATTAAACACTTTATAACACAAAATCAAATTCACACACACACACACATAACTCACGGCACACACATGCACACACACTCATCCAAGAACATTATGAATATGTTCTTGAGCTCATTTGAATATTCAAAGAGGGTGTGTAACATGTTCTATCACATTCATATTCATAACATAAGATTAAAGCATAATATAGCAAAATATATGTACTTTCTATGAAAAATAATTCTAAATAAATTACTATAGGCATGAATTTAATCAAACAAGATCATAAGCATTTAAATACATAAGCACATTATATCATATCATAATTCATGCATCTAATTAAATAAAATTCCATAATGTACACATATTGTTATTTAAACTAACAATTATGCACATATTTCATAAAATAAATTCCTAATAATTTAATTAATTCTAGACATGCTACTAATATTATTATACTAATAACATTATATAAAACATGAAATAATAGAAGAAAACATACCTTGTAAAGAGAGAGAGGGTTGTGGCGTGAGAATGGAGAGGGAGAGAGTGATTTTGTGTGTTGAATTGTGAGGTATAAATGAGGCTTAAGGGGGGTATTTATAGGTAGTCATGAGGGGTTTCTAAGAAATAAATGAAAGTTTATGGGAGATGTGGTTGCCTAAGATTTCAACAAATGCTTGGTAATTAAGTTGGAGATGTGTTTAAATTATTTCATGAACAAATGCTTGGTAATTAACTAGGAAATGTGGAGAAATTATGCTCATTTGTTTAATTATTCTAGAAGAGCATGAGGTCATGGGTGATGTCATTTTGATTAAAAATAAATGTAAAAATAATATAAAATTTATTCAAGAGTCGAGAGATAAAATTTTGATGTAGTGAATTAATAATAGAATGAGTGAAAAGTGAGCTTCGTTTTGATTATAAATATGAAATATTTGGAGTTTTTGTTTATAAATTATGAATACTAAAGATGATGAAAATCATAAGAAAATTATATAAACGAAGCTATGATAAAGTTTAGAGTTTGGAAAAATCACTATAATGTAGAGGAAAATTCAAGGATTGTTTTAAGTATAATTTCGACTATTGATCAAAAGCTAATTGTTTTAAAATAAAATGATGATTTTTAAATAGGAAAATATTTATAAATATGCTAGGGGTGAAATCGAGTTTTTGGTAAATGCATGAAAATTCATGAAATAATTTGAGGGTCGTTTTGGTTATAATTTTGAATATCAAAAAGTAGATGAGTAAGGATTTATTGATGATCGAATCATAAGCTAGGGTTTTTTGCCGGTTTCTGATACTACGGGAGTTAGGATGGGAATTGTGGTTTACAGAGAGTATCACGAACCTCGAAATAATATGAGGATTCTTTTGGTTAAAATATTGGGTAGTGAAAGTGTTTCGGAAAATATAGGAATATTTTTGAGCTGTAGGGGTATTTTCGTAATTTCCAACCTAAAAATGTAGGAATGAGTTTTGAAGTATATGAAGGGGTTTTAGGTGCTAGAAAGGAATAAATACTAGAATTCTAGGATTTTATGAAAAGAGTTTCAAAGTACAAATTAAATAGGGAAAAGAATTAAATTGACGAACATTTAATTAAATTATAACATATAAAAACATATAAGTCACATAAAATGCAATGCATGAAGTGAATTATTAAGGATCGAGATTATAAACGCTTCCTGAGTTACCCTTTACTTACCTTTCTCAACTTGGCCCTGAGTCGGGCTGTTACAATCTTCCCCCCTTTAAAAGAATCTGCCCTCAGATTCTATTACTGTCCTTGAACAGTCCTGGATAATGTTTCAACATCTTTTCCTCTGTTTCCCAAGTCTGTTCTTCTGTACCATTTCTTTTCCATAAGATTCTAACAAGGGGAATTCTTCGGTTCCTCAACTCTTGGAATTTCCTATCCAAGATTCTGACTGGTTTTACTTCATAAGTGAGGTCGGGTTCTAGTGGTACTTCTTCAACAGGTAGGATATGTGAATCATCGGCAAAGTATTTTCGGAGTTGGGACACATGGAATACGTTATGTATCCCAGTAAGACTTGCTGGTAGGTCTAGGCGATAGGCTGTTGGACCGATACGTTCCAGTATCTCAAAAGGTCCTATATATCGAGGGTTTAGCTTTCCTCCTTTCCCAATTCGTGTAAACCCTTTTCTTGGAGATGCTTTCAAGAATACCTTTTCGCCCACTGCGAATTCTATGTCCCTTCTTCGATTATCAGCATAACTTTTCTGCCGATCTTGGGCAGCTTTCATTTTCTGCTTGATGATTTCAACTTTCTCTGTTGCTTCTTCCACCCATCTTTTAGCAATATTCCCTCGGGGTTTCTTTTTAATTTCCTTGTTTTCATCCATATCCCAGTATAATGGGGATCTACATTTTCTTCCATATAAAGCCTCGTAAGGTGCAACTTGGATAGAAGCTTGATAGCTATTGTTGTATGCAAACTCCACAAGGGGTAGGCAGTCCTTCCAATTATCTTGGAAATCTAAGGCACAAGCCCTTAACATATCTTCCAGGTATCGGATGGTTCTTTCAGATTGCCCGTCGGTCTGAGGATGTGCTGCTGTGCTGAAGTTTAACTTGGTACCCATCATTTCTTGAATGTTTTGCCAAAGTTGTGAAGTGAACTTTGGGTCCCTGTCTGAAACTATTCCAAGAGGTACTCCATGCAACCGAATAATTTCCTTTTGATAGAGCTTGGCTAGCGAGTTAACTTTATCAGTTGCTTTGACAGGTAAGAAATGTGCGGATTTTGTTAATCTATCGATGACAACCCAAATACCATCAAATCCTCCTTTAACCTTGGGTAATCCATAAACAAAATCCATGGTTACCTGATCCCATTTCCAAGTAGGGATAGATAATGGTTGCAACAATCCTCCAGGTCTCTGATGTTCTGCTTTAACTCGTTGACAAGTTAGACATTTCTTGATGTAATTGGCTATGTCTCTTTTCATGCCGTTCCACCAGAAATGTTTCTTGAGGTCTTGATACATCTTAGTTCCTCCGGGGTGTATCGAGTAACGAGTTTTGTGTGCCTCGTCCAATATTTCCTTTCGAATGACATTAGGCACACAGACCCGATCCTTGTATCTCAAAATCCCTTGATTATCGGTTTTGAATTTTTTTTCAAGATCCTTTTCTTTGGATTTGAGACATTTCTGAATCCATTCATCCTGAGCCTGAGCTTCTTTTATCTTTTCCTTTAGTGGCGATAATACCACTAAATTTGCTAATCGAGCTCGTGAGATTACTTTCACCGATTTTCGTGGGTTACTTGAAGGCTTCCTTGAGAGTGATGCTAAGCTTGATTTCCGACTTAGAGCATCAGCCACTACGTTAGCTTTTCCTGGATGGTACTGGATTACACAGTCGTAATCTTCCAGAAATTCCATCCATCTCCTTTGCCTCATATTCAACTCTTTTTGAGTAAAAAGATACCGTAGGCTCTTGTGATCAGTGAAAACTTCAAAGGTAACCCCGTAAAGATAATGTCTCCACTTGGTAAGAGCAAACACAATTGCTGCTAATTCCAAGTCATGAGTAGGGTAGTTTTCCTCATGAGGTTTGAGCTTTCTTGAGGCATAGGCTATAACTTTTCCGTGCAGCATCAATACACAACCTAGCCCTTCTTTAGAGGCATCGGTATAAACTGTATAACCTTCCTTCCCTTCAGGTAAGGTTAGTACTGGTGCAGATGTCAATCGTCGCTTTAATTCTTGAAAACTTTGTTCGCATTGTTCAGTCCATTCAAACTTTCTTTCCTTCTTCGTTAACTTTGTAAGAGGTGCGGCTATCTTCGAGAAGTCTTTTACAAATCTGCGATAATAGCCTGCAAGTCCTAGGAAACTTCTCACCTCTGATGGATTCCTTGGTATTTTCCAATTTGTAATTGCTTCAATTTTCGAAGGATCTACCTCAACACCTGATCCCGAGATTATATGTCCGAGGAATGCAACTTTTTCTATCCAGAACTCACATTTACTGAACTTAGCATATAGCTTGTGATCTCGCAAAGTACTTAACACTATGCGGAGATGTTCAGCATGTTCCTCAGGCGTTTTCGAAAATACTAGTATGTCATCGATGAATATGACCACAAATTTATCCAGACATGGTCGGAATATCCGGTGCATCATGTCCATGAATGCAGCAGGTGCATTGGTCAATCCAAAAGGCATTACTATGAATTCAAAGTGTCCATAGCGGGTATTGAAAGCTGTTTTAGGGATATCTTCCTCCCTAATCTTTAATTGATAATACCCTTGCCTTAAGTCTAACTTGGAATAGACTCGAGATCCTTGAAGGACATCAAATAACTCCTCTATATGGGGTAGAGGGTATTTGTTCTTTATGGTCATTCGATTAAGTTCTCGGTAATCGATGCACATCCGTAATGTCCCATCTTTCTTCTTTACAAACAACACTGGTGCTCCCCAAGGTGATGTACTGGGACGAATATATCTTGATTCAACCAAATCATCAAGTTGTTTTCTCAACTCCTGAAGTTCGGCTAGGGCCATCCGATAAGGGGTTTTAGAGAAAGGCTCTGCCCCAGGGATCGTATCGATTACAAATTCTAACTCGCGATCTGGTGGTAGCGAGTTTAGATGTTCTGGGAAAACGTCGAGAAACTCATTTACCACTTCTACCTCCTCAACCTTATGTTGGTCCTTTGGCCTATTTAGGAGATAGGCAACGAACCCTGTAGCTCCCTTTTGAACCAACTTCTTAGCTTCTGTCATAGAAATGATTGCTACGGATCTCTTGTCTTCAGGAATCCAACTTTCATCTTGTCCTAAGATGATTTCTTTCTTGAAACAATCCAACTTAGCATGGTAATTGTAGAGCCAATCCATTCCCAGAATAATTCCATATCTTGTTATCGAAAGTTCGATGAGATCCATTGGGTAGTAACGATCACCGATTCGTATAGGGCAGCGTTTATATACTCGATCCGTTATTAAACAAGCTCCCAAAGGGGAACTTATCTCGAAATTATATGATGAGCATTCAAGTGGAAAATTTAAACGCGCACATAAATTTGATGCAATGAATGAATGCGTGGCACCAGGGTCATATAAGACCTTAACTGGCGTGTTTAGGATGTGTACCGTACCTTCCACAACATCCGAAGGGTCTGGATCCTCGTTTCCTTCCAACGCGTAAGCTTTTCCTTTGACAAGTGGCTTTCCAGACTTTCCCACAGTCTTCTCCTTTTCCTTAGGTCCCGGTCTCTTTGGGCATGTATTAAACTGATGATTAGGGTCTCCACACCACAAACATGTGCCAGCTTTCTTTCGACAGTCTTGTTCAGTATGTCCCGGTTTGTGACAATATTCACAAGTGATCTCCTCTTGTGAATTGGATGGGACTGACTTAGGCTTTTGCTGGGCTAGTGTGGGTTTCTTCCCAAATTTCTGGCTGGATGGTCCAGCGGGTCGTTTCATTCCTTGAGAGGGCTTATTTTGAGGGGGACCAGGGCGATTGGCTGCCAGACGAATGTTCTTGTGAGCTGCTTCGGTTTTCAGGGCTTTATCGACCGCTTTATTATAAGTTTCAATATCTAATGAAGCTAAAGCCCATCGAAGGTCTGGCTTTAATCCATCAATGAATCGCTTGGTCTTCCTTCGTTCATCATTCAAAATATGTGGAGCATACTGAATTAACCTCACAAACTTTGCCTCGTATTCTGCTACTGACGTATAACCCTGTGTTAAAGTCATGAATTCAGCCTCTCTAGTGTCCCTTATCACTTGAGGAATATACTTATTCTGAAATTCCTTCACAAACTCCGCCCAACTGTAATCAGTGTGGTCTTCTATCCAGGTTAGCTTGATGTGTTTCCACCAACTCAAAGCGGGTCCTTCTAAGAGAAAGGCCGCATACTGCACTCGTTCCCGTTCCTCGGGAAATATATCCATGGCCTCATAAATCTTTTCCAAACTGGCTATCCAGTTTTCAGCCTTCAGGTCGTTAGGTTCTCCAAAGAATTTTGGGGGATTCATTCGGAGAAACCTTTCTAGGGATCGCTCGTTGGTAGGGTTATTCCCAGGTGTACATGTTCGAACGAATTGCCTTAAGGCTTCTACAAGTTCGGGGTGTCCGGGTGGATCCTGTGGTGATGGGGAGTTGTTTCGTGTTGTTCTTCGTTGAGGCATTGTGAATGCTGAAATTACAATCACATAAGAAATATAATGCATGTGGGGTAAGAATGTCTCAAAGATCATTTCAGAACAATAATCACCAAATAACATCAATCATCAAACATAAAGTGCAGAAAGAAATAACATTAGTACTCACGGTCCTGCTGGTATCTTGAAGCGACTCTAAGACTCATGATGCAGAAATGTAAAGTAACATGAAATAACAGTGTAAAATGATCAAAATGCGTCATATATATATGCATCACGGTTAGTATGCTTCTCTCTATCTAAACCTGATGCTCTGATACCACCTTAGCTGTAGCGCCCCTTAACACTACAACCCCGCACCGTTGTACTTCCCGAGTGGATGTGAGACCTAGCACTCGACAAATACTCCGGCGAACGGACAAGACTATACAATACCAGAGTATGAAATTTAATTGCAACGGAAATAAACTTAAACATGAGCGATGAAAGGGGACAATATATATATAACAAGACACATATTATTAAGTTGGATAAAGATTTACAGCAAAAGTTCTGACTTTAGAGAAAAGTGCTTATTGTAAGATGTACATGCACTCGTGATTACTCTAATTGACTGGAAAGTGACACCTTAAAGCTTCAAGATACCTCTAAGGCGTCGCTGTAACGATTCCTGAAATCATGAATTAAAAGAGTAGGAGGGTTAGTCAAAATGACTAAGTGACGGGGGGTTTGAGGTATAGGATTATAAGTAAGATTTTGAAAATGTTTTGACCAAGAAAATCTTGGTTTGAAATGTATATGCTATATAATAACAAATAGGTATATGACAATAATATCCGGTTCATATTTGTTTGAAATAGGAGTAGGGGGAATATAGGCTATACTTTAGAAACTTTATGAACCGTTTTGAAAATGATTTTATGCCCGCAAGCTAGGCGTCTCCAACCTTAACTCCGTAAAATCCGAGAAAAATGGTAACGACACTGATCAAGGTGTCGGTACTTAATAAAACAAATACGAGAGTACCATCCTTCTTCCTCCGGTGTCACGTAGGGTTGCAAGCCCTAGTGACGATGAACAAGATTGTGGGAGGGGCGTACCTTTTCCCGTCAATTGGTGTGGAATAACTAACCTCCAGTTAGACCACCACCAAGATCTAGTTGGCGGCTGGTATAATAGTAGACCTCGGCCTGTGCCTCCCGGACTACTACTTCTACCAAGACCATCGGGCCCATAGGAAAAACAATAATTTTTACTTGCAAGACGAGAATATTTACCCGTAAGAAAGTACTAAGTACTTTTCGGGTAAATGTATGTTTTCAATAATTAACAAGAATTATTTTCCCATAAAGGGAAGAATAACTTGAAAGGAAATTTAAGAAAATAAAGTAAAGTATTTGATCATGATTTCAGTTGAAAAGATTTAAACCCTCACCGGTATCGAGACTTAAGTGGAACTGTGAGGATTCCACTCTTCGATCCTATGTTCGCCTGAAAGTAATAACTACTACTGACTTAGAACTAGGTTCTTAGTTCTTAACTAATCTAATTGCACATAATATTGTAACAAATAATTATAGGAGGTACACATTATGTATTGCGTTAAAGATTTCCCGGTAAACCCTAAATTCACCCGTTTAATTAATAAATTCAGGGTTTATGGAATCTCTCACTAATTAAATATTTATTAACCATACTATAATTCTAATAGTAAGGTTTGAAATGAAATTCAAGATTTAATTTGTCAATGTAGGCTACCTTTTGAAAAATATTACATAGTTTATTGATTTTTGGAAAATTTGGGAAAATTATTTCTTTAAAAATTCCAAAACTTATTTTATAATTATTTTTGAAATAATTTCGAAATAAAGGGTATTTTAGTTGACCAAAAAATCAAAATTACTATTAAAAACATTTACTATTCAATTTCATATGAATTAAACACTTTATAACACAAAATCAAATTCACACACACACACACATAACTCACGGCACACACATGCACACACACTCATCCAAGAACATTATGAATATGTTCTTGAGCTCATTTGAATATTCAAAGAGGGTGTGTAACATGTTCTATCACATTCATATTCATAACATAAGATTAAAGCATAATATAGCAAAATATATGTACTTTCTATGAAAAATAATTCTAAATAAATTACTGTAGGCATGAATTTAATCAAACAAGATCATAAGCATTTAAATACATAAGCACATTATATCATATCATAATTCATGCATCTAATTAAATAAAATTCCATAATGTACACATATTGTTATTTAAACTAACAATTATGCACATATTTCATAAAATAAATTCCTAAAGCATAATTTAATTAATTCTAGACATGCTACTAATATTATTATACTAATAACATTATATAAAACATGAAATAATAGAAGAAAACATACCTTGTAAAGAGAGAGAGGGTTGTGGCGTGAGAATGGAGAGGGAGAGAGTGATTTTGTGTGTTGAATTGTGAGGTATAAATGAGGCTTAAGGGGGGTATTTATAGGTAGTCATGAGGGGTTTCTAAGAAATAAATGAAAGTTTATGGGAGATGTGGTTGCCTAAGATTTCAACAAATGCTTGGTAATTAAGTTGGAGATGTGTTTAAATTATTTCATGAACAAATGCTTGGTAATTAACTAGGAAATGTGGAGAAATTATGCTCATTTGTTTAATTATTCTAGAAGACCATGAGGTCATGGGTGATGTCATTTTGATTAAAAATAAATGTAAAAATAATATAAAATTTATTCAAGAGTCGAGAGATAAAATTTTGATGTAGTGAATTAATAATAGAATGAGTGAAAAGTGAGCTTCGTTTTGATTATAAATATGAAATATTTGGAGTTTTTGTTTATAAATTATGAATACTAAAGATGATGAAAATCATAAGAAAATTATATAAACGAAGCTATGATAAAGTTTAGAGTTTGAAAAAATCACTATAATGTAGAGGAAAATTCAAGGATTGTTTTAAGTATAATTTCGACTATTGATCAAAAGCTAATTGTTTTAAAATAAAATGATGATTTTTAAATATGAAAATATTTATAAATATGCTAGGGGTGAAATCGAGTTTTTGGTAAATGCATGAAAATTCATGAAATAATTTGAGGGTCGTTTTGGTTATAATTTTGAATATCAAAAAGTAGATGAGTAAGGATTTATTGATGATCGAATCATAAGCTAGGGTTTTTTGCCGGTTTCTGATACTACGGGAGTTAGGATGGGAATTGTGGTTTACAGAGAGTATCACGAACCTCGAAATCATATGAGGATTCTTTTGGTTAAAATATTGGGTAGTGAAAGTGTTTCGGGAAATATAGGAATATTTTTGAGCTGTAGGGGTATTTTCGTAATTTCCAACCTAAAAATGTAGGAATGGGTTTTGAAGTATATGAAGGGGTTTTAGGTGCTAGAAAGGAATAAATACTAGAATTCTAGGATTTTATGAAAAGAGTTTCAAAGTACAAATTAAATAGGGAAAAGAATTAAATTGACGAACATTTAATTAAATTATAACATATAAAAACATATAAGTCACATAAAATGCAATGCATGAAGTGAATTATTAAGGATCGAGATTATAAACGCTTCCTGAGTTACCCTTTACTTACCTTTCTCAACTTGGCCCTGAGTCGGGCTGTCACATAGACAGACTCAACACGACTCAAGAGCTCGGTTTTGCAACCTAGAACTCTGATACCACTTAAGGATGTAACACCCCAAACGGAGGATGCCACATCCCCCGCACTATGACCCAGACCTAGAACATGAAATGGAAATCCATGCCCGAATCCGAATCAGAGCGAACGGGAGACCAACTCACACACTAGGCTAGGCGGATCTAACTTGACAAACTCAGAGTGCGGAAGCAATTAAACCATCAACAATAGATAGCGGAAGCATTTAAAACAAAACATGCAAAGCAGATGACGGGTTCAACTAACATAAATACCTAGTCCCGAATCAATTCATAATCCAACATAATAAGCAGCATACGTATCATCATAATATCTACTAACATCCAAATACTAGCTTACTAACCCCACACGGGTTTAAGTCTAAGTAGAACATAAACATAACCTTCAAGTGTGAAACATAAATACATAACATAAATAAAGTATGCGACAAATGCATCCTAATACCAACTAGACTGACAAGTGTGACTCAAGGGACTCACTTCCGCCTAGCTCAAGCCAAAAGGCAACCTGCAAACTAAAAGATAAATGAGGTGTCAGTCAACTGACTGAGTGAGGGTGCTAACGCACACCCACAATATATATATACAGAGCACAGCACATATCAAAAGGGTGGATTCATGAACCGGGGATAGGTGTTGCATACCAGAACATTTCAAAACAACCCAAAATAGATATAGATATAAGTTTAGAAACCATTTTCAGAAAGACTCTATCCCGATTCATAAATCCCATAACAGATCTTAACATATGCTCGGCGAGTACGAGCTTCCAACCTCAACTCCTCATATCATAACAAAACATAAATAACATACCAACCTCAACTCCGGGTGATGGTAGGGTTGCGTGACCCTAACCATCCATACAGTCGAGGGGAGTGCTGATTGCTACTCATACCCTCAGGACTCCGTTTCCCAACCAAACCTCCTGGTGGGTCCCGGTAGATCCTTTTCATACAGATGGAGACTATGCACAGGTATATCCCCGATGGCCCGATACCGTCCCGGGGGCTCCTTACCCATAGCTCCTGGGCCCCATAACAGAACAGAACATAACATATACCAACTTTCATGGCAATCTCGCTACATAATCATAACATAACTTAACTTTCCGAAATAGCTTACATATGCCTTCATACTTAATTTCCAAAACTGAAGTTGTATCACAAGGTCATAATCATATCATATCCAACACATATTTAATCGTATATATAGTATATAATTGCATGCGGGGATTGAAATCATCATATTGGGGTCATAGGTCGTTTAGCTATACAAAATCCTAAACCTCACCTGAGAAGTGACGAGATACCAGAACTGACAGGACGAATACAAACTCGGTCGGGTTATCTCTGTCGTGGAGATTACTGAACAGAAAGGAAATACAGTGTACTCGTGAGATAATACTCAATCATGAACCACATAGACGCACGGCGATGATTATAAGATGACATGGAATTATATGACGCGTTCACAGAAATTACAGGAATGTCATGAAAGGGTTCATGTGCACAATTACTATCCCATGTTGCAATTAGACATGTAATTAAATTCAAAACAATTCTCTCAGGCACGCAAACCAAGTAATATATTCAACATGTGTCTAGAGTATAATTTAATAATAATTTAGATGCCATAATTCACAAAGTATTCACGTACATAATATTTCATAATTTCACAACTCAAAAGCCCAATTAAGAATCAAACAACTAATCCTATAGGAAAGTCTAATTCATATTAATACATCGTGGATTCAATTCAAGATTCCTCTTCAAATAACATACTCCTCTTTCAAAAGAATTATGATTCAGAATGACTAATACACAAATCAATCGTCTAATAAGATCACACGATTAGCATGAGAGTTGCATTTCAAGTTCTAAATTTCCCCAAGAGTGTATATACTGCTCCAATCACCAAATTAATTACAAGAAACACCATTATGCACGTACCATTCACCTAGTTGCACTAGTAATACATTTTCCAAATTCAAGAATCCATTTAATGCAAAGTCTAAATTATATGTGTGGCTGTCAATTTCCTTTACAATAAGAAATGAGTACATATCATTTATTCGAACAGCTCCACTCACAATCTCACCGGAATGCCATACATGTGTACCAAATACATAAATCAACATTAATTAACATAAGTTATGCTCTGAACCAGTTTTATAAATTGTCAACAATGATCCAACCCACAATATTGCATACATATACATTCGTTCTAATCCTATAAAATCATTTAATGTCATACCAAACCATAATTAAAGTTGAATTCAAATGTTCAGTTTATAAAATTTAATATACCACAATTGAACTCAAAATTTCAATAACGTTTTGTAACTTACAATTAATAAAATTAACCAAGATGTTAAACTAAGATTTCAAGCTTAAAACCAACTTAGATAATTAGCCAAACCACTTATATAGATTTAGTTCAAAACCGAGTCACTTAAATAAATTGACAACACTCCAGTACTTAAGTTTAGGAATAATTCACAATTAGACAATTATATACGATTCGCACATATACATTTCATAGTTAATCATACTATATTGTTAAAACATCACACATTCATTAATCACTAAGCAGGTTCAATTAGATTAATTCATTCCCAACATACATTAGAATTAACCAAATTTAAACAACCAATTTCTAGATTATACAATTCAGGTGTTATAAAATAGCCCTTATTTACAAGTTATCACAAGTATACAACAATCAGATCCTTCATTAACACTTATAGTAAAACCGATACAAAATTCATTCAATAGGCTGAACAAAAAATTCAAATATTGAAATCGGAATGCAAGAATGGTGAAGAGAGTAGCATTCCAGCAACTTACACTTGGAAATTAAAAGAGTAAATGAGGGAGAGGGCTGCTGGCGTGACGGTTGTTGGAGCGTAACAGCACCGGTGTTGACAAACTGAAGGCGGCGGCGTCCTATCGGAGGTGGCCGAAGTTAGAGCTGACGAAAGTGAGAGGCTGTGATGGCAACTCGCCGGAATCCATGGCTGCTGGCAGTGGTGGAGCGTCATTTGGTGTCTTCTCTCCCAGATCTGGAAAGAGAGAAAGGAGATCGCAGTGGTGCAGTGGTGGAGTCATCGCCGGAGAGAGAGATCGGTGGTGGTGGCTGGATCCGAGGATAGAAGGTGGAATGAGGATGGTGGTTCGACGGTGGTGGAATGGGGATTCTCAGATCTGGTCCGATCTGGGCGAGGTGGCCGGATCTGAGTGGTGCTGGCCGCGAATCATCACCGGCGACGGTGTGCGGTCGGTGGAGAGTTCATCGGTGGGGAGAGGGAATGATAGCGGGGTTGCGCCGGCGTCATGAGGAAGGCAGAGGTGGCGCCGCAGCTCTATCTCTGACGAAGGGGAAGAAGAGGGTGAAAGAAGGGTGGTGGCTATCCAAGGTTCACCGGCGGGAGTGGTGGTGCGTGGCTCCGCAGTGGCGAAGGGCTGGCCTCCTTCTTTCTGACAGGTGGTGAGATGATGGCGGAGATGGTGGCGGCGGTAGTTCACTGGGTTGCCAGCGAGACGGTTGAGACGATGGCGGCGAATCGGTGGTTTCTGTGGTGGTGATGAATCGCGCAGTGCGAGGGTCTCGGGGGAGAGAGAGACTGAGAATGGGGAAAGAGGTGGCGGAGGTGATCGGCGCTGGATGCGCCGGCGGGGAGTGGTTGCTGGCGGAGGGATGGTGGTTGGCACAGCAATTGCTGCGCTGCTGCTCAAGCCGAAAGAGAGAGAAAAGAAAATGAAAGAATGAGATGGGGCTAGGGTTTCTCGATGTATAAAGGGTCGTTCTTTCGAAATTGCAAACAAACCCCTCGAGAGTCTAAGTCTTTCGATTAAGTTCACATAGTTCAATTAGGGTTCAAATAAATCCAATTAGAGATTGTATAATTATAAAAGCACCCCAAAGATTTAAAGTGATGTCCAATTAAGTCCAAATTAAATTTCTTATAATTAAAAGATTATCCCCAACTTTTATTAATTTCAAATTAGCCCTCATAATTTAAATTAAAGGCAATTAGGCACTAAACATATTTCTATTAAGTTCACATATTTTTCATAAGATCGCAATTGAGTCAATTAAACAATTAAGGCATGAATAAAACAATTCAAGCACAAGCAAAGTTAAATAAATAACAATCCAATCGCACGAAAATGACATCGTATCTTGCTCCGAAAATGCGGGGTGTTACAACCTTCCCCCCTTAAGAGAACCTGGTCCCCAGGTTCCACTGCTGAGCTGGAAAAGCTTCGAGTGATAGTGTCATAACCCTTCTCGAAGAGTTACGTAAAACTTAGCCTCCGTTGTGAAGTTTACTCTCATTGCCTTTACTGAACCTTCCTCGCGATGTCCCGTTGCCATTGGGGTCCATTCGAGTACTGGACCGTTGCTTTCATCAAGTTGTTCATCATTCCCATAAGACGAATAATTGTCACTGCACTCAACTTCGACGGCATCGCAAACTCGTCACTGCAGACCGTAGCTAGGAAAACGCGTAACGCAACCGCAACAAACAAGAGAGAATCCCATCTCTCGGCACGTAAAGTGAGAGAACCCCGTCTCTCGAGCACAGAATTGAGAGAACCCCATCCCTCAAACACAGATTTGAGAGAACCCCGTCTCCCAAGCACAGAATTGAGTGGACCCCGTCTCTCAAACGCATAATTGAGAGAACCCTGTCTCTCAACCTAAGTCTGACAGATTTCAACATCTCCCAAACATTCTAGTTTGAGAAAATCCAGCATTTCTCAAACCCCTAAATTCAAGAGAATCCAGCATCTCCGAAAATCTAAGTACAAGAGAAACCAACATCTCTCGTGCACAAAACTTAGAAAGAATCCAACATCTTTCTAGCACATAAATAGAGAGAATCTTACATCTCTCCAACACGTAAAAAGAGGGAACCTAAGGTCTCTCTTGCACATAAATCCACAGATCAACATTCATACATACACAAATCAGAGTAACACTTGATGAAAAGTATGCGGTGCATGTTTGGTGTACCTTACACAACTGATATCGGTATCCCTTGAGTATAGATTCAACGCTCATACCTCAACTCAAGGGGGATATCGCGATGGAATCCCTGTAAAACAAGGTCACAGTATGTGTGTATGTTATATGCGAGGTTAGTGAGCAATCAAGGGAGCTTTAAATCACATAGACATGCTTAATCCACATAAACACGTAACTTATTCATTTCAGTAATAGTTCACCAGAAACAGATATTCCAGGTTATCAATGCCAGATCAGATAGCCACGTTATCACAATCAGAACAACGACAATCATCACACGCATCAAACAAAACAAGATAAGCATACTCAAGCGATGCATGTATGTAAATGCCATGAATGCTTGGCGTACCGATCACCGTAGTGTCAAACTCTTGACAGGAAGTTGAGACGAAGTGGTAGGAGTTGATTAAGCCGATAAGGATGCAATCTTCGTCATCTGAACTTCTTGTCCTAAATCTTTTGATGTGAAGAGGCAATTCAGCAATGATGTCCATCATCCAACTCTCTACTAAACCATAATCCTTGCTCAACCAGAATCATCTTCAGTTTCTCCCAAGAATTCTCATTTATGTGTTAAATCTTAGTCTGCTCATCTTCAAGGAGTTGTCCATGATTCATTTGTCAACCAGATATTTACCTCAGAATTTCGTTAGATGATCGTGGTGCTAAGCAATTCCCAAAGCAATCCATGGTATATGATTCTGAAACTTTAAATAAAATCTTTTGACACCTATGTGATCTATTCCCATCTCAGCAGAATCTTAGATCTCATCTTGAAGAAACACCCAGAGAGCTAACAACCAATCTTGTCTTGTCGTTTGTTAACTCTAAACGACACCAAAACCTTCAATACTCATCGTTGGTTTGTAGCTCGTTGCTTAAGTTAGCACCAACATAGTTACTTAACCACATCCCTTGAACTTGATCGAATCGAACTTGATCGGATTCTTCTACATTAACTCGTTTCCATCAACAAGGTGACTACTTCCAAATGAACGAATCATCAAAGCGAAAGTTCATCAACCTCCTTCAAATCGGTTCTACTTGATCAGATTCTCTTACATTGACTCATTTCCCTCAACAAGTTGACTACTTTCAAATGAATGAATCCTCAAGGTGAAAGTTCGTCAAACTTCATCTATCAATTGACTTTAAGGTAGTAAGTCAATATAGCAAATCTCATTCCTTCAACTCTGAACATTTTTCATGAACATTGATCTTGGTAAAGAATCCTTTCATCTTCGAATTATGGTATGTTTTCGTTGTAGTGCCAATAGGAGTGTTGACGGAGGGAAATTTCAGTGTTGGCTCTTAGGGCACCCTGAAATTCAAACACTAAATTCGATGCATGCGGATTAAGATGCAAATGAAATGTAACAAGTATATCACGTAAATGCAACAATTAGTTGTAATTTAGAAAGCACATAAAATAAGATGTTGCATAATCAAAGTCATAATGTGCACACAATCATATAATCACGAAACAATTCATGCCGAAGGGTCAAAATATCAAGTCAAACAAATGCAATGCGCAGTTATACCTATGCCGTACGACCTAGACAGACTCAACACGACTCAAGAGCTCGGTTTTGTAACCTAGAGCTCTGATACCACTTAAGGATGTAACACCGCAAACGGAGGATGCCACATCCCCCGCACTAAGATCGAGACCCGGTCACGAAATGGAAAAACCATGCCCGAATCCGAATCATAGCGAACGGGAGACCAACTCACGCACTAGGCTAGGCGGATCTAACTTGACAAACTCAGAGTGCGGAAGCAATTAAACCATCAACAATAGATAGCGGAAGCATTCAAAACAAAACATGCAAAGCAGATGACGGGTTCAACTAGCATAAATACCTAGTCCCGAATCAATTCATAATCCAACATAATAAGCAGCATACGTATCATCATAATATCTACTAACATCCAAATACTAGCTTACTAACCCCACACGGGTTTAAGTCTAAGTAGAACATAAACATAACCTTCAAGTGTGAAACATAAATACATAACATAAATAAAGTATGCGACAAATGCATCCTAATACCAACTAGACTGACAAGTGTGACTCAAGGGACTCACTTCCGCCTAGCTCAAGCCAAAAGGAAACCTACAAACTAAAAGATAAATGAGGTGTCAGTCAACTGACTGAGTGAGGGGGCTAACGCACACCCACAATATATATATACAGAGCACAGCACATATCAAAAGGGTGGATTCATGAACCGGGGATAGGTGTTGCATACCAGAACATTTCAAAACAACCCAAAATAGATATAGATATAAGTTTAGAAACTATTTTCAGAAAGACTCTATCCCGATTCATAAATCCCATAACAGATCATAACATATGTTCGGCGAGTACGAGCTTCCAACCTCAACTCCTCATATCATAACAAAACATAAATAACATACCAACCTCAACTCCGGGTGATGGTAGGGTTGCGCGACCCTAACCATCCATACAATCGAGGGGAGTGCTGATTGCTACTCATACCCTCAGGACTCCGTTTCCCAACCAAACCTCCTGGTGGGTCCCGGTAGATCCTTTTCATACATATGGAGACTACGCACAGGTATATCCCCGACGGCCCGATACCGTCCCGGGGGCTCCTTACCCGTAGCTCCTGGGCCGCATAATAGAACAGAACATAACATATACCAACTTTCATAGAAATCTCGCTACATAATCATAACATAACTTAACTTTCCGAAATGGCTTACATATGCCTTCATACTTAATTTCCAAAACTGAAGTTGTATCATAAGGTCATAATCATATCATATCCAACACATATTTAATCGTATATATAGTATATAATCGCATGCGGGGATTGAAATCATCATATTGGGGTCATAGGTCGTTTAACTATACAAAATCCTAAACCTCACCTGAGAAGCGACGAGATACCAGAACTGACAGGACGAATGCAAACTCGGTCGGGTTATCTCTGTCGTGGAGATTACTGAACAGAAAGGAATTACAATGTACTCGTGAGACAAGACTCAATCATGAACCACATAGACGCACGGCGATGATTATAAGATGACATGGAATTATATGACGCGTTCACAAAAATTACAGGAATGTCATGAAAGGGTTCATGTGCACAATTACTATCCCGTGTTGCAATTAGACATGTAATTAAATTCAAAACAATTCTCTCATGCACGCAAACCAAGTAATATATTCAACATGTGTTAATCATGAATCTAATCAATTAGCTTAAGTGAATCTGGTCCAGAGTATAATTTAATAATAATTTAGATGCCATAATTCACAAAGTATTCACGTACATAATAATTCATAATTTCACAACTCAAGAGCCCAATTAAGAATCAAACAACTAATCTTATAGGAAAGTCTAATTCATATTAATACATCGTGGATTCAATTCAAGATTCCTCTTCAAATAACATACTCCTCTTTCAAAAGAATTATGATTCAGAATGACTAATACACAAATCAATCGTCTAATAAGATCACACGATTAGCATGAGAGTTGCATTTCAAGTTCTAAATTTCCCCAAGAGTGTATATACTGCTCCAATCACCAAATTAATTACAAGACACGCCATTCTGCACGTACCATTCACCTAGTTGCACTAGTAATACATTTTCCAAATTCAAGAATCCATTTAATGCAAAGTCTAAATTATATGTGTGGCTGTCAATTTCCTTTACAATAAGAAATGAGTACATATCATTTATTAGAACAGCTCCACTAACAATCTCACCGGAATGCCATACATGTGTACCAAATACATAAATCAACATTAATTAACATAAGTTATGCTCTGAACCAGTTTTATAAATTGTCAACAATGATCCAACCCACAATATTGCATACATATACATTCGTTCTAATCCTATAAAATCATTTAATGTCATAACAAACCATAATTAAAGTTGAATTCAAATGTTCAGTTTATAAAATTTAATATACCACAATTGAACTCAAAATTTCAATAACGTTTTGTAACTTACAATTAATAAAATTAACCAAGATGTTAAACTAAGATTTCAAGCTTAAAACCAACTCAGATAATTAGCCAAACCACTTATATAGATTTAGTTCAAAACCGAGTCACTTAAATAAATTGACAACACTCCAGTACTTAAGTTTAGGAATAATTCACAATTAGACAATTATATACGATTCACACATATACATTTCATAGTTAATCATACTATATTGTTAAAACATCACACATTCATTAATCACTAAGCAGGTTCAATTAGATTAATTCATTCCCAACATACATTAGAATTAACCAAATTTAAACAACCAATTTCTAGATTATACAATTCAGGTGTTATAAAATAGCCCTTATTTACAAGTTATCACAAGTATACAACAATCAGATACTTCATTAATACTTATAGTAAAACCGATACAAAATTCATTCAATAGGCTGAACACAAAATTCAAATATTGAAATTGGAATGCAAGAATGGTGAAGAGAGTAGCATTCCAGCAGCTTACACTTGGAAATTAAAAGAGTAAATGAGGGAGAGGGCTGCTGGCGTGATGGTTGTTGGAGCGTAACAGCACCGGTGTTGACAAACTGAAGGCGGCGGCGTCCTATCGGAGGTGGCAGAAGTTAGAGCTGACGAAAGTGAGAGGCTGTGATGGCAACTCGCCTGAATCCATGGCTGCTGGCAGTGGTGGCGCATCATTTGGTGTCTTCTCTCCCAGATCTGGAAAGAGAGAAAGGAGATCGCAGTGGTGCGGTGGTGGAGTCATCGCCGGAGAGAGAGATCGGTGGTGGTGGCTGGATCCGAGGATAGAAGGTGGAATGAGGATGGTGGTTCGACGGTGGTGGAATGGGGATTCTCAGATCTGGTCCGATCTGGGCGAGGTGGCCGGATCTGAGTGGTGCTGGCCGTGAATCGTCACCGGCGACGGTGTGCGGTCGGTGGAGAGTTCATCGGTGGGGAGAGGGAATGATAGCGGGGTTGCGCCGGGGTCATGAGGAAGGCAGAGGTGGCGCCGCTGCTCTATCTCTGACGAAGGGGAAGAAGAGGGTGAAAGAAGGGTGGTGGCTATCCAAGGTTCACCGGCGGGAGTGGTGGTGCGTGGCTCCGCAGTGGCGAAGGGCTGGCCTCCTTCTTTCTGACAGGTGGTGAGATGATGGCGGAGATGGTGGCGGCGGTAGTTCACTGGGTTGCCAGCGAGACGGTTGAGACGATGGCGGCGAATCGGTGGTTTCTGTGGTGGTGATGAATCGCGCGGTGCGAGGGTCTCGGGGGAGAGAGAGACTGAGAATGGGGAAAGAGGTGGCGGAGGTGATCGGCGCTGGATGCGTCGGCGGGGAGTGGTTGCTGGCGGAGGGATGGTGGTTGGCACAGCAATTGCTGCGCTGCTGCTCAAGCCGAAAGAGAGAGGAAACAAAATGAAAGAATGAGATGGGGCTAGGGTTTCTCGATGTATAAGGGGCCGTTTTTCCGAAATTGCAAACAAACCCCTCGAGAGTCTAAGTCTTTCGATTAAGTTCACATAGTTCAATTAGGGTTCAAATAAATCCAATTAGAGATTGTATAATTATAAAAGCACCCCAAAGATTTAAAGTGATGTCCAATTAAGTCCAAATTAAATTTCTTATAATTAAAAGATGATCCCCAACTTTTATTAATTTCAAATTAGCCCTCATAACTTAAATTAAAGGCAATTAGGCACTAAACATATTTCTATTAAGTTCACATATTTTTCATAAGATCGCAATTGAGTCAATTAAACAATTAAGGCATGAATAAAACAATTCAAGCACAAGCAAAGTTAAATAAATAACAATCTAATCGCACGAAAACGACATCGTATCTTGCTCCGAAAATGCGGGGTGTTACAGATATCCGAGTTGGGGCCTTTGGTCCCTCTTTAATTAATTGCTAATGCTTGATTGCTTCACCATCTCACGTTATAACGCCTCTTCACCCTACTCCAACACGCCTCAAGGATATGATTGATGAGAAAACCATCCGTAATTCGGTAGAAATGGTGTCGTCCTCAAAATGTCCCCTAACACTAGATAAAGGTATGCATGCCGGTTAGTACGTGAGGATGTCACATAATTAAGTCAAGTAAGAGTAAGTAGGAAGTGCAAGGCAACACGTAAGAAAATATCAACAAATTGATATAAATTCAATCGTATATCATAGTAAATCATGATGCAAATATGTGCACATAACCACATTATCCTATGTCGTTCGACCTAGACAGACACAACATGCCTCTGAGCTCAGGTTTTGCAACCCACGGCTCTGATACCACTTTAGGATGTAGCATCCCGTACGGTGGGTCACCACATCCCCCGCACCTAAGCCCAATCCACATCCGAGATGGGAAACCCATACATGAACCAAGCCTAGGCGAACGGGACACACACCTAAGCTAGGCGGAACGTAGACCTTGTCCATTAAAATAAAGCACCAAGCAAATGCGTATGCAGAAGCGAATCAAACCAACAAATAATAAAACACAAGCAGCAGGTGACGGGTTCAACTAACATAGATACCTAATCCCGAATATTAACATAAATCATAATGCAAAAGGGTTCAAACTGTTTCCTAGAAACCTGTCCCGAACATAATATACATTACATAATTATCATACGTATCGAAGCATATAAACTTATACATACTTATACAAAAGTTCAAATACAAAATGCAAAAATTCAAACTAACAGGGGACCCGACTCAAAAAGGACTATACAAACTGACAGACTCCGCCTAGCACGAACCTCCAAAGCAAACCTGCAAACTAAAAACATAAAGCGGGAGGGTCAGTCTTAACTCGACTGAGTCAGGGGCGACTCACGCACGCTATATATATATAAAGGAGCATAACACATTCAAATAACATTATTCGTGAACTTGGGGATAGTTTTTTCATGCCAAATCATTTTCCCGTGATACATACATATAGGGGTTGTAACAAATCAAAACTAAAACAAAACAAAATTAAATTAACTTACAATCCTAACATACGTACAAAACGTAACAAGTCATTTCCGATTGAATCTTAACATTTCAAAATACCATATTTTATCTTATTAAAGAGTCTATCCCCGTTTCACGAACTTTAACATGACATGCATACAAACAAAAATCGGCGTGTACGAGTACCTAGTCCCATCCTGGGCTCCTCCGACTAATCATGCAACAAATGAAATCAAATGAAAAAATACTTACACATTAACCTTGTTCTTCGGCGATGGAAGGGTTGCACGACCCTAACCATCCATTACAGTCGAGGGGAGTGCAAGCTTCTCAATCCTAAGGATATCCATCCCTCAAATATATTTCGCATAAACATACATATTTCGCATATATTTACTTATACTTAAGGTTATAGCTCGCATGAATAGAAAACGGGCACGTTTCATAGGGTTTAACTATAACCTAACCTCACCTACACTAACGGAAGCCAAACAACACAAGCGATCCACCCCGGGTGCACCTGAACAAACTGAAGACAAAAAGCAGGACTTAGACTCAAAGATGAACCACATAGACACACGGCGCATGCATAGGCAAATAAAAGACTCAAATACATAAGCAAAGTTCAAAATCAAACTCATTTCATACAAATTAATTCATTTCATAGCTTAACATATACTTAAAACACATCAAGGCATGTTCATGTGCACAATTAATGCAAACAACGGTAAACGAAAGGTATTTGGTGGCACTTATCCATGTATGAACAGAAAACACATCACTAAAGCGACATAAGATGCATATAAGAACAAATAAATACACATAACATATGATACAACAAGTTAGGATCAATTTCGGAGGTGAAAAGGTGCAAGAAAAGTGGAAGAAAAGTATAAGAAACGGTTCCGAGCAAAAATGGGCAAAAGCTGGAAATTTCCAAAACGGACAAGCTGTAGAAAAATGATCATAACTTCAGTTTCAGAAATATGAATTAATTTTTGTTTATTGCATATGAAACTAGTGTGATACCCCTGTCCACATCGGGAAAGTATGAGAGTTAAGTTCAGTTTATAAGTTAAAGTGAAAGTATGAGAGTTAAGTTCGGTTTATAAGTTAAAGAGGACATCGGGAAAGTATGAGAGTTAAGTTCAGTTTATAAGTTAAAGAGTCCAAGTATAACAAATGGATATCCCTTTTGGGCAGTGGTTTAGGCCCAATTTCAGGTTATACTCAGTGGGCTTGGAGACTTGTGCTCGCGTCCAACGGGCCCGTGGACCCGGGGCGTGACAACTAGACACATAGGGCTTTCTAATGATATATCGCACGAATCATGGTTCAAATGGATCTGAACATAACGGAGGTTTGAAGATGAACGATTGCAGAATTTCGGCTAAAAGGAGGCACCAAAATAAAACGGTTATAGCTCACAAACTAGAAAAGATATTGAGATGATTCCAATTGTAGAATACTCTAGACTCTAAAAGGTTTCAGTGGTCAAAAAATCAGCTCAATTGGAGCACGTTTAAGGGGGTCACGGTCGCGACAAAATTGAACCGAAAACAGTCGTGGCCGCGACGACAGGGCAGTGGCTCCTCTGCAAGGTGGTTGCGGCCGCGACACTTTTATAGGCAAAAACTGTAACATCCCCCTTGTCTGATGTATAAGGTATGCCACTTTTCAACTTTATTATGTGTTTAATTCTGTGATTTTGTGTTTTGCGTGGCCCTATTTTGAACTCTTTTAGAGTTTAGGGGCCTGTTTCTAATTTTATCTTTTTAGGGGTTTTTCGGTCACTGCTCGTTCGATCGAGATTTTGACCTCTTTGGTCCCTTTAATGCGTTTAGGGCATCGAAACGATTCTATAGACTCTGTGTTTGCCCAATTTTAACGTCGTTAACCCTTTCTACCGATCATTTTCGTGTACGAGGATCCGAGATATAATACCCGGATCCTCGTTTAGCGTGCCACTTCAGCTCTCTCTCCCTCCCAATTCTCTCTTGTTCCCCAGGTGAAACACATACACTAATCCAAACTCGGCCAAAACTCGACGAAATTCGACGAATGAATATTCCATTTCGAAGAGCTCGACGACGTGGTCACAACCGTACCAAGATCGTGGCCCGATGTTTTCAGGCGCGGCTGGAGGAGGTGGCGGAACCGCCAGTTCTCCAGCGATTTTCGGCCGGCGGCCTTTCTTTGACATGCGCCCCAGGGTCTGAAAAAAGACTACTCGCTGGTGCCGCTGCCGTCGCGACAGCGGCGGTGGCACATGCACCGGTCGAAGTTCACGCCGTAGCGGCACGGTACTGTAGCGGCATCTCCGACCGCGTTCCGACGACTTTTCCCAACTACTGAAGGTGGTATCCACCTTTTCCGACCCCCTGAGCTCGTTTTCGGTGTTGTTTTGAATGATTGGTGACCGTAGGTGGTGAAACGGCAGTAGCGGTTCGCAGTGGAGGCCTGTTCCGGGGATATTTTCCGGCGACCGCTATATGGCTTTCGAAGAGCTCTTCACGGGTAAGACAATTGGATTTTTGTTCACCTGTTTGAAAGTAATTGGATTTTTAAAATTTGGAGGTTTCGTGTTCTTAGATCTGAAATTGGAGGAGATTGGCTTAGATTTTCCAGAAATTGATCGAGGATTTGGAGGAAGTACGAGGAGTTCTTGCACGTGTGAATTTTTGGGATTTTTTCGGCACGTTCCGGCGGCGGCCGAACGGTGGCCCGCCACTGTTCCGATGGCTCCGGGGATGGCGTTTCGGCGGGCTTCGGACAGTTTGTCCGCCTCTAGTGATGAGTCCAATGCCACTTTCCGTTCGTTAATCGGACAATCGGTTTATTTTCTACGAATTTATTTGTGTATTTGGGACATATTTGATTTAATTGTTTTAAATGCAAATTAATTGCCATATGCTTGAATTGTCGATCGAAATGAATTCCAATGTATATGAAAACATGTATAAACTTTAATTTGATATATACGGATGTTTTGAGTTGCAATTTGAATCCCGACATGTAAAATTTGAGCTATTTGTCTAACTTTAAGGGGATGTATGTGTAATTTTCATGAAAATGTAAATTTGTATGACTTGAATTAATTAAACCTTATCACTTGGTAAATAAATATGCTAATCGCGATTATGCTAAAGAAATTATTTTATCTAACCTTGAAACTTTGAATTAAGGTTTAATCACGTAAATTGGAATTTAATCTATTATGTAATATATATGAATTTTTTATGCATCGAAAAATTATATGATACCTTAAATGATTATATGACTTAGTTGGAATTTGCTTGTAGGCTCATGGATTTAAATGAATTCGTAGCATGCTATTATAAGATTTATTTAAATTCGAAATATATGAATTGATATGAAACTTATATGATTAAATTAGAAACTTTTGCACGTAAGAAATAATTTTTTCGTACCAATATAAACTGGTTATTTGATATATGAATAATTTGAATTGCTTTGTCTTTTTATTTCTATTGTTTGCATTAATTGTGCACATGAACGTCTTCTAATATGTAATATGATTTCACTGAACTATATAATGATTTTTTTTGTATGTAATTGTCATGAATTTGAACTCTGCCTACGTGATTGCATCATTTAAGTGTTTTGAGCATTGTCGTACGTCTCTGTGTGGTTGTCTGAGTCTGAGTCTGAGTCTGAGCTCTGTGTTGTGTTTTGTGTGCTTAGTTGGTACAGATGCACCCGGGGTGGTGGCATGTGTGTCGTGCAAGTTCCGGGGTGAACCATTTGCTTTGGGTTTAGCTTTGTTTGGTGCAAGGTGAGGTTAGGTTATAGATATACCCTAATGAAATATAATCGTTATGTTTGCATGCGAATATAAGCCCTTTTATATATGTACGTATGTGCGAGCTATGAATATGCTGATATCTGAATATGTTCGAATCTGAACATGCTAGGAATCTAAATATGCTAAGATGATGAATAGGCTAAAAATAGGAATATGCTATGATTATGCCTATGTTACGACTAAGAATATGATCCTTCTATGAATACAATACGAGTACGTTTATGATATGCTTATGAACTCGTTATGATTATGATATGGATATGAATACGAATCTGGTTATGTCTATGAATATGATTTGACTCTGGCTTTGATTCTGTGCTGCTTGGGGCGCGGTGATTATAGTTAAGGAGCCTCGGGACGTCGGGTATTACTCCTATGCATGATCATCGGGATGTGGGTAAGGAGCCTCAGGATGCCGAGTATTACTCCTGCGCATATTTTGCCTTTTGTTTGAAAGTTTGACTCTGCTTTCCTTGGGGCCCGGTGATTATGGGTAAGGAGCCTCGGGGCACCGAGTATTACTCATGTGTATGACCATGGGGATGTGGGTAAGGAGCCTCGGGGTACCAAGTATTACTCCTGTGCACATTTCCCCTTTTGGTTTGATGGTTTGCTTTATGTGTTTATTTTCGTTAAGTTAGTTTGTTACCTAATCGTTCGTAAAACGGGAGTGGATTCTTAATTAATAAAATTTTGTTGTTTTAGCCTTTGGCCTAACTCTTTTACTCCTTATATCTATTATCACGTGTTAAAATGATTTGGAATGCAAGAACCACGCCCTGGTTCACGTACTCCCCTATATGATATGTGTTGTGCTTCGTATACGTATGTACGCGTGCGTGTGTAGCCCCTCACACAGTCTTTGGACTGACCCCTCCCTCTTTATGTTTTAGTTGCAGGTTCAGGTTCTTGGAGTTCGAGCTAGGCGGCTTTGTGTCGTGTCTGTTGAGTCGGTGTCAGTCTGTTTGATTTTGTTAAGTACTTTGGTCCAAATTATGTATGAAAATTATGTATATGGTAGGTTCTGTACAGGATTATGATTATGCTTCGAATATATGAATTTTCGGGACAGTTTAGGACAGGGCTTGGATTAGTTGAATCCATCTTTGTTTTATGTTATTCGAGACAAGTTAGGACAGGTTTCCTTGTTTAGTTGAACCCATTTAGTTGATGTTTATTTACTTTCAAGAATATATATACTATGATTGTTGACTAAAGTTTTTGATAATTTGTATTTTGTATCGCTTCCGCATTCTTGTTTCGCCTATTTCCATTTGTATAGGGTTTAGGTACCGCCTAGCTTAGGTTAGATTTTCGTTTGTCACCCGTTCGCTGTGAGTTGGTGCGTGTACGGACTTCCCATTTCGTACACGGGTCGGGTCATAGTGCGGGGGTGTGGTGCCCCACCGCTTGGGGTACTACATCTAAAGTAGTATCAGAGCTACCAGGTCTAGAACCGGTGCTCTGGAGTTGTGTCGTGTCAGTCTAGGTCGTACGACATACGAATATGTGCGCATTGCATCTGCTTGGCATGAAATTTTGACTTCTCTGCGTGAATTACATTGAGTCATATGATTATGTGTATGATATGATTATGATTGTGTGACATTTTATCAATGTGCTCTTAATTGCTTTTCATTACTGCACTTATATGACCTAACTGTTACATCTCATTTGCATCCCTAACCCTCATGCACCAACTTTAGTGTTTGAACCGCAGGACTGCTTCATCAACAATTTAATCACCTCCCATAGCATCATTACAACTTTATGGTCAAGATTTCCAACACCACAGTGTACGGTACACTAAGCATCTATGGCACGAGCATACATACATCTTTTAGTTTGATTACTTCCTGTTATTATGTGATATATTTGTCAAGTGTGCTATGTGTTGATTGTTGTGATTTCCTGGTTCTACTTATGTGTTTGAGTGAAAGGGAAACTTGATTCTCTTTGTTTACGTGCCAGGGGGATGTTGTTTCTTCCTATTTGTGTGTTAGAGAGATGTTGGATTCTCTCTATATTGCGTGATAGAAAGATACGGGATTTTTTCTAAGTTTTGTGCACGAGAGATGTTGGATTCTCTTGTACTTAGGTATTCGAGAGATGTTGGATTTTCCGGAACTTAGGGGTTTGAGAGATGCTGGATCTTCTCAAACTAGAATGTCTGGGAGGTGTGGAATCTGTCGGACTTAGGTTGAGAGATGGGATTCTCTCAATTATGTGTTTGGGAGACGCGGTTCTCTCAATTCTGTACCTGAGAGACAGGGTTCTTTCTTTTGGTGTGCCGGGAGACGGGGCTCTCTCACTTATATGTTGAGAGACGAGATTCTCTCTTGTTTGTCGCAGTTACGTTGTCTGTGGCCTGACGACAGTTTGCTAGCGACTAGGACATGACGGTATTAAGCTTTGGGTGCAGTGGCCCAGTAGGGGTCGTACGAGTTTGAAGTGACCGACGGTCATGTGTTCAGACGGACCTCAGTGACAACGAGACGCTTTGAAAGTTGTTGACACAAACAATAGGAGTAGCATCCTGAGGAGTCTGCAGTTTGCTGAGATCAGAGTGGCACATTGAAAGCTTGAAATGGAGTTCATTTTAGAGTCGTTGAAGATCCGGCTCTAGGACTTGAGGATAGGTCATTTTGAAGGAGGGGAGTTTGTAACATCCCGCTCGTCCGATGTACAAGGTACGTGTAACGGCCCTTGTTTTCGAGACTAACCAGGCAAGGCGTCACAGGAGAGTTTTATTCTATACTTATGTGATTTATGTGAATACGCATGCTTTAAGTTTTAACATGTAAGTTTATTTTAATTATGTGTGCCTTGGAATTTATTTAAAATGTACTTGGACTCAATTGTCAAATATTTACAATTAGGGACCTAATTTGAAATTAGGGTGTTTGGGCCGTTCATGGCTATTTTGAGCTCGGGGATTCGGATTCGAATCCTAACCTTAACATTGAGTTCGTTTCAATAATTCGGATTCAATGGACTAACCATTTAATTTCTCAAGCCATTTGATTGCCCAGCCGTTTTAAATCCGATCCGTGTGGACCAGATACCGTTCAACCCTGCCCGTTCGACCCTACCCGTGTTTTGTCCAAGTAAAAGGGGCCAAGCCCTTTCTTCTTTCCCCACTTTCACGTTCAGCACAAGAAGAGGGAGGAGAAGAGAAAGAAAAGGAAAACCTCAACTGGACCTTTCAAGCTCAAGTTCCGACTTCCTCGCTCTCCCAATCAACGATTAAAGGTAAGCAATGTGTTCCTCTCTTCGTGTACTTCATTTCTACCGATTGAATTTCATTTTTCTTGCTTGATTCCATGGTTATGGTGAGTTGACGAATAGTGCCTAAATGCGATAACTTGCTCCCAACGTGCTTATATGCGCTTTAAATTGATGCCTATATGTTATATATGCTTATTTTGATGCATTTTTGGTGTCTTATTTGGTTGGAACGAGGTTTGGGGTGATTTTGGACCAATTCCTGTCGAACCCCTGCTTCTCTACTGCTCTTTTTCGAAGAAGACGACCCAACACAGCCGTTTTGAACCCCAGTTCATTTCCAACATGGCCGTCTCACAACTTTGAGTTTGAATTTTTTAAATCCGACACGGTCGTGTCAGTTTCCAGGCCAATATTGAAATGGCTGTGCAGACTTCGTCCGATCTCTGATTGACCTGATTTTTAAACCCCCGGAAACCTCTTGAAGTCTAGAACATCTTCCAATTATAATCACCTCATTATCTTTTCTCATTTATAAGATATGATCGTTTTAAAATTGTGTCGCCACATCGCCAAATTTCAGCATTGGTCAAACTTCAAACCTAAGCCATTTTCACCTCGTTTTGAACTACGATTTGAGCCACATACCATTTCAAATATCTATTTGTCTAGCTTCATTTACAACAAACAAAACTTAATTCCAACTTCTAGAACTCCAGATATCTTCAATTTCCTGTAGCTTGTTTGTTTCTAAAAATTGTCAACTTTCACCAATATCCATCTTCTTGCGTTCCTTTCACCCCCTTGAGCTCCTTATGTGGTTTAATTGGTATATTTTGCTTCAAATTATAATTATGATATGATATGATGTGCCTTGAATGTTATGGATTATTTTGTGTTGATCAAACGTGACATATATGTATAAACATTTAAGTGCTAGAATTTGGTTCTTCTTGTAACTAATGCATTCATGTGTTTGGTGAATTTTTGTACTTCTAAATGATGCATATGCATTGTAGACATGTCTAAGAATGTATTATGAGTTGGATATTGAACGAATGAATACTATAGAATGAAGGAATGATAATGAACGGACACTATCTATTAACGCTATGTGAGATTGAATTAGTTACTTGTCTAAATGGCATTAATTATGCACATGAACATCTTCATAACATGTTAAGGTCTCTTATGCATTTCATAACATGTTAAAGCATTGTCGTGCGTTATATATGGTTCATTTGGAGTCTCGAGTCTCACGAGTACACTACCTTGTCCTTGTACAATTTACTCCAGGGCGGAGATCTACCGGGTTCATTGGTTAATTTCAAGTCTTCTTTTGTTCTTGGTCTTGTTCGGTAAGGTGTAACCAGGTAGGTTTCTCTTCTATTAGTTAACTCGACCCGATATATTCCCAATGTGTAACGTTTTAAGCCAAACTACTATATGTATATATCGAGTCTTTTGAAGAGTCAATGATTTTCACGTTAAGCCCTTTTCTTTACTAAACACCTTACCTAATGTTTTGGGGAGTAATGATTGATTGCACATGTGGGGGCCCTGGGACTTGGTGCACGTGGCAAACCGGGGAAGCAAGGGCTGACGGGGATCCCGTGAGCTAGTCCCAACCAAATTACAGATTCCGGAACTCGCTAGGAGATTAGTGAGGGAAGGGGGCTGAGCACCTTTGGGGAACTCATGACACCCCACTGGTCAATGATTGAGGTGGCTGGGTCTTGCTAACCCGTCCACCACTCGGAGGAAGAAGGTGTAAGTGTTAATGATTGTGAATGTATGAATGAATGATAATGATTGAATGATCGTATGAATGAACGAATGATTGATTATTGCATGATCGTAAAGAATGAATAAATATGCGCACACACGAGGTGAAGGTTGGAGAATTCGCCCTCTCGCCGGGCTCACGTAATGACCTCATGAATGTAATGAATGATTGAGCTTGATAGTTGTAATACCGAGCGTTGCTTTTCTTTGTTTTCACCCACTTGAGAAATATCTCAAATATCTCGCACGGGATTATAGGTTACATGTGTGAGTGTTTAAATTCTACAATATTATTATATTATGCCCTGTTTTATGCCCACCAGTCTCCTATAGACTGAACCCGACTTTATTTTCAGTGTCTCTTGCAAGTGTTTGAGTGCTAGGTGGGTTTTCGAGTCAGTTGAGTCATGTGGTCAAGTTTGGGTCATTTCACGCATATTGTAAATTGAATAAGTTACAGATTTATATATGAATTGTTATGATTATGTTATATTGATTCGGGACAGGCTTCTAGAGATAGATTTAACCCATGAATTGTGATTTATAATTTATGATTTATGTTTGAAATTTCGGGACTAGGTATCTATGCTAGTTGAACCCGTCACTTGCTGCTTATTTCATGATTGTCCTTATGTTCTGCTTCCGCACATGCTTTTATCTTGTTGAATTGTCTTCTTGGTTTCGAGGTTCTAGCTCCCGCCTAGCATACTGTGTGAGTTGGTCTACCATTCGCTATGATTTGGATTCGGGTACGGACTTCCCATTTCGTAACCTGGTTTTGGTCATAGTGCGGGGGATGTGGTGCCTTCCATTTGGGGCGCTACAGTACGCCACGTTTCAACTTTATTATGTGTTTAATTTTGTGATTTTATGTTTTGCGTGGTCCTATTTTGAACTCTTTTAGAGTTTAGGGGCCTGTTTGTAATTTTCTCTTTGTAGGGGTTTTTTGGTCACTACTCGTTCGATCGAGATTTTGACCTCTTTGACCCCCTTTAACGCATTCGGGGGATCGAAACGAGTCTGTAGACTCTGAGTTTGCCCAATTCTGACGTCGTTAACCCCTTCTTTCGATCATTTTCGTGTACGAGGACCCGAGATATAATATCTGGATCCTCGTTTAGCGTGCCACTTCAGCTCTCTCTCTCTCTCCGTCCCGAATCTCTCTTGTTCCCAATTGAAACACACACACCAATCCAAACTCGGCTAATACTCGACGGAATTCGATGAATGAATAGTCCATTTCGAAGAGTTCGACGATGCGGTCACAACCGTACCAAGATCATGGCCTGACGTGTAGCACCCACCACGATAGGCACCACATCCCCCGCACTACAAGTCTAGTCCACACCTAAAATGGATAATCCAAGCATGGACCAGACTTATAGCGAACGGGTGACAAATAAAAACAACCTGGCTAGGCGGAATCTAACCCTGTACCAAATAAATCACACTGCCAAAACATTGTGTGGAAGCAATAACAAAGCATGACTTACAATAATGGCTACAAGCCCAATAATTCCATAACATAATTAAAGTCCAACATGCATCCTAACAACTGGTTCAACTAAACATGCAACCTATCCCGAATCAATAATCAAAATTCATAATTGGCACACAGGCCCAAATACATAATAAGATTCAATGAAAATCATAATAACGTAAAACATGACTCTAGTGTAAGAGTGACTTGAAAACGAAAGTTAAGACTCGACTCCCGCCTAACACAACCTGCAAGAACCTAGAAGAGTGAGAAAGAGGGTCAGTCTCTAGAAGACTGAGTGAGCAGAAGCGATACATATATATAGAACATGCACAAGCAAGCCATAAATCCCTAGCAAGGTTTTATGTGAAATTAGTTCCCGCGAGGTGCAGAAAGATAGATAAGCAATGCTCGGACTTCACGACTAATTCATAATAAATCCTTTAAGTTCATAATTCATGATAATCATAATAGCTCGGCGAGTGAGCGTGCATTCTCCACCCAAACTCCGACCTTGTACAATGAACATGACTTAATACTTTGAATACGTAATCATGCAATGCATAATAATACATGCCAACAATAAACATGAGACTTGATTGTTTGGGCAATCCGTGTCCCGGCCTTCCCACATGGTACATAACATAATAACATAAACATGAACATGATCATTAAACATTTTCCAACGTTCTCCCTCCGTAATGATCGGGCCTGCAGACCCGAACCATTTAATAATAACAATATCGAGACTGGGGCTCATGACTCGTACCCGCTCCTTCGATGGGTTAACCATCAACTCAAGAATAACTCAGCTTCCACACTACACGGTCGCGTGACAGATTCTCAATGGGTACTTTGTGCAATGGCTTAGCTATACGACGGCCCGATGCCGAACCGGTCTCCATTCACACATTTCCCCGGGGCCCAATAACATATGCATGATCAATGTAGCACCCCTTGACACGTGGAGGTGCCACACCCCCGCACTATAGATCAATTCACGTACGAAATGGTCGATCCGTACATGAACCAACCTATAGCGAACGGGTGACAATGCAATACTCGACAAGCTAGGCGGGATAACTAAAACATGTAATAAGATAAAGCGGAAGCATAAAGGAATTTCTAACAAATAGTTTCATTTATTCAATCATGACATTTCTCATTTTCCAATATAATATATTCTAAAGTTGCATATCAATAGATCATCTCCAATTTTAACAATAATAATAACTACAGCTCCATCACAAACAATTAAATGCACGAACCACGGAAGACATGACTACATGAACTGGACTCGACTCGACTCAACTCCCGCCTAGCGTGCACCTGCAATACCTGAAAGGTGGAGGCGTCAGTCTGTGAAGACTGAGTGAGGGGTTTACATATATATTGGCGCAGATAACATGCAAGTTATATTCTCGGGTAAAGGTTTATAAAGGATAATTATACAGTTTAATAATAACACGGCTTCGCCCGAGAATACAACTATCAATATTAATCACCAGTTCATTTTCATGCAATCAATAAACATGCTTGCGTGCTTGTTAATCATTAGGTGATCACTCAAGTCCGTTATCATGCAATCATGTAAGTGTATTCAATTAGCACATTCATGGAATGGAATCATGCAATCAATACATGGCGTGCTTGTAACATGATAGGGTTTATTCCTCCTGTGATTGGACGGACAATCATTGGCACGAAACCAATCCAGCGCCCCCACTAAGGAGGACCTGGCCAAGAGAACACACTTGCTTGCATTCATGAACATGGCATGCTTGGATGCTTGAATACTAACATGCTTTACTTGCTCGATTAATGAAAAATAATATAACTTGGAACGATAAATGATTTCATAAAAATATACTATAAATACCTTTTGGCTAAAACAGTCACGTAAAGGTTATACGGGTTCTATATAACTAGAAATTACACCTCACCTGACAGGCGACACACGACTCGTGAATACGTGAACGTGCTCATGCTCGACAATCTCCGCCCTGGAGAATCACTTGAAGGAAAGAAGGAGAAGAAAAGATGGAGATATGATGAGGATGATGGCCTATGATTCCCAAATCCACCTTAGATGTTAGCTTGCAATAGATGAAATTCCCTTTTCTTTCCATGGAGGGTTGGCTCGGTGGAGAAGGAAGCAAATGGTATGATTTGATGAAAATAAAGAATGAAGCTTGGAGAAGAGATGCATATAACGTGACATTTGGAGGAAAAATGTAATATTTATGATCAAACCCTCCAAGTTATTTAAGTTATGCAATTAAGGATACAAGGTTTGGAAAATGATCAATTAGGTCCTCAAAGGTTTTCATGCAATTTAGTCCTTAAATAACAGAAAATGAACAATCAGGGACAATTATGCAAATTATACAATTTGAACAATTAATTCGTGTAACAATTAAATTCTATTCATACAAGAATTCTCAAATCGAAATGAGTATCATGTAAATTTCACGTAATCATGTTGAGCACAATGTATACAATTAATGTAACACGTTTAAATTAAATAAACGAAAATAATAATAATAAAGTCCTAACGCTCTAAACCCACACGTGTCGAGCGTACCTAAAATTGGGGCGTTACAATTCTCTCCCCCTTAAGAGAATCCGTCCTCGGATTCTATGTCCTGAATTCTTGGAATTTAATTGGCTCTTACGTGTTCATCCCACGCGGGTTAGCTACTCCCCGTCAGGGATTAGTTCGAAAGAGGTCTTTAATCCGCAAAACCTCCACGGTGTAAATCACGACCCTCAACTTTCCGGAATCTAATCAATCGAAAGAGAATCTAACCTTCCGCTACAACAGGTTGACAAGTAGCTGAAAGTGTTGAGAGTGCCCCGACTCTCAAACAAGTAACGAGAAAACCCCGTCCCTCGAGCACAATTACAAGAGAAACCCCGTCTCTTGGCAATCCTGAGAGAATCCCCGTCTCTCACGCACACAAAATAAAAATTCAAGCGAGCACTTGAACAAATATTTACACTTACCACACAAGGATCAAGTAAAATTATCACTATGCAAATAATCGTTCACATAACAATCAATACTACACAAGGAATCATATGTCGAGAATAACAAAATAATAACAATTAACAATTAATAATAAACAAGTCATGTACACAATTAACAAGATAATGATAATGATAAAATAACGATGCTCGTGGTATGCATGATGAAGTGTACCGTTCACCGAGGATTGAAATTCCAGAACTGAATTAATTCGGTTGGATACTTGATTCTTTAGTTGAGGTTTTGCTCGCTTGGTACCGTTACGGTTCGATGTTCCCATTTCTGATAATCATTTCTACCCTTGTACTCTTTTCTGACATAATCCGTAAATCATCATTAGTCGCCACATCTTCAGACCCGTTTTAATTCCAGGTTTACCGATCGCACCATTCTTTACTCTAATTACCATACCCGCTTACGGTTTTGGAAGGGGGAACAACCTGAGATTTCTCGTCATGGAGTAATTGTATTTTCAAGTTTAAATAGACTAGATTTAAACTCCAAGCAAGCTCTTATCCGACAAACGGAGAGAACAGGTCTTACCATTTCCTTGACCTTCGTAATCTAAGTGAAATATTTTCCCGAAGCAAAGGTCTTAAACTCTTTATTCAAAAACTCAGAAATTGAGCTTCTATTTCCTTAGCCCTTAGCACGGAGAAGATTGGAGGCCGAAAAGGCTCAAGGTCATCATCCCGTGAGAGTAATTTAGTAATATACCGGCATAGCATTGAAGAATCCCAAGTCCTAATGAAACATCTTCCAATTGATTTCCCGAAATCAATAACATATTCCACAATTCCACGAAAGATCTTGAAAGGAATGGTTGCTTGACTTCAATTTTCCAAACGCGTTCATGACAACTAGTATCTTCATGGAAGCGCCACTGATAACCCGAATAAACAAGTGATGTGTTCTTAAGGCATCTCTAGAGTACGAGTACAACTTCGTAAGAAAACTCTTGTCGGAGTTGACCTACCAAAACTTAAGATTAATTCCGAGTATCACCCAAATTGAATCCTTTTCTATTTACTGAGTCAAATGATATCCTGAGGTCACCAGAGAATTATAAACGGTGTATCCACCTCACGGAAAACGGGGCTATAACAAGGTACTGTCGATGATGGGACTTTTCTCTTGTATAAGAGGGAGAAAATTCAGGTTACTGGAAATTCCTTCACATGGTTCTGATAGAGGTTTTCAGGAAGAATCGGTTTTCTTGAGGTTTCTAACTTTCCCGAATGCTATTTAACTGCAGACTTCAATTTATTTTCAGACCGACTCTCCCCCTTAACAAAATGGAAATTTTCTAAATTCCTTAGATTTATTCTGTCCTTTCCACTTGCAAGCTTCTCTGCTGATTCCATTCCCGTAACCTTTTCCTCGTTCCACTGGTTGTTAATCAAAATGTTGATTGCTGATTCCTTTCTAATTCATTCTGTTACCAACATACTCAACTTGAAGCTCCCTGACTGTCACCACTTTGATTTGATATTAAAATTCTTCAACATCCCACATCCCTTCTGCTACTCATGAAAATGCCATATCCTGTATTTACCCTCTACTGCTTCTAAAGTTGATATCTGTTAAGCTAACATCCTGATCCAAAACAAGAAGAGTTCTTTCTCCTACTCTTACTGAATTCCCAAAATGCTAATTAATTTCTGAAGGTTGAAAGACCCACTGAACATTTATCTACTTGGACTTATCGACCCTTCCCCGTTCCAAAGTTTTCCAAATATTCATATCATACCCACTCCTACTAAATCCTGGATCAATAATTCCCTTAGTCCCAAATATTTTTAATCTTCAAGCGAAATCAAATGACCCGATTCCCAACACGATAACCGATGATTGAGAAATCTCCCCTTTAACTTCAAGTTAGCAAGAACAAAGCAAGGATGATACGGGGTATAGGTAGAACCTATTAGCAGTAAACACTAAATAATGCATGAGGGTTAAAGTGTTACGGTCTAACTTTTGCATGATTTAAAAGGCAACACATTAGAGCAATTATATCATTTTGAAGGTATACATATATATAAGGAAATGTAAGGAAAGTAAGTAATTTGATCATGTATCCAAGGCATCAAGTAAGAAATTTCAAATACAATTAGAACAACATTTATAAATTAGGAGCAGTTAATTAACAATTATGATGCACGTGCTTATGAATGCATTGAAGAACCTGGCACCGTAGAAATGTAAAGCTTAAGGCCGGTGTCCCTTCCTTGTTGATCAAATTGCAGTTAGGTTTGAACAGTGGATCAATCTTCTAAATCTTCAACATCCTCCAGTCTTGATTCATATATTCTCAAAACCTATCACTCACAACTCAATTGAAGCTAAATGCATGTGGATAAGGCGTGCTCATGTCACATAATTACCACGTAGTTGGTACCGATAACGAGAATTTAATCTAAGATGCAGCAAGTAACCCATCACGATTTAAAACTAAACACGTTGATTATATAAATTCCAAACAATTCAAGATCACTCCGTTGGCAATTAATAGCATGGATCAATAGAAAGTACAAACTATCAAGTATTTCAGGTATTTCAAAGAATCCACGTAGCCAGGAAATTCCAAATAAAATGCAAGACTCTCAGATTATCAATTAATTCCTATGCCGTACGACCTAGACTTGACACGACACGACACTAGAACCTCGGTTTTGCAACCGGGCTCTGATACCACCTTAGATGTAGCACCCCTTGACACGTGGAGGTGCCACACCCCTGCACTATAGATCAATTCACGTACGAAATGGTCGATCCGTACATGAACCAACCTATAGCGAACGGGTGATAATGCAATACTCGACAAGCTAGGCGGGATAACTAAAACATGTAATAAGATAAAGCGGAAGCATAAAGGAATTTCTAACAAATAGTTTCATTTATTCAATCATGACATTTCTCATTTTCCAATATAATATATTCTAAAGTTGCATATCAATAGATCATCTCCAATTTTAACAATAATAATAACTACAGCTCCATCACAAACAATTAAATGCACGAACCACGGAAGACATGACTACATGAACTGGACTCGACTCGACTCAACTCCCGCCTAGCGTGCACCTGCAATACCTGAAAGGTGGAGGCGTCAGTCTGTGAAGACTGAGTGAGGGGTTTACATATATATTGGCGCAGATAACATGCACGTTATATTCTCGGGTAAAGGTTTATAAAGGATAATTATACAGTTTAATAATAACACGGCTTCGCCCGAGAATACAACTATCAATATTAATCACCAGTTCATTTTCATGCAATCAATAAACATGCTTGCGTGCTTGTTAATCATTAGGTGATCACTCAAGTCCGTTATCATGCAATCATGTAAGTGTATTCAATTAGCACATTCATGGAATGGAATCATGCAATCAATACATGGCGTGCTTGTAACATGATAGGGTTTATTCCTCCTGTGATTGGACGGACAATCATTGGCACGAAACCAATGCAGCGCCCCCACTAAGGAGGACCTGGCCAAGAGAACACACTTGCTTGCATTCATGAACATGGCATGCTTGGATGCGTGAATACTAACATGCTTTACTTGCTCGATTAATGAAAAATAATATAACTTGGAACGATAAATGATTTCATAAAAATATACTATAAATACCTTTTGGCTAAAACAGTCACGTAAAGGTTATACGGGTTCTATATAACTAGAAATTAAACCTCACCTGACAGGCGACACACGACTCGTGAATACTTGAACGTGCTCATGCTCGACAATCTCCGCCCTAGAGAATCACTTGAAGGAAAGAAGGAGAAGAAAAGATGGAGATATGATGAGGATGATGGCCTATGATTCCCAAATCCACCTTAGATGTTAGCTTGCAATAGATGAAATTCCCTTTTCTTTCCATGGAGGGTTGGCTCGGTGGAGAAGGAAGCAAATGGTATGATTTGATGAAAATGAAGAATGAAGCTTGGAGAAGAGATGCATATAACGTGACATTTGGGGGAAAAATGTAATATTTATGATCAAACCCTCCAAGTTATTTAAGTTATGCAATTAAGGATACAAGGTTTGGAAAATGATCAATTAGGTCCTCCAAGGTTTTTATGCAATTTAGTCCTTAAATAACAGGAAATGAACAATCAGGGACAATTATGCAAATTATACAATTTGAACAATTAATTCATGTAACAATTAAATTCTATTCATACAAGAATTCTCAAATCGAAATGAGTATCATGTAAATTTCACGTAATCATGTTGAGCACAATGTATACAATTAATGTAACACGTTTAAATTAAATAAACGAAAATAATAATAATAAAGTCCTAACGCTCTAAACCCACACGTGTCGAGCGTACCTGAAATTGGGGCGTTACAATCAATGTGCATAATCTCGCCAAAACATTATCAACTCATGAGATATCATAATACATTTCGTAATTCTTGAGGAAATATTTACTCGATAAAGATTTACTAAATGACTCCACTTTAAAATCTGTATATATACTTTAGGTTTTTGGCCAAAACATATCACATAAAGGTTGTAGGGATTTCATACATAACTAGAACGAAAACACCCTCACCTAGATGACAACGAAACAAGGATACGAGTTATACTGGGTGCCTATTTGATCATGATATCTCTGCCCTGGAGATAAACTGTACATGAAGAGAAACAATATGTAGTCGTGAGAAAATGACTCAATATGAGACCAAATAAGACACACGGCATTGGTATGACGTGATATAACATGTCTGACATACAATTAACATACAAGAGATGCAATTAAACTTAAAGAGGTCATGTATTCTTGTCATTTAATCAAATGAATTCATTTCATGTAAGGCACGGAGTTAACAATCAATTTTAAACAATTAAAAATCAAAGAGTGTCAAATAATAACATAATTATCAATTAATCAAGCATATAATTCATATACGTCACATACGGGAGCCAAGGAAGTCAAAGGAATGCAATATGAGGGGTTTTGGTGAAGTTTGGCAAAAACGGACAATTTTCTGAAATGCACAAGATGTGGTAAAACAAGAATATCTTTTGTTCTAGAAGTTGAAATTGGGTTTTTTTTGTTGGATATGAAAGTAGACACACAGAAATTTAAAATGATATATGGCTCGAATCGTGGATCAATGCCAGGAGAAAATAGCATAAACTCGAAGTTGGGTGAATGAAGATTTTCGGTAAAGTGGCGACACCAAATTGAATTGATTATAAATCAGAAACTAGAAATGATATTGAGGTGATTCCAATTGGAGAGTGTTCTAGACTTCAATAGGTTTCCGTGGATTCAATAATCAGATCAATTAGTGTTCGTATGAGGGAGAAAAGCCCATTTTAAAATTAGTCTGAAAGCAGAAACGGGCGTTTGAAAAGGCTAGGATGAGGCAGTAGCTTTCTACACTGGCGTTTGGTGAATGAACTAAATATCCAAACGCCCGTTTGGGTATGCTCTGTTCGAAAAAAGGGCAGGGGATCAGATTTAGCTCGAAGGGAAGACTCCAAATTCATCCCAAATCAACACCCCAACCAAATAACTCACAAAAACATCAAAATACATGATATGGCACATATAAAATTCATTAAAACAAGTATTAATCCATGAATCTTGCCACAAAATTCAAACCCACATATATACACAAATATATATATATACACATATACCTTGGAAGGAAATAAAGGAATGGAAGAATGAAATGATGGAGATGATAAAGATGATGATTATGTCTTGATTCCTCCTCCTCCTTCATCTTGCTTGGATCAAAACTGGAGATGTATGTGTGTGAAGGGTTTGAGAGAAAGAGAGAGGTGTGTGTGTGTTAGAGATTTGGTGTGTGGGTGTGTTCTTGTGTATATGTGTATATAATTATACGATATAATTATGTATGTATATGTATGTATAAAGTGAAAGTTAGATATTATGTCTATGATATATATATAAATGCATTACTTATAGTTATATATTGTGATTGTGTGAGTATGTAAATATATGGTATATATATAAATATGAATGTTTCACAATGTAGGCATGAAAAGCATATATATGATATCACTTATTTTATGAAATTAGTTTCAAGTATATATATATATGTATAAGTATATAGAAAATATGATATACTTATGAAATGAAATGGAATATGTATAAGTTAAAAGACAATTTAGGAAATGATTATGAATTAATAGTATGAAATACTTATATGTTATGAAGTGGCTAGCGAACTAAATTCATATATTCCACATAATTCAATTAAGTCAAATAATTCAAGCAAGGTTATCAAATAATAATGCATGCAAGTACGAGGTTAAATAAATAATTAACCTAACTCTCAGAAAATCACACGTGCGGCGCGCGTACCTGTACAATGAAAACACAAGGCGTTACAACCTCTCCCCCTTAAGAAGGACCTGTCCTCAGGTCCAATGCCTCGAGTTCTAGACTCTAAGCACAACTTCTCCGTGTTTATCACACCCGGGTTCGCGACTCCCCATCAGGAATTAGTTCGGAAAAGATCTTCAAGCAAAAGGGGTCTTGACTCGTTGAGGAGAAAGTTTGTCCTCGAACTAGATCCGGTGTTAAGCGAGTGGTTCGATAGGACTCGTATAGCAAGAGGGTCCAACGGATTCATCTCCTATCACTCAAGTCCCTTACGACCTAACTCTTGGGGTTCGGTTTGAAATGAGTATGGTGCCTTAGACAACCACTAACTCACAACCATGAGCCTAACCAAACTCTTCATGCTTCCAAGCTCAGGTTCGATGTTGAGAAGATCGAACCATCCTCAATCTACTACTCCGGCATGATCGTTGGAACTCAACTCTTGAATCATCCACGACCCTTATCTCACTGATAAGCCTAAACACTCGCAAGCTAAGCTGCCACCAGAGGCAAGCTAAACAGGTATCAAGCAGCGACGAGAGAACCCCGTCTCTCGAGCAACAACGAGAGAACCCCGTCCCTCAAACAAGCAATAAGAGAACCCCGTCTCTTGGGCAAACAACAAAGAAAGAGAAACTCTAAAACTCCTAAAACAACAATTAAATAAACAATCACACGAAAACAGGTAGGATAATCAAATACATCAATTATCATGCATAGTAAAGCCATTAATACAACAAACAATCGAAGCACGTAGCATCCTGGAATTCCTAGAATTATAATAGCATGCATGCATATGTCATGAGTGTTTAGTGTACCGTTCACCATTGTGTTTGAGAATCTTCTATTCTAACGATTCGATTTGATAATTGGTTCTTTGTTGGAGATTCCTCTAACCATAACGCCATTCCTTGAAATGCCCGATATGTTCACTTGGCCTTGACCCAATTAACTTGTTTGTCCCAACGGTTGTATATCACTGTCTCGGATGCTTGAGCTAATCTTTTATTAATTCAAGTTACCTTTTGTCGCCTTGGAAGTACCTCCACCTTATTATGAAAAGTTGACTAACAAATCGTTATCTCGACTTATTCTTGTCATCTCACTTTCACCATCACAGTATGGGGTAATCCGATCAGCTTCTTTGCCCAATATTTTCTTCCACCATTTCCATAATTTCTTCATGCTTCCATGAACCTCGGTATTCGAACTTACAATACAAACTCAACTATTTTAGAAAACTTGGATGGTTGAATTCGTACGTGTCTTTGAACTAGACGTCGAGGGTGTTGTCTCCTTTTATTGATTACCTTCGTTCATCTTATCGATTTGATTCTTAAGTATTCCTCGAACTTGCCTCCTTATTCACTTAGATACCCTTCCTCCTTACCCATTTCTCAAATTTTTCCTTAATCTTAACGGTCTTCAAGTGCCAAAATATTCCAACTTATTCCTTGTGACTCGAGTAAGGTCCCGTGACATATAAATTCTTGCATTTTTGCTGTTCCTACTAAAAGCACTTCCTTAACACAACCGAGAGTTCAAATTTATTCCCTATGCGTGCTCTCCCCTTTAAAGTTTTCACTTGGCTTGTTGAACTTGATCCATATTCAACTTGAGATGATAGGTTAGGATAGAATCCATACACCTCTCTTTTCCGATTCCCACTCCAATTCTCAGACTTTCCTAAATTTTTCTTTGCATCTTCGTATGGTTCGTAATCCGAGATCCATTCTTAACCTGAATATGACTCGTATAAATGACACGTGAAGCATAGGGTGAAAAGGACCTTCTATCAAGTAAACACTAAACTATGCATGTCGGGTAAGAATGTTCGATGCATGTAGCACATTTACGACAACCAAAGTAAGCATCATATTTGAGCAATTACTTCAATTAAATGAATATAAAACGAGATTTAAAATAATTAATATGATGTATGATGCATGTGCCATGGATGCGAGTACCTTTCACCGTAATGGGAATCTTTACCTTGGTAATCGATCTTTTGTTCTCAAATTTCGTTGATCAACTCTTGCTTACCCACGGTCTTCTAACTTCCTTGATTCTTCTTGCATCCACTCGTGTTCCGAAAACCCGAATGCCTTGTTGAGCTCTAATTCTTTTACCCCGAAACGCATCAAGGCTTAAATTTTCTCCCAAGCCGGTTCCAAATTTCCTTTTTGTTCCTTGTATCCCTTTTACGAGATCCCTCTATCCAAAGTTGTCACTTAAGCCCAATCGTTCTACCTTCACGAAACAGACCATTTGAGTCTTTACCAATTCCGATTCCTTCGTTAAAATCTTCTCCATGGTCCGGAATTTTGTGATTCTTGAACCCTAATTCTTCTTGATCAAAGTCTCCTTGACTTATCTCCTGTGAATTCAAATTGGTTGGATGGCTCGTCCCCAAATGTTTACACTTGAGCACATAATTTCCTTCCAAAAGCCTATTGTCTTTCTTTATCGTTTCCCTTTGTTGCTCCATATCTTCTATGAAGTTGTATCTATCGCGTTGATTGGCTTTTTCTAACTCTTCCAGATTCGACTTCCAATGGCTTGATTTATTTGAAAGTCCTTCTTTGATGATTTATTTGGCTTGCCATCCATTGACCCTATTGTCTATTGAATCTTCTTGAGTTCTTCATCCTTTTTCCACCGATCTAAGCTTCGAGCCATAACATCTTCAAGATTTTCCTCACTTCATTCTTGAGTTAGATGATCCCATTGCATCCGGTTATATAATCTTATTCATCCACTCCCGTCCGACCATCAAACTTGAATATCCATTTGGGTACCTTGACTTATTTCTTTCTCCTAGATCTCTTCTATTTCAAAATTATAATTCTTCTTACATCGAACTTAATTTGTCGGTCCTTAAGTTCAATTAGGTTTACTTCATTTAGCCCTCAAGATTCTCTTCCTTAGTCTTGTCATAAAAATCACCAATCACCCGAATTCTTCTAACTCCCTGGAGCCTTATTCAATCACCCATGTCCATAAAGAATACTTTTTGTAACGCCCCAATTTCCGGCTTTCCAGGTACGCACGATATGTGTGAATTTTCCAAGAGTTAGGATTATTTTTAATTCTTCTGTTTATTAAATCCTTATAATTCGTGATAAATTGTATAAATTGTATTTAGATGTAATTATGTGAAATATGTATCAATTTGAGAATTATTTCATAAATTGAATTTAATTGTTTATATGTCCTTAATTGATCAATATTTTAAATTAGTAGACTAAATTGCATGAAATAATCCTTGGACCAAAGTGAATAAAATTGTAGGAATAGAACTTAATTGCATAATCTATACATTTGGACTTAATTGTAATTTGTGCCATTTCATTAATTTCAACAGATGAATCACGTTAAATGCTTCTTCATGCTTCCATTTCATTTCATGTTTCATTATATACAAGATATACACACATATTTGCTCCCTTCTCTCACCGAACCACAACCCTTCAAGAAAGGGAGAGGAATTCATCATCTCAAGCCATTAATTTGGAGAAATCATGGGTTTTGAAGCATCATCATCATCTATCTTTATCTCTTTTCTTCTAATTTTCATTCCAAGGAATAAATGAGTTATTATATGAATTCTTGAAGTTTATATTTGAGGCTAGGGTTTATGAATTCATGAAATAATCGGATTATTTGATGTTGGAAGTATGATGATGTGCTTGTAACTTGAATTTCATGCTTATATCTTGAGAATTATGGAGTTTATGGTATACATGTTCATGAGTGTTGATCTTGAATTCTTGGTGAATTAAGCTTGAACTAAGTGTTTATGTTGGATTTTATTATACCTTGAGCATATATGCATATTAATTTCCAGAGTTCTTGCAATTAGAAATGGATTCAATGATATTTTATGAAGGTTTGATGTTAATCCGTGCATCCCCTGTTTCTGCATCTTCTGCGTAACGGGAACGGCCCTTTCCGTTCCCTTTGTATTTGGGGAACGGCCGTTCCCATATTTTGAATCGTGTGCATGGCGGCGAGGATGGGAATGGCCCTTCCTGTTTTGGCTTGTAAGCCGGAACGGCCGTTCCCATCTTCGGGGAGTCACTTCGGGTAGTTGGGAACGGCCCTTTCCATTTTGAACTTAGGGCCGGAACGGCCGTTCCCAGACCCCTGGAGAGACAGAATGATTCTGTATAAAATGTGAAATTTCAATTCCTTCTCTAATCATTTAATTGACCATAATATGCTATTATATGATCAATTATATGCAAGAATATGATTATATCATACTACATTTGTTAATGTATGTTACCTCGTTACATGATTATGCCGTGTGTTACATTAGAGTAATGTTATCAAGTTGTGGTCTAATAAGGGCACAAGTTGTGTTACATTAGAGTAATGTAATCAATGTACACGTTCACGCATTCATGAATCGTCGTGTCACCTGTTAGCAAGCAAGTCAGGCCATGCAAAGCAATGCGCGTATCGTGATTATCGTGTTAATGTCATGATCATGCAAAGCAATGCAGATATCATGATTATCGTGTTCATCGTGATTATCGTGTACCGTTCATCAGCCGTAGGAGCTAAGTGCTATACGGGACAGCGTACTACGCACATGGGAGCCACCTCTTAAACCTGCCGAGCAAAGTGCTACATGTGTGGGAGCCACATCCTGAACCCGTAGTAGCCACCTCTAGAATCCTAACGCTGCGGGTATCGTGTTATCGTGAATGGTGAAGGCTCACTACCTTCCCATTACCGTGTTATCGTGATTGGAGTGATGGAGTGATTAGGGATTGGAGTTATGGGGTAATTGGAGTGATGGGATAATTAGAGTGATTCGAGTAGTGTTGTTTATTGGAGTGACAGGATTTGTGGGAGTGATGGAGTCATTCATGAAATTAATTTACATGCAGTATTCTTGCTGGTACATTCTAGGCGGGAATCAAGCTAAGTCGAGCCTTTGCATCCGAGTCCCGCATGGTGCATGTATTTATTTATTCTTTCAAAGGAATCATTGTTAATGTTACTTGTCATGTAATTTAAGAGATGATAATGTATTGATATGTAAAATCCAAGTATACATTACTGGATAAATGATCGATAGTATAGCATGCTTCCGCTTTGTTCTGTTGAATGTACGAGTCAGTCTCGTCTAGCTTGTTGTTTTATTTGCATTGTCACCCATTCGCTACAGGTTGGTTCGTGTACGGATTACCCGTTTCGTATGTGGATTGACCTATAGTGCGGGGGTGTGGCATCCTTACATATTGGGGTGCTACACTTTTAGTATACTGTTGTTATTTTGAAAATTTAGATGTGGTTTGATGTTCTGATAGCAACCTATAATCCACAATGTAACACCCCGCATTTTCAGAGCAAGATACGATGTCGTTTTCGTGAGACTAGATTGTTATTTATTTAACTTTGCATGTGCTTGAATTGAATTATTTCAAGTTTTAATTGTTTAATTGACTCAATTGCAATCTTATAAAAATATGTGAACCTAATTGAAATATGTGTTTAATAACTATTTCCTCTTTAATTTGAATTATGTGGGTTAAATTGGAATTATTGAACTTTGGGGGTCAAATTCTAATTATGAGAAATTTAATTTGACTTAATTGTGCACTACTTTAAAATCTTGAGGGTACTTTTATAATTTCTAAAACTGTAATTGGAACTAATCGATCTTTTGAAATTTTGGAGGACTCAATCGCATAACTTCTATTCTCGAGGGACTAAAGAGCAATTCCAAAACTGGGATCCCCTATATACATCAGAAACCCTAATTTTACTTCATTCCTCATCTCTCTCCCTCTCTCGTTAAGCAGCAACGCAACAGTTGTTGTGCCAACCACCTTCACTCGCCGACAACAACTCTTCCTTGGTGACACCGGATCGCCGCCGCTTCAGGCAGGCATCACCATCAGGTCTCTCCCCTCCTCGCGTTCGTCCCGAACCACCTATTGCGAGGAAGAAGACTAGTCCACGCACCACCACTTTCGCCAGGTGCACCCGGGGTGGTGACAAGTGGGTCGTGCAGGTTCCTGGGTGGACCATTTGCTGTGTCTTTGGCTCTGTTTGGTAACAAATGAGGTTAGGATATAGTTATACCCTATTGCAATGTGCTCGTTTTCGAATGTGTGTGATTTATAAGCCTTATATATATGTAGATATGTGTGAAATATGTACTTTGATGGTTTTGTCATAAGCTTGAAAGTACGAAACGCTATATATGAGCCTATGTATGCTTGGTTTGGTTTGTTATGATTTTGAGGTCAGTCTGCATGATATGTACGTACGATAGCTAAGTACGATATGCATGAAATCTGTCTGTCTGTCTGTCTGTCTGTCTGTTGCGGGTTAAGCTTCAGATTTTCATGATCAGTGTAAGTGTGGGGCCCCAAATTCTGTGCAAGGGATGTACCGGAACCCACCTAAGCGTAGGTTAGGGGATGGAGTCCGAGGGTTTGAGCAGCATTGAGCATTCCCCTCTTCCGCTTCTGGATGGCTAGGGTCGCACAACCCTTCCATCACCCTATGTATTCGCCTGGTCTGTTTTGTTTTGTTTAGTCTGTCTGTGTACTCGTACCCGCCGAGTTTAGTTATGTTTATTGGTTATAAGTTCGTGAAACGGGAGTATACTCATAAGTAAGATAAAATTTGATTTGCTATTAACCTAATAAGTTATGTTCCGATATGTGTGCTAATTCTGCATGGATTTGATCGAATGTTTTGAATTATTTATAAGTTAATTTTGTATGTTCTGTTTTCATAAGTCACCCTATATCTATATTATCACGAGGAAATGTTTTGGTGTCCAAAAACTAGTCCAGGGTTGACGAACAGTTTAATTTTGAACATGTTGTGCTCTGTATATATATGCATAGTGTGCGTGTGTTAACCCCTCGCTCAGTCTTTGGATTGACCCCTCCCCCTTTATGTTTTAGTTGATGTTCTGGTCATCGGAGTTCGTGCTAGGCGGCGGTGTGCCGTGTCTGTTGAGTCTGTGTCCATTTGTTTAAGTATGTTAAGTATTTTGTTCTGAATTATGATTTGTAAATTTCGTATAAGAGATGTTGTGAACAGGTTTGCATGTATGATTTGATTGAATGGTATTCGCGACAGGTTAGGACAGGTGCTCGGATTAGTTGAACCCGTTTTGATGTGTAATAATTCGGGACAGGTTAGGACAGGTCCTCGGACTAGTTGAACCCGTATATTTGATTCTGATGTATGTACTGTGTTGTATGCTTGGCGTGTAAAATTGTTTGAAAGTTGGCATTTCGTACTACTTCCGCTATCATGTTTCGCATATTTTCTTTTGTACAGGGTTAGGTACCGCCTAGCTAGTATGTGTGTTTTTGTTTGTCACCCGTTTGCTGTGAGGTGATGCGTGTGTGGACTCTCTATTTCGTACGCGTGTCGGGTCATAGTGCGGGGGTGTGGTACCCCACCGCTTGGGGCGCTACAACCACCACCCCGTCAAGGTTCAGATCTGGAAACCACCTTCTCTTCTCCGCCGTCTCACACCACCACGCCAGATTAGCGCCTCATGCGCTACCCTTTGCCAACGTATTTTTCTTCTGATTCTGCGCCTTCACCTCTTCAGAAACGGGGGAATAACCCAGCAGCAGTCGAGTACCGGCGCCGCCCCCTTCAGCAGCAGGGAAAATCCATAGCTTCGCCGCCAACACCACCGGCTGCCAACAACATCTGTCCAGCCACCATCTCCATCGTCTCTAACCGCTGCGCTCTCTTTTAATTGTAATTCAACCTCTTTCTAATTTCATACTTCATGCAATTCTGTATAAATTATAACTGGATTTATGTATGAGTGATGTAGCACCCCGCACCTGAGGCACCACATCCCCCGCACTATGGCTCAACACTAGTAACGAAATATGGAGTCCGCACCCGTATCAAACCATAGCGAACGGGAGGAAAATAAAATAACTCTCCTAAGTTAGGCGGAACTTAGACCCTGCAATTACAACCAATCAATAAGACATAAAGCAACGAAGAACTGGATTCAAACACACCAACCATAAGCAGAATTGGGCTCTTCAGGCCTCTTTTAATTCCTAACAAGCCCGACAAGGCAATACAATAACAATTACATAAGATTCAAGTTCATAATGGCACAGGGTCGAATCATACGCCATTTAAATACATAAGTGAATGCAGAGACACTACTAACTTAACTTGACCGACTCGAATCAACACAACCCCGTCTAGCTCGAACTTCAAAGCCAAACCTGCACACTAAAGTGTTGGGGAGGGAGAGGGTCAGTCTCTAGAAGACTGAGTGAGCAGGAGCGATATACGTATATATAAAACATGCACATGCAAGTCATAAATCCCGAGCAAGGTTTTATTTGAAATTAGTTCCCAAAGGGCAAGAGAATAACCAAGCAATACTCGAATTTTATGACTAATCATATTAATTCATTATGTTCATAATTCATACATAAACGTAAGGCTCGGCGAGTGAGCGTGCATCATCTCCAACCAACTCCGATTGTGTACGACAGATATTATTAATATTTTAAATAGGTGATCATACAATATATCATAATACACGCAGATCGTATATCATATCATAAAACATATTTGTTTGGGCAATCCGTGTCCCGACCTTCCCGCATGGTGCAAATCAATCATAAACATAATCATAATCATAAAACAAGTTCCAACCTTCTTCCTCCGGGTGGTGGACGTGTTTGCAAGGTCCGACCACCTAAGCATATCAATGTGGCTATGAGGTTCATGAGGCCTCAAAGCCCGGTTAGCATTTCCTCGTCAAAACCTCCTTGACGAGGTCCGTTTCGTCGTTAACATAATGGAATCATCACATGGGATCACCGTCGGCCCTTGCCTCCCCGGATAGCCACATGTACTAATTCCTGGGCCCGTGAACATAACATACATGCATAATCTCGCCAAAACATATCAGTTCATGTGAAACATATCATATTTCACAATTCTTTTGAAAAGGGTTTACTCGATCAATATTTACTCGACAACTTTACTTTAAAAGTAACATATATATATTTACGTATATAAGATTTTGGCCAAAGCTTGTCACATAAGGTTGTAGGGTTTAATATGTAACTAGAACGAAAACACCCTCACCTGGACCATGGCGATACAAGGATACGAGTTACCGAGTGCCTAGTTGATCAAGATTCTCCACCCTGGAGATAAACTGTACAAAAGACAACATGATGTGTTCGTGAGACTCGAGACTCCAATGAACCATATAAGACGCACGGCATGCAATGAACATGATATGAATGCGTAAAAGATGATATTATATCATAAGATGTTCATGTGCACTATTAAAGTCTTAAAGATATATAAACATTCAATTGATTCATTCAATGAAGCATTCGTATTCAAACGAATTCATATCCTTCACATTCCACGTTAAAGGAATTTAAATCATATAATCAAGTCATTCGATCTTTCGTTCACTTTCATTCGAAGTCATAATTCCACATTTTCAATCAATTTAATTTAAGAATTCAAGTAGCAGCATAACATGTATTAATTCACATTTAAAATTAAAACATAAACAATTACTCAAATTCAATCGCATTTACAATTAGAAAATAAACAATTAAATACATGCAATTAAATTTAGGAATTTAAATCAAATATGAAATAGGTAACAATTAAATTCTATAATTCAATGAAATCAAATAATATTCAATATATACTAAACATATATATATATAACTATACGTATGCATGTAAATCAACATGCAATTATCCATGCATGCAAATTACTTATACAAAATATTAATGCCATGCATGCAATTATATCTGTATATATATATGTATAACTGTACATGCATACGTACCAATTACAACAACATGCATGCAATTTACTTGTTAAAATGCATGCAAATTATTTAAGTATATATATATATATATACATATATGCATGCTGTAGTACCCCTATACGTAGGGATACCACACCCCCGCACTATAGGCCGATCCACATACGAAATGGACCATCCGTACATGAACTAACCTATAGCGAACGGGTGATAAAGAAAAGAAAAGACGAGCTAGGCGGGACCAAACCCCAAGGCAATACAAAATGAAGACATAACAGTTAAAAGCGGAAGCATTAACTCATAAATACATATAGGTACCATATTTATCAGATAGATACGTATAGATACCACACTAACTATCAATACATTATCATCTCTTATACATGATCAAGTATTCAAAATGTGATAACAATAGACATGACATGAGAAGTAGTAAAATATATACATGATGGTACACTGATAGACTCGTGACAATGCAAGACTGGACCAGACTCCCGCCTAGCACGACCGGCTCTCAAGTACCTGAAAAGTGAAGTATCAGTCTATCGAAGACTGAGTGAGGGGCATAAATATATATAGCGCAATCACATGCAAGTTATAACCTCGGGTAAGGTTTTATAATTAAAAGTAATATAAGTTCACAATAACATCAACTCGCCCGAGATTACAACTACCAGTATTAAGTACTTGTTCGTTTTCATGCAATCAATCAATACATGGCCCCGGCGAGTAAGGGCGGTCTCCAACCGATCTCCCAATGAACATGAACATGCTTGCTTGTTTAATAGTTAATAGGTGATCATGCAATTCACTTATCGTACAATCGTGCGATAGTGTACTCATATAACACGTTCATGAAATGACAATCATGCAATAACCCGAGGCGCATCCGTGGTGCCGGACTAGTCCCCAGTCTCCTTTTTCCTCCGGTTTGATGAAGGGATTGCAAGGCCCCAACATCCAATCTCATTGAGCAGAGGGTACATGAATCCCTAAGCCCGGAGCTCCTTCCTCCACTAATCTCCTAGTGGATTCAGGGGTGACCCCTAACATGGTGAGGATAGCGCCAGAGATACCCGTCAGCCCTTGCTTTCCCTGTTGGCTCTAGTCACTACCCTCGGGCCCAAACGTAACCGTCATGCTACTCGCCTAAACATGCATGAAACAATACCTGACTTGCTTGCTTGCTTGCTTGAACCTGGCTTGAAATGATCAATGATTTATAGAAAGTATAACCGTAAATACTATTTTGGCCAAAATATCACATAAGGGGTATACGGGTTCTATGTAACTAACAATTAAACCTCACCTATACCGACAAAGACAAGTAGGCACGACCTACGGGGCTTGCTTCTCGTCCCTACCCTCGTAACCTGTGCAAACACGACACTTATACATGAGACATGACCTAAAATGCCCAAAATGTGACGAACGGCGGAAATGTATCGAGATGACCACGAAAATGCAATGTGGTATGATAACATGTTGTTTCACATCATATTAGCACATATTACAGCAATTCGGGGTCAAAGAAGTCGTTGGATCGAGGGGCTAAAAATGTAATTTTATGCAGTCACATTTGTTCTGTCAGCGAGGTGGGAACGGCCGTTCCGGGTTGCCTTTGTAAATGGGAACGGTCGTTCCCATTCCTCCCAAAACGCACCCACGTTTTCCCCCTTTAAAACGCGCGGAAGCTGGGAACGGCCCTTCTGGCACAAGGCCAAAATGGGAACGACCGTTCCCATGCTCGGCCGCCTAAATCATTTGAAAAGGTGGGAACGTCCGTTCCCACAATGCCTTGAGACTGGGAACGGCCGTTCCCTGTTTCTGCAAATATGAAGAACAGAGGAAAAACAGAGGAGGGCTACGGGAATGCAAACAAAGCCACCCAAAATCCATTTTGATCATCAGAAGCATATATTTTCTGGAAATATAATGCATATAGGTTCAAGAAATGATATTCTAGCACTTAAACACTCAAAGCACACAAGATCATCAAGAATTCATGATTCCACACTCATGATCACACTTGGTCATTCAAGCTAAATATTCAAGAATTCAAGCTATAACTCATGCCATAATTCATGAAATAATCACATAATCATGCATCCAACTTCAACTAACTCATCTAGCACATAATCCTCAAACCCTAGCTAAACCATACTTGAACAAGAATCAACAAACCAAGCATATACCCACCTTGAATGAAAGAAATGGATGAAGAAGATGAAGATGGAAGATTTGGAGCTTAAAAGCTTGGAGTTTCTTGAATAACTTGGATGATTTGATGAAATCTCCTCTCCCCCCTTTCTACATGAAGAACCGAGAGCAAGAAAGATGGATATGTTGGTGAATTTGGAAGCAAATGATCATGAGAAGCTTGGAGATGCAATATACCGTGATATTTGGGAAATATGTAATATTTGCAATTAAACCCTCCAAGTTATTTAAGTTAAGCAATTAAGGATATCAAATTTGGAAAGTGATCACTTTAGTCCTCAAAGGTTTTCATGCAATTTGGTCCCTAAATTTAAAAGAATGGACATATAGGGCCAAGTTGACAATTAAATCATTTCCGGTAATTAATTCACGAAATAAACATTTTCAAGTTCTGAGATAAATTATAAGTTTAATATGAATTTCATGAAAGTATTATAAAAATATAATTTATAGAATTATTTTAGACATAAGATATTAATAAATGAAAATCGGGGCGTTACAACTCTCCCCCCCTTAAAAGGACCTGGTCCCCAGGTCCACTGTCACGTTTTAAAACGATGCACAATTCATAAGAGAACCCCGTCTCTGGAACAAGAATGAAAGAACCCCGTCTTTCACAAGAAGTGAGAAACCCCGTTTCTCAGCAAGGAGTGAGAGAGCCCCGTCTCTCACAGAAAAGGAGAGAGCCCCGTCTCTCACATGCACTGAAGTAGTTCAAGGAGTAGATAGCGAAAACAATGGCATGAATGTTACATAGACAATTAGAATCATAATACTTTCACAAATATCATATAGACAATTAAACCATTTCATCACATACTTATCACTCATAATTAACTAGTTTGCAATGCACCAGAAATTAAATACAATAATAATAAGATAAGTGATGCACGTGGTATGCATGACTAAATATACCGTTCATCGCTGGTTGTACTATGCCTATAACCGGTACCTTCTTCTTCCCGGACCCGATTCGCATTTACATTTTGCACTCCCCTCTCGCGAACCCCTTCCCGTGCTTGCCCTGGTAATCTTCCACCCCCGGTCGATTTCCCTTGTAGCCTTGAGCAAGTGTCTATGTGGTGCTCGTCACTCCCGCAGTAGAGACATAATCCCAACCGTTTCCTATAGCCATCATAAGTGTGGTTATCACGTCCACAATAACTGCAAAGAAGTTTCCCGGAAGATGTTGTTGAAACTGGGTTACGCGAAGTTCCCGAACCCGATCCAAGTGGTTGCTTCTTTTTCTTGTGAGACCTTTCCTGAGGTGCCGGGGTATGATAAGAGATAGGCCGCTTTCCTTTGCTAGAAAGCTGTCCCGACTTCGAACCTGAAGCCTGTCCGGGGTGAGGATTAGACCTTCTTGCCTCAAACAAAGTGGTGCCTCGGTCCTTTTCTTGGGAGTCACTCGGAGTTAGTTCCCACACCCTTTTGATTTTCTTGAGTTGTGATCCGGTGGAATCCTTGTTTCCTTTATAGGGTCTTGAGGATGGTTGGTTTTGAAATTCCCTAAATGCCATCGAAATTTGGCCCGGCTGTGATGGTAAGTCCAGCGACTCGGCGGAAACATACTCTTTTATCTTCAGATCTACTAAACGAACCAAAGACTCGAAAAACTCCTGAGGCGGAGCCGGAGGGGGTAATTGTGAAGAAACCCTAGGTGCCTGTTCCTGAGGAGGGTGGCCTTGAGACATCCTGTAATCAAGACACTGAACATGCATGTTGAATTAATATGCCAATGCACGTAATACACTCAGAAGTAATAACTCAGCACAGTGGAGCAATTAAGTTCAATCGAGGGAATCACATATATGTAAAGAAATTTAAAATTAAAGTAGCGTATGATGCACGTGCTTATGTATGCATTGAACCTGTCACCGGAGTAATGGAAAAATTTATCTCGACATGAAATTCCTTGTTTGTTGAATCCTAAGCTTGTCTTGAACTTGGTAATCATTTCTTGTTTTCCCACGGTCTTCTATTCTTCAAATTCATCTAACCTTCACTTGAACATTCCCGCGGCTCGTATTATGATTTCTAAAACCCGAAGTCTTCAATGCTCACGGAGTTAACATCTAGCTTACTCTTTAATAGTTACTTCCCAAATTATTGCCCGAATACTCTTCATGGGTGGCACTTTGATCCAAAATCCCTTGTTTACTCTTTAAGAGTTTGAATAATTGAATAAATTCCCTTTTCCTTGTTTGCATTCGACCACTTAACCTTTACCTAGTAGTTCGTTGCCTTCTTTACCGTTTCCATTTGTTGCTTCATTTCTTTTAACGTAACCTTGCAACACGATAATTCAGCTTGGATCTGGAAATACCCACCAGACCGAAGCCTTCAACATGATTGTCTTTCAGTTTCATATTCACTGGAGTGCTGAGCTTCCTTTATCCCTTTCTTGATTGAAATCCCAAAATTGTCCTTGCGTTAACTTGGGTAACTATATGATCCCCCAAACAAGACTCCTGAATTCAATTTCTGTTCCACTTATAGAATTGATTTCCTGACCCCTCTCGAACCTTAAGTCTCCAGTTATTCTCCCGATCCACCAAGTTGCCACCGCGATTGAAACCCTTCAAGTCTACTCTTTCACTCTGAATCGGTTATAGAACTCCTCTTCTTACTTACCTACTTGTGAGCATATAATTTCCTTCCAAATTCTTTATCATTCGTTACCATTTTCATTTGATACTCCAATCTCCCAATTCTCACTCTTGCACGACCCTCCGAATTGAATCCAGAAAATAACTCATTCCACCCGGTTATAGAGTCCTAGGATCTTTACCTTTCATGAATAGATCATCCAAGGCTACTAGCTCGATTTGAATTATCGAAATGATCTTCTTCTCTTACTTGAATTTGCTTCCCAACTAACTAAGTCTCAGTTTAACATCACACCTGAATCTTGAGTAATTAGTACCCAATCTCCTTCACCTTATCCTCGGATGAAGTAGACTTCCTGGCCCGGTAGACGCGTCATCTTTGATAGTACAAATTTCCCACAGTGCATTCTTTTATTTCAGATCTCATTCCTTGAATCATAACTCGATGAACTTGCCTTCGAACTTTTTCCATATTTGATCCTTAGTCTAAAATTCCTTGGTAGCACTTTCTGTGAATTGATGATCCAAGTTGAAAATTTTGAAATTTGAGATGCTTCTACTCGTTGTTCCATATCTTCCAATTCAACCACATCATGGTCGACAATCCTCTTTTCCCTAGTATTAAACTCCCGGTTAGACATCTACGAAATTCCTTTTTTCCTTCCAACCCTTGAACCACTCGCTAATGGCAATCCGGTTATTCTCCCTCTAATTAATACTTTGCTTCTCTTGAGTACTTTCCTTTACAGTTCCTTACCTGTCAATGTATTCCCTCGACACGACAATTTATCTTAACTCAGAAAATAACCCTGTCTTACCCAATGTAGAACCCCCAAACATGTTGGTTTTCCATAACTGATTGTTCGATTCTTTCTGGCTGTCGTGTTAGAAATTTGAATCCAATTGAGTTAAACCCAAAGATAATTCCCAAACATGTACTTCAAGCGAAAAACTTAATTGACTTTCTTCCACGCCCTGATTTTAGCCTCAACCTGCACACCCTTCTCAAATCCTGTAGTAGCCCAAAATTATCGAGCAAGTGGCCGTGGTTTGACATTCTTTCCACAACCTGCAACTCACAACCTTCTTTGAAACAATTGCATGTGGGTAAGGCATGCTCATGTCACATAATGATCATATAATTAATGCTTACGGCAAAGATTTAATATAAATGAAACAAGTAGCGTATCAATGTTTAAAATAGAACACATTAAGCGCATAATTTCAAAGAATTCAAGATCAGTTAATTAACAATAAATTGCAAAACTCAATGCAAAGCACAAGTTGTCAAGTAATCTAATTAATTCAAAGAATTCAAATAATATGTAAGACTCTCAATCAACAATTAATCCTATGCCGTTCGACCTAGACTTGACACGACACGACACGGGAACCTCGATTTTGCAACCGGGCTCTGATACCACCTCAGATGTAGTACCCCTATACGTAGGGATACCACACCCCCGCACTATAGGCCGATCCACATACGAAATGGACCATCCGTACATGAACTAACCTATAGCGAACGAGTGATAAAGAAAAGAAAAGACGAGCTAGGCGGGACCAAACCCCAAGGCAATACAAAATCAAGACATAACAGTTAAAAGCGGAAGCATTAACTCATAAATACATATAGGTACCATATTTATCAGATAGATACGTATAGATACCACACTAACTATCAATACATTATCATCTCTTATACATGATCAAGTATTCAAAATGTGATAACAATAGACATGAGATGAGAAGTAGTAAAATATATACATGATGGTACACTGATAGACTCGTGACAATGCAAGACTGGACCAGACTCCCGCCTAGCACGACCGGCTCTCAAGTACCTGAAAAGTGAAGTATCAGTCTACCGAAGACTGAGTGAGGGGCATAAATATATATAGCGAAATCACATGCAAGTTATAACCTCGGGTAAGGTTTTATAATTAAAAGTAATATAAGTTCACAATAACATCAACTCGCCCAAGATTACAACTACCAGTATTAAGTACTTGTTCGTTTTCATGCAATCAATCAATACATGGCCCCGGCGAGTAAGGGCGGTCTCCAACCGATCTCCCAATGAACATGAACATGCTTGCTTGTTTAATAGTTAATAGGTGATCATGCAATTCACTTATCGTGCAATCGTACGATATTGTACTCATATAACACGTTCATGAAATGACAATCATGCAATAACCCGAGGCGTATCCGTGGTGCCGGACTCGTCCCCGGTCTCCTTTTTCCTCCGGTTTGATGAAGGGATTGCAAGGCCCCAACATCCAATCTCATTGAGCAGAGGGTACATGAATCCCTAAGCCCGGAGCTCCTTCCTCCACTAATATCCTAGTGGATTCAGGGGTGACCCCTAACATGGTGAGGATAGCGCCAGAGTTACCCGTCAGCCCTTGCTTTCCCGGTTGGCTCTAGTCACTACCCTCGGGCCCAAACGTAACCGTCATGCTACTCGCCTAAACATGCATGAAACAATACCTGACTTGCTTGCTTGCTTGCTTGAACCTGGCTTGAAATGATCAATGATTTATAGAAAGTATAACCGTAAATACTATTTTGGCCAAAATATCACATAAGGGGTATACGGGTTCTATGTAACTAACAATTAAACCTCACCTATACCGACAAAGACAAGTAGGCACGACCTACGGGGCTTGCTCCTCGTCCCTACCCTCGTGACCTGTACGAACACGACACTTATACATGAGACATGACCTAAAATGCCCAAAATGTGACGAACGGCGGAAATGTATCGAGATGACCACGAAAATGCAATGTGGTATGATAACATGTTGTTTCACATCATATTAGCACATATTACAGCAATTCGGGGTCAAAGAAGTCGTTGGATCGAGGGGCTAAAAATGTAATTTTATGCAGTCACATTTGTTCTGTCAACGAGGTGGGAACGGCCGTTCCGGGTTGCCTTTGTAAATGGGAACAGTCGTTCCCATTCCTCCCAAAACGCACCCACGTTTTCCCCCTTTAAAACGCGCGGAAGCTGGGAACGGCCCTTCCGGCACAAGGCCAAAATGGGAACGGCCGTTCCCATGCTCGGCCGCCTAAATCATTTGAAAAGGTGGGAACGTCCGTTCCCACAATGCCTTGAGGCTGGGAACGGCCGTTCCCTGTTTCTGCAAATATGAAGAACAGAGGAAAAATAGAGGAGGGCTACGGGAATGCAAACAAAGCCACCCAAAATCCATTTTGATCATCACAAGCATATATTTTCTGGAAATATAATGCATATAGGTTCAAGAAATGATATTCTAGCACTTAAACACTCAAAGCACACAAGATCATCAAGAATTCATGATTCCACACTCATGATCACACTTGGTCATTCAAGCTAAATATTCAAGAATTCAAGCTATAACTCATGCCATAATTCATGAAATAAACACATAATCATGCATCCAACTTCAACTAACTAATCTAGCACATAATCCTCAAACCCTAGCTAAACCATACTTGAACAAGAATCAACAAACCAAGCATATACCCACCTTGAATGAAAGAAATGGATGAAGAAGATGAAGATGGAAGATTTGGAGCTTAAAAGCTTGGAGTTTCTTGAATAACTTGGATGATTTGATGAAATCTCCTCTCCCCCCTTTCTACATGAAGAACCGAGAGCAAGAAAGATGGATATGTTGGTGAATTTGGAAGCAAATGATCATGAGAAGCTTGGAGATGCAATATACCGTGATATTTGGGAAATATGTAATATTTGCAATTAAACCCTCCAAGTTATTTAAGTTAAGCAATTAAGGATATCAAGTTTGGAAAGTGATCACTTTAGTCCTCAAAGGTTTTCATGCAATTTGGTCCCTAAATTTAAAAGAATGGACATATAGGGCCAAGTTGACAATTAAATCATTTCCGGTAATTAATTCACGAAATAAACATTTTCAAGTTCTGAGATAAATTATAAGTTTAATATGAATTTCATGAAAGTATTATAAAAATATAATTTATAGAATTATTTTAGACATAAGATATTAATAAATGAAAATCGGGGCGTTACACATGCAGACGTACAAGAAGCATGCAATTTCATGCATTCAATACCATTTTCACATGCATGCATCTTACACTTAACAACTTCATGCATCAGGTTCACTCACACACCTACATACATGTGTTACCACTAAAACTAACAACCATTTCATGTAGGAAGAAAAAGGAAAACAAGTAACAGCAGCTCAACAGCAAAAACAGCAGCAAACAAGAAGCAAAAGAAGAGAAAAGAAGCAGCAGCAGTATCACGTACGCACAAAGCATGCATGGAAATTACAAGGTGACACCCCCGTGTCACCCACAAAGAGCAAACCGAGACACCCCCGTGTCTCGGTACAGAAGCAACTGGACAATATAGCACCCCAGTTTCAAGCTGGAAGGAAAAAGAACGACACCCCCGTGTCTCATGCAGTAGTTCAACATAACCTCTGTTCCTTGGCTTAAAAACAGAGCAACAAGAAGGAAACAATACAAGACATGAAATGCAGCTACTAAGGGCATGAAATGCAACAACAACTCAGGCCTAACAATACACAAAACTGATAGCAACAAGAACAAGAAGACGCAGCAGCTGACATCAATAATTTCAGTCCCAAAAACAAAGCAAAATCCCACGAAAAACAGAGCATACTGATCTCATTAATCCCCAACATGTTCAGGTAAGCTAAGCAATCAAAAATACTGCGAAATAACTCCAAATTAACATACAAGTCAGCCCAAAGGAAGCTCAGACGCGAGACGCAGGCACATACGACCATTTCATGAAATTTTCTCAAAGTCTCATAAATGTTATCTCATGAATACTCTTACTACCAGGTAATCAATGATCATAAATGAAAAGTGGATGTCAAAACAATAATTTTAAAGCTTGGAATCACTCAAATCCATCAAGAAATGAAAGAGATCATCAAATTTGTCCCAAACCTCTTATTTTCGAATTCAGTCAGAAACCTCATGAAACCATGATCAAAATAAGGGATGAATGAATGAAAATGACTCATATTGAATGTACATAACATATCCAAGATTACCTTGTGGATTAATGGAGGTTTGGAAGGACATTTGAGCTTGAATCTCAAGGTAGGGCCTGAGCTACCGGAAAAACTGGGAAGCAGGAGATGTTTGGGATATTTTCAGCAAGTGGGAAGGGTTGGTTCAGTTTGGGGGGTTTATAGCTTAATAAATGGTTGAGTTAGGGTTCCATATAGTCTAACCATGGTTAATTTGGTCAACAAATGAATAAGTTATGGTCATTTTAGTGCAGCAAGGTCAGTTTGGTTGCCGTTCCGTTTTTCGGTTGAATTTGGGAGGTCCAAATGACGTTAGAAAAATATAAGGCTAAGTTCACTATACTCGAATTTTCGTTAGAAGTTCATCGAAGTTGACGGAACTCGAATCCGAGTTCCCGAGCTCAAGATATTAAATACGGAACCAAGGGTGCGCTAATTGCTCGTTAGCCCCCGACTTGGATCCCAAAATTCAAATTAAATCCGAAACATAAGCAAATAAATCCGAAAATACAAAACAAATATATATTCATATACAAGACACATATAAATCCAACATATTAAATATGCACGAAATTTCGGTATCAATTCATATAGAAACGAAGCACGTAAATGCCACTCATACGCAATGTATCAATAGAATTCATAATATTAACAAATAACATAACAAATTAATACATATATAATTATAAATATAAAAATGCATGCATACGTATATATATATAATTTATAATACATGCATGCATAAATAATTTATAAATATAAAATGCATGCATTAATATATTCATGCACACGTACACAATTACCTATATATATATATATTTAAATATTTGATATTAATATTATTAAAATAAAACAATTAACATTTAATATTAATAAAATAAAATTAAATATATAAACACGTAGAAATAATTATTTCGCGCAATTAAGGAGCACACAAGTTAATCACATAAATTCAAATTCAAATATTGCATATATTTCAATTACTCACTTATTTAACAATTAAACAATGAAAGTTAATTATAGTAAACGCTAAAAACCAATTAATTTGTGCAAATTAGTAAACACATATGTCATTTTAAAATACTGAAAAGTTGGGGCATTACAAGTGCTCATATGTAATTGTTGTTGTATGAATTTGTATTTATATGTAATTAATCAGTTGATAGCCTATTGTATTTATGATGTATAATTATGCATGGATGAGAATTGGGACTGTTGGGGATCGAGAATGTGTAAATTATCTTGTAGGGTTAGTAATGATATTGTTATTACTCACAATTGATTGAAAATGTTGCAGAGAACAGGTGATACCTAGTTTGGGATTGTAACACCCCAAACGGAGGATGCCACATCCCCCGCACTATGACCCAGACCCGGAACATGAAATGAAAGTCTATGCCCGAATCCGAATCAGAGCGAACGGGAGACCAACTCACACGCTAGGCTAGGCGGATCTAATTTGACAAACTCAGAGCGCGGAAGCAAATCAAACATTCAAACAAGATAGACAGCGGAAGCATTTAAAACAAAACATGCAAAGCAGGTGACGGGTTCAACTAGCATAGATACCTAATCCCGAATAATAGATCCACAAACATAACAAGTGACGGGTTCAACTAGCATAAATCCCTAGCCCCGAATATCAACATAAAGTAATAATCATCAAGTGCCACAAGGGGCCGAATGATAGTGCCACGCAGGGCTACCGAATAGTGAGGTAAAATCTCAAGTCTACGAGTCAAAGTATAGGTAAAGTGTATAAAAGGCAAAAGCAAATAGAAAGACGAGACCGACGAAGTGCAACTCAAAAGACTCACTTCCGCCTAGCCACGCCAACAACCTGCAACTAAAAGTGTAAATGAGGGGTCAGTCAACTTGACCGAGTGAGGGGGCTAACGCACACCCACGATATATATATATATATATATATATAAAGAGCATAGCACAGAATAAAAGGGATGGACTCATGAACCGCGGATAGGAGTTGCATACCAAAACATTTCGAAATAACCCAAATAAATATAGATATAAGTTTAGAAACCATTTCCAGGAGGACTCTATCCCGATTCATAATTCCATAACATGACATAATCAACTGCTCGGCGAGTACGAGCTTCCCACCTTTACTCCTCAGAACAGATCAAAATACAAAATCAATCCAACCGTCACACCAATGATGGAGGAGATGTACAGTCCCCAAACCATCCAGAACAGACATACCCTCAAGGGGTAGCGAACCCACAAGAGTCCTCCATGGCCTTAGTCGAAGGCTCAAGATACCACACCTTCCCTACAGCACGGGTCGCGTGAAGATATCTCAAATGGAACTACACACAGACCTATCCCTGACGGTCCTATACCGTCCCAGGGCCGTCTATCCCATAGCACCTTGGATCCACAACAGAACATAATAGAACAGAACATACGCCAATCTTTCATGGCAATCTCGCTACCGAAACATAACACAACTGAATTTTACAAAATAGCTTACATATGCTTCAAAAATGGGTTTTTATATATATTCCTACGCTGCAGGGATAGCCCGCCCACGCAGGACTCACACACTTACATTCCCACGCTGCAGGGATGGCCCGTCCACGGAGAAGTGCAAGCATAAGATCATAAAAATATCATATTCAACACATACATATCTATAGTAAGGTATACTCGCACACAAGGATAGAAATCAGCATGTAAAGGCCATAGGTCAATAACTATACAAAATCCTAAACCTCACCTCGTAGTAGTAGAGTCTGAGAGTGTGAAGGGCCAAACACTCTAAACCTCGGGCTCACCGGCACCACCAAACTCTGTAACAAGACATACAGAAGCCCAAACTTAAACTCTACATGAACCAAGTAAGACGCACGGCAACATAGAACATCATGTATGAAATGCATTATGGAATGATATGTATTACATAGGTCACGTAACAGCGTAGGACATGTATTTAATTATAAGTTACACAATTAACATGAAGTACTAGAGTTTAGAGCGTACTTAAAGTATTACCCAAATATTTCATAAATTTTACATGCTCTGAACATATAAGAAATCAAGAAATTGCTCCTTTAATTTTCTTTGAATTAATTTTTGGCTAGTAAAAGGGTTCGGATAGAATATGTGTGCCAAGAACTCATGCTGAAGTTATTGTAGGACCAATAATGTTTATTAATTTCAACTGAACCGATGCACTTTCCTAACTACTTTAAAGTTCTTGGTTAAAAGTAAATGAAAGTTGTAAATAAAATAATTTAGCAAACACGTACACGACAAGCACCCAACAATAATTTATCTATCTAACTCAATTCAATTACATATACAATACATGAATGGCTCAATTAATAAGGCTCCAGCTAGTGGCGTGAGAAGGGAGTTTTAACCGCAAAGATTTCCAACCCCCAATCAAATGAAAGAAGCATGTGGCGACAAGAAGAGTAAAGGAAATTCATCATCCAAATTAATGAAAAGGAAGTAAGTGGTCACGGTTTCCTAGGTAAAATTCACACAGCCATAGCACATTTACGCAACAAATTGTTATCCGCGGAGCTCCTCCATTCCATTTTTTTCCAATTAATCAACACTGTAACACCCCAAACGGAGAATGCCACATCCCCCGCACTAAGACCCAGACCCGATCACGAAATGGAAAGTCCATGCCCATATCCGAATCATAGCGAACGGGAGACCAACTCACACACTAGGTTAGGCGGATCTAACTGACAAACTCAGAGTGCGGAAACAATTAAAACCAACCACAATAGATAGCGGAAGCATTTAAAACAAAACATACAAAGCAGGTGACGGGTTCCACTAGCATAGATACCTAATCCCGAATATCTACATACCTAATCCAACATAATAAACAACATAAATATCATCAATATATAGTAACAACCAAATACTAGTTTACTAACCCCATACGGGTTGAAGTCTAAATAGAACATAAACATAATATGCAAATGTGAAACATAAATACATAAAATAAGTAGAGTATGCGACAAATGCATCCTAGCACCTACTAGACTGACAAGTGTGACTCAGAAGACTCACTTCCGCCTAGCTCAAGCCAAAAGAACTTGCAACTAAAAGATAAAATGAGGTGTCAGTCAACTGACTGAGTGAGGGGGCTAACGCACACCCACAATATATATATAGAGCACAACACATATCATAAGGGTGGACTCATGAACCGGGATTAGGGTTTTGCACGCCAAAACTGTTGAAATACCCAAAATAGTATAAGTTTGGAAAACCATTTAGAGAAGCCTATCCCGTTTCACAAATCCCATACATTCATAACATATACCCGGCGAGTATGGGCTTCCAACATTTACTCCTCATAACTGAACAGAACATAAAGCAGAATCAATCCATCCTCTACTCCAATGATGGAAGAGTCACGCGTTGACCCTAACCATCAATAACATACATACACACCCTCAAGGGGTAGCGAACCCACAAGAGTCCTCCCCGGCCTTAGCCGAAGGCTCAAGATACCACGTCTCCCTCATCACCCTAAGGTCGCGCAATGATATCTCAAAAGGAACTATGCACAGGTATATCCCCGATGGCCTTAACAGTCTCGGGGGCTCCTTACCCATAGTTCCTTGGAACTACGTACAGGTATATCCCCGACGGCCCTAACCGTCCCGGGGGCTCCTTACCCATAGCTCCTTGGATCCACATACATACATACATACAGATGCCAATATTTCATGGCCAACTCGCTACAGGAACATAGTGTAACATACTTTTGAAAACAGCTTACATATGCTTTCATATCTAATTTTCCAAAAACAGAGTTGTTTCACAAGGTCATAAACATATCATATCCAACACATACGTATATAATAGATATACTCGCATGCAGGGGTTGAAATCAGCATATTAAGGCCATAGGTCACATAACTATACAAAATCCTAAACCTCACCTCGTGAAAGTAGAGTCTGAGAGTGTGAAGGGCCAAACACTCTAAACCTCGGGCCCACCGGCACCACCAAACTCTGTGACAAGACATACAGAAGCCCAGACTTAGACTCTATATGAACCAAACAAGACGCACGGCGTTGCTCAACATGATCGTCGTTACGCATAAGTGTTCATGTTGTGCTTGGATAAGGTGTCGTGGTCATTCATGGCATATCAATGCTCAACAAGGTCATATTTACAAGCAACCAACACGTAATTCCATATCCCAATATGCAAGATCAATTGAGGAAGTCAATGTATTCACAAAATGCATATTAAATCATCCAATGTCGCAGGTTCAATTATAAGAATGACATGAAAGTGTTCATGCGCACATTTAATATCTCGCATTTAAACATACAATTCAATTATCACATAAGTGATGTGGCACCTAACTTAACGGAACATTCAAGTCACTAGTTGGTTCTATTAAAGACAGTTAATCATAAGACTGCAAGATTGAATCCGAACAAACCCAACCGTTAATATTTAGACCACCCTTACTTACACAATCCAAGAATCCTATTTAAACATAATCATTTAGAAACATTAAGTTATACCATCCCAGTTAATGCAATTACTTAGAGGTACCGATTTCAATTCTAATTTGATTTACAAGAATTTGAACATACATATATACTTAGTTACATTCCAACAAGATTTTTGAATTAGCAACGTCCACTATATAATCATTAAGTGAATACACACGTGTGAAATATAACAAACAACATCTTACAATAAAGTTTTAACTCATTAGTGAAATTCCAATTCATATCAACAATCATTTTTTGTAAACTTTCAAACATCATTTTGAAACAAGAGTTGGGGTCCAGGGGTTAAATTCCAATTACTAATAATTTAAATTCATATATGTTTCAAATCAAGATTCTAAGTTTCCGATTCAATTTTACAAACTCTTCAACTAACTCAACTTAGCAGCAATTTATAAATAAACAAGATAAACTCCCAAACCAACCCAACACTGATTAGCCAAAACGAGAATTCAATCATCAATAGAATTCCATTATTGCAACAGGTATTTCATATAGTAAAACTTTTGGTAATCAACTAATTAGGCAGGTCGACTCCAATTGCTTATTTCCCTAATTCACATTTAAAGACACCGAAAAATGTAACGCCCCCACCCGTACCAGAACAAGAGGAGAGCGGCGTCTCAACCCCCGCACTGAAGCACCTCTCAAGTAATGGTGTGAGCCATCACTCAACAAATACTCCAGCGAACGGCTGTCTATCAGAACTATACATGTACAACGATGCGGCTATGCAGCGGAAAATCAGAGTATTTTAAAACTTTTCAAAACATGTACGTGATGGCATGTAACAAGCAAGAACATATTGATCATGTGAGAGAGACTCGGCATATCAGAACATATAACAGATTCACATATAAGTACCGATACAGCAGAGTTCAAAATATCGGTAACAGAGTAGCAGAAAGAGTATAACAAAGATACTCAAGTATTCAGAAACATATACAGAAGTATAAAGTGATGCAGCCATAAAACATATGCAGGACACAAAAGGAAGTAATACTAAGTCCTGACTGAAACAAAAATGACAATCTAGAGCTTCAAGATACCTCTAGACTGCGGCTGCAAGACCTGAAACCACGAGGCAAGAAAACGGGAGAGGTATTAGTCAAAAGGACTAAGTGAGGGAATACTTTAAAGAAAGTACTGAATTAAAGAACTTGAAGTAAATTTCGAAACTGTTGAATGCGATGCTGTAAAAGAATGCACGTTATAAAACATTTTCATGAATGCTATCACACGCGCACAAATATGCTGTTGATGGTTCATAATTCTTTCATAAAACGGGATAAGGGTAAAGTGAACTTTTCCAGATATGAACCATCCTTTATGAAACAGAATTTTGCCCGCAAGCTAGGCTCCTCCATCCTTACTCCAGAAAACATGATTTGGTTGAGCATCGGACCAAGATCAACGATAATTCCACGTTTAGTAGAGTATCGGACCAAGATCAACAATAACCCCACATATAGTAGAGCATCGGACCAAGGTCAACAACAACTCCGCACATAGTAGACTATCGGACCAAGGTCAACAACGACTCTTACCAACACATACAAACATGCACCATCCTCCACCGGTTGTCACTTCGGGTAGCTAGCCCTAGGCGACCTGTAAACATGTAATGGGAACAGATTTGTTGTCCGTTCCCAGACAGATTGTCCTGACTTAACAAACCTCTTGTTAAAAGTCGGTGTCAATTGTCTAAGTGTGGCGGCCGGTATTGGTGATGTCGTTGGCGCTCACCTCCCGAGCATCACCTCCACACATAACCGCCGGGCCCAAACTGTAAACTGTATGCTTGCATTTAAGATTAGTAGTGACCAGAGTAACACTCCAGTATGCTAACTATAACATGTGAAACTGTAACTGTAACAAATGATGCTGTCTGTAAAACATATGATTCTGTCTGAAAACATGTGATTCTGTCTGAAAACATATGATTCTGTCTGAAAACATATGATTCTGTCTGTAAACTGTACTTTGAAAACATATGCAAAACATGTAACTGTCTTTGAACAAGAATGCAGAACTTTGGAAAACATGTGCTGTAGATCAAGGTATACTATTAAAGTATGAATGATCCTTTCAAGAGAATGTCCCGATAAAAGGGAGTAGTTCAAAACGAGGTTTAGCTTTGAATTTCAAAACATATGATACGATAGTATAATCGTGGTTCCAGTTGGAAAACATTTACAACTTCACCTCACCTAATAGTAACAAAGGTAGGCAGACAGATTATGCGGTGCCCTGGGGATCCCAGTGCTCAACTTTAACTCCTGTAGGTGGTGTACTAGAGTGAGCTTAAGAACTAAGACCCACTACTAACCAAGATGCATATGAAATGCAAGAAACAAATGAACAAGGAACGTGTAACACAAGAGAGTAATACCATTTAAGGTATTCAAGAAAGGTAACACACAAAGGAATACGTCAAAGTGAGTTACTCTCAACGTTAGACTATGATCTTACTATAACCGAGTAAGCTTTAGTCAAATTATGAATCCTATCGCAAACCTTAGGTTAAGAAACAAGTCCACGAAAGAAAACACATTTTAGACCCTGGATATGGAAACCCTAGGTGCAAATGTCTATTAAGAAAGCACAAGTTTTAATTCATTTTTACTATTCAAAAGCACTATTCAAAAGTACTATTCCAGATTACTATTCACGATCACTATTCACAGATTACTATTCACGTGTCGGGTCAAAGGGTCGGGTCAAACCCTTACTATACACACACCCACACACACACGGTACACACACACCATGCACGAACACACACACACACACGGCATGCACACACACACACACCCTAATTAAATTATGATCTTGATTATAACCTATAGTTTCAAGTTCATGTTAATATAATCAAGTGTGATCTAGGTTAAAGGTATAACATATGGTTAAGAGATCCAATTAAGGCATAAGATCAAGTTATGAAACACTATTATATCTTAGGTTATAACATGTGACACTATTAAAGTGTATAACATATGATCAAGGCACTATTCCATTAATCCAAATCATATCATAAGCTCAATTCATAAATCAAGAGTCATATAACAATGTGACAACATGTCACAACATATATCATATCATATCATATCATATATCATGAACCTTTAGGCATGTAACATGTAACAATTTAATTCAATATCAACATGTAACAAGTTGTGACATAATTAATTGTAAATCACTATTCCATTAGCTAACATGCATGAACATAATTTAAATTCCATAATCATGCATCAATTCTCCTAATATAACAACCATATCACATGATCATAGCATATACTAGAGCAATTGATAACATATTCATGCATATACTAAACAATTAAATCATATAAGCAACTATCAAAACATATCATGAAAACTATATAATAAATGCATAAAATAAAATCCTATATGGCTTAGGGAAGACCCTAAGACCCAACCTAAACATAATATAAACATACCATAACATAAAAACATAAACTAAACTAAACATAACATAAAAACAAAACAAACTAACCTAGCTTCTAATGGGGGGTGCCGACGGCAAGAGGGGGAGGAGAGGGAGAGAAAGGGTGTTGTCAACACAACTTTGAGCAAGGAATGAAATGCCATGGGAGGGGTATTTATAGGTGTGAAGAAGCCCCTCACCTTGCAAATAGAAATGGCTTAAGGGTAGGAGAGCAAAATAAGAGTTCATCCACTTGTATCTTCTAGAAGCTTTAGGGATGTTGAAGCTAAAAATGGGACTGCTGGGGGTAATTCTGTAATTTCGTCCCCCAAGACTCAAGGATAAGTGGCTGGAAGTGTAACCATTCCGACGGCAAGAAAATTAGCTTCGAAACGCATATTCATTCGTCGAAATCGGATTTACCGTTTGAAAGATACATTAGTTTTAATGAATAAAAGTTTTGAGCTCGAAACTCGACATGAGTGAAAAACGACTTTCTAGAATGATTTTCAAGTCCGGATTGCTTCCAAAATTCAAGAAATAAATCGAGAAGCGTTTTGAGTCCAAAATCGACTATAAAATGTTTTACCGTTAAAAAGTTGAAAACGTAGGATGAATAGTGAATTCTCACGTACGAACGTACGCTTCAAAATTTCAAGCTAGGACTTGAATCAAGAGTTGTAAAACATCTCAAAAATCTTCAAATAGTTCAAGTAGTGCAAATCCGAAGAGAAAACATTTTCCGAATGAAAACCGTTCGTAAAAGGAATAGTAAACTAGGGTTTTCAAAAACGTTTTCAATAAAACAAAGTTCCGGAATGGATTTCCAAGCCAAGAATGATTTCAAAAGACTCATCTCGACTCAAGGATCGATTCGACTGTAACTTGGGTAGAAAAAGGTATCAGAATCAAAAGATCATTTTTTGATGAATAGTAACTTTGGTCGGTAAGTTCCAAAAATACCCTTATGGCTCAAGAAAGACTTTCTGAGCTCGGGAAACAAGTTCAAATGATTGGGAAACATGTGTGATGAACCTCTAGGGTTCGAGTAGCAATATGAACAAGGTAGGCTCGGGTTATGAATAGTAAACTGTATCAAAGGTCAAGAATTCCCCCTTAAAACATGTCAGATCATATACGAGCACCAAGTTCATGTAAGAATGCAATGCATGATGATTCAAAAAGTTGGATCACGGTCTATAAACGCTTTACCACTGCCTTAACTTACTGTTTTCATCCAGGCCCTGTTTTGGGCTGTTACAATCACCCCTCCTTAAAGAGAATCTGTCCTCAGATTCTTCCGCTGTAACTGCAAACAACTCAGGGTGATGCTTCTGCATTTTCTCTTCTGTCTCCCAGGTTGCCTCTTCTGTCCCATGTCCCTTCCAAAGGACTTTAACCAAAGGAATCTTCCTATTCCTTAACTCTTGAAACTTCCTGTCTAGAATCTTAGCGGGCTTCAAAACATAAGTCAGATCCGGTTCCAACGGTATCTCCTCTACCGGCACAACGTCTGTCTCATCCGAGAAACACTTGCGAAGCTGAGATACATGAAATACGTTGTGGATTCCTGTTAGACCTACAGGCAAATCCAATCTGTAAGCTGTCGGTCCGACTCTTTCTAGTATCTCATACGGTCCAACATATCTCGGGTTTAATTTTCCTCCTTTTCCAATTCGGGAAAATCCTTTCCTTGGTGATGCCTTCAGAAATACCTTTTCGCCCACTGCAAATTCCAAATCCTTTCTTCATCGATCCGCATAACTCTTCTGCCTGTCCTAGGCAGCTTTCATTCTCTGGCGAATGATCTGAATCTTCTCCGTCGCTTCTCTTATCCATTTAGCTGAATTCACTTTGATCGGTCCTTCCTCAGTACATCTTGCTTCATCCAAATCCCAGTATAACGAGGATCTACATCTCCTTCCATACAGAGCTTCATATGGAGCAGCTTTAATAGAAGCTTGATAACTATTGTTGTATGCAAACTCCACAAGAGGTAAACACTCTTTCCAACTTTCCTGGAAATCCAAAGCGCAAGCTCTTAGCATATCTTCCAAGTATTTGATCATCCTTTCTGATTGTTCATCCGTCTGAGGATGCGCTGCAGTACTGAAGTTCAACTTCGTTCCCATCAAAGTCTGAATTTCTTTCCACAAGTGCGACGTGAATTTCGGATCTCTGTCCGAGACTATACTGTTCGGGACTCCATGTAATCTAACAATCTCTTGTTGATACAGCTTTGCCAACGTGTTGACCTTATCCGTCGTCTTAACTGGCAAAAAGTGTGCTGACTTTGTCAATCGATCAATGATCACCCAGATACTATCTTGTCCTCCTCTGACTTTGGGTAATCCAGTGACAAATCCATCGTGATTTGCTCCCACTTCCAAGTCGGAATCGGTAATGGTTGCAACTTCCCACTCGGCTTTTGGTGCTCCGCTTTAACTTTCTGACGAGTTAAGCACTTCTTGACATAGTTGGCTATGTCTCTCTTCATTCCGTTCCACCAGAAATGCGTCTTAACATCTTGATACATCTTAGTACCTCCGGGATGTATCGTGTACTTAGTCTTGTGTGCTTCGTCGAGAATCTCTTTCCTCAAAACAGTTGGTACGCATACTCGACCTTTGTACCTCAATATTCCATGTTCATCAACCTTGAACTTGGTCTCATCATCTTTCTCCTTCGATTCGAGACATTTCTTAATCCACTCGTCGTTCTTCTGAGCTTCCAACACTTGTTCTTTCAAAGGTGATATCATCACAACGTTCGCGACTCGAGCTTTAGTTATCACCTCCATTCTCTCTCTTCGTTCAACCTCGGGGTTGGTAGAAATCTGTGCCAAACGAACTTTCCTGCTTAGAGCATCTGCTACAACATTCGCCTTTCCTGGATGGTATTGAATAATGCAATCGTAGTCCTCCAGAAATTCCATCCATCTCCTCTGTCGCATATTCAACTCCTTCTGAGTGAATAGATATCGCAGGCTCTTATGATCAGTAAAGATCTCAAACGTAACACCATACAGGTAGTGTCTCCACTTTCCAAGAGCAAAAATTATCGCGGCTAACTCCAAATCATGTGTCGGGTAGTTGACTTCATGCGTTTTGAGTTTCCTTGATGCATACGCAATCACATTTACATTCTGCATCAAAACTCCTCTTAATCCTTCTTTCGAAGCATCGGTGTAAACAGTGTATCCTTCTTTTCCTTCTGGTAACGCTAACACGGGTGCAGTTGTTAGCATCTCCTTCAACCTTTGAAAACTTTGCTCACACTTCTCCGTCCATTCAAACTTCCCTTCTTTCTTTGTCAACTTAGTGAGAGGTGTAGCTATCTTCGAGAAGTCTTGGACAAATCTCCGGTAGTAACCAGCTAATCCCAGAAAACTCCTTACTTCTGAAGGATTCTTCGGTGACTTCCAATCCATAATCGTCTCGATCTTCGAGGGATCTACTTCGATTCCAGATCCTGATATAATGTGTCCGAGAAACGTAACTCTCTCAAGCTAAAACTCACATTTACTGAACTTTGCATATAGCTTGTGATCCAGCAAAGTGCGTAACACGATTCGAAGATGTTCAGCATGTCCCTCCGGTGTCTTCGAAAATGCCAAAATATCGTCGATGAAGATCACTACAAACTTGTCAAGAAACGGCTTGAATATACGGTGCATCATATCCATGAATGCAGCTGGTGCGTTCATCAAACCAAATGGCATTACTACAAACTCATAATGTCCGTATCGGCTGTTGAAAGCAGTCTTCGGAATATCTGCTTCCCTGATCTTCAATTGATAATACCCTTGTCTAAGATCTAACTTGGAGTAGACCTTCGATCCTTGAAGTATATCGAACAGCTCTTCAATATGAGGGAGAGGATACTTATTCTTGATTGTCATCCTGTTCAACTCCCGATAGTCAATGCATAAACGCAATGATCCATCCTTCTTCTTAACGAAAAGCACAGGCGCTCCCCACGACGATGTGCTCGGTCGAACATATCCAGACTCAATCAGTTCATCCAATTGCTTTCTCAGTTCATCTAATTCAGCTGGAGCCATTCTGTAAGGTGTCTTTGAGTACGGCTCAGCTCCTGATATCATTTCTATCGTAAACTCTAACTCTCGGTCAGGGGGTAACGAATCCAAATGCTCAGGAAACACATCTAGGAACTCGTTCACCACTTCCACTTCTTCGATCTTAAGTTGATCTTTCGGTCTATTCAAAAGATAAGCCACAAATCCACTAGCTCCTTTCTGAATCAACTTCTTAGCTTCCATTGAAGAAATCACTGATAACTTCTCAGCTTTCCCTTCTGATGTCCCACTTTCATCTTCTTCCAAGATGATCTCTTTCTTGTAACAATCCAACTTAGCTCGGTACTTAGACAACCAATCCATACCAAGTATAACCTCGTATCTCGTCATCGGCAACTCAATAAGATCCGTCGGGTAACAACGGGTACCAATACATATAGGGCAGCGTTTATATACTTGATCCGTAACAAGACAAGTTCCCAAAGGAGAACTCACTTCAAATTTATATGGCAAGTATTCAAGCGGAAACTGTAAATGCGCACATAACTTAGAAGCAACAAAAGAATGCGTGGCACCAGGGTCATACAAGACCTTAACTGGCGTGTTAAGAATGTGCACAATACCTTCCACAACAGACGAAGGATCAACCTCCTCCTTACCATCCAAAGCATAAGCTCTGCCTCTGACCACCAGTTTGTTCGTCGTACCCACCACTCCTTTTCCTTTATCCTGGGCCCCAAATCTCCTGATCTTATGCGGGCAACTATCCATCTGGTGGTCAGGGGAACCACACGCGAAACACTGTCCAGCTTTCTTGCGACAGTTCTCCTCAGTGTGTCCCGTTCGGCGACAATATCGGCAAACAATTTTCTCTGGACCTGGCTGAGGTGCTCTCTGCTGTTGTGGCGCCTTCTGATACTGCTGTGGCGATTTCTGCTTCTGTGCTTGCTGTTTCGGTGGAGCATTCTGCTGCTGACGCTGTGGTGTTACCATTGGCCTCTTTCCAGGTCCTTGGGGAAAAGGTCCGGAAGGTCGCTTATTCCCTTGATAAGGCTCAGGGTTAGAAGGTCCTTGACGGGCAATAGTTATCTTGATCTCCTTGTGTGCAGCCTCAACCCTTAGCGCTCTATCAACAGCCTGGTTGTAGGTCTCAATAACCAAGGAAGCAAGTGCCAACCGAAGTTCGGGCTTCAGTCCATCGATAAACCTCTTCGTCTTGCGACGCTCATCATTCAGAATATGAGGCGCAAACTTGATCAGCCTCACAAACCTAGCCTCATACTCCATCACATTCATAGTTCCCTGAACCAGACTCATAAACTCAGCCTCCCGTGCATCACGAGTCACTTGAGGCGTATACTTCTGCTGAAACTCTCTGATAAACTCATCCCAACATCCTTCAACGTTATTCTCAATCCACATATGCTGAACGTGCTTCCACCAATTGTATGCAGCTCCATCCATAAGAAAAGTAGCATACCGAACTCGTTCACGATCCTCTGGGTAGATCTCCATAGCCTCGAAAATCTTCTCAAGACTGGTAATCCAATTCTCAGCCTTTATGTCGTTCGGTTCTCCATAGAACTTAGGCGGATTCATCCTCAGAAATTTCTCCAATGACCTCTCATTAGGAGGATTATCTCTCGGTGCACAAGCCCTCATAAATTATCGTAGCACATCCCTTAATTCCGGAGTTCTTTCCCGTTCAGGGGGTGGCGTGACATCTCTTTGGGGTGCTCTTCTTGGTGGCATGTTGTTACTGAATTCACAAGCATTTAGATACATATATTCGATGCATGACATATAATGATTCACAGAATCCGTAACCACGTATTCACATTCTCACGTAGTCACATATAAGTATGAGAACAACACATTCCCATAACAACATGTCAGCAAAGATTCAAGATCTCCAAACATATCATATAATCAGAAACAATTGTCAGACATCATATAAACGAGAACAGAAGCTCGGGTAACATATCAACATATCAGAAACATATATAACATATCCCAAAATATGATCAACATGTAAACGGGAACAGAACGTGTACTGTCATATCAACCAGAACTGTAACATGATCAGAAGCATGATCAACATATCCAGAAGCGTATCCAACATATCAAGAATAATAGCCTACTAACAATAAATGAAATGGCATGATCCTATCAACGGTCCTAATGGTATCTTGAAGCAACTCTAAAACTCATGCAATGACAGTTATGGAAAGCAGTAAACAGATATTCAACATAAAGCCAAAAGTGTTATAACTGTGCAAGGTTTGGTAAAATTTACTACAGGCCACATGTTAACAGTATTAATTCAAAATGGGGAGGACCCGATACTATCGAGTTGACTCCCTTACAGGCCTTACCAATCCGTCCAACCCTGCTGAAAATAACCTAGTAGGTACCAAGTCATCTGAACCGTCATCCGTGGTGCCAAAAGTCAGGGATCATCTACCAGAGCTATACATCCCCTCATCCAAAAGTCAGTCCTGAACTGTCCCGGCTATACGTCCGCCATCCATAGATAGATATATATACATCAGTACTATATACAGAAATCTCCCATCAGCAATCAACCCTGATAACTGTGGTCCAAAGAACCCCTGGTGGTGTCATCAGAAACGGCAATGACCTCACCCTGTCCGTGTCCTGCTGGATCATCTCCGCCATCATCATCATCATCAGACCCTCCATCGCCTCCATCAGACTGCTCCTGCATAGGCTCGGGCTCCTGAGAGGCCTGACTGACATCCTGACCCTCGACCTCCTCAACTGCCTGCTCATCGGATAGGTGGTAGGTATCATACAGGCGAGCTCTCACGCGGGCACGGTAGTGCTGGTGACGCTCCATAGAGGTGTCGCGATCAATAGTCATCTGCATAAGATCTGCCTCCAGCTCAGCAATACGAGCAGCCCTCTGATCAGCAATATGAGTCATCTCTGCAGCATGCTCACGAGCGATGTCCCTGTCAATCTGGTACTGCAGTGACTGATCCTGATAGCGTAGAGACTCCAACCTGACCTCACGGGTCCTCTGATACTCCTGAAAGTAACCATCTCTCTCAGACTCGAGATAGTGCACAACTCTGTTAGGATAGGAATACCCAGGCCTGCCACTGTTCCTAGACCTGCGCCAGGTGTAGAAACGAGTGCCTCCACGGCGAGAAACTGCCACAATACGCGGGGCCTCAAACTGCTCAAAGAAAGCCTCATCCATCTGCTGATTAGGATCCTGGTGTGGCTGAACTCCCATAGCTATACAGAAGATACCACAGATATGAAATCCAGATAACAGAACCATGCAATCCCCAAATATCCTGTCTCGATGTAATATGAGAATGATCCTGGATGCAATGCGTGAACAATCCATGATGCAACATGAGAACAATCTAGGTTAAGTCTCTTCTTACATAACCCGATGCTCTGATACCACCTCAGAGCTGTAACGCCCCCACCCGTACCAGAACAAGAGGAGAGCGGCGTCTCAACCCCCGCACTGAAGCACCTCTCAAGTAATGGTGTGAGCCATCACTCAAGAAATACTCCAGCGAACTGCTGTCTATCAGAACTATACATGTACAACGATGTGGCTATACAGCGGAAAATCAGAGTATTTTAAAACTTTTCAAAACATGTGCGTGATGGCATGTAACAAGCAAGAACATATTGATCGTGTAAGAGAGACTCGGCATATCAGAACATATAACAGATTCACATATAAGTACCAATACAGCAGAGTTCAAAATATTGGTAACAGAGTAGCAGAAAGAGTATAACAAAGATACTCAAGTATTCAGAAACATATACAGAAGTATAAAGTGATGCAGCCATAAAACATATGCAGGACACAAAAGGAAGTAATACTAAGTCCTGACTGAAACAAAAATGACAATCTAGAGCTTCAAGATACCTCTAGACTGCGGCTACAAGACCTGAAACCACGAGGCAAGAAAACGGGAGAGGTATTAGTCAAAAGGACTAAGTGAGGGAATACTTTAAAGAAAGTACTGAATTAAAGAACTTGAAGTAAATTTCGAAACTGTTAAATGCGATGCTTTAAAGAAGAACTTGAAACAAGTTCGATTGATAAAACTCTTTGAATGCGATGCTGTAAAAGAATGCACGTTATAAAACATTTTCATGAATGCTATCACACGTGCACACATATGCTGTTGATGGTTCATAATTCTTTCATAAAACGGGATAAGGGTAAAGTGAACTTTTCCAGATATGAACCATCCTTTATGAAACAGAATTTTGCCCGCAAGCTAGGCTCCTCCATCCTTACTCCAGAAAACATGATTTGGTTGAGCATCGGACCAAGATCAACGATAATTCCACGTTTAGTAGAGTATCGGACCAAGATCAACAATAACCCCACATATAGTAGAGCATCGGACCAAGGTCAACAACAACTCCGCACATAGTAGACTATCGGACCAAGGTCAACAACGACTCTTACCAACACATACAAACATGCACCATCCTCCACCGGTTGTCACTTCGGGTAGCTAGCCCTAGGCGACCTGTAAACATGTAATGGGAACAGATTTGTTGTCCGTTCCCAGAAAGATTGTCCTGACTTAACAAACCTCCTGTTAAAAGTCGGTGTCAATTGTCTAAGTGTGGCGGCCGGTATTGGTGATGTCGTTGGCGCTCACCTCCCGAGCATCACCTCCACACATAACCGCCGGGCCCAAACCGTAAACTGTATGCTTGCATTTAAGATTAGCAGTGACCAGAGTAACACTCCAGTATGCTAACTATAACATGTGAAACTGTAACTGTAACAAATGATGCTGTCTGTAAAACATATGATTCTGTCTGAAAACATGTGATTCTGTCTGAAAACATATGATTCTGTCTGAAAACATGTGATTCTGTCTGTAAACTGTACTTTGAAAACATATGTAAAACATGTAACTGTCTTTGAACAAGAATGCAGAACTTTGGAAAACATGTGCTGTAGATCAAGGTATACTATTAAAGTATGAATGATCCTTTCAAGAGAATGTCCCGATAAAAGGGAGTAGTTCAAAACGAGGTTTAGCTTTGAATTTCAAAACATATGATACGATAGTATAATCGTGGTTCCAGTTGGAAAACATTTATAACTTCACCTCACCTAATAGTAACAAAGGTAGGTAGACAGATTATGCGGTGCCCTGGGGATCCCAGTGCTCAACTTTAACTCCTGTAGGTGGTGTACTAGAGTGAGCTTAAGAACTAAGACCCACTACTAACCAAGATGCATATGAAATGCAAGAAACAAATGAACAAGGAACGTGTAACACAAGAGAGTAATACCATTTAAGGTATTCAAGAAAGGTAACACACAAAGGAATACGTCAAAGTGAGTTACTCTCAACGTTAGACTATGATCTTACTATAACCGAGTAAGCTTTAGTCAAATTATGCATCCTATCGCAAACCTTAGGTTAAGAAACAAGTCTGTGCCCGAATCCGAATCAGAGCGAACGGGAGACTAACTCACACGCTAGGCTAGGCGGATCTCATTTGACAAACTCAGAGCGCAGAAGCAAATCAAACATTCAAACAAGATAGATAGCGGAAGCATTTAAAACAAAACATGCAAAGTAGGTGACGGGTTCAACTAGCATAGATACCTAATCCCGAATAATAGATCCACAAATATAACAAGTGACGGGTTCAACTAGCATAAATCCCTAGTCCCGAATATCAACATAAAGTAATAATCATCAAGTGCCACAAGGGGCCGAATGATAGTGCCACGCAGGGCTACTGAATAGTGAGGTAAAATCTCAAGTCTACGAGTCAAAGTATAGGTAAAGTGTATAAAAGACAAAAGCAAATAGAAAGACTAGACCGACGAAGTGCAACTCAAAAGACTCACTTCCGCCTAGCCACGCCAACAACCTGCAACTAAAAGTGTCAATGAGGGGTCAGTCAACTTGACCGAGTGAGGGGGCTAACGCACACCCACGATATATATATATATATATATATATATATATATATATATATAACGAGCATAGCACATAATAAAAGGGATGGACTCATGAACCGGGGATAGGTGTTGCATACCAAAACATTTCGAAATAACCCAAATAATATAGATATAAGTTTAGAAACCATTTCCAGGAGGACTCTATCCCGATTCATAATTCCGTAACATGACATAATCAACTGCTCGGCGAGTACGAGCTTCCCACCTTTACTCCTCAAAACAGATCAAAATACAAAATCAATCCAACCGTCACACCAATGATGGAGGAGATGTACAGTCCCCAAACCATCCAGAACAGACATACCTTCAAGGGGTAGCGAACCCACAAGAGTCCTCCCCGGCCTTAGCCGAAGGCTCAAGATACCACACCTTCCCTACAGCACGGGTCACGTGAAGATATCTCAAATGGAACTACACACAGACCTATCCCTGACAGTCCTATACCGTCCCAGGGCCGTCTATCCCATAGCTCCTTGGATCCACAACAGAACAGAATAGAACAGAACATACGCCAATCTTTAATGGCAATCTCGCTACCGAAACATAACACAACTGAATTTTACAAAATAGCTTACATATGCTTCAAAAATGGGTTTTTATATATATTCCTACGCTGCAGGGATAGCCCGCCCACGCAGGGCTCACACACTTACATTCCCACGCTGCAGGGATGGCCCGTCCACGGAGAAGTGCAAGCATAAGATCATAAAAATATCATATTCAACACATACATATCTATAGTAAGGTATACTCGCATGCAAGGATAGAAATCAGCATGTAAAGGCCATAGGTCAATAACTATACAAAATCCTAAAACTCACCTCGTAGTAGTAGAGTCTGAGAGTGTGAAGGGCTAAACACTCTAAACCTCGGGCTCACCGGCACCACCAAACTCTGTAACAAGACATACAGAAGCCCAAACTTAAACTCTACATGAACCAAGTAAGACGCACGACAACATAGAACATCATATATGAAATGCATTATGGAATGATATGTATCACATAGGTCACTTAACAGCGTAGGACATGTATTTAATTATAAGTTACACAATTAACATGAAGTACTATAGTTTAGAGTGTAATTAAAGTATTACCCAAGTATTTCATAAATTTAACATGCTCTGAACATCTAAGAAATCAAGAAATTGCTCCTTTAATTTTCTTTGAAATAATTTTTGGCTAGTAAAAGGGTTCGGATAGAATATGTGTGCCAAGAACTCATGCTGAAGTTATTGTAGGACCAATAATGCTTATTAATTTCAACTGAACCGATGCACTTTCCTAACTACTTTAAAGTTCTTGGTTAAAAGTAAATGAAAGCTGTAAATAAAATAATTTAGCAAGCACATACACGACAAGCACCCAACAATAATTCATCTATCTAACTCAATTCAATTACATATACAATACATGAATGGCTCAATTAATAAGGCTCCAGCTAGTGGCGTGAGAAGGGAGTTTTAACCACAAAGATTTCCAACCCCCAATCAAATGAAAGAAGCACGTGGCGGCAAGAAGAGTAAAGGAAATTCATCATCCAAATTAATGAAAAGGAAGTAACTGGTCACGGTTTCCTAGGTAAAATTCACACAACCATAGCACATTTACGCAGCAAATTGTTATCCGCGGAGCTCCTCCATTCCATTTTTTTCCAATTAATCAACACGGTTACCAAGGCACACACACACACAGCAATTAATTTCAACTTTAGTGCCTTTCAAGCATTACTAAAATTAAAAGTACAAGAACAGGGGTTTGCATTTTATTATACATCCAGATCTCCATTTCCATTTCCAAGCAATCATCACTTCGATTTAAATCATAAGGTATGCTAGCACTTCGGCAATTAATTCGAGAATCACGGTTTTAATTCAAGAAGTCATTCCTTGCGCCGCTGCTCACGATTTCAGCAAGAAAGTGGACGAAAAATGAATAAACTCCAACCTAAATTAATTAATTAATATATATACCATCAAGCTTGCTCAAGTAATTCAAGATCTCATCATTCAAGTTTGTACCCACAAATTTCATGCTCCAATCCAAGAATAGAAATGAAATACCCATTAAAAGAGATCCAAAGTTTACCTTGTCTTGTGAAGGAGTGAGAAGTTAAGGAATATGAGCTCTTAGAAAGAAAGATGGTTCAAGTCTTTATCTTCTCTTGAAATTTCTCCATGATTCTCTTGGAAGCTAACTTGTGTGGTTTGAAATGAAATGAAAAGGGAATAAAGCTATTTATATGGTGGCTAATAGTTTTAGGTCAAGGTTAGGGTTTCCAAGATATAATATGGGGCTAAAGGCTTGAATAGGATTTGGGCTCAAATAAATGACCTTCGGCCCAATAAGTCCAAATTGAAAGGTTTAAAGTCTAAATGGTTTCCGAAAAATATAAAATAAATTCTGTTGGACCCGAATCACCGATTCAAGTCCAATGGTGGTGTCGAAATTCGAATTCGAATTCCTGAGCCCATATTGGTCCCGAATGACCCGCACTCACCTAATTCAAGTTAGGCCCAAAACACACAAATAGGTCCAAGTCCTATTTAAATCCAATTCCAACAATTAATTTAAATTCATCCAAGTTCGATTCCCAAGTTGTCATGCAAGAATTCATATTTTACCATTTTGGATTTTGGTCAATTAAGTCACATTTTCAATCAAAGTTGAAATTAGACACATAAAAGAGAATTAAATCACATAAGTGCGTAAAGTAAACTCTCTCGTGGCGCATACCTGTACGATTTATCGGACGGGGCATCACAGGGATAACCGTGAGTTATGCATATTGGTTAAATCTTTGAGGTTAGATTATGTACGCAATTAGTCTTTACATTCATTAATGTATGATAGTAAGAAGGGTTTGGCATTTAATTTGGGAATTATCCTGATAATCCAGTTGTATTTAGTGGAAGCTAGCTAAGTTAGCTAATTGTAATTTAATAATTAAATAGGTTGATTAATCGGAGACTTGTGGTGTCGAACTCTATAATAGTAAAGTTCAATTTTAGTATGTAAATTAATAATTAGGTTAATATATGCTTGAGAATTTATTAGCGCAAATCTCCTAATCAGGAATGTTATAACTGAGATTTTTGGATTATAATGAAATTACTATGATATGAATTCTTGAAACTTAAACTTAATGTGAATTATAGCACATTTACTAAGACTTGAAATCGGTATCTCTAAGTAATTGCATTAATTGGGATGGTATAGCTTAATGTTTCTAAATGATTTATGTTTTAAATAGGATTCTTGGATTGTGAAATTAAAGGTTGTTGAAATATTAATGGTTGGGTTTGTTTTGGATTCAAACTTGTAGTCTTATAATTAATTGTCTATAATGGAACCAATTAGTGACTTGAATGTTTCGATAAGTTAGATGCTGCATCACTTATATGATAATTGAATTGTATGTTTACGTGAAATGCGAGATATTAATTGTGCACATGAACACTTTCATGTCATTCTGGTAATTCCTGTGAACTTGTCATATCATTCCATATCATTCGTGGCCTTTGCCGTGCGTCTCTGTGGTTCATGTCAGAGTCTTGTGTCATGAGTATTTCGTATTTCTTTTTGTCAGTGATCTCCATGGTGGAGATAACCCTCAAGTTTGCATCCGTCTTCTCAGTTCTTGTGTCTCGTCATTTCTCAGGTGAGGTTTAGGACATTGTATAGTTATGCGACCTATGGCCTTTACATGCTGATTTTTACCCCTGTATACGAGTATACCTTATTATAAATACGTATGTGTTGAATATGATATGTTTATGACCTTGCGTGCGTCCTGCGTGGGTTGGGAGCCTTCGTAGCTTAAATTCCACAGCGTAGGGATATGTAAGCTATTTTGGAAAATCCAGTTGTGTTATGATTCTGTAGCAAGCTTGCCATGAAAGATTGGCGTATGTTCTGTTCTGTTCTGTTTTGTTGTGGATCCGAGGAGCTACGGGTAATGGGTCCCCCGGGATGGTTAGGCCCGTCGGGGTTTCAACCATGTGCGTTAGTTCCATTTGAGATATCATTGCACGACTCAGGGAGATAGGGGAGGCGTGATATCTTGAGCCTCCGGCTAAGGCTGGGGATGACTCTTGTGGGTTCGCTACCCCCTTGAGATCGAGTCTATTTTAGACGGTTCTATTATAGATGGTTTGGGGACTGTACATCTCCTCCATCGTTGGTGTAGAGGGTTGACTGATTCTGATTCATGTTGTGAGGAGTAAAGGTGGAAAGCTCGTACTCACCGAGCATGTGATCTGTTCTGTTATGGAATGATGAATCGGGATAGAGTCTTTCTGGAAAATGGTTTCTGAACTTATATTTATATCTATTTGGGTTATTTCGAAATGTTTTGGTATGCAACACCTATCCCCGGTTCATGAGTCCATCCTTTTATTTTGTGCTATGCACTTTATATATATATTGTGGGTGTGCGTTAGCCCCCTCACTCGGTCAAGTTGACTGACCCCTCATTTAAACTTTTAGTTGCAGGTCTATTGGCGTTTGCTAGGTGGGAGTGAGTCCAAAGTTGCACTTCGTCGGTCTAGCCTTTCTAGGTGCATTTGTCTTTCATACACTTTACTTATGTCATGCCTTGTACACTTGAGATTATACTTTACCTTTCAGTAGCCCTGTGTGGTATTCGTATTCGGCCCTGTGTGGCACTTGATGATTATTATGCTATGTTGATCTGATATTCGGGACTAGGTATCTATGCTAGTTGAACCCGTCACCTGTTATGCTTGTTGATATTCGGGACTAGGTATCTATGCTAGTTGAACCCGTCGCTTGTTTTGAATGTTGATTTAAATGCTTCCGCTATCTTGTTTTGAATGTTTTAATTGCTTCCGCGCTCTGAGTTTTGTCGAGTTAGATCCGCCTAGCATAGAGTGTGTGTTTGTCTCCCGTTCGCTCTGATTCGGATTCGGGCATGGACTTCCATTTCATGAGCGGGTCTGCGTCACAGTGCGAGGGATGTGGCTTCCTCCGTTTGGGGTGTTACATCCTTAAGTGGTATCAGAGCTCTAGGTTACAAAACCGAGCTGTTGAGTCGTGTTGAGTCTGTCCAGGTCGTACGGCATAGGAACAACTGCGCATTGCATCCGTTTGGCATGATACTTTGACTTCTAGACATGAATTGTTTCGTGATTACATGACTGTTTGCACATTATGACTTCGATGATGCAATATCACATTTTACGTGTCTTATAAATTACAATTAATTGTTGTATTTACGTGACATGCATGTTACAGTTCATGTGCATCCTTAACCGGCATGCATCGAATTTAGTGTTTGAATTTCAGGGTGCCTTATGAGTCAACACTGAGATTTCCCCTCCACCAACACTACTTATGGGCACTACAACGGAAACACACCATAATTCGAAGATGAAAGGAGTCATCACCAAGATCAATGGTCGTAAAAAGGGTGAGAACTGAAGGAATGAGATTTACTATATTGACTTACTATCTTAAAGTCAATTGAAAGATGAAGTTTGACGAATTTTCGCCTTGAGGATTCGTTCATTTAAAAGTAGTCAACTTGTTGAGGGAAATGAGTCAATGGAGGAGAATCTGATCAAGTAGAGCCGATTCGAAGGAGTTTGATAAGCTTTCGTCTTGATGATTCGTTTATTTCGAAGCAGTCACCTTGCTGATAGAAACGAGTCAATGCAGAAGAATCTGGTCAAATAAGATCCGATCAAGTTCAAGGGATGTGGATACGTAACCATGTTACTTGAGCAACGAGCTACAAACCATCGGTGTGTGTTTAAGGTTTTGGTGTCGTTTAAAGTTAACAAGACAAGATTGGTTGTTAGCTCTTTGGGTGTTTCTTCAAGATAAGATGAAAGACACTCATAGATCACTTAGATGTCGAAAGACTTTACTCAAGTTTTAGAATCGAAACCCATGAATTGCTTTGGAAGTGCCTAATACCACGACCGTCCAACATAGCTCTGAGATAGGTTTCTGATTGACAATCGAATTATGGGCAATTCATTGAGGATGAGCAGACTAAGGTTTAACACATAAGTCAGAGTTCTTGAAGGAGACTATGGATGATTCTGGTTGAGCAAGGATTATGGTTTAGTAGAGAGTTGGATGATAGACATAATTGCTAAATTGGCTCTTCACATCAAAAGAATTAAGACAAGAAGCTTGGATGACGAAGATTGCATCATTATCGGCTTAATCAACTCCTACCACTTCGTCTCAACTTCGTTGTCAAGATTCTCGACACTACGGTGAACGGTATACCAAACATTCATGGTATTTGCATACATGTATCGCTTAAATTCTCTTACCTTGTTTTGCTTGATGTGAATAATGACTATTGTTGTTTTAATTGTGATAACTTGGATACCTGATCTAGTATTTGTAACTTGAAATTTCTACTTGTTATGAACCGTTGCTGAAATGAATAAGTTATGTACTTATGTGAACTGTTCATGCTTATGTGAGTGAAAACTCTCTTGATTGCTCAATGACTTCTCATATAACATACATATATACTATGACCTTGTTTTACAAGGATCCCATCGCGATATCCCCCTTGAGTCGAGGTGTGAGCGTTGCACCTATACTCGAGTGACACCAATATCAGTTGTATAAGGTACACCAAACATGCATCATATACTTTTGTCAAGTGTTACTCTAATGAATGTATGTATGAATAACTGATAAGTGGATTTATTTGCAAGAGAGACCTTAGGCCCCCTCTTTTTACGTATTGGAGAGATGTAGGATTCTCTCTATTTATGTGATAGAAAGATGTTGGATTCTTTCTAAGTTTTGTGCACGAGAGATTTTGGATTCTCTTGTAATTAGATATTTGGAGATGTTGGATTCTCTTGAATCTAGGGGTTTGAGAAATGATGGATTTTCTCAAACTAGAATGTTTGGAAGATGTGGAAATCTGTCAAACTTAGGTTGAGAGATGGGGTTCTCTCATTATGTGTTTGAGAGACGGGGTTCTCTCATTATTTGTTTGAGAGATGGGGTTTTCTCAATTATGTGCGCGAGAGACGGGGTTCTCTCTCTTGTGTGTGCCGAGGGACGGGGCTCTCTCACTTTACATTCCGAGGATGGGATTCTCTCTTCTTTGTTGCGGTTGCATTACACGTTGTCCTGACAACGGTCTGCAAGTGACGAGTTTGCGACGCCATCGAAGTTGGGCATAGTGACAGCTATCTGTCTCATGGGAATGGTTGGACAAAATTGATGTAATCAACGGTTCAGTACTCAAACGGATCCCAACGACAACAAGACATCGCAAGAAAGGTTCAATGAAGACAATGAGAGTAAACTTCACAACGGAGGCTATGTTTCATGCAATCCTTCGAGAAGAGTTAAGACACTAACGCTCGAAGCTTTTTCAGCCCAGGAGTGGAACCCGGGGACCAGGTTCTCTTAAGGGGGGAAGGGTGTAACACCCCGCATTTTCAGAGCAAGATACGATGTCGTTTTCGTGAGATTAGATTGTTATATATTTAACTTTGCATGGGCTTAAATTGAATTATTTCATGATTTAATTGTTTAATTGACTCAATTGCAATCTTATAAAAATATGTGAACTTAATTGAAATATGTGTTTAATAACTATTTGCTCTTCATTTTGAATTATGTGGGTTAAATTGGAATTATTGAACTTTGGGGGTCAAATTCTAATTATGACAAAATTCAATTGGACTTAATTGTGCACTACTTTAAAATCTTGAGGGTACTTTTATAATTTCTAAAACTGTAATTGGACCTAATCGATCTTTTGAAATTTTGGAGGACTCAATCGCATAATTCTATTCTCGAGGGACTAAATAGCAATTTCGAAATTGGGATCCCTTATATACATCAAAAACCCTAATTTTAATTCATTCCTCATCTCTCTCCCTCTCTCGTTAAGCAGCAGCGCAGCAGTTGCTGTTCCAACCACCTTCACTCGCCGACAACAGCTCTTCCTTGGCGACACCGGATCGCCACCGCTTCAGCCAGGCATCACGATCAGGTCTCTCCCCTCCTCGCGTTCGTCCCGAACCACCTGTTGTGAGGAAGAAGGCCAGTCCGCACGCCACCGCTTTCGCCGGCCATAACTCCACCACAAGCACACCACGGCTTCGGTTATTCCAGATCCGGCGAGTTCTCTTCACACCGCCACCCATTACAGAAATCTTCGCCCCAGCATGCTCTTCCGCCGCCGTGAATGTAGCACCCTAAACCCCAAGGCGCCACATCCCCCGCACTGTAGCCTCGATCCACGCATGAAATGGGCAGTTCATACATAAACCAAGACCACAGCGAACGGGTGACAATAAAAACGACGCTCTAGGCGGGACACTCTCCCCAGCATAAACAACAACCATGAATAGAAAAGCGGAAGCAATAAAGTCGTTCACATATATATATAGGTACCATATTTATTACATAGATACATATAGGTACCAATTAGCTATCACTACATTATCATATCTCCATAATATACATCGGTAAGTATCCAAAACGTATCAATCGTGAACGTAACATGATATCTGGAAAAATATACATGAATGGTGCAACACTAGACCCGTGATAATGCAGGACTCGACCAACTCCCGCCTAGCACAACCACGCTCAAAGTGTACCTGAAAAGTGAAGTATCAGTCTACTGAAGACTGAGTGAGGGGCAATAAATATATACACATATCACATGCAAGTTGTAGCCTCGGGTGAAGAATTTAGAATAAAGTAGGTATACAATTCAAGAAGTTATTCTTTGCCCGAGATTACAACCAATCATTTTAACACGTTTATTTAATCATGCTTGTCAATGTCATGAACATGTGGCCCCGGCGAGCTAGGGCAATCTCCAACCGAACTCCCAATCGTGAATAATACGTGATCATGCTTGCTTGCTTGATAAGACGTGATCATGCAATTTAATTAGTGCTCATATAACAAGTTCATGCTTGAAATCATGCAATAACCCGAGGATAACCCGACGTGCCGGATTAATCCCCAGTCTCCTTCTTCCTCCGGGTGATAGCGAGTTTGCAAGGCTCGACTATCCACGACATGGTGTGTGTAGAGGACATGACCCTCTAGACACGGAACTCCTTCCACCACTAATCTCCTAGTGGCTTCGGGGGTGATCCCAACAATGTGAGGATAATTCAGGAGTTACCCGTCAGCCCTTGCTTTCCCGGTTGGCTCAAGAATTACCCTCGGGCCCACGTGCAATCATGTACTCGCCAAACATGCTTGAAATCATGATAATCAATACTTTCTTGCTTGGAAATGTTCATGGTTTGAAATCATTGATAAGTATAATACGGTTTTGGCCGAAAACTAGCACATAAGGGTTATAGGGTTCGTTTTACCAAAACAAAACCTCACCTTTCTTGCAAAATATAATAAATAAGCGTTCTAAGGAGCTTGCTCCCCGTCCACGCCCTCGTGACCTGTGCAAATACGACGTATATACGTGAGACATGAACTAGAATGACCAAAATATGACGAACGGCGGAAATGTGTCGAGACGACCTCGAAAATGCAATGTGGTATGATAACTTTTCGTTTCACATCATATTAACACATATTATAGCAATTCGGGGTCAAAGAAGTCGTTGGATCGAGGGGCTATTTTCGTAATTTTGTGCAGAAACTTTTGTTCTGTTAGCCCCTTGGGAACGGCCGTTCCAGGCTTCTTTTGTAATTGGGAACGGTTGTTCCCGTTGCCCAGAAAAACGCGGCAACGTTTTTAATTTTAAAAGCGCGCCTAGCCGGGAACGGCCCTTCCGGCTCCAAGGCCAAAATGGGAACGGCCGTTCCCGTGGTCGGCCGTCTAAATTTTGAAAAGGAATGGGAACGCCCGTTCCCACAAAGCCTTGAGGCTGGGAACGGTCGTTCCCAGCTTCTGCAACTGGAAAACAGAGCAGAAACAGAGTATGCTCTCGGGAAGAAAGCAACAAAGCTACAAAATCCCATTTTTGATCCCCAAATGCTATAATTTCTAGGAGTATGATGCATACCACTTCATTAAATGGTAATATATCACTTAGACACATAAAACCATGAAATATCATCAAGACTTCCAAGTTCCAAGTTTATGATCAACTTGATCATTCAAGCCAAATATCCAATTATTTCATGAATAAACCATGCTATAATTCATGATATGATCATAGAATCATGCTTTGCTCAAAACCTAATTCATATATCATGAAATTCCTAAACCCTAGCATGTCAACACAATCAAGAATCATCCCCTCCATGCTACCAACCTTGAAATTAAAAGAAATGAAGAAGTATGATGATGATGATGATCACTCCCAAATTCCTTGAAAGATTTCTTGAAATCTTGATGATTGATGGAAAATCCACTCCTCCCTTTTCTCTTCTTTGGAATACCGAGAGAGATGATTATGTTGGGAAATATTTTGGATGAAATGAGCTCATGGAAGCTAGAGGAAGCTTATACCGTTTCATTCCATTCTTGGTTTTTGTGAATTAAGCTAATTGCCAATAAATCCTCTAACTCATGAGAGTATGTAATTGAGTGTATAAGCTTTTGAAATATAATCAATTAGGTCCTTAGAAATCATGCAATTAAGTCCCTAACATTTTAGAAAATATTTAATTAGGGACAATTTGGTAATTTTATCGCTCTCGGTATTAATTTTATGCAACAAATATTTTTCGTGTCATGAAATAATATTTGCAATGATATGAATTTAAAGAATTAAGATAAATAATGTTTCATGAATTTTATAAAAATGTGAATGCCACGTAAGAATATATTATAAATTAAAGATATAAAATAAACCTACGCTCAAAACGCACACGTGGCGTGCTTACCTGTTCATCCGGAAACCGGGGCGTTACAACTCTCCCCCCCTTAGAAGAATCTGGTCCCCAGATTCTCTAGTCTTGCTCGAACAACTCCGGGTGGAACCGTTTCATTTTATCCTCTGTTTCCCACGTAGCTTCTTCGGTTTTATCGCTTCTCCACAAAACCTTAACCATGGGAATTCTCCGGTTTCTCAACTCTTGAAATTTCCGATCCATGATCTTAACCGGCCTCTGAACAAATGTCAAATTCGGTTCCAGTTCAACTTCTTCCACGGGGAGAATCGTAGTCTCATCGGGGTAATATTTCCTTAATTGTGAAACGTGGAACACGTTGTGAATCCCCGTAAGACTCGGTGGTAGGTCCAGTCGATAGGCTACCTCGCCTATTCTTTCCAAAATCTCAAACGGACCTAAGTAGCGAGGATTAAGCTTTCCTCCTTTCCCGATCCGGGTGAAACCTTTCCTTGGTGACACCTTCAAGAATACCCGGTCACCCACTTCAAATTCTAAATCTCTTCGGCGCTTATCGGCATAGCTCTTTTGCCTATCTTGCGCGGCTTTCATCCGTTGTTGAATCATTTGAACCTTTTCAATCATAGCTTGAACAACTTTGGAAGGCCTTTCGAATCTTTCACCTCTCTTTACCCCTTCCTGTTTCGACCATTTCCATTCCTCCAAGTCGAAGAACAACGGAGATCGGCACTTTCTTCCATAAAGTAACTCGTAAGGAGCTATTCCGATCGAAGCCTGAAAGCTGTTGTTATAAGTAAATTCGATCAAGGGAAGCTGTTCTGACCACGAGTTCTGGAAATCCATCGTGCAAGCCCGAAGGAGATCTTCCAAATACCTGATTAATCTTTCAGTCTGGCCGTCTGTTTGAGGGTGAAATGTTGTACTGAACTTAAGCTTCATTCCCAAGACAGCCTGTAACTCTTGCCACAACTTAGAAGTAAACCTCGGGTCTCGATCTGAAACTATGCTCATCGGAATACCATGAAGTCGAATAATCTCTCTGTTATAGATTTCGGCCAACTTCGGAATCTTATAGGACATCCGGACCGGTAGAAAGTGAGCAGACTTTGTAAATCTATCCACGATCACCCAAATTCCATCAAACCCGCCTTTAACCTTCGGTAACCCAGAAACAAAATCCATTGTTACTTGTTCCCACTTCCACTCGGGAATAGGTAACGGTTGTAGAAGTCCCGTGAGTTTTTGGTGCTCCGCCTTCACTTTCTGGCAAGTCAGGCAATGTTTCACATACTCTGCCACGTCCCTCTTCATCCCGTTCCACCAACAATATTGTTTCAAATCCTTATACATCTTATTTCCTCCTGGGTGGATCGAGTAAGCTGACTTGTGAGCTTCTTCGAGTAGGACCCGTCTCAACTCTTCAGGTACTACTACTCTGTTCTTAAACCGAAGCAACCCGGTCTCATCAAACCCAAACGGACTCTCCGGGTCATCCTTAGCTTTACCTGCAAGCTTCTGTACTTCCGGATCCTTATTCTGAGCCTCAAACAGCTGATGCTTTAATTCCGGCTAAATTGTGATATTAGAAACCCGAGCCTTTAATACAATCGGGGCAACTTCCTCACTTTCCTTTATTTCCAAACTCGATACATTCGCCTTCCTGCTAAGTGCATCGGCGACCACATTGGCTTTCCCGGGATGGTATTTAATTGTACAATCATAGTCTTCCAACTTTTCCATCCAACGCCGTTGTCTCATATTCAAATCCTTCTGTGTGAATAAATACTGGAGGCTCTTGTGGTCGGTAAAAATCTCAAAGGAAGTCCCGTAAAGATAATGTCTCCATTTCCCAAGAGCAAAGATCACGGCTGCAAGCTCTAGGTCGTGTGTTGGATAATTCCTTTCATATTCCTTTAGCTTTCGGGAAGCATAAGCGATCACTTTTCCTTTCTGTGTCAAAACACAACCTAAGCCTTCTTTAGAAGCATCTGTATACACTGCATACTCTTCTGAACCCTCGGGAAGCGTTAACACCGGAGTTGAGACTAACTTTTCTTTCAGAAAATTAAAGCTTTGATCACACTTCTCGTCCCCGACAAACTTAACATCCTTCTTTGTCAACCGGGTTAACGGTGCCGCAATCTTGGAGAAGTCCTGAACAAACCTTCTATAATATCCGGCCAATCCCAAGAAGCTTCTAATCTCCGAGGCATTCTTTGGTTTCTCCCACTTAAGCACGGCCTCGATTTTCGAGGGATCGACTTCCAACCCTTTTCCTGAAATCACATGCCCCAAGAATGAAACCCGATCGATCCAAAATTCACACTTGCTGAATTTAGCAAACAACTGATGCTCCTTTAGAGTCTGAAGAACGAGCCTGAGATGTCTCGCATGCTCCTCGGCTGATTTCGAGAAAACCAGAATATCATCAATGAAAATCACCACGAACTTGTCGAGGAAAGGCCTGAATATCCGGTGCATCATATCCATGAAAGCTGCAGGAGCATTAGTCAATCCAAACGGCATAACCACGAACTCGTAGTGCCCGTACCGAGTATTGAATCCTGTCTTTGGAATGTCCTCTGCTCGGATTCGCAGCTGATAGTATCCCTGTCTTAAATCCAATTTCGAATACACCTTGGAACCCTGAAGTATATCGAATAACTCCTCGATATGTGGGAGGGGATACTTGTTCTTAATAGTCATCCGGTTCAACTCTCTGTAATCGATGCACATTCTTAGAGTCCCGTCCTTTTTCTTGACAAACAACACCGGTGCTCCCCACGGCGACGAACTTGGCCGAATGTACCCAACTTCCAATAAAGCCTCAAGCTGAACTTTTAATTCCTTTAATTCGGCTGGAGCCATCCGGTACGGAGTCTTTGAATATGGCTCGGCATTCGGGAAAAGATCAATCACGAACTCAATCTCCCGCTCAGGAGGCAAGGAATCCAATTTCTCTGGGAATACCTCGGGGAATTCCTTTACCACTTCGGTGTCCTCTAACTTCACCTGATCCTTTGGCTTGTTCAGAATATAAGCAATGAACCCTGTAGCCCCGTCTCTGACTAATCTCTGAGCCTCTGAAAATGAAAGTAAGGGTACGGTCTTCGAAGTACCGCCCGTAACAACCTCTGAACCCAACTGAACCTTCTTAGCCCGGCAATCAACTGTAGCACAATGTCTGTAAAGCCAATCCATCCCCAGAATAGCCCCATATCTCTCCATTGGCATCACAATAAAATCTGTCAGAAACTCCCGGCCTTCAATCACAACTGGAACATCCCTGTAAACCTGATCCGTCTCTCGCCTACTACCGAAAGGAGTACTAACTATATAGCGCACAGAAGTACACATAGCAGGCAAAGACAAGGTAATAGCAATAGAGTGCGCAAGAAAGGAGTGTGTAGCTCCTGGATCAAATAATGTATGGATGTTCGTGCCATGAATGCAAATAATACCTTCAACTACTGCGGCGGGGTCAATATCAGCCTCCTGCTCCTCTCCCGCGAGTGCATAAGCCCGAGCTCTCACCAGGGGTCTCGGTCCTGCAGGTGGTGGATCCTGACGATCCGGACAACCATCAACCAGGTGTTCGTTACTCCCACAGATCAAACATAGGCCCAACCGGCGCCTGCAGTTATCATAGGTGTGCGTAGGATGTCCACACCATGTGCATCTCGGTCTCTGAGGTGGCTGAGGTGGTGCTGGAGCTCTTGGACCTCTCGGAAATGGCCCGGTGTACTTAGGTTTCTTCCCGGTGTCCCTCTGAGCTGGAGGTGTAGGGTAAATCATCGGCCTTTTTCCTGAACTCGAACCCTGGCCTGATCTCGAGCCTGAAGCCTGTCCTGCTCGCTGAGTAGCCCTCCTAACACTATCGGAATCCTCAACTTTTAGGGCTTTTGCTGTAGCTTTCGCCCAGGTGCTGGTATTAGTCGCTTTCAGTGCATCCTGGATGTCTGGCCTCAACCCCTAAACGAACTGCATCGCCTTGTGAAAGTCATCGTTCGCTATGTTGGGTGCATAGCGAGAAAGTCTCTCGAACTCGGCGATGTACTGACCCACGGACCTGCCTCCCTGCTTTAATTCTGTAAACTCCCTCAACCTGCGGGTACGGGAAGCTGGAGGAATGTACTTGTTTCTGAACTCCCGTACAAAGACCTCCCAAGTAATCTCGGTCCCGGCTGCCTCGAAAACAATCTGAGTGCTCTCCCACCAGGAGTAAGCCTCGCCCTGAATAAGAGTGAGGGTGCAACGAGCCTTCTCCTGACTGTCGCAAGGAATAAGGTGCCAAATCCTCTCGATCTCTTTCAACCACATCTCTGCCTGTATATCGTCTCCCTTATAGAACTTCGGGGGACGCTGATTCTGAAACTCTCGCAAAATAGCAGAAATGGGGTTCTCCGGAGGTGCTACCTGCGCTGGTGGTGGTGGTGGAGGTACCCGTTCCTGTAATCTCTGATCAATTAGCCCCACTACGGCATTCATGAAATCCTGGGGATGTGCCGGAGCAGGTGGAGGAGGTGGTGATCTCTCGCGGCGATGATGTCGACGGTGATGATGCCTATGCCTCGAGGATCGGTCACTGGAACGTCTATCGTGCTCCATCCTGAAATCAGATCACTAAACATGCGTGGCTTGATCAATAAATGCAAATGTGTGCACACAATTTCCATAGTATCAAATAGCACACGTTCAAGGAGGATCAAGTAGCTCAATTAATGCAAAGAAATAGGTAATTCAGGTAAGTCAACCCAATGCAGACTCCCAAATACCACATAATCCTATGCCGTGCGACCTAGACTGACTGAACACGACTCGAGAACCTCGGTTTTGCAACCGGGCTCTGATACCACCTGTAGATGTAGCACCCTAAACCCCAAGGCGCCACATCCCCCGCACTGTAGCCTCGATCCACGCATGAAATGGGCAGTTCATACATAAACCAAGACCACAGCGAACGGGTGACAATAAAAACGACGCTCTAGGCGGGACACTCTCCCCAGCATAAACAACAACCATGAATAGAAAAGCGGAAGCAATAAAGTCGTTCACATATATATATAGGTACCATATTTATTACATAGATACATATAGGTACCAATTAGCTATCACTACATTATCATATCTCCATAATATACATCGGTAAGTATCCAAAACGTATCAATCGTGAACGTAACATGATATCTGGAAAAATATACATGAATGGTGCAACACTAGACCCGTGATAATGCAGGACTCGACCAACTCCCGCCTAGCACAACCACGCTCAAAGTGTACCTGAAAAGTGAAGTATCAGTCTACTGAAGACTGAGTGAGGGGCAATAAATATATACACATATCACATGCAAGTTGTAGCCTCGGGTGAAGAATTTAGAATAAAATAGGTATACAATTCAAGAAGTTATTCTTTGCCCGAGATTACAACCAATCATTTTAACACGTTTATTTAATCATGCTTGTCAATGTCATGAACATGTGGCCCCGGCGAGCTAGGGCAATCTCCAACCGAACTCCCAATCGTGAATAATACGTGATCATGCTTGCTTGCTTGATAAGACGTGATCATGCAATTTAATTAGTGCTCATATAACAAGTTCATGCTTGAAATCATGCAATAACCCGAGGATAACCCGACGTGCCGGATTAATCCCCAGTCTCCTTCTTCCTCCGGGTGATAGCGAGTTTGCAAGGCTCGACTATCCACGACATGGTGTGTGTAGAGGACATGACCCTCTAGACACGGAACTCCTTCCACCACTAATCTCCTAGTGGCTTCGGGGGTGATCCCAACAATGTGAGGATAATTCAGGAGTTACCCGTCAGCCCTTGCTTTCCCGGTTGGCTCAAGAATTACCCTCGGGCCCACGTGCAATCATGTACTCGCCAAACATGCTTGAAATCATGATAATCAATACTTTCTTGCTTGGAAATGTTCATGGTTTGAAATCATTGATAAGTATAATACGGTTTTGGCCGAAAACTAGCACATAAGGGTTATAGGGTTCGTTTTACCAAAACAAAACCTCACCTTTCTTGCAAAATATAATAAATAAGCGTTCTAAGGAGCTTGCTCCCCGTCCACGCCCTCGTGACCTGTGCAAATACGACGTATATACGTGAGACATGAACTAGAATGACCAAAATATGACGAACGGCGGAAATGTGTCGAGACGACCTCGAAAATGCAATGTGGTATGATAACTTTTCGTTTCACATCATATTAACACATATTATAGCAATTCGGGGTCAAAGAAGTCGTTGGATCGAGGGGCTATTTTCGTAATTTTGTGCAGAAACTTTTGTTCTGTTAGCCCCTTGGGAACGGCCGTTCCAGGCTTCTTTTGTAATTGGGAACGGTTGTTCCCGTTGCCCAGAAAAACGCGGCAACGTTTTTAATTTTAAAAGCGCGCCTAGCCGGGAACGGCCCTTCCGGCTCCAAGGCCAAAATGGGAACGGCCGTTCCCGTGGTCGGCCGTCTAAATTTTGAAAAGGAATGGGAACGCCCGTTCCCACAAAGCCTTGAGGCTGGGAACGGTCGTTCCCAGCTTCTGCAACTGGAAAACAGAGCAGAAACAGAGTATGCTCTCGGGAAGAAAGCAACAAAGCTACAAAATCCCATTTTTGATCCCCAAATGCTATAATTTCTAGGAGTATGATGCATACCACTTCATTAAATGGTAATATATCACTTAGACACATAAAACCATGAAATATCATCAAGACTTCCAAGTTCCAAGTTTATGATCAACTTGATCATTCAAGCCAAATATCCAATTATTTCATGAATAAACCATGCTATAATTCATGATATGATCATAGAATCATGCTTTGCTCAAAACCTAATTCATATATCATGAAATTCCTAAACCCTAGCATGTCAACACAATCAAGAATCATCCCCTCCATGCTACCAACCTTGAAATTAAAAGAAATGAAGAAGTATGATGATGATGATGATCACTCCCAAATTCCTTGAAAGATTTCTTGAAATCTTGATGATTGATGGAAAATCCACTCCTCCCTTTTCTCTTCTTTGGAATACCGAGAGAGATGATTATGTTGGGAAATATTTTGGATGAAATGAGCTCATGGAAGCTAGAGGAAGCTTATACCGTTTCATTCCATTCTTGGTTTTTGTGAATTAAGCTAATTGCCAATAAATCCTCTAACTCATGAGAGTATGTAATTGAGTGTATAAGCTTTTGAAATATAATCAATTAGGTCCTTAGAAATCATGCAATTGAGTCCCTAACATTTTAGAAAATATTTAATTAGGGACAATTTGGTAATTTTATCGCTCTCGGTATTAATTTTATGCAACAAATATTTTTCGTGTCATGAAATAATATTTGCAATGATATGAATTTAAAGAATTAAGATAAATAATGTTTCATGAATTTTATAAAAATCTGAATGCCACGTAAGAATATATTATAAATTAAAGAAATAAAATAAACGTACGCTCAAAACGCACACGTGGCGTGCTTACCTGTTCATCCGGAAACCGGGGCGTTACAGTGAACCAACAGCCATGGCGGTCTGGCTACAGATCCGACGCACGACCACCACCCCGTCAAGGTTAAGATCTGGAAACCACCTTCTCTTCTCCGCCGTCTCACACCACCACGCCAGATTAGCGTCTCATGCACCACCCTTCGCCATCGTATTTTTCTTCTTGTTCTGCGCCTTCACCTCTTCAGACACGGGGGAATAACCCAGCAGCAGTCGAGTACCGTCGCCGCCCCCTTCAGTAGCAGGGAAAATCCGTTTCTTCGGATAGCTTCGCCGCCAACACCATCGGGTGCCAACAGCATCAGTCCAGCCACCATCTCCATCGTCTCTAACCCTGCGCTCTCTTTTAATTGTAATTCAACCTCTTTCTAATTTCACACTTCATGCAATTCTGTATAAATTACAACTGGAATTATGTATGAGTGCTCAATGTAACTCTTCATTAATTAGATTTTGTTTTGGTTTTGTGTTAGTGAAGTGGTAACTGTATGCTGTTAAAGTTATAAAACACTGATCATATGTAATTGTTGTTGTATGAATTTGTATTTATATGTAATTAATCAGTTGATAGCCTGTTTTATTTATGATGTATAATTATGCATGGATGAGAATTGGGACTGCTGGGGATCTAGAATGTGTAAATTGTCTTGTAGGGTTAGTAATGATATTGTTAGTACTCACAATTAATTGAATGTTGCTGAGAACAGGTGATACCTAGTTTGGGATAACCGTGAGTTATGCATATTAGTTAAATCTCCGATGTTAGATTATGTACGCAATTAGTCTTTACATTCATTAATGTATGATAGTAAGAAGGGTTTGGCATTTAATTTGGGAATTATCCTGATAATCCAGCTGTATTTAGTGGAAGCTAGCTAAGATAGCTAATTGTAATTTAATAATTAAATAGGTTGATTAATCGGACACTTGTGGTGTCGAACTCTATAATAGTAAAGTTCAACTTTAGTATGTAAATTAATAATTAGGTGAATATATGCTTGATAAGTTATTGGCGCAAATCTCGTAATCACGAATGTTATAACTGAGATTTTTGGATTATAATGAAATTGCTATGATATAAATTCTTGAAACTTAAACTTAATGTGAATTATAGCACATTTACTAAGATTTGAAATCGGTATCTCTAAGTAATTGCATTAATTGGGATGGTACAGCTTAATGCTTCTAAATGATTTATGTTTTAAATAGAATTCTTGGATTATGAAATTAAAGGTTGTTGAAATATTAATGGTTGGGTTTGTTTTGGATTCAAACTTGTAGTCTTATGATTAACTGTCTTTAATAGAACCAATTAGTGACTTGAATGTTTCGATAAGTTAGATGCTGCATCACTTATATGATAATTGAATTGTATGTTTACGTGAAATACGAGATATTAATTGTGCACATGAACACTTTCATGTCATTCTGGTAATTCCTGTGAACTTGTCATATCATTCCATATTATTCGTGGCCTTTGTCGTGCGTCTCTGTGGTTCATGTCAGAGTCTTGTCCCATGAGTATTTTGTATTTCTTTTTGTCAGTGATCTCCATGGTGGAGATAACCCTCAAGTTTGCATCCGTCTTCTCAGTTCTTGTGTCTCGTCGTTTCTCAGGTAAGGTTTAGGACTTTGTATAGTTATGCGACCTATGACCTTTACATGCTGATTTTTACCCCTGTATGCGAGTATACCTTATTATAAATACGAATGTGTTGGATATGATATGTTTATGACCTTGCATGCGTCCTACGTGGGTTGGGAGCCATCGTGGCTTAAATTGCACAGCGTAGAGATATGTATAAAAACTAGTTTTTCAGGCATATGTAAGCTATTTTGGAAAGTCCAGTTGTGTTATGATTCTGTAGCGAGTTTGCCATGAAAGATTGGCGTATGTTCTGTTCTGTTCTGTTCTGTTATGGATCCGAGAAGCTACGGGTAATAGGTTCCCCCGGGACAGTTAGGGCCGTCGAGGTTTCAACCATGTGCGTTCGTTCCATTTGAGATATCATTGCACGACTCAGGGAGATAGGGGAGGCGTGATATCTTGAGCCTCCGGCTAAGGCTGGGGATGACTCTTGTGGGTTCGCTACCCCCTTGAGATCGAGTCTATTTTAGACGGTTCTATTATAGATGGTTTGGGGACTGTATATCTCCTCCATCATTGGTGTAGAGGGTGGATTGATTTTGATTCATGTTCTGAGGAGTAAAGGTGGGAAGCACGTACTCACCGAGCATGTGATCTGTTCTGTTATGGAATGATGAATCGGGATAGAGTCTTTCTGGAAAATGGTTTCTAAACTTATATCTATATCTATTTGGGTTATTTCGAAATGTTTTGGTATGCAACACCTATCCTCGGTTCATGAGTCCATCCTTTTATTCTGTGCTATGCTTTTTATATATATATTGTGGGTGTGCGTTAGCCCCCTCACTCGGTCAAGTTGACTGACCCCTCATTTAAATTTTTAGTTGCAGGTCTATTGGCGTTTGCTAGGCAGGAGTGAGTCCTTCGAGTTGCACTTCGTCGGTCTAGCCTTTCTAGTTGCATTTGTCTTTCATACACTTTACTTATGTCATGACTTGTACACTTGAGATTATACTTTACCTTTCAGTAGCCCTGTGTGGTATTCTTATTTGGCCCTGTGTGGCACTTGATGATTATTATGTTATGTTGATCAGATATTCGGGACTAGGTATCTATGCTAGTTGAACCCGTCACCTGTTATGCTTGTTGATATTCGGGACTAGGTATCTATGGTAGTTGAACCCATTGCTTGTTTTGAATGTTGATTTAAATGCTTCCGCTATCTTGTTTTGAATGTTTTAATTCCTTCCGCGCTCTGAGTTTTGTCGAGTGAGATCCGCCTATCATAGAGTGTGTGTTTGTCTCCCGTTCGCTCTGATTCGGATTCGGGCATGGACTTCCATTTCATGGCCGGGTCTGGGTCACAGTGCGGGGGATGTGGCATCCCCCGTTGGGGGTGTTACACACGACTCAATTCAAATATAAATGCATGCAAGTTATTATATGTATATGTCACATAATTAACACAAAAAACACGTATGGATGCAAAATGCAACACATAATTCAACAAAATTTAAATTTCAGCATATAATTCATCTAATTTTCCAATAATATATGGTCATGATCAATGCGGTGCGCACGTTGACACGTTGTTCCTAAGCAGTTCGACCTATACTTGACGGGACACAACTCTAGAGACCCCAGTTTTGCAACCGGGCTCTGATACCACCTTAGGATGTAGCACCCGCCACGATAGGCACCACATCCCCCGTACTACAAGCCTAGTCCACACCTGAAATGGATAATCCAAGCATGAACCGGACTCATAGTGAACGGGTGACAAATAAAAACGACCTGGCTAAGCGGAATCTAACCCTGTGCCAAATAAATCACACTGCCCAAGCATGGTGCAGAAGCGATAATTAAGCATGACTTTCAATAATGGCTATAAGCCCAATAATTCCATAACATAATTAAAGTCCAACATGCATCCTAACAACGGGTTCAACTAAACATGCAACCTGTCCCCGAATCAATAATCAAAATTCATAAGTGGCACACAGGCCAAAAATACATAATTGGATACAATTAAAATCATAATAACGTAAAACATGACTCGAGTGTACAAGTGACTTGAAAAAGAAATTTAAAACTCGACTCCCGCCTAGCACAACCTGCAAGAACCTGGAAGAGTGGGAAAGAGGGTCAGTCTCTAGAAGACTGATTGAGCAGGAGCGATACATATATATAGAACATGCACAGGCAAGCCATAAATCCCTAGCAAGGTTTTATGTGAAATTAGTTCCCGCGAGGGGCAAGATGATATATAAGCAATGCTCGGACTTTACGACTAATTCATATTAAATTATTTAAGTTCATAATTCATGATAACCATATTAACTCGGCGAGTGAGCGTGCATAATTCTCCAACCAAACTCCGACCGTGTACAATGAACATGACTTAATACTTTGAATACATGATCATGCAATACATAATAATACATGCGAGCAATAAATGTGACACCCCGTTCGTCCGTCCGTACAGGTATATGGCACGTGTGAGTTTATTTTCCGTAATTTCATTTATTTTCCTACTTTAATTTATTATATTCTTATTATATGTTGCTTTATTTATTAATTATATGAACTATTTGAAATTACTTGAATTATTTGATTTAAATGTCATAAATATGCCTAAGTGTTTATATTATTTGAAACCTTGTAATATTTGAATTTATATGATATGTATTTAATTTCCTAGAATGCTAATTTCTTGAATTATATGAATTTAATTGAATTAATTGCTTTTGGACTTCATTGTATGATTTTTAGAAGTTTTAGGACTTAATTGAAAATAAGCTTTGAGCCTATTTGATCTTTTTGAAAGTTTGAGGGCCTATTTGAAAATAGGACCTCTTAGGCTTATTTAATTCGTCTCTTGAGCTACGGAACTCGGATTCGAGATTCGTCTGTGGCGAGGAACTTGTTTCGACGATCTGGACCTTATGGAATTGACCTCATACTTTTTCGGTGCCGTTTGAACCTTCGACGAAGCCATTTTTATCCCATTTCAACCAAAATTCCAGATTGGCCCCACCTTGACCGCTTGGACTTGATTTTAAGCCAAATATCAGCCATTTTTTTCCCATTTCTTACCTTTTTTAACGTGTAACAGCAGCTCTTGGAGACAAGGAAGAGAAACTCACTATTCACCTTCTTCTCCACCATTTTTGCTCAAGATCTTCTAGTTTTCTTCTGTCTTCAACAATCCGAGGTAAGATCTGTGTTTCTTATGGTTTATGCTTCAATATATGCTCCATTTTGTGTCTTGAATTCATGTTTTCATGCATGATTGAAGAAATGGATGAGTAGTTAGGTTTACACTTCATTTTTTAATTCTTGGTCCTTAGGTGCATTTCTTGAGTTTTATGGCTTCAAATGAGTGCATTTATACTTCTACATCTTGTTTCTTTGCATTAATTTCATGTTAGTTGAGTATATTAATTTCTACCATTAATGAATTTGAGTTATGAACTTGAAATAGGGGATTTTGGGCTCAAAAATAAACTATTGTCATGGTTGTGTTGTTGCTACATTGTGCTGATGATTTTGACAATTGTTGCATGAGTTTAGCATGGAAATTGGCCTGAAAATCATGTATTATTTTAGCCCTGCATTTCCTTGTGTTGCCTGCATATTTTTCCCTTTACGTCAGATGCTTATTTGATGGTTTTGAGCTACAAATTGTGTGACGCCCCGTTTCCCGATCAAGGTATGCTTTGGTACGAGAGTGAACGATTTACCTTTCTTTGCATGAATTATGTGAATAATATGCCATAATTGACCGTTATGCTTAAACTTATGTGGAATATATGACATGTATGAAATACGTGACTATTTGATATGGTAATTATGTGCTCGTATTGCTTCCATTTGGCTTTGATGGCATGCTTCGTGGTTAATCAAAACAATGTGCTTATTTGGATATTAAAGTATAATTTAGGGACTAAAAGGTAAATTTATTTTCTAAGCCTGGAACTGGGCAGAACTTAATAAAATTTATTAGATAATTTGATTACGAGTTCGTGGGTTTTTGAATAGCTCGATTTGGAGTTCGGACAAAGAAGTTATGGCCATTTTACGAAAAGTCAACCTTTTTATAAGACTTATGACCCAATTCCGAATTTGGCCTAATTTGAGACCCAATTTCACTTATGACCCGCTCTAATTGACCCGGTTCGTGACCCTAATAGCTGACCCAATTCCCTAAATCAGATTTTAACACCCACAAGCCATTTTACGTTATTTCACAAAGATTTAAACACAAACTCTCTCTAGCCTATTCATCTTCTCCAAGAACACCAAGAACACCTCCAAGCATCTTCAAGAGGCAAGAGTGGAGATTGAAGCTGGGAATTCGAGACTCAAGACCAAGTTATTCTCTTCTATTTTCAGCTCTCAAGGTAAGCTTTACGTGCTACTTCCATGGTTTTATGTTCTTGAGCTTCTTGACTTGAATTTGAACTAGGGTTCTTGTATGTTGGATTGAATTCGAATTTCTTGTTGGAAATATGATTCTTATGGTGTTAGGAACAATTTGATGTAAGTATTTCTTGATTTCATGCTTGTTTGAAGAATCCACCATTGATGACCTTTGAAGCTTTCTTGAGAAATTCTTGCATGTCTAAGATTTACTTGATTTCTTGCAATCTTGGTGTTGTAGAATGATTATGCTTGAGTTTTTATGAGGTTTGGAATCAATTTGAGTTGAATTCATGCTAGGATTAGAGATTCACCATTGAAGAGGATGCTTGAATAATGAAGCTTTTATGCATATATGTAATTCTTGCTTAAATGTTTTAATTCTTGGATTTTATGCTTATCTTATGTTCTTATAAGATGTATGAATGTTTTATGATGCTTAATTGAGGTTTTGGAATCTTAATTTCATGTTTTGGGGTGTTTAGAACTAATTCCCGTCGAGTTCGAAGTGGCTGTCATGTTTTTTCTAAGTTCTGGGCAGAATCCACTAGGGTGGATTTTTGCTGTGTAAAAATGCATGGGGGTGGATTTGAGGTAGTTGCTTCTGGACAATCCGCGAGGGAGGATTTTTTGTGAAGGAAAATCCATGGGGGTGGATTTTCCCCAGCCTTGTTTTCTTGACTTGTTTCACTTGCTTTGACTCTTGTATGTCCTTTTCTTGTTTCTATAATACTTTAATGAGTTGTGGCCTTATTATATGTGGTGGAACTTCTTGCATATCACTTGTTATGATTTTATTGCCTTGATCAAGTTTAAGTTGTCACATTTTGCTAAGTTATGCATTTACTTGAACTTGTATGACTTCCTACGTTATGTGTGACCTTGACATGCTATACATGCTCATGATTGATCCTCACATTTCATTAAGTGCATGATATGACTCCATAAGCATACATAACTCTCATAAGTGACTTGTAACTTAAGCCATGCGTTGTTTACTTGGTTTGGGTCGTGTCTTACCTTTGTTAGTACGTTTGTCTTCTTAGGTGGTGAATCTCCGACCGAGTAGTCCATTGCTCGTGGTCGACCTTTGAGGTTCTTGGTAAAGGTGAGGAGCTATATACTTATGAAACGATTTCAAAACTGTGGACACCTATAGCCTTTCATATTTGTTGGTTTTGAACTCCCGTTTTGAAAACGTATATTTAGGCTTTATAAGCCAAGTTTTATGAGCTTTGCTCGTATTATGAATATTTGCTTATGGAAACTTAAGTTTGGGTATATGGGATAGATACCTAAAATGGTTTCGGAACTTTCATTTGAATAATATGTATGTGTGAGTTGTGTAGCGAGGTTATGATGTACCTCGCAAGGACGCTTGCTTGGGGAAATCGAATTTGAGCTCGGGGATGGAGGTGAGAGATATTCCGGGAAGGCAAGGGCCGATGGATGTCCTTATCCAAAGTTCCCACTTGTGGACAAGACTACAAAGACTCCGAGGAGGTTCGGGGTTGAAGTTTTCTTGGAGAGAGCTAGGTTTCATGGACCGAATTCTCTATGTTATGGATGATCGAGGGATGTACACCCTCGGCATCAACGGTGTAATGGATGTTTTGAGTTGATTTCTTGGTTTGGGAAGATCGGATGGAGTGCTCGTTCTCGCCGAGCCGGTTATGTGTGGTTTATGATCCATATTTTGTAAAACTTGCATTTACTTTGAAAATGAGTTGGATCATGAACACCTTTGTTTTGAGCATGCATTGAACCTTATATACCCTATATATATTGTGAACTTCTCCTCACCGGTTCCTTTGAGCTGACTCCCTTTATCTTTCGTGTCCGCAGGTCGCATTTTGGAGTCAAGCTAGGCGGGGTCTTTTAAGAGTCTTGTTTAAGTGGTCTAGTTTGTACTCGTTATGCATGTAGCATACTTTGTTACTTATGTCTTATGCTTTGTTTTGGGGATTATGGACTTAATATGTATGATGTTTTATTATGCTAGTTTGGACCGTGATGGTCATTAGGATGATTTTCATTCCCGCATTTTGAGCATTATGTGCTGGACCGCGATGGTCATTTAATTGATGGATTTATATGTTGCTCTTACGAATATTGGTTACTTGATGTTTAAGCTTCCGCATATACTTGTGTTTGTTTACTCGCTTTGTGAGTCTAGTACCGCCTAGCTAGGTTGTCCGTTTGTCACCGCTTGCTTCTGTCCCGGCGGGTATATGGATAGAAATTCTATATACAAGCTAGGTCCGTAGCGCGGGATAGGCGTGGATGCTCTCCTTGGGGCGTTACACCCCTATTTGGTTGGTATCAGAGCCGAAGGTTTAAACCCGGGCTCTTGAGTCGTCTAGAGTGTACGGCATAGGGACAATGTGCTTTCGTGTTTACTTATTTCGCTTTATATATGACTACATGTTACTTATATCTTGTTAATTCTTGCTCTTAATTTATGTAATTGCATTTCTTACTTGATATTACGTGACATGAGCATATGACTAACCAACATGCATACATGATTGAATTGTGTAGGATGCCTCCACAACGTCGTGACCGTTCTCCGGCTCGTGGAAATGAGCAAGATCCTCCGGGGAATAATCAGAATCCACCTCCGCCGCCGCCTCTACCTAATGTAGCGGATCTTATGGCTTTTATGACCCAATTTGTGCAAGCCGTGAATGCGCAGCAAGCCGCTCAACAAGCCGCGGAAGCACCTCATCCGGCACCTCCTCCACCACCGGTTCCGGTTGAGAGCGTCTATGATCGGTTCAGTAGGCGTCGCCCACCGATATTTTCGGGCACTACGGATGATTTGAAAGCGGAGTATTGGATCACTACCATTGAGAGGATTTTCCGGGTTGTTACTTGCACCGAGACGGACAAGGCTTTGTGTGCTATTGATCTTCTTCGTGATGAGGCTTACAATTGGTGGCGTAGCACCATGTCCCGCCTTGGAGTTGGTGAAGACAATGTTACTTGGGAGATGTTTGCAAGAGAGTTTCGGGCACACTACATACCAAAACAAGCAAGGAAGCACCGTGAGAGGGAATTCACGAACTTGGAACAAGGGGATATGTCCGTGACCGAGTACATTGCCGAGTTCAACCGATTGTCCCCGTATGTACCTCATATTACCAATGAGGACGACCGCAAGTGTGAGAAATTTGTGGAAGGACTTCGTGGGGAGATTTCAAGATCTTTGGCTCTGGTACACATTGATAATTGGGCCGATGCTACCAGGTTAGCTTTGAAAGTGGAAGCGGAAGAACAAAGGCTTGGAACTAAGAAGGGTGTTAGCGGTTCTGATTCGGGATTTAAGAGAACAACTCCACAATCGTTCTCTAAGTCAGCACAACCATCTTCTAGGGGTTGTTTTATGGGCAACAAAGGAAAGGGGAAGCAAACTCCTCCAACTACTAAGAAGAAGGAACCATGTGTTCATTGTGTGGGTACTACACACTCCGGGGATAATTGTTGGTGGAAACAAGGTAGATGCTTCAATTGTGGTAGCACCGAGCACTTGGCGAAGAATTGTGACAAACCAAAGACTAAAGGACCGGGTGATGGAACAAGGCCCGTGGCTCATGCTCGTGCTTATGCCTTGGATGGGGAGCAAGAGAATGTCGAGATCGACCCTACCGCCCTGGTGGAAGGTACACTCCACATACATGACATTCCCATACATGCATTATATGATCCGGGTGCATCTCATTCGTTTGTTACACCTTCTATGGCTGCTATGTTGAACTTATCTCTTGCGAGTGATTCTATGCTTTATATTGTGCGTTCTCCTTTGGGTTGTATGATTATAACTGATTGCTTGTACCGTAATTGTCCGGTGAGTATTGAGGGACGCGTTTGCCCGGCAAATTTGATTGCTATTCCGATGAAGAAGTACGACGTGATACTCGATATGGATTGGTTGTACGCGCATCGGCCGAAGATGGACTATTTTGGGAAGAAGGTTGAGTTGGGTACCGGTGTGATTACGGGTTCGAGTGTTCGTGGGAGTCCGTTTATTTGTTTGATGGAAGCTAAGAAGCTCATTCATGATGGAGCTACCGGGTATGTGGCTTATGTGTTGAACCGGCCTAAAGATCAAGTTAACCTTGAAGAAACTAATGTGGCGAATGAGTTCCCCGATGTCTTTCCGGAATGTTTGGGGACTTTGCCACCAGAAAGAGAGATCGAATTTGTTATTGATCTATTCCAAGAGGCCGAGCCGTTCTCGAAGACGCCGTATAGGATGGCTCCCGCCAAACTCAAGGAACTTAAAACTCAACTTGATGAGTTATTGGCGTGTGGGTTTGTACGGCCGAGTACTTCACCTTGGGGTGCTCCGGTGTTGTTCGTGAAAAAGAAGGATGGGACACTTCGTATGTGCATAGACTATCGGGAGTTGAATAGGATGACGGCGAAGAATAAGTATCCCCTCCCGCACATCGAAGAGTTGTTCGACTTATTGCAAGGTTCGAAGGTATATTCGAAACTCGATCTCCGACAAGGTTACTATCAGTTAAGGATTAAGGAGTCAGATATACCGAAGACGGGCTTTAACACAAGATACGGACACTTTGAGTTCGTTGTGATGCCCTTCGGACTTACCAACGCACCCGCAGCTTTTATGGATTTAATGCACCGTGTTTTCAAGGAGTTTTTGGACAAGTTCGTTGTCATATTCATTGATGACATCTTGGTTTTCTCTAAGTCGGTTGAGGAACACACTCTACATCTTCGTTTGGTACTTGAGAAGCTACGTGAACACAAGTTGTATACTAAGTTTAGCAAATGTGATTTTTGGATGGATCGAGTATCATTTCTGGGACATATTATTTCCGGTGATGGGATTTCAGGGGATCCTTCTAAGATAGAAACAGTTTCTCTTTGGGAGCAACCGAAGAATGTGACGGAAGTAAGAAGTTTTCTTGGCTTAGCAAGTTATTACCGCCGATTCGTCAAGGATGTTTCTAAGATTGCTGCACCTCTCACACGATTAACTAAGAAGGAAACAAAGTTTGTGTGGGATGAAGCTTGTAAAGAGAGCTTCCGTGTACTTAAGGAGAAATTGATAACGGCTCCGGTGTTGAATCTACCGGAAGGTTCGGATGGGTTATCAGTTTTTGCCGATGCATCCAAGGAAGGGTTGGGATGCGTGCTTATGCAAAATGGTCGGGTGATTGCTTATGCTTCAAGGAAATTGAAGGAACACGAGCAGACTTACCCAACACACGATCTTGAGTTGGCCGCGGTGATATTTGCCTTAGCGAAATGGCGACACTACCTCTATGGAATTAAGTTTGAGGTGTTCACCGACCACAAGAGTCTCCGTTACTTGTTTACACAAAAGGATTTAAACATGAGACAACGTCGGTGGATGGAATTCTTGGAAGACTACGATTGTGTTATATAATATCATCCGGGGAAGGCGAATGTAGTTGCGGATGCCTTGAGTCGGAAAGCAAAGATTGCTAATCTTGAGGTTGATTTCAGTAAGGGTGAAACCGAGATGCTTGTTTCGCAATCAAGGTTGGCTAAAATCACTATAAGTCCGGATTTGAGGTAAAGGATTCTAGATGCACAATCAACGGATGAATGGATTCAAAGACAAGTGATTCGAGCAAAGGCTAATCCGAAGTCTAAGTTTGGATTTGATGATTTGGGGATCTTTAGGTACAAGGGCCGAGTATGTATACCGGATGGATTGCAAAGGTTAGTGCTTGAAGAAGCACATAGGACCGTCTATACGATGCATCCGGGTGGCAACAAGATGTACCGAGATCTCAAGAAGTACTTTTGGTGGCATGGAATGAAAAAGGATATGGCTAATTTTGTTAAGAGATGTCGAGTTTGTCAACAAGTTAAGGCCGAACATCAATTACCGGCGGGAAAGTTGAAACCGATACCGATTCCCGAGTGGAAATGGGAACAAGTCACCATGGATTTCGTGATCGGGCTTCCGAGAGTTCGAAAGGGATTTGATGGGATTTGGGTTGTCGTGGATCGTCTCACAAAATATGCACACTTTCTACCGATTCGATCGACCGATAAAGTGGAGAAATTAGCGGAGTTGTATCACCGATAAATTGTGAGACTACATGGGATACCCGCTAGCATTATTTCGGATAGAGATCCTCGTTTCACTTCTAAGTTGTGGAAGGTTCTTAACAGATTGTGGGGTACGAAGTTGAGTTTTAGTACCGCCTTTCATCCGCAAACCGATGGACAATCCGAACGGGTGAATAAGTTTCTTGAGGATTTATTAAGGGCTTGTATATTGGACTTTTCGAATGAGTGGGATAAAGAATTGACTTTGATCGAATTCGCCTACAATAATAGCTACCAATCTTCGATCAAGATGGCACCATATGAAGCTTTGTATGGCCGTAAGTGTAAGTCTCCTCTTTATTGGGATCTTGAGGAATGGAAATGGACCGAGGAAAATGGTTTGGAAAGAGGAACCGAGCCCGATTTGATTAAGGGAGCAATTGAAAAAGTGGAAAGGATTAAGCAACACATGAAAGCGGCACAAGATCGGCAAAAGAGTTATGCCGACCGGAGAAGGAAAGATTTGAAATTTGAAGTGGGTGACCCAGTTTTCTTGAAGGTAACACCGAGAAAGGGTTTCTCACGTATTGGAAAGGGTGGTAAGTTGAATCCGAGATTCATTGGGCCGTTTGAGATTGTGGAACGTATCGGGGAAGTTGCTTATCGCTTGGATTTGCCTCCGAATCTCACGGGAATCCATAATGTGTTTCATGTGTCACAATTGAGAAGGTATTTCGGGGATGAGATGGAAACTATACCGGTTGAAGAGGTACAATTGGAATCAGATTTGACATTTAAACAACAAACGGTAAAGATCTTGGATAGGAAGGTTCAAGAGTTGAGGAATCGACAAATTCCATTGGTTAAGGTACTTTGGAAAGATCTTAAGTCCGCAGAAGCAACATGGGAGACGGAAGAGAAGATGCGAAGATATCATCCTGAGTTGTTTTTCGATGGTAAATCTGGGGACCAGATTTCTTTGAGGAGGGGGGGTTGTGACGCCCCGTTTCTCGATCAAGGTATGCTTTGGTACGAGAGTGAACAATTTACCTTTCTTTGCATGAATTATGTGAATAATATGCCTTAATTGACCGTTATGCTTGAACTTATGTGGAATATATCACATGTATGAAATACTTGACTATTTGATATGGTAATTATGTGCTCGTATTGCTTTCATTTGGCTTCGATGGCATGCTTCGTGTTTAATCAATACAATGTGCTTATTTGGACAATCAAGTATAATTTAGGGACTAAATGGTAAATTTATTTTGTAAGCCTGGAACTGGACATAACTTAATAAAAATGAGTAGATAATTTGATTATGAGTTCGTGGGTTTTTGAATCACTCGATTTGGAGTTCGGACGAAGAAGTTATGGCCATTTTACGAAAAGTCAACCTTTTTATAAGACTTATGACCCAATTCCGAATTTGGCCTAATTTGAGACCCAATTTGTAACATCCCGACTAATCAGACTTTTCAGTTAACCTCTTATGTGCGCTATTTACTTATTACTTTAAGTGATTATGTGATATTTCATTGCTAACGTGGATTAATTGAAGTTATTTGAACTTAATTGCGTTGGTATGAATTTGTTTAAGTTGATCGTTTAATTTTTCCTTCACTTTGTATTTTGCTCGTTTTAGATTCGTAAATAATTCTGATTTTTGTGAATTCGTGATATGTGTTAATTATATGCTTTATGGACTCGTTTATATGCTCGTTATATGTTTTGGTATTTGTTTTGGTTGCCTTTTTGGGTTCGTTTTGGAGACGGGACCTAAAGGAGGCTAAAGAGCACTTAGCGCACCTTGGGTTCCGAGACACGTATCTTGAGATCGGGAATTCGGATTCGAATTCTGTCACCTCCATTGAACTCGTTTCGATGATTCGGGTTTAATGGGACAACCCTCACATTTTTCTAAGCTCGTTAAGACCTTCAAATTTCACCCGTAACGAGCCCCTTATGCTTGAGAGACACCTTTTGACCTAGCTATGACTTTGTGGACCCCACTTAAACCTTAACCAAGCCTTAACCATGAGTTAGACCTTGAGTTGAGCCCTCTCTTCCCTTTTTTCTGCTGGAAACCGAGCCAATCTCCCTCTCTCTCTCCCAAAACCGATCAGCACAAGGAAGCAAGAAGGAAGAAGAAACCCCTTTGTCCATTTTCTTGATTTTGAGCTCAAATCTTCACCCAAGCTTCTCCAATTTGAAAGGTGAGTTCATGGTTGTCATCTACTCTCTCTTTTCTCTCTTTTATGTGTTCTTAAGTTCATTTCCTTGGTTGATTGTTGAGATATGGCAAGCATGTGAATAGTAGATGTTGGGAGAATTTGTTGAATTCTTTCTCCATTCTTGTTTCCTTGAGATTTGATGTTGATATTATGCTCCTAGGACTTGATTCTTAGCATTTATTACATTTCCTTGCTTGGTAGTTGGAGTATGAGGGTGTGGTTTTAATTGGGTTTGCTGAGGTTGCTGTTTGAGCTGGACGCGTTTTTCTGTACCGAGACACGGGGGTATCTCGGTTTGCCTTTTGTTGGTGACACGGGCGTGTCACCTTTTGATTTTGTTGTTCGTTTTTCTAAACTGAGACATGGGGGTGTCTCGGTTTTCCTTTTCTTGGTGACACGGGCGTGTCACCTCCGGGTTTCTGTTGTTCGTGTTTCTGTACTGAGACACGGGGGTGTCTCAGCTTGCCCTTCCGAGGGGACACGGTCGTGTCTCCTAGGAACTCTAGTTTTCGCTCGTTTTTGCTTTCTTTCCGTTGCTTCTTGTTGATTCTTCTTACCTCGTTTTGGTGTGTATGCATGACCAACTTGTTATATTTTGTGTTAAGCCTTATGTATGAATTTGTGACTTGATTTACGTCCTCGTTTATGATATATGTCCAAATATGCATTGAATGCTCATAAATGATCTAAATGTAGATTCATTTCATACCATTTGCATCATAAACATACATACGCATGCACCGAGCGTCAATGTGGTTTATATTGAGTCTAGTAGTGTTCCTTGTTGTTTGTCTTGTTCAGAGGATCTTCCTGTTGAGGACGAGCTTGCTCCATATATGTCCGGTTTCCCCTTTTTGTCTCCGCTACGTCCGTTGATAAGGTGAGGTTTTGTTCTTTTAGTTACTCGACCTACAACCCTATTTGATTTGAAACCTCGCATGCGAATACGTATAATATATGGTAAATAAGTGTATGATACATATGTTGCGGGATTACTCCCATTTGTTATAAGAGTTTGAAAACGTTTTGTATAAGTGCATAAGATATTTTGCTTTTGTTTGAAAAGTTTAGTTTTGTGCAAGTGTGTGTGTGTAAGCGAGATGTGGCTTTGAAAGATAAGCTTTGAGGTTTGTTTGTGTGACTTTCGTGATATGTTTGGGCCCCGGAGTGTGGTATGGTAATCTCGGGTCGACCGAGTGGTCGCCGAGCTCTTCCATCAACACCTCCATTTGAGAGTCTCACCCAACCTTAGGAGGTTGAGGAAGGGTGTTTCTCTTGAGCCGGCGGAGGCAACCGTCGAAGGTTTCAAGGTAGTAATTAAACCTTGTCTCGTCTGTGTATGTGGATAGTTAGGGCCGATCAACCCTTCTATCAACCGGTGTTGGGGATGGATTATGATTTGTTTTGCTTTGTTTTGCTCTTCATATATGGAAGTTGGGATGTGTGTGGCTCGTACTTGCCGAGTTGGTTTTAGCTTTGTATGATCTATGAAACGAGAGTGGATTCCTAAGTATCTAAAAGTTTGGCATTTACTCCTTTTTGCCTTTCCTTTAACCTATGTATATCTATATCACGGGAATGTATTTGGCTTGCAAAAACCACTCTCGGTGCAAGGATCCTTCCGTTTTGACTAATTGCTTTGCTCTATACATATATGGGTGTGTGAGTTAACCCCCTCACTAGTCTTTAGGACTAACCCTCATTGTTGTTTTTCCCCTTTTTCCCTTTCTTTTGAGTTTGCAGGTTCTTCCGAGTCAAGCTAGGCTGCAAGTGTCTTTTGGGTTTACTTGTGGTATAGCTTGAGTCTTCATGCATCGTAGTGGATTTCTTCTTCTTTTGCTTATGTATTTTAAGATTTTGTAACCGGTTTACACTTATGCTATTTTTGGCCATGTTGGCATTTGACATTCTGTATATAATCTACCTTGTAACTTGAATACTTGACCCTCCCCCATTTTGATATGTATATGTGATGATCTTGGGATTTTTGTTAGCTTATGAATTGCTTCCGCTACTCTGATTTTATTTCTCGCAGTTCTTGAGGGTCTAGGCCGCCTAGCGAAGGTGTGAGTTTTGTGTGTCTCCCGTTCGCTACGGTTTGATACGGGTGCAAACTTCCATTTCGTTACTCGTGTTGGACCTTAGTGCGGGGGATGTGGCACCCTTCGCTCCAGGGGTGTTACACAATTTCACTTATGACCTGCTCTAATTGACCCGGTTCGTGACCCTAATAGCTGACCCAATTCCCTAAATCAGATTTTAACACCCACAAGCCATTTTACGTTATTTCACAAAGATTTAAACACAAACTCTCTCTAGCCTATTCATCTTCTCCAAGAACACCAAGAACACCTCCAAGCATCTTCAAGAGGCAAGAGTGGAGATTGAAGCTGGGAATTCGAGACTCAAGACCAAGCTATTCTCTTCTATTTTCAGCTCTCAAGGTAAGCTTTATGTGCTACTTCCATTGTTTTATGTTCTTGAGCTTCTTGACTTGAATTTGAACTAGGGTTCTTGTATGTTGGATTGAATTCGAATTTCTTGTTGGAAATATGATTCTTATGGTGTTAGGAACAATTTTATGTAAGTATTTCTTGATTTCATGCTTGTTTGAAGAATCCAGCATTGATGACCTTTGAAACTTTCTTGAGAAATTCTTGCATGTCTAAGATTTACTTGATTTCTTGCAATCTTGGTATTGTAGAATGATTATGCTTGAGTTTTGATGAGGTTTGGAATCAATTTTAGTTGAATTCATGCTAGGATTAGAGATTGACCATTGAAGAGCATGCTTGAACAATGAAGCTTTTATGCATATATGTAATTCTTGCTTAAATGATTTAATTCTTGGATTTTATGCTTATATTATGTTCTTATATGATGTATGAATGTTTTATGATGCTTAATTGAGGTTTTGGAATCTTAATTTCATGTTTTGGGGTGTTTAGAACTCATTCCCGTCGAGTTCGAAGTGGCTGTCACGTTTTTTTTTATGTTCTGGGCAGAATCCACTAGGGTGCATTTTTGCTGTGTAAAAATCCATGGGGGTGGATTTGAGGCAGTAGCTTCTGGACAATCCGCGAGGGTGGATTTTTTGTGAAGGAAAATCCATGGGGGTGGATTTTCCCCAGCCTTGTTTTCTTGACTTGTTTCACTTGCTTTGACTCTTGTATGTCCTTTTCTTATTTCTATAATACCTTTAATAAGTTGTGGCCTTATTATATGTGGTGGAACTTCTTGCATATCACTTGTTATGATTTTATTGCCTTGATCAAGTTTAAGTTGTCACATTTTGCTTAGTTCTGCATTTTGTAGCGCTCCCACTTTGCTGGTAGAGAGCAGCGCCCCAACCCCCGCACTGAAGCACCCCTTAAGTAATGGTGTGAGCCATCACTCAAGAAATACCCCAGCGAACGGCATATCCATTAACAAGTAACAATAATAGTGTTTAACTATGTGGCTTATGCAGCGGAAAATCAGAGTATTTTAAAACTTTTCAAAACATGTGCGTGATGGCATATAAACAAGCAAGTACTGATCGTTAAGCAGAAGAGACTATTAACATTACTGTATCAACTGAACGTAGTCACGGGAGCATAAGATAGCAATTGCAGTAGTATCCAAGTAGCAGAAGGATTATTACAAAAGCATAAGGTAAAGTATCAATGCAGCCATATAACATATGCAGGACACAAAATGGATTAATAAAGTAAAGTCCTGAGTCAACAAAATGAACACTCTAGAGCTTCAAGATACCTCTAGACTGCGGCTGCAAGACCTGAAACCATGAGGCCAGAAAACAGGTAGAGGTATTAGTCAAAGTGACTAAGTGAGGGATATCTTTAAAAGAAAGTACTTGAAGTAAACGTTTGAAGTAAAGTTCATAAGGTAAAACCTTTAATGCAAAGCTTTAATGAAGAACTTAAGAATAAGTTCAAGTGATAAAACCCTTTAATGCAATGCTATAAGAAATGAGAGTTTTCAAAACACTTTCATGAATGTTGTCACACGCGCACACATATGCTATGATTTGGTTCATATGATTTTCATAAAACGGGATAAGGGTAGGGAACAACTTTGCAAGATATGAACCAACTTAATGAAAACATTGATGCCCGCAAGCTAGGCTTCTCCATCCTTACTCCAGAAAACATGACCATTAATAGGGTGTCGGACCGAGATCAACAACACCCTAACACATACACACATGCACCATCCTCCACCAAGTTTCACTTCGGGGAGCGACCCCTAGGTGACCATTAACCATTGATTTGGGAATAGATTTGCGGTCCATTCCCGACAATTATCCTGACTTAACCAAACCTCCTAATTAAAGTCGGTATCAATCGCCTAGTGCGGCGGCCGGTATTAGTGATGTCGTTGGCGCTCACCTCCCGAGCATCACCTCTACACATAACCGCCGGGCCCATACCATTAACCATTGATTGCTTGCACCATTGATGACATCCAGAATAAATCCGAATGTATGAACCATTGAACATATGCATTAAACCATTGAACCATTGATGCAATACTTTGAAAACATGAACTATTGATGCATTACTTTGAAAACATTGAACCATTGATGCTGTACTTTGAAAACATTGAACCATTGATGCATTACTTTGAAAACATGTGCCTTTGATCAATGAATACGGATAGGTCTAGGTTCTTTGAAGAATCATCCCTTATAAAAGGTATTTCAAAACAAGAATGGTAAAGCACTAGGCTTTGAGTTTCAAAACGATTGAATCATTAAATATTCATGGTTCCAGTTGAAAACATTTTTAACCTCACCTATTAGTAACAGTAGGTAGGATAGATTATGCAGTGCCCTGGGGATTCCAATGCTCAACCTTAACTCCTGTAAGTGTGTACTAAGGTGAGCTTAAAAACTAAGACACACTTCTATAACGATGCACATAAGCATATAAAACAAGTACAGAACATGTAATAACAAGAGAGTAATACCATTTAAGGTATTAGACAAGGATAACACACAAAGAAATCCCTAAAGTGAGTTATCATTAACGTGGGACTATGATCTTACTATAATCGATTAGGAATTAATCAAATTATGAATCCTATCGCAAAACCTTAGGTTATAAAACAAGTCCTCGAAAGAAAACACATTTTGAAATCACATTTTAAACCCCGGATTTGAAAACCCTAAGGGCAAATGTCTATTAAGAAAGCACAAGTTTTAATTCACTTTTACTATTCAAAAGCACTATTCACAGTTACTATTTCAGATTACTATTCACGGATTACTATTCACAGGTTACTATTCATTTGTCGGGTCAAAGGGTCGGGTCAAACCCATACACTAGACACACACTCATGCACACACACGAGCACACTCACACACACACAGCATGCACACACACACCCTAATTCAATTATGATCTCGATTATAACCTATAGTTTCAAGTTCATGTTATTATAAGCAAGTGTGATCTAGGTTAAAGGCATAACCTACGGTTAAGAGGTCTAATTAAAGCATAACATCATGTTATGAAACACTATTCTATCTTAGTTTATAACATGTGACACTATCAAAGTGCATAACATATGATCAAGTACTATTCCATTAATCCATATCATATCATAAGCTCAAGTCATAACATATGTGTCATGTAACATTGTAACAATGTAATAACATATCATAGACATAAGTCATAGCACATCAAGACCATTAATCATGTAACATTTATCAATTGAGACCATATAGTAACATGTAACAAGTTATAATATAATTGATCATAGGTTACTATTCCATTGGATAACATGCTTGAACATAATTAAAATATCATAAACATGCATCAATTATCATCATATAACAGCTCCATAACATGATCATACCATATACTAAAACAATTCATAACATTTCATAGCATATACTAAACAATTAGATCATAATTCACTACTAAGAAACATATCATAAAAACTATATAATAAATGCATAAAATAAAATCCTATATGTCTTAGGGTAGACCGTAAGACCCAACCTAAACATAATATAAACATACCATAACATAAAAACATAAACTAAACTAAAACATAACATAAAACTATAGCATAAAAATAAAAACAACTAACCTAAGAGAGGGGGGGGGGGGGGGTGCTCACGGCACAAATAGGGGGAGAGAGGAAGGAAGAAAGGGTCTTGTTAACACAAGATATGAGCAAGGAATTCAATGGCATGAGGGCTCTATTTATAGTTGTTGGGAAGCCCCTCACCTTGTAATAAAAGTATAGGTAAGGGTAGGAGAGCAAAATGGTAAAATTTCTCTTGGAAGCTAACTTTGTTCTTGAAGCTAAAATGGGACTGCTGGGGGGGGTATTTCGGTAATTTCAGCTCCAAAACGTGAAGGTTAGTGTCTGGAAATATAACCATTCCGTCCGGGCAAAAATTAGCTTCGAAACGCATATACATACGTCGAGATCGGATTTACCGTTTAAAAGATACATTAGTTTTAGTGAATAAAAGTTTTGAGCCCGAAACTCAACACGAGTGAAAAATGACTTTCGAGAATGATTTTCGAGTCCGGATTGTTTCCAAAATTCAAGAAATAAATCGAGAAGCGTTTTGAATCCAATATCGACTAAAAAACGTTTTGCCGATAGAAAGTTAAAAACGTAGAATGAATAGTGAATTCTTACGTACAAGCGTACGCTTCAAAATTTCGAGCTAGGGTTTGAATCAAGAACTGTAAAACATGTCAAAATTCTTGAAATAACTCATGTAGTGCAAATCCTAAGGGAAAACATTTTCCGAATGAAAACCGTTCGTAGTAGAAATAGTGAACTAGGGTTTTCGTAAACATTTTCAATAAAACAAAGTTCGGAATAGATTTTCAAGTCAAGATTGATTTCAATAGACTCGTCTCGACTCAAGGATCGATTTGGCTGTAAACTTGGGTAGGAAAGATATCAGAATCAAAAGCTCATTTTCAGATGAATAGTAACTTTGGTCGGTAAGTTCCCAAAATGCCCTTATGGTTCAAGAAAGGTTTCCGGAGCTTGGAAAACAAGTTCAAGGGATAGGAAAACATGTGATATGAACCTATAGGGTTCCATTGAAGCATTCTGTAATATAGGCTTGGGAAATGAATAGTAAACTGTATCGAAGGTTAAGAATTCCCCCTTAAAACATGTCAGATCACATATGAGCACAAAGTTCATGTAAGAATGCAATGTATGAAGGTTTATAAAGTTGGATCACGGTCTATAAACGCTTTACCAATGCCCTTAGTTTACCATTTTCTTCCAGGCCCTGTTTTGGGCTGTTACAATCACTCCTCCTTAAAGAGAATCTGTCCTCAGATTCTTCTGCAAACAGTTCGGGGTAATGTTTCTACACCATGTCCCTTCCAAAGGACTCTTACCAAAGGAATCTTCTTATTCCTTAACTTCTGACACTTTCTTTCTGAAATCTTAGCAGACTTCAAGACGTAAGTCAAATTCGGTTGTACCGATATTTTCTCAGACTGTTCATCCATCCAAAGGTGTGCTGCTGTACTAAAATTCTACTGAGTTCCCATCAGAGTTTGAATTTCCTTCCTTCTTTGTCAATTTCGTGAGCGATGCGGCTACCTTCACAAAATCTTTCATGAAATTTCTGTAGTAACTCACTAATCTGAGAAAACTTTGTACCTTGGTGAGGTTCTTCGGTAGCTTCCATTCGTTGACTACTTCGACTTTGATGGAACTACTTCATCTCTAGTTTTGAAAATGATGTGTCCGAGAAGTGTAACTCTTTCTAGCCAAAACTTGCATTTGTTGATCTTGGCATATGGCTTGTGATCCAGCAAAGTGCTCAGCACAATTTGGATATGTTCGGCCTGCTCCTCTGGTGTCTTTAAGAACACCAAAATGTCGTCCAATTGTTTTCTCAACTCTTCCAAGATGACTTCCTTCTTGTAACAATCCAGATTAACATGGTACTTAAAACAACCAATCCATTCCAAGGATAATTCCATATCTCGTCATAGGCAACTCAATGAAATCTGAAGGGTAGTAGCAATTACCAGTGCATATAGGGCAGCGTTTATATGCTTGATCCGTAACGAGGTAAGTCCCCAAAGGAGAACTTACTTCAAATTTCATATGACAATTATTCAAGTGGAAATTATAATTGCGCACATAAATTAGATGCAATGAATAAATGCATGACACCAGGGTCATATAAGACCTTAACTGGCGTGTTAAGAATGTGCACAATACCTTCCACAGCAGACGAAGGATCAACCTCCTCATTACCATCCATTGCATATGCTCTACCTTTAACCACTGGTTTGCTCGTCGTACCCACAACCGCTTTACCCTTTTCTTGAACCCCAAATCTTTTAATCCTGGTAGGACAATGTTCCCGTATATGCTCAGGGGAACCACACCAATAACATTGACCATTCTTCTTACGAAAATTTTCCTCAGTCTGTCCTTTACGGCTACAGTAGTCACAGACTATCTCGTCTTGAGTGGGCTGAGTTGTTTCATACTGCTGAGGTGCCCTTTGTTGTTGTTCCGGTGCCATCATTGGTTTCTTCCCGGTTCCTTGAAAGGAGGATCCGTCAGGTCGCTTTGTTCCTTGAAAAGTTTTAGGGCTAGAAGCCTCTTGATGACTAACAATAATCCGGATATCCTTATGGGTTGCCTCGACCTTCAATGCTCTATCAACTGCTCTAGTATAGGTCTCGTTATCCAAAGAAGCTAGTGCCTAATGGAGCTCAGGTTTCAGACCATCAATGAACCTTTTAGTCTTACGACGTTCATCATTGAGAATGTGGGATGCATACTTGATCAGCCTAACAAACTTAGCTTCGTACTCCATCACGTTCATAGATCCTTGGACCAAATTCATAAATTCAGCTTCTCTTGCATCACGTGTTACCTGAGGAGTGTATTTCTGCTGAAACTCCTTCACAAACTCAGTCCAGTTTCCATCAACGTTGTTCTCAATCCACATATGTTGAGTATGCCTCCACCAGTTGAATGCCGCTCCTTCCATTAGAAATGCAGCATAATGAACTCGTTCACGATCTTCAGGGTTGATATCCATAGCTTCAAAGATCTTTTCGAGACTAGTTAACCAATTTTCAGCCTTCAAGTCGTTGGGTTCATCGTAAAACTTAGGCAGGTTCATCCTTCGAAACTTTTCTAGTGTTTTCCCATTAGGAGAATTGCAAGCCCTCACGAATTGTCGCAACACATCAGCTAAATCTGGAACTTCCTCCCTTCTAGGAGGTGGTGGCGTAGCATCCCTTGGCGGTGTAAGATCCCGTTGTGGCGTGACTTCTCTTTGGGGTGGCGGTGGCGGTACGTGATTACATGGTGCTCTTCTTAGTGGCATGATGATACTGAAGTTTCAAGCATTTAGATATGTGTAGAATGCATGACATTAAAGATTATTCACATAATTGGTAACCACGTATTCACATTTCCACGTAGTCACATATAATCATGAGAATAAGACATTCCCACAACAAGATATCAACAATAATCCATTATCACATTACCACATAGGCAAGAGCAACTAATAAGCATGAACAACATATTTGTTCCATTATCCATTACCATTGACAATTCACGAACATGTATAACATATCAAGTATGATAACAATAAATGAAATGGCATGATCCTATAACTGCCCTAATGGTATCTTGATGCAACTCTAAGACTCATGCAATGACAGTTATGAAAAGCAGTAAACAGATATCCAATATAAAGCCGAATGTGTCATAAACGTTGTGGCGTGACTTCTCTTTGGGGTGGCGGTGGCGATACGTGATTACGTGGTGCTCTTCTTAGTGGCATGATGATACTGAAGTTTCAAGCATTTAGATATGTGTAGAATGCATGACATTAAATATTATTCACATAATTGGTAACCACGTATTCACATTTCCACGTAGTCACATATAATCATGAGAATAAGACATTCCCACAGCAAGATATCAACAATAATCCATTATCACATTACCACATAGGCAAGAGCAACTAATAAGCATGAACAACATATTTGTTCCATTATCCATTACCATTGACAATTCACGAACATGTATAACATATCAAGTATGATAACAATAAATGAAATGGCATGATCCTATAACGACCCTAATGGTATCTTGATGCAACTCGAAGACTCATGCAATGACAGTTATGAAAAGCAGTAAACAGATATCCAATATAAAGCCGAATGTGTCATAAACGTTGTGGCGTGACTTCTCTTTGGGGTGGCGGTGGCGATACGTGATTACGTGGTGCTCTTCTTAGTGGCATGATGATACTGAAGTTTCAAGCATTTAGATATGTGTAGAATGCATGACATTAAAGATTATTCACATAATTGGTAACCACGTATTCACATTTCCACATAGTCACATATAATCATGAGAATAAGACATTCCCACAGCAAGATATCAACAATAATCCATTATCACATTACCACATAGGCAAGAGCAACTAATAAGCATGAACAACATATTTGTTCCATTATACATTACCATTAACAATTCACGAACATGTATAACATATCAAGTATGATAACAATAAATGAAATGGCATGATCCTATAACGGCCCTAATGGTATCTTGATGCAACTCTAAGACTCATGCAATGACAGTTATGAAAAGCAGTAAACAGATATCCAATATAAAGCCGAATGTGTCAAAAATTTTCTACATTAGGCCACATTTTTAAACAAAATTTAAAATAAGGAGGACCCGATACCATCGAGTTGACTCCCATTCAGGCCTTACCATTCGTCCAAACCAAGAGCAAAATACCTCTTGTGGTTCCATGTCGTCTGAAATCCGTCAATCGTGGTGCCAAACTTCGGGGATCTTCTACCATAGTTGTAAATCCCCTTCGCCAAAATAATCCTGTCCAAGCCCTGCTAGATCAGCCTCATCATCATCAGATCCATCATTACCTCCATTAGACTGCTCCTAGTCCTGTCTCTGTTCCTTGATTGCAAGAAATAACCACAGTGCGTGAAGCCTCGAACTGCTCGAAAAAGGCCTCATCCATCTGCTGCTGGTTAGGATCATAACGTAGCTGAACCGCCATGGCTATACAAAAGATACCACGGACATGAATGCCAGAAGATAGAACCACGCAACTCCAAACAATCTTCCATGATCTGAGCAATCCAGGTCAAACCTCTTTTTACTTAACCTGGCACTCTGATACCACTTCAGGCTGTAGCGCCCCCACTTTGCTGGTAGAGAGCAATGCCCCAACCCCCGCACTGAAGAACCCCTCAAGTAATGGTGTGAGCCATCACTCAAGAAATATCCCAGCGAACGGCATATCCATTAACGAGTAACAATAATAGTGTTTAACTATGTGGCTTATGCAGCGAAAAATCAGAGTATTTTAAAACTTTTCAAAACATGTGCGTGATGGCATATAAACAAGCAAGTACTGATCGTTATGCAGAAGAGACTATTAACATTACTGTATCAACTGAACGTAGTCACGGGAGCATAAGATAGCAATTGCAGCAGTATCCAAGTAGCAGAAGGATTATTACAAAAGCATAAGGTAAAGTATCAATGCAGCCATATAACATATGCAGGACACAAAATAGATTAATAAAGTAAAGTCCTGACTCAACAAAATGAACACTCTAGAGCTTCAAGATACCTCTAGACTGTGGCTGCAAGACCTGAAACCATGAGGCCAGAAAACAGGTAGAGGTATTAGTCAAAGTGACTAAGTGAGTGATATCTTTAAAAGAAAGTACTTGAAGTAAACGTTTGAAGTAAAGTTCATAAGGTAAAACCTTTAATGCAAAGCTTTAATGAAGAACTTAAGAATAAGTTCAAGTGATAAAACCCTTTAATGCAATGCTATAAGAAATGAGAGTTTTCAAAACACTTTCATAAATGCTGTCACATGCGCACACATATGCTACGATTTGGTTCATATGATTTTCATAAAACGGGATAAGGGTAGGGAACAACTTTGCAAGATATGAACCAACTTTATGAAAACATTGATGCCCGCAAGCTAGGCTTTTCCATCCTTACTCCAGAAAACATGACCATTAATAGGGTGTCGGACCGAGATCAACAACACCCTAACACATACACACATGCACCATCCTCCACCAAGTTTCACTTCGGGGAGCGACCCCTAGGTGACCATTAACCATTGATTTGGAAATAGATTTGAGGTCCATTCCCGACAATTGTCCTGACTTAACCAAACCTCCTGATTAAAGTCGGTATCAATCGCCTAGTGTGGCGGCTGGTATTAGTGATGTCGTTGGCGCTCACCTCCCGAGCATCACCTCTATAAATAACCGTCGGGCCCATACCATTAACCATTGATTGCTTGCACCATTGATGACATCCAGAATAAATCCGAATGTATGAACCATTGAACATATGCACTAAACCGTTGAACCATTGATGCAATACTTTGAAAACATGAACCATTGATGCATTACTTTGAAAACATTGAACCATTGATGCTGTACTTTGAAAACATTGAACCATTGATGCATTACTTTGATAACATGTGCCTTTGATCAATGAATACGGATAGGTCTGGGTTCTTTGAAGAATCATCCCTTATAAAGGGTATTTCAAAATAAGAATGGTAAAGCACTAGGCTTTGAGTTTCAAAACGATTGAATCATTAAATATTCATGGTTCCAGTTGAAAACATTTTTAACCTCACCTATTAGTAACAGTAGGTAGGATAGATTATGCAGTGCCCTGGGGATTCCAGTGCTCAACCTTAACTCTTGTAAGTGTGTACTAAGGTGAGCTTAAGAACTAAGACACACTTCTGTAACGATGCACATAAACATATAAAACACGTACAGAACATGTAATAACAAGAGAGTAATACCATTTAAGGTATTAGAGAAGGATAACACACAAAGGAATCCTTAAAGTGAGTTATCATTAACGTGGGACTATGATCTTACTATAATCGATTAGGAATTAATCAAATTATGAATCCTATCGCAAAACCTTAGGTTATAAAACAAGTCCTCGAAAGAAAACACATTTTGAAATCACATTTTAAACCCCGGATTTGAAAACCCTAAGTGTAAATGTCTATTAAGAAAGCACAAGTTTTAATTCACTTTTACAATTTAAAAGCACTATTCACAGTTACTATTCTATATTACTATTCAGATGTTACTATTCAATTGTCGGGTCAAAGGGTCGGGTCAAACCCATACACTAAACACACCCTCATGCACACACACAAGCACACTCACACAAACACAGCATGCACACACACACCCTAATTCAATTATGATCTCGATTATAACCTATAGTTTCAAGTTCATGTTATTATAAGCAAGTGTGATCTAGGTTAAAGGCATAACCTATGGTTAAGAGGTCTAATTAAAGCATAACATCAAGTTATGAAACACTATTCTATCTTAGGTTATAACATGTGACACTATCAAAGTGCATAACATATGATCAAGTACTATTCCATTAATCCATATCATATCATAAGCTCAAGTCATAACATATGAGTCATGTAACATTGTAACCATGTAATAACATATCATAGACATAAGTCATAGCACATCAAGACCATTAATCATGTAAGATTTATCAATTGAGACCATATAGTAACATGTAACAAGTTAAAATATAATTGATCATAGGTTACTATTCCATTGCATAAAATGCTTGAACATAATTAAAATATCATAAACATGCATCAATTATCATCATATAACAGCTCCATAACATGATCATACCATATACTAAAACAATTCATAACATTTCATAGCAGAAACTAAACAATTAAATCATAATTCACTACTAAGAAACATATCATAAAAACTATATAATAAATGCATAAAATAAAATCCTATATGTCTTAGGGTAGACCCTAAGACCCAACCTAAACATAATATAAACATACCATAACATAAAAACATAAACTAAACTAAAAAATAACATAAAACTATCGCATAAAAATAAAAACAACTAACCTAAGAGAGGGGGGGTGCTCACGGCAAAAAGAGGGGGAGAGAGGGAGGAAGAAAGTGCCTTGTTAACACAAGATATGAGCAAGGAATTCAATGGCATGAGGGCTCTATTTATAGTTTTTGGGAAGCCCTCACCTTGTAATAAAAGTATAGGTAAGCGTAGGAGAGCAAAATGATAAAACTTCTCTTGGAAGCTAACTTTGTTCTTGAAACTAAAATGGGACTGTTGGGGGGTATTTCGGAATATATTTTCAAGTCAAGATTCATTTCAATAGACTCGTCTCGACTCAAGGATCGATTTGACTGTAAACTTGGGTAGGAAAGATATCAGAATCAAAAGCTCATTTTCAGATGAATAGTAACTTTGGTCGGTAAGTTCCCAAAATGCCCTTATGGTTCAAGAAAGGTTTCCGGAGCTTGGAAAACAAGTTCAAGGGATAGGAAAACATGTGATATGAACCTATAGTGTTCCATTGAAGCATTGAGTAATATAGGCTTGGGAAATGAATAGTAAACTGTATCGAAGGTCAAGAATTCCCCCTTAAAACATGTCAGATCACATATGAGCACAAAGTTCATGTAAGAATGCAATGTATGAAGGTTTATAAAGTTGGATCACGGTCTATAAACGCTTTACCAATGCCCTTAGTTTACCATTTTCTTCCAGGCCCTGTTTGGGCTGTTACACATTTACTTGAACTTGTACGACTTCCTACGTTATGTGTGACCTTGACATGCTATACATGCTCATGATTGATCCTCACATTTCATTAAGTGCATGATATGACTCCATAAGCATACATAACTCTCATAAGTGACTTGTAACTTAAGCCGTGCGTCGTTTACTTGGTTTGGGTCGTGTCTTACCTTTGTTAGTACGTTTGTCTTCCTAGGTGGTGTGTCTCCGACCGAGTAGTCCATTGCTCGTGGTCGACCTTTGAGGTTCTTGGTAAAGGTGAGGAGCTATATACTTATGAAACAATTTCAAAACTGTGGACACCTATAGCCTTTCATATTTGTTGGTTTTGAACTCCCGTTTTGAAAACGTATATTTAGGGTTTATAAGCCAAGTTTTTTTAGCTTTGCTCGTATTATGAATATTTGCTTTTGGAAAACGGTTTACAAGTAAAACTTAAGTTTTGGTATATGGGATACATACCCAAAATGGTTTCGGAACTTTCATTTGAATAATATGTATGTGTAAGTTGTGTAGCGAGGTTATGATGTACCTCGCAAGGACGCTTGCTTGGGGAAATCGAATTTGAGCTCGGGGGATGGAGGTGAGAGATATTCCGGGAAGGCAAAGGCCGACGGATGTCCTTATCCAAAGTTCCCACTTGTGGACAAGACTACAAAGACTCCGAGGAGGTTCGGGGTTGAAGTTTTCTTGGAGAGAGCTAGGTTTCATGGACCGAATTCTCTTTGTTATGGATGATCGAGGGATGTACACCCTCTGCATCAACGGTGTAATGGATGTTTTGAGTTGATTTCTTGGTTTGGGAAGATCGGATGGAGTGCTCGTTCTCGCCGAGCCGGTTATGTGTGGTTTGTGATCCATATTTTCTAAAACTTGCATTTACTTCGAAAATGAGTTGGACCATGAACACCTTTGTTTTGAGCATGCATTGAACCTTATATACCCTATATATATTGTGAACTTCTCCTCACCGGTTCCTTTGAGCTGACTCCCTTTATCTTTCATGTCCGCAGGTCGCGTTTTGGTGTCAAGCTAGGCGGGGGCTTTTGAGAGTCTTGTTTAAGTGGTCTAGTTTGTACTCGTTATGCATGTAGCATACTTTGTTACTTATGTCTTATGCTTTGTTTTGGGGATTATGGACTTAATATGTATGATGTTTTATTATGCTAGTTTCGACCGTGATTGTAGCACCCCGCACGTGAGGCACCACATCCCCCGCACTATGGCTCAACACGAGTAACGAAATGGTAAATCCGCACCCGTATTAAACCATAGCGAACGGGAGACAAACAGAAAATCTTCTTAAGCTAGGTGGTACTTAGACCCTGCAATTAATAATTAACCAACAAGACACAATGCAACGGAGAACTAAAACCAAACACATGCATTGGCCACGGGCCTGCAGAAATTAAATACACGAACCACAGGCAGACTTGGGCTCCTCAGGCCTCTTTTAATTCATAACAAGGCCTGACAAGGCAATTCAGTGACAATTACATAAAGCTTCCAAGTCATAGTATTATAGAATGGAATCATGCATAAATTAGATACATTGAGACTCTCCTAACTGAACTTGACCGACTTAAAGACTCCACACAACTCCACCTAGCTCGAAACTCCAAAGCCAAACCTGCGCACTAAAAGGTTGGGGAGGGAGAGGGTCAGTCTCTAGAAGACTGAGTGAGCAGGAGCGATATAAGTATATAAAACATGCACATGCAAGTCATAAATCCCGAGCAAAGGTTTTATTGGAAGTTAGTTCCCACGAAGGGCAAGAAAATAAATAAACAATGCTCGAACTTTACGACTAATTCATATTAAATTCATTAGGTTCATAATTCAGACATAAACATAAAGGCTCGGCGAGTGAGCGTGCATCATCTCCAACCAAACTCCGACCGTGTACAACAAATATCATTAATATCTTAAATAGGTGGTCATACAATATATCATAATACACGTAGATCATATATCATATCATAAAATATATTCGTTTGGGCAATACGTGTCCCGGCCTTCCCGCACGGTGCATAACAATCATATCACAACATAATCATATTCATAAAACAAGTTCCAACCTTCTTCCTCCGGCGGTGGACGGGTTTGCAAGGTCCGACCACCTAAACATATCATTATGGCTATGAGGTTCATGAGGCCTCAAAGCCCGGCTAGCGTTTCCACGTCAAAAACTCCTTGACGAGGTCTGTTTCGCCGTAACATAGTGGAACTAGCACATGGGATCACCGTCGGCCCATGCCTCCCCGGAAATATATCAGTTCATGTGAAACATATCATACATAAACATAATTCATTTGAAAAGGGTTTACCCGATCAATATTTACTCGATACGTTTCATTTGAAAACCATATATATAACTATATTAGGTTTTTGGCCAAAGCTTGTCACATACGGTTGTAGGGTTTAGTTTAACGCCCCGCTCATCTGATAAATAAGGTACGTCACCTTTCAACATTTTTATGTGTTTAATTATGTGATTGGTGCGTTGTGTGGCCCTCTTTTGAACTCTTTTAGAGTTAGGGCCCTTTTTGTAATTTTCTTCTTTTAGGGGGTTTTTCCGGTCACTTCTCGTTCGGTAGAGATTTTGACTTCTTTGACCCCTCCTTTGTGTTCGGGGCATCGAGACGAGTCCGTAGACTCTAAGTTTGCCCAATTCTGACTTCGTTAGCCCGTTCTTCCGACCGTTTCTGCGTACGAGGACCCGAGATATATACTCGAGTTTCCTCGTTTTGCGTGCCAAAATCAGATCAGCAGCCTTCATCGTCTTCCTCCAGAGACAGGCACTAATCACATGCAGTGAAGGTGTGAAAACACACACATGCTCGTTCTCCCTCGTTTCTCGATGGAATTCGACGAATCAATAGTTGAAATTCATCAGCTCGACGAGCCCGTCACAACCGTACCAGTTTCGTGGCCAACAGAAGACTGACAGCGGCGCATCGGCGGCCTGAAAGTGGCGGGTGGTGCCACCTCTTCGCCGGCGGCGTTCTGGCGACCCTCACCAGCCAACAACCACCTAACCCCACGTTTTCGACTCTTCCCCGTTCCATTTCCAGCCTCCTTTTTGAGCAAATCGCAGTGGAGATGGCCGAATCGGCGGAGGCACAGTGACGGAACTTCGGCGGCGATGTGGACCCTCTTCCCGACGGGTTTTGGTGGTGCAGCCTTCACGAAAGTTGCTTGGAATTACGAGACTTAGCGGATGGCATCGACGGCGCTCAGAGAACCGGCCGGCGGTGGTGGACCGGTGGCGGACCAGGCCTGGACCGGCGGTCTGATTTCCGGGCGGTTTGACTTGGGGCTTTTGTAGGGCTCGTTACAAGCTTTCCAACGGTATGCTCGGATTTCATTTTGGTTTTACGGTTTATGTTTAATTTCAGTTTTCGTACAAGGGTTTAAGTTCGGTTTTTTGTCAACGAAGTCCGACGTGTTTGGTATTTTCTGAAATTGATTGAGGGCTTTTGTTGAGCAGGCCGAGACGTACATTTTTGTCCTTCCGGGGATTTTTCCGACCACCGGAGGTGGTGTTCCGGTGGCGGCCGGTGGCTGTTCGACCGGCTACGATAGCGGCATTCCGGTGACTTTCGGACAGAAAGTCCCTTTCGTTGTGGTGAGTCCAACGCCACTTTCCGTTCGTCAATCGGATGCCCGGTTGAATTGTTGTGATTTATTTTGTGTATTTCTATTTATTTGAAATTAATTGTTTAATTGCAATGAATTGTCAATTGCTTGATTTGTCGATCAATATGAATTCCAATGTGTGCGAAAGCATGTATTAAATGATCTATGATATATGTTGATGCTTTGTTTAGCAATTTGAACTCCGATGTACCGTATTTGAGCTATTTGTCTAATTTGAAGGGGTGTTTGTGTAATTTTGTAAACAATATGAATATTGTTTGATTTAATTAGGTAACCTTGTAATTGAATCTGTTAGTGATGAATGAATTAAGTATGCCAAGTGTGAATTATATAAAATTGATATAGTTGGAATTGATATGCGACTTTGTGAGATTTAAATAATTTGAATGACTCTATTTAGTTTATTTTATAATTGTAAACCGGATATACTTGAGTTATAAATATTATATGAAGTTCATGACTTGATTGCAAGGAATTATGAAATGATTAGGCTTGAAACCCTCATGTATGGAATGTACTTGAAAGAATTACTTGATTATGTAACTTCATAACATCATTTTACTTCTTATACATCTCATATCATGTGTTTAGCATTGCCGTGCGTCTATGTGGTTTCATTTTGAGTCAATTCTCACAAGTACCCATTGTTCCTTCTCTTGTACAGTTTGTTTCCAGGGCGGAGACTTCCAAATTGAATAGGCACCCGTATTGCTCCTGTTTCTTATCTCGTGGTTCCAGGTGAAGGTGTTTTCGTTCTAGTTACATATCAAACCCTATAACCCTTATGTGAAAAGCTTTGCCCAAAACCTTATGATTATATATGTTACTTTTAAAAGTGGAGTCATCGAGTAAATACTGATTGATCGAGTAAAGATTGATCGAGTAAATATTGATTGATCGAGTAAATACTGATCGAGTAAACCCCTTTTCAAATGGATTATGAAATATGGTATGATTCTTATGAATCAAATGTTTTGGCGAGAAAAGAAAGAATGATTGATTGATTGCACAGAATGGGGCCCAGGGGCTTGGTGTGAGTGGGGACCCGAGGAGGCAAGGGCTAACGGTAAACCCTCACACTAGTCCCACTATTGAACGGCGGTACCGGACCTGGTCAGGAGATTGGCGGGGAAAGGGAGCTGAGTGCCATCTGGGGAGTCATGTAACCCCTTTTGGTCAATGATTGGGTGGTCGGGCCTTGCAAACCCACCACCAACCCGGAGGAAGAAGGTTGGAACTTATTTATGATTGAAAATGATTGATTGATTGATTGATTATTGATTGATAGGCACTGTGTGGGAAGACCGGGAATTGGATTGCCCAAACAAATATATTTAGGACATGGCATGTGATCTGAGTGTATTATGATATATTGCATGATCACCTATTTAATGTATTAATGATATTTGTCGTACACGGTCGGAGTTTGGTTGGAGATTGTGCACGCTCACTCGCCGAGCCTTATTGATTGAGTATGATTTATAAACTTATTGAATTTAATATGAATAGTCGTAAAGTCCGAGCATTGCTTAGTCATTCTTTTGCCCTTTTTGGGAACTAACTTTAAATAAAACCTTGCTCGGGATTTATGACTTGCATGTGCATCTTTCTATATGATATGTATCGCTCCTACTCGCTCAGTCTTCTAGAGACTGACCCCTCTTTCCCCCTTTTTCCAGTTTCTTTTGCAGGCGTTGGTTACTAGGCGGAGTTAGAGTGTCGAGTCATTGTTCTAGTTTCACTCATTTACACTCACTGCATATTATATTGTCTTTAAGTATTGTATTGATTAATTATTGATTTATTATTGTTGGTCGGTGTGCCCTTATTGAATTGATATTGATTCGGGACCGGTTAGGACAGGTTCTGGAGCTAGTTGAACCCGTTGTTATGATTGTTTCCTTGTATTGATTCGGGACAGGTTAGGACAGGTGTACTGATTAGTGGAACCCGTATTTATATTCGTATTGGATTTCATATGTTTCATGGATATTACGTAAATGATTTCCTTGCTTCCGCATTTTGGTTTTTGGTTATTGGTTCCAGGGTTAGCTACCGCCTAGTCAGAGTTGTTCTTTTGTGTAACGCCCCAAATTCCGGAAGTTCAGGTAAGCACGCCACGTGCGGGTCTTCGGGAGTTGGGAGTTTAATTTTATACATTTACTTGCTTATTATGATCTCTTTATAATATTATGTGCATTATACATTTCTCTATATTTATACGAATTAACTTTTAATATGAAATTCGTGAATTAAGTGATAATGTGTTTAATTGTACTATGTGACTTTAATTGATCATTTCATGAAATTATGGACTTAAATGCATAACTTGGTTTGGAGCTAATTGATCTTTTGGATAGGGATGATACTTGATTGCATTCATTTAAATAACCTAGGGACTTGTTTGCAAATTGGGTGCAATTGTTATGTTTAGTGGATGATATAATATATCTAGTATATGCATCTGTTCCAACACTCTCATACATTACATACACACAAGAACATCACACACACACACACTAAGGATCGGTCATTACACATTCAAGAGAGAGGAAGGAAGATTTCATCTAATCTCAAGCTATAATTGAAGAACTTTGGAGCTAAGATCGTCAACATCACCACATCTTCACCTCATCATTTCTCTTCTTTCATTTCAAGGTAGATATTGGAGAATATTTGAAATCCTTGATTGAGCATATGAGTAGGGTTTGTGTAGCACCCAACACGTGAGGCACCACATCCCCCGCACTAAGGCTCAACACGAGTAACGAAATTGTAAATCCGCCCCCATATCAAACCCTAGCGAACGGGAGACAAACATAAAACCTTCCTAAGCCAGGCGGAGTTAGACCCGACAATGAATACCAAACCACAAAGTATAAAGCATAGCAAAGCCATAGTTCAATAATATCAATCATAACCAGAATCGGGCTCTTCTGGCCTCTTTTACATAATAACAAAGCCCCGTAAAAGCAATTCAATACCAAATACATGAATGTTCAATCTCATAATATAATCGAAATGAGTCATACATAATTCCAATACATGAATGAGTGAAGAGACTCTCCTAATCTAACTCGACTCACTCAAAGACTTCAAACACCTCCGCCTAGCCAAACTCCAAGGATCAAACCTGCACACTAGAAGAGTGGGGAGGGAGAGGGGTCAGTCTCTAGAAGACTGAGTGAGCAGGAGCGATACATATATATATAAAACATGCACATGCAAGTCATAAATCCCGAGCAAAGTTTTATTTGATTTTAGTTCCTAAAAAGGGCCAGAAAATAGATAAACAATGCTCGACTTTTACGACTAATTCATATTAAATTCATTACATTCATAAATCATACATAAATATAAGGCTCGGCGAGTGAGCGTGCACAACCTCCATCCAAACTCCGACCGTGTACATAAATATCAGTAATATATTGATTAGGCGATCAGGCAATATATCATAATACACACATACCATAAATCATAACATAACATATGCGTTTGGGCAATCCGTGTCCCGGCCTTCCCGCACGGTGCATAATTCTATCAAAACATATACATAAGAAAAGGCGGAAATCCTAACCAACCTTCTTCCTCCGGGTGGTGGACGGGCTTGCAAGACCCGGCCACCGGTTATACAGGGGCCAATGGGGGTACATGAATTCCCCAAAGACACTCAGCTCCCATTCCCCGCTAAACCTCCTAGCGAGGGCCGGTATCACCGTAGTTGGTTGGGACTAGTATATGGGATCCCCGTCAGCCCTTGCTTCCTCGGTTAGCCACATATACTAAGTCCCGGGGCCCGAGAAATCAGAAATCAGAAATGTGACTCGCCAAAACATATCAATTCATAAGTACATATCATAATTCATAAATCATTTGAAAAGGGTTTACTCGATCAATACATACTATAAGAAATCATACCTTACCGTGTAATTCGGCATATGCTATATACGTACCTCTCCGTGTCATCCTATTCCGTAGCTAGCATGAAGACACACGGTTTGGAGCATAGCCTCATTACAAAACCATTTTTAAGTTATACGTTCATACGCATAATTCAGAAGGATTTACTCGATAACTTCATTTGAAAATCATATATATGTAATCATAAGGTTTTGGCCAAAGCTTTTCATAAGGGTTGTAGGGTTTGTACATAGCTAAAATAAAAACCACCCTCACCTGAACCATGATGAAACAAGGATCGAGCACCAAGTGCCTGAACGATCAAAAGCTCTCCACCCTGGAGATAAACTGTACAAAAGACCACAAGACGTGTTCGTGAGACTCAAGACTCTAAATGAACCATATATGACGCACGACAATGCTCAAGCATGATATGAAGGCATAAGGATCATATTAAGTCATGGAATGTTCATGTGCATTATTAAGGCATTTAACTCATATATCCAAGTCATTCACTCATTCATTCATTATCATTCAATTCATATTCCCAATCAATTTATTTCAAGAACTCAAATAGGAGCATAGAACATGTTCAAGCTCTTCCATAATGCTACCACATACTTCATATTACATAACATAGCATATATCCAAGGTTTGACAACAAGAAGAAGTCATATGATATAGAAAATAAGTGATGCGATTCATAAGCGACATATAAACACACGTAAACGACATTAAGTAAAAGCATGCCTATAGCACATCCAAATGCCATGAAATTAAACCACAATACTCCTAACACATAGTAAAACAAGTTCCTAGTTCAACACAAAAGGAGATAAAGCCATTCAAGAGGTGAAACGAATCAAAAACCGAAAAGGAAGCAACACGGACTGCGCAGGGGAAGGGACACGGGGGTGTCACCATCCCTAGCCAAACTGAGCCACGGGCGTGGCTCAGTACAGAGCTGCCCAGAAGGTGTGACACGCCCGTGTCTCACTCTTATGAGTAAATGAGACACGGGGGTGTCACGGTACAGAACTACAACCGTTCACAAAGTTAAACCGGCAAAACTGATCCCTTACAAACTCAATCCAAAAACATACCAAATGAACTCCAAATGCTCTGAAACTTAATATACAACATATTTGGAATGTTATGAACATTTTTCATTTAGAGTACAAAGGCTAAATCACACGTTAAGATCATCGAATCCATGCAACAAAACTGGGTCGCCAAAATCGCACATATGAAACCTAATGATGCTATCATGCCTTGATCAAGTACTTAGGGGTTGAATTTGGATCTGAAACTTTGGGGAATGCATGCTAACATACTAAACAACTAATATACATCATATATATGCAAAATGGTACAATTTAAAGCACATTAGGGTGACCAACAACCACACATAGGCAACAGCAACAAATCTGTCATGGAGCATGCATAAAAACAGGCCATGTATTTCGGTTTTGAGGCTTCAAATGGATCCAAATACTTGAAACATGAATTCTAACATATATAACAATGAGTGTACATCAACTCCGAGCAATTTCACACGAAATGGAGACCATTTGATCAAGCAACAACACAAAATTTCACACAGCAGTTCGAAAAACAGGGGAAGTAGTTTGATCATCAAGTTTGGAGCTCCATATCTCAAAATTTTATAAAAGGAGCAAGAGATGAAATCCTCATAACATCATATACTATCAGTTAGGAAAGAAATAGGTCAAGAAACAAGCTCATATGATCATGTATAAGCAAGGAAATCAGCTACACAAGCAAATAGGTCACTAGAACAAAGATCCCCAAAAGTTCATACCAAACTCATAATTCAAACCCTAATCAAATCTGATCCAAATCAAGTTGTAAGGAGATTAAATCAAGTATAATAGAGTAGAGAAGACATAAATATTCATACCTTGAAGATTTGGTGAAGAAAAATGGTGATTTGAGCTCAAAATCACAAAGGATGGCCAAGGTTTTCTCTCTTCTCCTCTATCTCTCTCTCTCGATCAGTAGCTGCAGAAATGAGGGAGATATGGTTCGGTTTTTGCTGCTAAAAGGGAGAGGAAGGAGTTAACTCTAGGTACAAAAGTCATGGCTAAGGTGTGGTTAGGTTAAGAGGTGTTATGGGGTCCCACCATGAAGACTAGTCAACCAAAAGGAGTTCTTCTTGCACGAGTTGCTCGTTACGGTTGGATTTCGGAGGTCTTAATGATTTCAAAAAGGTATGAGGCTTATCCCATTGTCTCCGAATCGTCGATACGGAGGCAACGGAGGTGTCGGAATTTGAATCCGAATTCCCGAGCTCAAGATATCACGTACGGAACCAAGGGTGCGCTAATTGCTCGTTAGCCCCCGATTTGGTTCCACAAATCCAAATTAAATTCATAAACACGTTAAATAAATCCGAAAACATAAACCGAGCATAAAGACATGTTCATAACACACATATTCACAACATATTAAATTTCCATACCAATCCGATATCATTACACATATGAACGAAGCACAAATAGAACACTCATGCGCATGAACGAATTCATATTGTTATAAATGAATTACTAAAACTTAAATTCCATATTAAATAATTTTAAAGCCAACTTATAACATGTGCAAATTAATTATCGAAATTACCAAGATAGTTAAGGTAACACGAAACCTTAATTAAGAATTTAAACACTAAATATCAAAGTGAAATAAAATGAATTACTTAAAATAACCATAGTCTATAGTTTAAATTAAATATAAACACTTATACACAATTAATCATATAATTAATAATTAAATCGTGCAATTTATAAACAAATACGCCACATTATCTAAAACTGAAAAACTGGGGTGTTACAGTTTGATATTAGCTCTATGCTTTTATGTGTAGTCATGATTAGAAGCATGTTTGGCTCATATTTCCTTCATTTCTTGCATAAAACATGAAGTTATGTGAAAGTTGGAGTATATGAATAATTATGGGTTTTTGGGGAGTAATTCTTGGTGATTTGATGCATATTTATTGGTTTGATCGTTGTTTAGCTGAAGTATATTATGTATATATTGTTTTTGATCATTTATATTAGATTGAATTTGGTGTTTTGGTTGGATCTTAGTGTTGTTCGAAGTTGCCCTGTTTTTCTGTCACGCAGAGATGACACAGGCGTGTCATATTTGCTTTGTGTTGGGTGACACGGTGGTGCATGTTGGCTGGGTCGGTTTTTCTGTACCGTGACACGGGGGTGTCACGGTTTGCCTTGTTTTGGCGACACGGGCGTGTCACCTTCTTTTGCACGCATTTGGTCCTCTTTACCGTGACACGGGGGTGTCACGGCTTAGTGTATTTTGGTGACACGGGCGTGTCACCCTCTGTTTTCATGCATATTGTTTTGCGTGCATGGCTGTACGTGTATGTGTATATATACTTGGTTATTGACAATCATGTTCCTAATTGACATTCATTAAATCGTTATCGCATAACATATTGGTGCATGACGTTGCCGTTCGTCATAATTGGTTCTTTCGAGTCGAGTCTTATTTCACGTTTGTCCTTGTTGCACAGATCACGGTCCCGGTTTCGAGGAGCCCGCTCAGTAGGGTGCTCTCTTGCTTCCTCTTTGGGTGTTGGTCAAGGTGAGGTTTAAATTCTAAATATATAGAACCCTTACAACCCTTATCTGATTTTCGGCCAAAACGTATCTATATGTCTATAGTTTTCGAACCTTATGATTTTCAAATGATTTCACGAAAATTGATTGATTAATTGACGGATTGATTGTTTTGGCGAGTAACTATTGTTCACGTTAGGCCCGAGGGTAGTGTATTGAGCCAACCGGGAAAGCAAGGGCTGACGGGTAACTCTTGCACTATCCTCACCATTGTGGGATCACCTCTGAATCCACCAGGAGGTTTGGTGGAGGAAGAAATCCCGTACGTGGGAGTCATGTTCCCGACGTACACCATGATTGGATGGTTGGGTCTTGCAAGCCCGCCATCACCCGGAGGAAGAAGGATTTATTGATTGAAATTGCTAATTGTGCACTGAACTGTTTGTGTGATCACCTAATTCAGTAATTAAATTGAAATATTGTACACTGTCGGAGAAAGGTTGGAGATTTGCCCCCACTCGCCGGGCCACTGATTGCTTGAATTGATTGTTAACTATAAATTGAATTGTTATAATCTCCGGCGGGGAAATTCTTGTTATTTAAACTTATTTTGTTTTCTTTCTAAAATCTTACCCGAGGTTATAAATTGCATGGTAATTGCGCATATACTTATTTATACCCCTCGCTCAGTCCGTGTTGGACTGACACCTCAACCTTTCTGTTTTGCAAGTTCGTGCTAGGCGGGAATTAGAGTCTCGTGTCTTTTATTCGGGTCTAGCACTACACCTTCATACTTTGTACATGTGTTGATACTAATTACTTTTGTAGTATATCTTGAATTATACTTGGATGGATATTGTAATGGTATGAATTGTCGGTACCTATAAGTAAATATGTAAATATGGTATCTATATGTATTTAATGCTTTTGCTTCCGCTATTTTATTGCTTTGAGTTGTTTTGGTTTTCATTGAGGGTACCCGCCTAGCCTCGTGTTTTTTTTTTTATTGCCTCCCGTTCGCCGTAGCTTCGGTTTATGTATGGATTGACCGTTTCATATGTGGATTGGAGCTATGGTGCGGGGGATGTGGCGCCTGGCGTTCCGGATGCGGGGGATGTAGCGCCTGGCGTGGTAGCAGAGCCCGGTTGCAAAACCGCGGCTCTAGTGTCGTGTCTGGTGAGTCTAAGCCGCACGGCATAGGATTATGTGATTATTTGAGAGTCTTGCATTTTAATTGAAGCTATTTGATTTTACTTGAATTATGTGATTCTTGTGTCTTGTGGATTGATTACATTTATTCATACTTGTTAATCAACCATGCATGTACAGTGGTTTTATTTCAGGATGCCTCGTGGAAGGCCCCGTAGAGAGCATTCTCCCGGTCATCGACATCATCATCGTGACCGAACTCCACCTCCACCCCCTCAAGCACAACCTCAGGACTTTTTAAATTCTATGGTTCAGTTAATTGATCAGAGATTGCGAGATTATCTGCCTCCTGCACCACCAGCTCCTCCTCCCGCGCCACCGGCCCCAATTTCAGTCATTTTGAGGGAATTTCAAAATCAACATCCACCCAGATTCTTTAAAGGGAACGATATGGTAGCGGAACAGTGGCTCAAAGAAATTGAGCGAATTTGGGAGCTTATCCCTTGCGAGACTCGAGAGAAAGCTAGGTGCACCCTTACTTTGATCCAAGGAGAAGCTTATTCTTGGTGGGAAAACACCAAGATTGTTCTAGATGCCGCTGAGGAAGAGGTTACATGGGAGGTTTTCACTAGGGAATTCAAGAACAAGTTCATTCCTCCCTCCTCTCGCACAAGAAGGCTTAGGGAATTTACGGAACTCAAGCAAGGGAATAGATCGGTTGCTGAATATATAGCCGAGTTCGAGAGATTGTCCAAATATACACCCAATATCGCCGGTGACGATTTTCATAAGGCTATGCAATTCGTGCAAGGTCTGAGGCCGGACATTCAAGCTGCAATAGAGGCTGTTAACACTAGTACTTGGAAGAAGGCTACCCAAAAGGCTTTGAAAGTGGAAGATTCGGTAAATGCTCGGAGATCTACCTATAGATCGAGTCAGGGTTCCGGCTCAGGATCAAGGTCGAATTATAACCCCGGGAAGAGGCCAATCACCTACGATGTCCCTCCACCGCAGTCTAAGGGACCGATGAAGAAATTCAAGCCTCAAGTGCCGGTTCAGAAAGCTCCCCGGGTTAGTCCTGCTGCACCACCTTCTACCGGGAAGCCGGGATGTACTTATTGTGGATGGCCTACCCATACTTATGAGAATTGCCGGCGTCGCTTGAATCTTTGTCTGGTTTTTGGGAAGGCCGATCATAGAGTGGATACGTGTCCGTATCGCCGGGATCAGCCTACCGGGGGTCAGAGGCCGATGATTAGAGCCCGAGCTTATGCCTTGTAAAGAGAGGAAGCGGATCCTGATATAGATCATGCAACCGTGGTGGAAGGTATTATTTGCATCCATGGCACAAACATACATGCTTTATTTGATCCGGGAGCTTCCCACTCCTTTATTTCCCGTGCTATTTCTGTGAATTTGCCTTTATGTGTTACTTTATCTTCTGCTTATTATCATGTTAGTACTCCTTTTGGTGGTAGTGTAAAAACTAACCAGGTTTTTCGAGAGGTGCCGGTGAGTATTGAGGGTCGGGTTTTCTCAACGGATTTCATTGAGTTGCCCATGTCTCGGTATGGTTCTATCTTGGGTATGGATTGGTTGTACCAGCACTACCCCATTGTTGATTGCCGGGCCAAGAAAGTTAGTCTGGGCTCTGAGGTTGTTACGGGTCAGGGTTCGAAGACGGTGCCTTTATTATCTTTTTCAGAAGCTCAGAAATTGGTTCGTGATGGGGCCATGGGGTTTATAGCCTATATTCTTAAACAATCGAAGGATCAAGTGAAGTTAGAGGAAACCGAGGTAGTTAAAGAGTTTCCTGAAGTGTTTCCTGAGAGGTTGGATTCGTTACCGCCGGAAAGGGAGATAGAGTTTATGATTGATTTGTATCCGGATGCCGAACCTTATTCCAAGACTCCATATAGGATGGCACCGGCGGAATTGAAGGAATTAAAAGTACAACTGGATGGTCTTTTGGAAGTTGGGTATGTAAGACCGAGCTCGTCACCATGGGGTGCTCCAGTTTTATTCGTGAAGAAGAAAGACGGTACTCTAAGAATGTGTATTGATTATCGGGAGCTTAATCGGATGACCGTTAAGAATAAGTATCCTCTTCCACACATTGAGGAGTTGTTTGATATACTCCAAGGGTCTAAAGTATATTCGAAGCTTCATTTGAGGCAAGGGTATTACCAATTACGAATTCGAGCGAAGAATATTCCGAAGACGGGTTTTAACACAAGATATGGGCATTTTGAATTCGTAGTCATGCCTTTTGGATTGACAAATGCTCCCGCCGCTTTTATGGACATGATGCATAGGATTTTCCAGCCGTTTCTTGATAAGTTCGTTGTAATCTTCATTGATGATATATTGGTTTTCTCTAAATCGACCGAGGAACACGCAAAGCATCTCAAATTAGTTTTAAGGACGTTAAAGGAGCATCAATTATTTGCGAAGTTTAGCAAGTGTGAGTTTTGGATCGACCGGGTTTCATTCTTGGGTCATATTATTTCGGGGAATGGATTAGAGGTTGACCCCTCGAAGATTGAAGCGGTGTTGAAGTGGGAGAAACCAAAGAACGCCTCCTAAATCAGAAGTTTCTTGGGACTGGCGGGTTACTATAGAAGATTCGTGCAAGATTTCTCTAAGATCGCTGCTCCTTTGACTCGGTTAACTAAGAAGGATGTGAAGTATTATTGGGATGAGAAATGTGAGAGAAGTTTCGATGTTTTGAGAGGGAGATTGGTTTCTGCTCCAGTGTTAACTCTTCCAGAGGGTTCAGAAGGATATGCTGTGTATACTGACGCGTCGAAGGAAGGTTTGGGAAGTGTATTAACTCAGAAGGGTAAGGTTGTCGCTTATGCCTCACGGAAGTTGAAGGATCATGAGAAGAACTACCCGACGCATGATTTAGAGCTTGCTGCTGTGATTTTTGTGCTCGGGAAATGGAGGCATTATTTGTATGGAGTGTCCTTCGAGATTTTCACCGATCATAAGAGCCTCCAATATCTTTTCACCCAAAAGGAACTCAATATGAGGCAGCGGAGATGTATGGAGCGACTAGAAGATTATGATTGTGTTATCAAATATCATCCCGGGAAAGCTAATGTAGTTGCTGATGCTCTAAGTAGGAAAGTGGGTGTTTCAAACTTGGAAATAGGTACAAGTAAGGGAGTTGAGCCTATTGTGATTAGAGCTCGAGTTTCCAATATCTCCATTTATCCGGATTTGAAGTACAGAATGTTCGAAGCTCAAGGAAAGGATCCGGGAGTTCAGAGATTGGTTTCTAAGGCTAGAGAGGATCCGGAGAGTCCATTTGGGTTCGATGAAACTGGTCTTCTTCATTTCAAGAACCGAGTAGTAGTACCCGATGATTTGAAAAAGGTATTGCTCGAGGAAGCTCACAAGTCAGCTTATTCAATTCACCCTGGAGGGAATAAGATGTACAAAGATCTCAAGCAGTTTTATTTGTGGCGTGGATTGAAGAAGGATGTAGCAGAGTTTGTGAAGCACTGCCTCACTTGTCAGAAAGTGAAAGCCGAACACCAGAAACCGGGGGGTCTTCTTCAGCCGTTACCTATTCCTGAGTGGAAGTGGGAACAGGTGACGATGGATTTTATATCCGGGTTACCTAGAGTGAAGGGTGGATTCGATGGTATTTGGGTGATTGTGGATCGTCTAACAAAATCTGCTCATTTTCTACCAGTCAGAATGTCCTTCAAGATTCTGAAATTGGCTGAGATTTACAACCGGGAGATTGTACGACTTCATGGTATTCCGGTGAGTATTATTTCGGATCGAGATCCCCGTTTTACTTCAAAGTTATGGCAAGAGTTACAAGAGATGTTGGGTACCAAGCTTCAGTTCAGTTCGGCGTTTCATCCACAAACTGATGGACAATCTGATAGGGTTATTCGGTACTTGGAAGATCTACTTCGAGCTTGTGCTTTGGATTTTCAGACATCGTGGCATGATCAACTTCCTTTGGTGGAGTTCGCTTACAATAACAGCTTTCAAGCAACGATTGGTATGGCTCCGTATGAATTGTTGTATGGGCGGAAATGTAGATCACCGTTGTTTTTTGATCTAGAAGAGTGGAAGTGGTCAAAACAGGAAGGAGTTAAGAAAGGGAGGAAGCTTGAGAAATCTTCTAAGGCTGTGGAAGCCATGATTGAGAAAGTTCGAATTATACAACACCGGATGAAGGCTGCACAAGATAGGCAGAAGAGTTATGCCGATATTCGTCGGAGGGATCTAAAATTTGAAGTGGGGGACCGGGTTTTCTTGAAGGTGTCTCCACGAAAAGGATTTTCTAGAATTGGAAAGGGAGGAAAGTTGAATCCCCGTTACCTAGGTCCATTTGAGATTATCGAGAGAATTGGGGAAGTGGCTTATCGAGTGGACCTACCTCCTAATCTTACCGGAATTCACAATGTTTTTCATGTATCTCAACTCAGGAAGTATTATCCGGATGAAACCGAAATTCTCCCCATTGAAGAAGTGGAGTTGGAACCGAATTTATCTTTTATACAGAAGCCGGTCGGAATATTGGACAGGAAATATCAAGAGTTGAGGAATCGGAATATTCCTATGGTGAAAGTCTTATGGCGGAGTGACAGGACTGAGGAAATGACTTGGGAACCGGAAGAGAAGATGAAGAAGTTTCACCCGGAGTTATTTTCATCCGACCAATGAATCTGGGGACCAGATTCTTCTAAGGGGGGGAGAGTTGTAACGCCCCAAATTTCGAAGTTCAGGTAAGCACGCCACGTGCGGGTCCTCGGGAGTTGGGAGTTTAATTTTATACATTTACTTGCTTATTATGATCTCTTTATAATATTGTGTGCATTATACATTTCTCTATATTTATACGAATTAACTTTTAATATGAAATTCGTGAATTAAGTGATAATGTGTTTAATTGTACTATGTGACTTTAATTGATCATTTCATGAAATTATGGACTTAATTGCATAACTTGGTTTGGAGCTAATTGATCTTTTGGATAGGGATGATACTTGATTGCATTCATTTAAATAACCTAGGGACTTGTTTGCAAATTGGGTGCAATTGTTATGTTTAGTGGATGATATAATATATCTAGTATATGCATCTGTTCCAACACTCTCATACATTACATACACACAAGAACATCACACACACACACACACTAAGGATCGGTCATTACACATTCAAGAGAGAGGAAGGAAGATTTCATCTAATCTCAAGCTATAATTGAAGAACTTTGGAGCTAAGATCATCAACATCACCACATCTTCACCTCATCGTTTCTCTTCTTTCATTTCAAGGTAGATATTGGAGAATATTTGAAATCCTTGATTGAGCATATGAGTAGGTTTTGATGTTAGCTTGATGCTTTTATGTGTAGTCATGATTAGAAGCATGTTTGGCTCATATTTCCTTCATTTCTTGCATAAAACATGAAGTTATGTGAAAGTTGGAGTATATGAATAATTATGGGGTTTTGGGGCCTAATTCTTGGTGATTTGATGTATATTTATTGGTTTGATCGTTGTTTAGCTGAAGTATATTATGTATATGTTGTGTTTGATCATTTATATTGGATTGAATTTGGTGTTTTGGTTGGATCTTAGTGTTGTTCGAAGTTGCCCTGTTTTTCTATCACGCAGAGATGACACGGGCGTGTCATATTTGCTTTGTGTTGGGTGACACGGGGGTGCATGTTGGCTGGGTCGGTTTTTCTGTACCGTGATACGGGGGTGTCACGGTTTGCCTTGTTTTGGCGACACGGGCGTGCCACCTTCTTTTGCACGTATTTGGTCCGCTGTACCGTGACACGGGGGTGTCACGGCTTAGTGTATTTTGGTAACACGGGTGTGTCACCCTCTGTTTTCAGGCATATTGTTTTGCGTGCATGGCTGTACGTGTATGTGTATATATACTTGGTTATTGACAATCATGTTCCTAATTGACATTCATTAAATCGTTATCGCATAACATATTGGTGCTTGACGTTGTCGTTCGTCATAATTGGTTCTTTCGAGTCGAGTCTTATTTCACGCTTGTCCTTGTTGCACAGATCACGGTCCCGGTTTCGAGGAGCCCGCTCAGTAGGGTGCTCTCTTGCTCCCTCTTTGGGTGTTGGTCAAGGTGAGGTTTAAATTCTAGATATATAGAACCCTTACAACCCTTATGTGATTTTCGGCCAAAACGTATCTATATGTCTATAGTTTTCGAACCTTATGATTTTCAAATGATTTCACGAAAATTGATTGATTAATTGACGGATTGATTGTTTTGGCGAGTAACTATTGTTCACGTTGGGCCCGAGGGTAGTGTATTGAGCCAACTGGGAAAGCAAGGGCTGACGGGTAACTCTTGCACTATCCTCACCATTGTGGGATCACCTCTGAATCCACCAGGAGGTTTGGTGGAGGAAGAAATCCCGTACGTGGGAGTCATGTTCGCGACGTACACCATGATTGGATGGTTGGGTCTTGCAAGCCCGCCATCACCCGGAGGAAGAAGGATTTATTGATTGAAATTGCTAATTGTGCACTGAACTGTTTGTGTGATCACCTAATTCAGTAATTAAATTGAAATATTGTACACTGTCGGAGAAAGGTTGGAGATTTGCCCCCACTCGCTGGGCCACTGATTGCTTGAATTGTTTGTCAACTGTAAATTGAATTGTTATAATCTCGGGCGGGGAAATTCTTGTTATTTAAACTTATTTTGTTTTCTTTCTAAAATCTTACCCGAGGTTATAAATTGCATGGTAATTGCGCATATACTTATTTATACCCCTCGCTCAGTCCGTGTTGGACTGACACCTCAACCTTTCAGTTTTGCAGGTTCGTGCTAGGTGGGAATTAGAGTCTCGTGTCTTTTATTCGGGTCTAGCACTACACCTTCATACTTTGTACATGTGTTGATACTAATTACTTTTCTAGTATATCTTGAATTATACTTGTATGGATATTGTAATGGTATGAATTGTTGGTACCTATAAGTAAATATGTAAATATGGTATCTTTATGTATTGAATGCTTTTGCTTCCACTATTTTATTGCTTTGAGTTGTTTTGGTTTTCATTGAGGGTACCCGCCTAGCCTTGTGTTTTTTTTTTATTGTCTCCCGTTCGCCGTAGCTTCGGTTTATGTATGGATTGACCGTTTCATATGCGGATTGGAGCTATGGTGCGGGGGATATGGCGCCTGGCGTTCCGGGTGCTATATCCCAAGGCGGTATCAGAGCCCGGTTGCAAAACCGCGGCTCTAGTATCGTGTCTGGTGAGTCTAAGTCGCACGGCATAGGATTATGTGATTATTTGAGAGTCTTGCATTTTAATTGAAGCTATTTGATTTTACTTGAATTATGTGATTCTTGTGTCTTGTGGATTTGATTACATTTATTCATACTTGTTAATCAACCATGCATGTACAGTGGTTTTATTTCAGGATGCCTCGTGGAAGGCCCCGTAGAGAGCATTCTCCCGGTCATCGACATCATCATCGTGACCGAACTCCACCTCCACCCCCTCAAGCACAACCTCAGGACTTTTTAAATTCTATGGTTCAGTTAATTGATCAGAGATTGCGAGATTATTTGCCTCCTGCACCACCAGCTCCTCCTCCCGCGCCACCGGTCCCAATTTTAGTCATTTTGAGGGAATTTCAAAATCAACATCCACCCAGATTCTTTAAAGGGAACGATATGGTAGCGGAACAGTGGCTCAAAGAAATTGAGCGAATTTGGGAGCTTATCCCTTGCGAGACTCGAGAGAAAGCTAGGTGCACCCTTACTTTGATCCAAGGAGAAGCTTATTCTTGGTGGGAAAGCACCAAGATTGTTGTAGATGCCGCTGAGGAAGAGGTTACATGGGAGGTTTTCACTAGGGAATTCAAGAACAAGTTCATTCCTCCCTCCTTTCGCACAAGAAGGCTTAGGGAATTTACGGAACTCAAGCAAGGGAATAGATCGGTTGCTGAATATATAGCCGAGTTCGAGAGATTGTCCAAATATGCACCCAATATCGCCGGTGACGATTTTCATAAGGCTATGCAATTCGTGCAAGGTCTGAGGCCGGACATTCAAGCTGCAATAGAGGTTGTTAACACTAGTACTTGGAAGAAGGCTACCCAAAAGGCTTTGAAAGTGGAAGATTCGGTAAATGCTCGGAGATCTACCTATAGATCGAGTCAGGGTTCCGGCTCGGGATCAAGGTCGAATTATAACCCCGGGAAGAGGCCAATCACCTACGATGTCCTTCCACCGCAGTCTAAGGGACCGATGAAGAAATTCAAGCCTCAAGTGCCGGTTCAGAAAGCTCCCCGGGTTACTCCTGCTGCACCACCTTCTACCGGGAAGCCGGGATGTACTTATTGTGGATGGCCTACCCATACTTATGAGAATTGCCGGTGTCGCTTGAATCTTTGTCTGGTTTGTGGGAAGGCCGATCATAGAGTGGATACGTGTCCGGATCGCCGGGATCAGCCTGCCGGGGGTCAGAGGCCGATGATTAGAGCCCGAGCTTATACCTTGGAAAGAGAGGAAGCGGATCCTGATATAGATCCTGCAGCCGTGGTGGAAGGTATTATTTGCATCCATGGCACGAACATACATACTTTATTTGATCCGGGAGCTTCCCACTCCTTTATTTTCCGTGCTATTTCTGTGAATTTGCCTTTATATGTTACTTTATCTTCTGCTTATTATCATGTTAGTACTCCTTATGGTGGTAGTGTAAAAACTAACAAGGTTTTTCGAGAGGTGCCGGTGAGTATTGAGGGTCGGGTTTTCTCAACGGATTTCATTGAGTTGCCCATGTCTCGGTATGGTTCTATCTTGGGTATGGATTGGTTGTACCAGCACTACGCCACTGTTGATTGTCGAGCCAAGAAAGTTAGTCTGGGCTCTGAGGTTGTTACGGGTCAGGGTTCGAAGACGGTGCCTTTATTATCTTTTTCGGAAGCTCAGAAATTGGTTCGTGATGGGGCCATGGGGTTTATAGCCTATATTCTTAATCAACCGAAGGATCAAGTGAAGTTAGAGGAAACCGAGGTAGTTAAAGAGTTTCCTGAAGTGTTTCCTGAGAGGTTGGATTCGTTACCGCCGGAAAGGGAGATAGAGTTTATGATTGATTTGTATCCGGATGCCGAACCTTATTCCAAGACTCCATATAGGATGGCACCGGCGGAATTGAAGGAATTAAAAGTACAACTGGATGGTCTTTTGGAAGTTGGGTATGTAAGACCGAGCTCGTCACCATGGGGTGCTCCAGTTTTATTCGTGAAGAAGAAGGACGGTACTCTAAGAATGTGTATTGATTATCGGGAGCTTAATCGGATGACCGTTAAGAATAAGTATCCTCTTCCACACATTGAGGAGTTGTTTGATATACTCCAAGGGTCTAAAGTATATTCGAAGCTTGATTTGAGGCAAGGGTATTACCAATTACGAATTCGAGCGAAGAATATTCCGAAGACGGGTTTTAACACAAGATATGGGCATTTTGAATTCGTGGTCATGCCTTTTGGATTGACAAATGCTCCCGCCGCTTTTATGGACATGATACATAGGATTTTCCAGCCGTTCCTTGATAAGTTCGTTGTAATCTTCATTGATGATATATTGGTTTTCTCTAAATCGACCGAGGAACACGCAAGGCATCTCAAATTGGTTTTAAGGACGTTAAAGGAGCATCAATTATTTGCGAAGTTTAGCAAGTGTGAGTTTTGTATCGACCGGGTTTCATTCTTGGGTTATATTATTTCGGGGAATGGATTAGAGGTTGACCCCTCGAAGATTGAAGCGGTGTTGAAGTGGGAGAAACCAAAGAACGCCTCTGAAATCAGAAGTTTCTTGGGACTGGCGGGTTACTATAGAAGATTCGTGCAAGATTTCTCTAAGATCGCTGCTCCTTTGACTCGGTTAACTAAGAAGGATGTGAAGTATTATTGGGATGAGAAATGTGAGAGAAGTTTCGATGTTTTGAGAGAGAGATTGGTTTCTACTCCAGTGTTAACTCTTCCAGAGGGTTCAGAAGGATATGCTGTGTATACTGACGCGTCGAAGGAAGGTTTGGGAAGTGTATTAACTCAGAAGGGTAAGGTTGTCGCTTATGCCTCACGGAAGTTGAAGGATCATGAGAAGAACTACCCGACGCATGATTTAGAGCTTGTTACCGTGATTTTTGCGCTCGGGAAATGGAGGCATTATTTGTATGGAGTGTCCTTCGAGATTTTCACCGATCATAAGAGCCTCCAATATCTTTTCACCCAAAAGGAACTCAATATGAGGCAGTGGAGATGGATGGAGCGACTAGAAGATTATGATTGTGTTATCAAATATCATCCCGGGAAAGCTAATGTAGTTGCTGATGCTCTAAGTAGAAAAGTGGGTGTTTCAAACTTGGAAATAGGTACAGGTAAGGGAGTTGGGCCTATTGTGATTAGAGCTCGAGTTTCCAATATCTCCATTTATCCGGATTTGAAGTACAGAATGTTCGAGGCTCAAGGAAAGGATCCGGTAGTTCAGAGATTGGTTTCTAAGGCTAGAGAGGATCCGAAGAGTCCATTTGGGTTCGATGAAACCGGTCTTCTTCGTTTCAAGAACCGAGTAGTAGTACCCGATGATTTGAAAAGGGTATTGCTCGAGGAAGCTCACAAGTCAGCTTATTCAATTCACCCTAGAGGGAATAAGATGTACAAAGATCTCAAGCAGTTTTATTTGTGGCGTGGATTGAAGAAGGATGTAGCAGAGTTTGTGAAGCACTGCCTCACTTGTCAGAAAGTGAAAGCCGAACACCAGAAACCGGGGGGTCTTCTTCAGCCGTTACCTATTCCTGAGTGGAAGTGGGAACAGGTGATGATGGATTTTATATCCGGGTTACCTAGAGTGAAGGGTGGATTCGATGGTATTTGGGTGATTGTGGATCGTCTGACAAAATCTGCTCATTTTCTACCGGTCAGAATATCCTTCACGATTCGGAAGTTGGCTGAGATTTACAACCGGGAGATTGTATGACTTCATGGTATTCCGGTGAGTATTGTTTCGGATCGAGATCCCCGTTTTACTTCAAAGTTATGGCAAGAGTTACAAGAGATGTTGGGTACCATGCTTCAGTTCAGTACGGCGTTTCATCCACAAACTGATGGACAATCTGATAGGGTTATTCGGTACTTGGAAGATCTACTTCGAGCTTGTGCTTTGGATTTTCAGACATCGTGGCATGATCAACTTCCTTTGGTGGAGTTCACTTACAATAACAGCTTTCAAGCAACGATTGGTATGGCTCCGTATGAATTGTTGTATGGGCGGAAATGTAGATCACCATTGTTTTTTGATCTAGAAGAGTGGAAGTGGCCAAAACAGGAAGGAGTTAAGAAAGGGAGGAAGCTTGAGAAATCTTCTAGGGCTGTGGAAGCCATGATTGAGAAAATTCGAAATATACAACACCGGATGAAGGCTGCACAAGATAGGCAGAAGAGTTATGCCGATATTCGCCGGAGGGATCTAAAATTTGAAGTGGGGGACCGGGTTTTTTTGAAGGTGTCTCCACGAAAAGGATTTTCTAGAATTGGAAAGGGAGGAAAGTTGAATCCCCGTTACCTAGGTCCGTTTGAGATTATCGAGAGAATTGGGGAAGTGCCTTATCGAGTGGACCTACCTCCTAATCTTACCGGAATTCACAATGTTTTTCATGTATCTCAACTCAGAATGTATTATCCGGATGAAACCGAAATTCTCCCCATTGAAGAAGTGGAGCTGGAACCGAATTTATCTTTTATACAGAAGCCGGTCGGAATATTGGACAGGAAATATCAAGAGTTGAGGAATCGGAATATTCCTATGGTGAAAGTCTTATGGCGGAGTGACAGGACTGAGGAAATGACTTGGGAACCGGAAGAGAAGATGAAGAAGTTTCACCCGGAGTTATTTTCATCCGACCAATGAATCTGGGGACCAGATTCTTCTAAGGGGGGGAGAGTTGTAACGCCCCAAATTTCGAAGTTCAGGTAAGCACGCCACGTGCGGGTCCTCGGGAGTTGGGAGTTTAATTTTATACATTTACTTGCTTATTATGATCTCTTTATAATATTGTGTGCATTATACATTTCTCTATATTTATACGAATTAACTTTTAATATGAAATTCGTGAATTAAGTGATAATGTGTTTAATTGTACTATGTGACTTTAATTGATCATTTCATGAAATTATGGACTTAATTGCATAACTTAGTTTGGAGCTAATTGATCTTGTGGATAGGGATGATACTTGATTGCATTCATTTAAATAACCTAGGGACTTGTTTGCAAATTGGGTGCAATTGTTATGTTTAGTGGATGATATAATATATCTAGTATATGCATCTCTTCCAACACTCTCATACATTACATACACACAAGAACATCACACACACACACACTAAGGATCGGTCATTACACATTCAAGAGAGAGGAAGGAAGATTTCATCTAATCTCAAGCTATAATTGAAGAACTTTGGAGCTAAGATCATCAACATCACCACATCTTCACCTCATCATTTCTCTTCTTTCATTTCAAGGTAGATATTGGAGAATATTTGAAATCCTTGATTGAGCATATGAGTAGGGTTTGATGTTAGCTTCATGCTTTTATGTGTAGTCAAGATTAGAAGCATGTTTGGCTCATATTTCCTTCATTTCTTGCATAAAACATGAAGTTATGTGAAAGTTGGAGCATATGAATAATTATGGGGTTTTGGGGCCTAATTCTTGGTGATTTGATGCATATTTATTGGTTTGATCATTGTTTAGCTGAAGTATATTATGTATATGTTGTGTTTGATCATTTATATTGGATTGAATTTGGTGTTTTGGTTGGATCTTAGTGTTGTTCGAAGTTGCCCTGTTTTTCTGTCACGCAGAGAAGACACGGGCGTGTCATATTTTTGTTGTGTTGGGTGACACGGGGGTGCATGTTGGCTGGGTCGGTTTTTCTGTACCGTGACACGGGGGTGTCACGGTTTGCCTTGTTTTGGCGACTCGGGCGTGTCACCTTCTTTTGCACGCATTTGGTCCGCTGTACCGTGACACGGGGGTGTCACGGCTTAGTGTATTTTGGTGACACGGGCGTGTCACCCTCTGTTTTCATGCATATTGTTTTGCGTGCATGGCTGTACGTGTATGTGTATATATACTTGGTTATTGACAATCATGTTCCTAATTGACATTCATTAAATCGTTATCGCATAACATATTGGTGCATGGCGTTGCCGTTCGTCATAATTGGTTGTTTCGAGTCGAGTCTTATTTCACGCTTGTCCTTGTTGCACAGATCACGGTCCCGATTTCGAGGAGCCCGCTCAGTAGGGTGCTCTCTTGCTTCCTCTTTGGGTGTTGGTCAAGGTGAGGTTTAAATTCTAGATATATAGAACCCTTACAACCCTTATGTGATTTTCGGCCAAAACGTATTTATATGTCTATAGTTTTCGAACCTTATGATTTTCAAATGATTTCATGAAAATTGATTGATTAATTGACGGATTGATTGTTTTGGCGAGTAACTATTGTTCACGTTGGGCCCGAGGGTAGTGTATTGAGCCAACCGGGAAAGCAAGGGCTGATGGGTAACTCTTGCACTATCCTCACCATTGTGGGATCACCTCTGAATCCACCAGGAGGTTTGGTGGAGGAAGAAATCCCGTACGTGGGAGTCATGTTCCCGACTTACACCATGATTGGATGGTTGGGTCTTGCAAGCCCGCCATCACCCGGAGGAAGAAGGATTTATTGATTGAAATTGCTAATTGTGCACTGAACTGTTTGTGTGATCACCTAATTCAGTAATTAAATTGAAATATTGTACACTGTCGGAGAAAGGTTGGAGATTTGCCCCCACTCGCCGGGCCACTGATTGCTTGAATTGATTGTTAACTGTAAATTGAATTGTTATAATCTCGGGCGGGGAAATACTTGTTATTTAAACTTATTTTGTTTTCTTTCTAAAATCTTACCCGAGGTTATAAATTGCATGGTAATTGTGCATATACTTATTTATACCCCTCGCTCAGTCCGTGTTGGACTGACACCTCAACCTTTCAGGTTTGCAGGTTCGTGCTAGGCGGGAATTAGAGTCTCGTGTCTTTTATTCGGGTCTAGCACTACACCTTCATACTTTGTACATGTGTTGATACTAATTTCTTTTGTAGTATATCTTGAATTATACTTGGATGGATATTGTAATGGTATGAATTGTCGGTACCTATAAGTAAATATGTAAATATGGTATCTATATGTATTGAATGCTTTTGCTTCCGCTATTTTATTACTTTGAGTTGTTTTGGTTTTCATTGAGGGTACCCGCCTAGCCTTGTGTTTTTTTTTTTTTGTTGTCTCCCGTTCGCCGTAGCTTCGGTTTTTGTATGGATTGACAGTTTCATATGTGGATTGGAGCTATGGTGCGGGGGATGTGGCGCCTGGCGTTCCGGGTGCTACATTTTGATTGTCACTCGTTCGCTGTGAGTCCGATTCATGTGTGGACTGCCTATTTCATATGTGGATTAGACTCATAGTGCGGGGGATGTGGTGCCTATCGTCCCAGGTGCTACATTTAGTATGTAACTAGAACGAAAACACCCTCACCTGAAACATGACGATACAAGGATACGAGTTACCGAGTGCCTAGTTGATCAAGATTTCTCCACCCTGGAGATAAACTGTACAAAAGACAACATGGCGTGTTCGTGAGACTTAAGACTCCAATGAACCATATATGACGCACGGCAATGTATGATCATGATGTGAATGCGTACGAGATGATATTATGCCATGAAGATGTTCATGTGCACTATTAAAGGATTTAAGGCATATAAATAAGCCATTCGTTCATTCATTCAAGAAATGAAGGTATCATACTCATTTATTTCATATCCTTTCATGAATCATGCCAAGTCAAGTTAATCAATCAATTTTAATCAATAAACGAAGGTTTCCCCTTCTTTCGATTCGTAATTCATAGTACTTTAAGTCAAGAATTCCATGAATTAAATCCAGAACTCATAAATCATATATTTCACATTTCATATAATTCAATCCAACAATTCAAATAACAATCATATCACGTACTATAACACGTTAATACTTAGAAAGTAAACATTTAATTACATTCAAATCATAATAGGAAATTAATTAACATGAAATACATAGCAATTTAATTTCCATAATTCAATTAAATCAAATAATATTTAATATATAATAAACATATATAAATTAAATATATATGCAAGTACATTATCATGCATGTAAATTAACATACACACGATATAAATTTCATGCATGCAATATTTAAACTTAAATCACACGTATAGGTTGCATGCATTAAGAATTCATTCAAAGCACTATACCTATATATATATATATATATATATATATATATATATATATATATATATATTCATACACCAATCTGCATGCATGAATTAAACAAACACTAATATGCATGCATTCTCTAGTGTAAATATATATATTCATACACGTAAATACACAAGCACATACACACCCTGCATGCATTTAATTATACAAACCATGCACAATTGAAACATGATGGAAAGAAGAAAGAAACGAAAGGAACAGAAGCAGCAAAAAGGGAAAGGAAGAACAGAAACAGCAGCGTAGCAACTACCCGCCCGGTTAGCCATCCCCGTTCCAATCTCCCCGGCCGGGTAGAGGGTACAGAAAGTTCTGCAACAGGAGTACCCGGCCGGGTACTCCCCATGAACAAACTCTCCCCGACCGGGGAGAGTGTTACAGCAGCAAACCAGCAGCAACAGCCATGAAACCGAAACAGGGGAAGAAAATAATGGAAAAAGAACAGGCCCAATCGAACACAACTTACAACCAAATACATGCCAACATAATAAGGTAACAACACAGCAGCAATACAAGCCTTAACTCTCACAAAGAAGTGGAAAACGAACAGCAGCAGCAGCAAGAAATTTAGCAGCAGTTTACGTGAGAAAACAGGGGGTAATTGAGTTCATAACAGGGCAAGAATTTAAATGATCAATCAACCATTTCTTCTCTAGAAAATAAGATAAAAAGAGGTAGCAAATAACATCAAAATAAGTCACTAAAGTTGGCAGAGGTTCGGTACGTGAAGGAGAGCAAATTCCAGTTGAAAATCCATTCAATTCATAACAATGTTAGTCATTCCAATCCTCAAAACCACATGAAATCTGACTCAAAATTAGGGATGAAAGGATCAAAATGACCAGAGATGCATGTACAACATAATCCTAACTCACCTTGATGATTGCAAGAAAATTGATCGAGATTTGAGCCCAAAACCTCAAGGGTTTGCACAGTTACGGAAAACTGGGGAGGCAGAAGCTTTGGCTGATCTTTCTGGCTTGTGTGAGGGGATGCTCGGTTAGGGATGGTTAGGGGAATATAGAGGATTGAACTAGGGTTAAAAGGCCACCAACCATAGTTAATTTGGTTAAGCTTTGATCAAGTTATGGTCATTTTAGTGAAAGGTGGTTGATTTGATGTCGTTTCGTTTTTCGGTTGGATTTCGGAGGTTCAAATGATTTCGGAAAAAAATATAAGGCTAAGTTTATTAAACTCGAATCTTCGATATGAGTTGAACGAAGTTCACGAAACTCGAATCCGAGTTCCCGAGCTCAAGGTATCACGTACGGAACCAAGGGTGCGCTAATTGCTCATTAGCCCCCGATTTGGTTCCACGAATCAAATTAAATTCGTTAACATATCAAACAAGTTCGAAAACATAAACCGAGCTTATAGGCATGTTCATAATACACTTATTTACGACATACTACAATTTCAAGACATTTCGATATCATTTCAAACAAGAACGATGCACAATTGAAACACTATGCACATGTTCATGCAATTCATGCACATTTCATAAAAAATCATGCATAATAAAATTTAAATAAATAAATCAAATTAAATTATAGACATAAATTAAGGTCACATGGTTAATTAATTAAAGCATGATTAATTAACATAACACTTAATTAGCATAATCAATAAACTAACAATAACTTAAAATAAACACTTGGAAATAATGTAATATTTAAAATAATATTAAATTAAAATAAATATTAGGTAAACTAAAATAAAATGAAATAATAACAATTTATAGAAAAATTTAAATATTTAAAACACTTATAACCAACTAATGACATAATTAAATGATTTAATTGCGAAATTTATAAACAATTACGACACATTTGTTTAAATGAAAAACCGGGGCGTTACAGTGATGGTCATTAGGATGATTTTACATTCCCGCATTTTGAGCATTATGTGCTGGACCGCGATGGTCATTTAATTGATGGATTTATATGTTGCTCTTATGAATATTGGTTACTTGATGTTTAAGCTTCCGCATATACTTGTGTTTGTTTACTCGCTTTGTGAGTCTAGTACCGCCTAGCTAGGTTGTCCGTTTGTCACCGCTTGCTTCGGTCCCGGCGGGTATATGGATAGTAATTCTATATACAAGCTAGGTCCATAGCACGGGATAGGCGTGGATGCCCTCCTTGGGGCGTTACAAATGGACTGCTACACGCAGGTTCTTGTTGCTGCTATGTAGTGACTGTTTTGCTACATCTTTCATGCATCTTATGGCCCCTTAAACTGCTGCATATGCCTGCTCTGTTGCTGCTACATTGTGCCCTGTTCTCACGCCCAGTAATCTGCTGCAGCTGCTGTTCTTTCCTTCTGTAACAATCTTCCCGGCCGGGAAGATTTAGTGTTTTATCTTTCCCCCGGCGGGGAGCTGCTGCCGAACTGCTGCTGCATGCTTTTGTTCTTGTTTTACATGGTTGTGTGTGCCTGTTTTCGAGCATGCAGGTGTATATAGTGTATATATATATTTGCATGCATTTGTGTTGTGTACTACGTGTATATATATTATATATATTATTTGTGCATGCAAGTGTGTGATATATTATAATATATATTTAGTCTTATTTAATATATGTATAAAATATTAATATGTTATATGATATATATATGTATAAAATATTATTTTTGTCTGTTAGTTAATTATAATGTAGCACCCTAACCCCCAGGGCACTACATCCCTCGCACTATAGCCTCGATCCACGTATGAAATGGAAAATCCATACATAAACCAGAACTACAGCGAACGGGTGACAATAAAAATGACGAGCTAGGCGGGACACTCTCCCCAACAAAACCAAAGCAACATGATAATGAAAGTGGAAGCAATAAAACCATTCGTACGTATAGGTACCATATTTACCGCATAGATACGTTTAGATACCAACTTAACTATCAATACATTATCATCTCTTCATAATATACATATTCTGGTATGCAAAAAGGGCTAATAACGATCATAACAAAAGATACTAAAAGTCCTATACATGAAGGTACGGTACTAGACTCGTGAAAATGCAAAACTCGACTGGACACCCGCCTAGCACGACCACGCGCTCAAGTACCTAAAAAGTGGAGTATCAGTCTACCGAAGACTGAGTGAGGGGCAATAAATATATATAACACACATCACATGCAAGGTGTAGCCTCGGGTGAAGACTTTGGAAATGAAAAGGATATATAATTCAAGAAATTTAATCTTTGCCCGAGATTACAACCAATCACTTTAACATTTTAACTTGATCAATTCATGAACATGTGACCCCGACGAGCAGGGGCGATTCTCCAACCTTTACACCAAACGTGACAATACGTGCTTGCTTTATCAATTCAATACATGATCATGAAATTCCGTTTAGTGCTCACATAGACAATTTCATGCTTGAAATCATGCAATAACCCGAGGATAACCCGACATGCCGGATTAATCCCCAGTCTCCTTCTTCCTCCGGTTGATAGTGAGTTTGCAAGGCTCAACTATCCACGACATGTTGTGTGTAGAGGACATGACCCTCTAGATACGGAACTCCTTGCACAACTAAACTCCTAGTGGCTTCGGGGGTGATCCCAACAATGTAAGGATAATTCAGGAGTTACCCGTCAGCCCTTGCTTTCCCGGTTGGCTAAAGAATTACCCTCGGGCCCACGTGCAATCATGTACTCGCCAAACTTGCTTAAAAATCATGACAATCATTGCTTTCTTGCTTAAAAGGTTTATAACTTTGAAAACGTTTATAATTATAATATGTTTTGGCCGAAAGTAGCAAATAAGGGTTTTAGGGTTCGATTTACTTAAACAAAACCTCACCTCTCTTACAAAATATGACAAGGATATACTCTACTGAGCTTGCTCCTCGTCCACGCCCTCGTGACCTGTGCAAACACGACGTGTATACTTGAGACAAGACCTAAAATGGACCAAATATGACGAACGACGGAAATGTATCGAGATGAGGATGAAAATGCAATGTGGCATGATAACATGTTGTTTCACTACATATTAGCACATATTATAGCAATTCGGGGTCAAAGAAGTCGTCGGATCGAGGGGCTATTTTCGTAATTTTATGCAGAAACTTTTGTTCTGCAAGTCAAGTGGGAACGGCCGTTCCGGACCCCTTTGAAAAAATGGGAACGGTCTTTCCCGTAAGCCCCAAAATCGTACCAACGATTTCCAATTTTAAAATGCGCCGAAGCTGGGAATGGCCCTTCCGGCATCAAGGCCAAAACAGGAACGGCCGTTCCCATGCTCGGCCGCCTCCTTTTAGTTTAAAAGAGGGGAACGCCCGTTCCCACTATGCCTTGAGGCTGGGAACGGCCGTTCCCTGTTTCTGCAACTTACAGAAGCAGAGCAAAAACAGGGGAAGCTCACGGGAATGCACAACAAAGCCACCAAATTCCATTTTCAATCAACAAAGCTATTCACTTCTGGAAATATGATACACATGTGTTCAATAGTTGATAAAATAACACTTAGACATATCAATCATGGAAAAATCATCAAGAATTCAAGATTCATGTTCATGATAAAACTTGATCATTCAAGCTCAATATTCAAAGATTCAAGCTATAAATCATGCCATAATCCAATATAAGGTCACATAATCATGCTTCCATCTACCAATAATCCATCTAGCATATCAAACTCAAACCCTAGTCATGTCTAATATGATCAACAATAATCTATTCATGCAAGACCAACCTTAAAATAGAAAGAAATGAAGAAGATGGATGATGATGATGATGATCAATTCCCCAAAACTTGGCAAATTTCTTGAAATCTTCATGATTGGATGAAAAATTACTTCTTCCCTTTTTCTTCCTTGGAACCGAGAGTGAAAAGAAGCAAACAAGTTGGGAGATTTTGTGTGTAATGAGAGTAGGAAGCTTGGAGATGCATATCACGTAAAACCCATTTTTGAAATGTGTGAATTATCCCATTTTACCATTTAATCCTCTAGCTCATAAAGTTATACAATTGAGTATTCATGGTTTTAAAATATGATCAATTGGATCCCTAAAAGATTATGCAATTAGGTCCCTAAAGTTAGAAAAAATAATCAAGTAGGGACAATTCGGTAATTAAAGCACTCTCGGTACTTGTTTCGTGCAATAAATATTTTCCGTGTCGTAAAATAATATATCAATGATATGAATTCAAATAATTTATTTAAACAATGTTTCATGAATTTTATAAAAATATGAATGCCACGTAAGAATATATTATGAAATTAAAGAACGAAATTAAAATCCTACGCTCAAAACACACACGTGGCGTGCTTACCTGTTCATCCGGAACCGGGGCATTACAACTCTCCCCCCCTTAGAAGAATCTAGTCCCCAGATTCTCTAGTCTTGTGTGAACAACTCCGGATGGAACCGTTTCATCTCATCTTCCGTTTCCCACGTGGCTTCCTCGGTTCTGTCACTTCTCCACAACACTTTAACCATGGGAATTCTCCGGTTCCTCAATTCCTGAAATTTCCGATCCATGATTTTAACCGGCCTCTGAACAAATGTCAAATTCGGTTTCAGCTCAAATTCTTCCACGGGGAGAATCGTAGTCTCATCGGGGTAATATTTCCTTAGTTGTGAAACATGAAATACGTTGTGAATCCCCGTAAGACTCGGTGGTAGGTCCAGTCGATAGGCTACCTCGCCTATTCTTTCAAGAATCTCGAACGGACCTAAGTAGCGAGGATTAAGTTTTCCTCCTTTCCCGATCCGGGTGAAACCTTTCCTTGGTGACACCTTCAAGAATACCCGGTCCCCAACTTCGAATTCTAGATCTCTTCGGCGCTTATCGGCATAGCTCTTTTACCTATCTTGCGTGGCTTTCATCCGTTGTTGAATCATTTGCACTTTCTCAATCATAGCTTGAACGACTTTGGAAGGCCTTTCAAATCTTTCACCCTTCTTTACTCCTTCCTGTTTCGACCATTTCCACTCTTCCAAGTCGAAGAACAACGGGGATCGGCACTTTCTTCCATACAGTAACTCGTAAGGAGCCATCCCGATCGAAGCCTGAAAGCTGTTATTATAAGCAAACTCAATCAAAGGAAGCTGTTCTGCCCACGCGTTCTGGAAATCCATCGCGCAAGCCCGAAGAAGATCTTCCAAATATCTTATTAATCTTTCAGTTTGACCGTCTGTTTGCGGGTGAAATGCTGTACTAAACTTAAGCCTCATTCCCAAAACGGCCTGTAACTCCTGCCACAACTTAGAAGAAAATCTCGGGTCTCGGTCTGAAACTATGCTCACCGGAATACCATGAAGTCGGATAATCTCTCGGTTATAGATTTCAGCCAACTTCGGGATCTTATAAGACATCCGGACCGGTAGAAAGTGAGCAGACTTTGTAAATCTATCCATGATTACCCAAATTCCATCAAACCCGCCTTTAACCTTCGGTAATCCGGAAACAAAGTCCATCGTTACTTGTTCCCACTTCCATTCGGGAATAGGTAATGGTTGTAGAAGTCCTGCGGGCTTTTGGTGCTTAGCTTTCACTTTCTGGCAAGTCAAGCAATGTTTCACATATTCTGCCACGTCTCTTTTTATCCCGTTCCACCAATAATATTACTTCAAATAGGACCCGTTTCAATTCTTCAGGTACTACTACTCTGTTTTTAAACCGAAGTAACCCAGTCTCATCAAACCCAAACGGACTCTCCTGATCATCCTTAGCCTTACTCACAAGCCTCTGAACTTCCGGATCCCTATTCTGAGCCTCAAATAACTGATTCTTTAATTCCGGCTAAATTGTGATATTAGAAACCCGAGCCTTTAGAACAATTGGAGCAACTTCATCGCTTTCCTTTATTTCCAAGCTCGATACACTCGCCTTCCTGCTAAGTGCATCGGCGACCACATTTGCTTTCCCGAGATGGTATTTAATTGTACAATCATAATCCTCTAGCTTTTCCATCCAGCGCCGTTGCCTCATATTTAAATCTTTCTGTGTGAACAAGTACTGGAGGCTCTTGTGGTCAGTGAAAATCTCAAAGGAAGTCCCGTAAAGATAATGTTTCCATTTCCCGAGAGCAAAGATCACGGCTGCAAGCTCTAGGTCGTGTGTCGGATAATTCCTTTCATATTCCTTTAGCTTTCGAGAAGCATAGGCGATCACTTTTCCTTTCTGAGTCAAAACACAACCTAAGCCTTCTTTAGAAGCATCTGTGTACACTGCAAACTCCTCTGAACCCTCGGGTAGAGTTAACACCGGAGCGGAGACTAACTTTTCTTTCAAAAAGTTAAAGCTTTGATCACACTTCTCGTCCCAGACAAACTTAACATCCTTCTTTGTTAATCGGGTCAACGGTGCAGAAATCTTAGAGAAGTCCTGAACAAATCTTCTATAATAACCGGCCAATCCCAAGAAGCTTCTAATTTCCGAGGCATTCTTTGGTTTCTCCCACTTGAGCACGGCCTCGATTTTCGAGGGATCGACTTCCAACCCTTTTCCCAAAATTACATGTCCCAAGAAAGAAACCCGATCGATCCAAGTGCTCGTCGCTCCCGCAGATCAAACATAAGCCTAACCAACGTCTGTAGTTATCATAATGATGTGTAGGAAGTCCACAAAATCTGCAACCCGGTTTCTGAGGTGGTTGTGGTGGCGCTGGGGCTCTAAGACCCCTTTGTAATGGCCCTATCGCCTTAAGCTTCTTCCCGGAGTCCTTCTGCGCGGGAGGTGCGGAGTAAATCATCGGCCTCTTTCCCGAGCTCGATCCCTGACCTGCTCTCGAGCCCGAAGCCTGTCCGGTCCGCTGAGTAGCTCTCCTAGCAATGTCAGAATTCTCAACCTTTAGGGCTTTTGCGGTAGCTTTTGCCCAGGTACTCGTATTAGCTGCTTTTAGTGCGTCCTGAATATCCGGTCTCAATCCCTGAACAAACTGCATCGCCTTGTGAAAGTCGTCATTCGCTATGTTGGGTGCATAGCGAGAAAGTCTCTCGAACTCGGCGATATACTGCCCCACCGATCTTCCTCCCTGTTTCAGCTCGGTGAACTCCCTCAACCCGCGAGTACGGGAAGCTGGAGGAATATACTTGTTTCTGAACTCCCGTACAAAGACCTCCCAGGTAATCTCTCTCCCGGCTGTCTCCAAAACGATCTGGGTGCTCTCCCACCAAGAATAAGCCTCGCCCTGAATAAGAGTAAGTGTACAGCGAGCCTTCTCCTGGGTATCACAAGGAATAAGCTGCCAGATCCTCTCGATCTCTTTCAGCCACATCTCTGCCTGAATATCATCGCCCTTGTAGAACTTCGGGGGACGCTGGTTCTGAAACTCTCGCAATATGGCAGAAATTGGGTTCTCCTGAGGTGCTACTGGTGCTGGAGGTGGTGGAGGAACCCTTTCCTGTAGCCTCTGATCAATTAGCCCCACTACCGCGTTCATGAAATCCTGGGGCTGTGCCTGGCTAGGTGGAGGAGGTGGTGACCTTTCCCGACGATGATGCCGGCGATGATGATGTTGCCTGTGTCTCGAGGATCGGTTACTGGAGTGTCTGTCGTGCTCCATCCAAAAATCAGATCACTACACATGCGTAGCTTGATTAATAAATGCAAATGTGTGCTTATAATTCAACAATGTTAATAAACACACATTCAGGAAGAATCAAATAGCTCAAGTAAGGCAAAATTCATGTAATCAAGTAATTCAGTGAAATGCAGACTCTCAAGTATCAAATAATCCTATGCCGTGCGACCTATACTGACTTGACACGACTCGAGAACCTCGGTTTTGCAACCGGGCTCTGATACCACCTGTAGATGTAGCACCCTAACCCCCAGGGCACTACATCCCCCGCACTATAGCCTCGATCCACATATGAAATGGAAAATCCATACATAAACCAGAACTACAGCGAACGGGTGACAATAAAAATGACGAGCTAGGCGGGACACTCTCCCCAACAAGACCAAAGCAACATGATAATGAAAGCGGAAGCAATAAAATCATTCGTACGTATAGGTACCATATTTACCGCATAGATACGTATAGATACCAACTTAACTATCAATACATTATCATCTCTTCATAATATACATATTCAGGTATGCAAAAAGGGCTAATAACGATCATAACAAAATGTACTAAAAGTGCTATACATAAAGGTACGGTACTAGACTCGTGAAAATGCAAAACTCGACTGGACACCCGCCTAGCACGACCACGCGCTCAAGTACCTGAAAAGTGGAGTATCAGTCTACCGAAGACTGAGTGAGGGGCAATAAATATATATAACACACATCACATGCAAGGTGTAGCCTCGGGTGAAGACTTTGGAAATGAAAAGGATATATAATTCAAGAAACTTAATCTTTGCCCGAGATTACAACCAATCACTTTAACATTTTAACTTGATCAATTCATGAACATGTGACCCCGACGAGCAGGGGTGATTCTCCAACCTTTACACCAAACGTGACAATACGTGCTTGCTTTATCAATTCAATACATGATCATGCAATTCCGTTTAGTGCTCACATAGACAATTTCATGCTTGAAATCATGCAATAACCAGAGGATAACCCGACATGCCGGATTAATCCCCAGTCTCCTTCTTCCTCCGGTTGATAGTGAGTTTGCAAGGCTCAACTATCCACGACATGTTGTGTGTAGAGGACATGACCCTCTAGACACGGAACTCCTTCCACCACTAATCTGTTAGTGGCTTCGGGGGTGATCCCAACAATGTGAGGATAATTCAGGAGTTACCCGTCAGCCCTTGCTTTCCCGGTTGGCTCAAGAATTACCCTCGGGCCCACGTGCAATCATGTACTCGCCAAACATGCTTAAAAATCATGATAATCATTGCTTTCTTGCTTAAAAGGTTTATAACTTTGAAAACGTTTATAATTATAATATGTTTTGGCCGAAAGTAGCACATAAGGGTTTTAGGGTTCGATTTACTTAAACAAAACCTCACCTCTCTTACAAAATGTGACAAGGATATACTCTACTGAGCCTGCTCCTCGTCTACGCCCTCGTGACCTGTGCAAACACGACGTGTATACATGAGACAAGACCTAAAATGGACCAAATATGACGAACGGCAGAAATGTATCGAGATGAGGATGAAAATGCAATGTGGCATGATAACATGTTGTTTCACTACATATTAGCACATATTATAGCAATTCGGGGTCAAAGAAGTCGTCGGATCGAGGGGCTATTTTCGTAATTTTATGTAGAAACTTTTGTTCTGCAAGTCAAGTGGGAACGGCCGTTCCGGACCCCTTTGAAAAAATGGGAACGGTCGTTCCCGTAAGCCCCAAAATCGTACCAACAATTTCCAATTTTAAAATGCGCTGAAGCTGGGAACGGCCCTTCCGGCGTCAAGGCCAAAATGGGAACGGCCGTTCCCATGCTTGGCCGCCTCCTTTTAGTTTAAAAGAGGGGAACGCCCGTTCCCACTATGCCTTGAGGCTGGGAACGGCCGTTCCCTGTTTCTGCAACTTACAGAAGTAGAGCAAAAATAGGGGAAGCTCACGGGAATGCACAACAAAGCCACCAAATTCCATTTTCAATCAACAAAGCTATTCACTTCTGGAAATATGATACACATATGTTCAATAGTTGATAAAATAACACTTAGACATATCAATCATGGAAAAATCATCAAGAATTCAAGATTCATGTTCATGATCAAACTTGATCATTCAAGCTCAATATTCAAAGATTCAAGCTATAAATCATGCCATAATCCAATATAAGGTCACATAATCATGCTTCCATCTACCAATAATCCATCTAGCATAACAAACTCAAACCCTAGTCATGTCTAATATGATCAACAATCATCTATTCATGCAAGACCAACCTTATAATAGAAAGAAATGAAGAAGATGGATGATGATGATGATGAATTCCCCAAAACTTGGCAAATTTCTTAAAATCTTGATGATTGGATGAAAAATTACTTCTTCCCTTTTTCTTCCTTGGAACCGAGAGTTAAAAGAAGCAAACAAGTTGGGAGATTTTGTGTGTAATGAGAGTAGGAAGCTTGGAGATGCATATCACGTAAAACCCATTTTTGAAATGTGTGAATTAACCCATTTTGCCATTTAATCCTCTAGCTCATGAAGTTATACAATTGAGTATTCATGGTTTTAAAATATGATCAATTGGATCCCTAAAAGATTATGCAATTAGGTCCATAAAGTTAGAAAAAATAATCAAGTAGGGACAATTCGGTAATTAAAGCACTCTCGGTACTTGTTTCGTGCAATAAATATTTTCCGTGTCATAAAATAATATATCAATGATATGAATTCAAATAATTTATAAAAACAATGTTTCATGAATTTTATAAAAATAAGAATGCCACGTAAGAATATATTATGAAATTAAAGAACAAAATTAAAATCCTACGCTCAAAACACACACGTGGCGTGCTTAGCTGTTCATCCGGAACCGGGGCGTTACATATAATGTTAATACATTATATAATACAATTATAAATCTTGTCTAATTTTATGAATTTAATTGTATTATGATATGTTTAATGATTTTATACTATGGAATTTGTATGCTAAAGTGATTCAAACGCTTATGTGATACCATATGCCAGCTTGTTGCATTCCTTTGCATCCATTCGCATTCCCGTGCGTCTACTTGGTACATAATTGAGTCTAAGTCTCAGGTTTGTGTTCGTTTGTCACAGGGAAGGTCCCCGTGGTCGATGTTGGGCCCGACATATAGGTTTGGTGGTCGGCACACTCTTGTCTTTTGTTTTGCGTACAAGGTGAGGTTTAGGATCTTTTCTTTTAGTTAAATGACCTATAAGCCCTACATGCTCTTATTTCTAGCCCGCATGTGACTATATATTATATATATAGTTAAATATTTTCTAAGTATGTTATGTTATGATCTTGTGAACACCTTCAGATTTTGTAAGTATGTATACGGGCATATATAAGCCGAGTTTTAAAACCCATATCATATGATATGATAAGCTATGATATATATGTTAGCGAGTTAAACCATGAACGATTGGTATCTGAATGTTTGTTCCATATGTTTGGGCCCCGGATCTATGAGCGAGGACACCCGGGACGGCATCGGGCCGTCCGGATTATCACTCCTTAGCATAGTTCCATCCGAAGTGTTACACACGACCCCTGGGAGTTTGGGAAGGCATTCTCTTCGATGCTCCCGGTGTAAAAAACGGGAAAGACTCGCAGTGGGATCGCTACCCCTGGAGGTTATGACTGTATAGATAGTTAGGGTTTAGGTAGCCCTTTTATCTCGGGGTATCAGTGGATTGTATGTATGATTTCAGTTTTTCTTATGTTAAATTGGGAGGTAAGGTTGGAAGCTCGTTACTCGCTTGAGCATTATTGGTTATGTCTTGGAATTGTGAAACGGGGATAGTTTTATGAAATGATTTCGACTAAGTGTAAGTATATGTATCTGTCTTCTTTTGAAAATGCTTTGGTATGTAAAACCTATTCCCGATTCACGAGTCCTCCTTTTGATATGTGCTTTGCTCAATTATAAATAGTGTATGTGTGTGCATTAGCCCCTCACTCAGTCGGTGGACTGCCCCTCCCTTGTCTTTTCAGGTTACAGGTTCTTTGAGCTTGTGCTAGGCGGGGAAGTGCGCCAGTCGGCTCACACTTCGTCGTTTAGGTCGTGATAGGATGCATTTCAGGCTTATGAGCATATTCTATGTTTCTTACTCTTGGAGTTTTGATTTATGCTATGGATTTATAAAATTTGAATATTGTATATACATTTGATCTCTTGGCTCTAGTTTGAATATTTGGTGATATTGCTTCCGCTATCCTATTGTTTGATCGGTATTTGTTTTATTTTGGCGCACTCTAAGCCGGTGTTAGCTTCGCCTAGCTTAGTGGGTGTGTTGGTCTCCCGTTCGCTATAACATGGACTTTAGTACGGACTTTCCATTTCGTATTCGGGTTCAGGTCTTAGTACGGGGGATGTGGCATCCCATGTGCGGGGTGCTACAATAAATATGAGAGTTGATTGTTTCGGCAATCCGTGTCCCGGCCTTCCCGCACGGTGCATAACATAATAACATAAACATGAACATGATCATTAAATATTTTCCAACCTTCTCCCTCCATAATGGTCGGGCCTGCAGACCCGAACCATTTAATAATAACAATATCGAGACGGGGGCTCATGACTCCTACCCGCTCCTTCGATGAGTTAACCATCGGCTCAAGAATAACTCACCTTCCACACAACACGGTCGCACCAGAGATTCTCAATGGGTACTTTGTACAATGGCTTAACTATACGTCGGCCCGATGCCGAACCGGTCTCCATTCACACATTTTCCCGGGGCCCAATAACATGTGCATGATCAATGTGCATAATCTCGCCAAAACATTATCAAGTCATGAGATATCATAATACATTTCGTAATTCTTGAGGAAATATTTACTCGATAAAGATTTACTCAATGACTCCACTTTAAACTCAATATATATATATATACTTTAGGTTTTTTGCCAAAACATATCACATAAAGGTTGTGGGGATTTCATACATAACTAGAACGAAAACACCCTCACCTAGATGACGATGAAACAAGGATACGAGTTATACCGGGTGCCTATTTGATCATGATATCTCCGCCCTGGAGTGAAACTGTACAAGAAGAGAAACAATGTGTACTCGTGAGAAAATGACTCAATATGAGACCAAATAAGATACACGGAACGGGTATGAGGTGATGTAACATGTGTAACATTCAATTAACATATAAGAGATGCAATTAAACTCAAAGAGGTCATGTATTCATGTCATTTAATCAAATGAATTCATTTCATGTAAGACACGGAGTTAAAAATCAAATTTAAACAATTAAAAATCAAAGAGTGTCAAATAATAACATATTTATCAATTAATCCAGCATATAATTTATAAACCTCACATACGGGAGCTAACGAAGTGAAAGGAATGCAATATGAGGGGTTTTGGTGAAGTTTGGCAAAAACGGATAATTTTCGGAAATGCGCAAGCTGTGGTAAAACAAGAATATCATAAGTTCTAGAAGTTGAAAATGGGGTTTTTTTGTTGGATATGAAAGTAGACACACAGACCTTTAAAATGATATATGGCTCGAACCATGGTTCAAAGCGAGGAGAAAATAGCGTAAGCTTGAAGTTGGGTGAATGAAGATTTCCGGTAAAATAACGACACCAAATTGAATTGATTATAACTTACAGACTAGAAATTATATTGAGGTGATTCTAATTGTAGAGTGTTCTACACTTTAAGAGGTTTCTGTTGGTTCAAAAATCAGATCAATCGAAGTTTGTGTGAAGGAGAAAAGCCCGTTTGAAAATTAGTCTGAAAGTAGAAAAGGGCGTTTGAAAAGGCTCGGATGAGGCAGTACCTTTCTACACGGGCGTTTGGTGAATCAACTAGATATCCGAATGCCTGTTTGGGTATGCTCTATTCGAAAAAAGGGCAGGGGATCAAATTTAGCTCGAAGGGAAGGCTCCAAATTCATCCCAAATCAACACCACAACCAAATAACTCACAAAAACATCAAAATACATGATATGACACCTATAAAATTCATTAAAACAAGTATTAATCCATGAATCTTACCACAAAATTTAAACCCACATATATATACAAATATATACACAAATATATATATATACACATATACCTTGGAAGGAAATGAAGGAATGGAAGAATGAAATGATGGAGATGATGAAGATGATGATTATATCTTGATTCCTCCTTCTCCTTCATCTTGCTTGGATAAAAAATGGAGATGTATGTGTATGAAGGGTTTGAGAGAAAGAGAGAGGTGTATGTATGTTAGAGATTTAGCGTGTGGGTGTGTTCTTGTGTATATGTGTATATAATTATATGATATAATTATGTATGTACATGTATGTATAAAGTGAAAGTTAGATATTATGTATATGATATATATATATAAATGCATTACTTATAGTTATATATTGTGATTGTGTGAGTATGTAAATATATGGTATATATATAAATATGCATATTTCACAATGTAGGCATGAAAAGCATATATATGATATCACTTATTTTATGAAATTAGTTTCAAGTATATATATATGTATAAGTATATAGAAAATATAATATGCTTATGAAATGAAATGGAATATGTATAAGTTAAAAGAAAATTTATGAAATGATTATGAATGAATAATATGAAATACTTATGTGTTATGAAGTGGCTAGTGAACAAAATTCATATATTTCACATTATTCAATTAAGTCAAATAATTCAAGTAAGGTTATCAAATTATAACGCATGCAAGTACGAGATGAAAACACGTGTGGCGCGCGTGCCTGTACAAAGAAAACACGGGGCATTACATGACGACAGCCGGAGGCAGGCCTTTTCGCCGTTTTTCAGGCGCGGCTATAGGAGGTGGCCGAACCGCCACTACGCCGACAATTTTCGGAGGGTTCCGGCGGCGTTTCTTCGACGTGAACCACAGGGTCTGAAAAAAGACTTCCCGACGGTCCTTTCCAACGTGGTGCCGCCGCCATCGCGGTGTCAGCGGTGGCGCACGCGCTGGTCGAAGTTAACTTCGCGTCTCCCGCCGCGTTCCGGCGACTTTTCCCCACTACTCAAGGTGGTTTCCCACCTTTTCTGACCCCCTGAGCTCGTTTTCGGTGTTGTTTTCTGTGATTGGTGACCGTAGGTGGCGGAACGACAGCGGCACAGTGGCGGTTCGCAGTGGAGGCCTGTTCCGGGGATATTTGTCGGCGACCACTATATGGCTTTCGAAGAGCTTGTCACGGGTAAGACAATGCCTTTTACGGATTCGATTTTTGTTCACTGGTTTGGAAGTAATTGGATTTTGAAGATTTGGAGGTTTCATGTTCTTAGATCTGAAATTGGAGAAGATTGGCTTGGATTTTCCAGAAATTGATCGAGGGTTTGGAACAAGCACGAGGAGATCTTGCACGGGTTAATTTTCGGGATTTTTCCGGCACGTTCCGGCGGTGGCTGAACGGAGGCCCGCCACTGTTCCGGCGACACCGGTGGCATCATTCCAACGGGCTTCAGATAGTTTGTCCCCCTCGTTGTGTTGAGCCCAATGCCACTTTCCGTTCGATAATCGGACACTCGGTTTATTTTCTGTGAATTTATTTGTGTATTTGGGGCATATTTTATTTAATTGTTTGAAATGCAAATTAATTGCCATATGCTTGAATTATCGATCGAAATGAATTCCAATGTATATGAAAACATGTATAAATTGTAATTTGATATATACAGATGTTTTGAGTTGCAATTTGAATGCCGACATGTAAAATTTGAGCTACTTATCTAACTTTAAGGGGTGTATGTGTAATTTTCATGAAAATGTAAATTTGTATGACTTTAATTAATTAAACCTTATCACTTGGTAAATAAATATGCTAATCGCGATTATGTTAAAGAAATTATCATGTCTAACCTTGAAACTTTGAATTAAGGTTTAATCACGTAAATTGGAATTTAATCTATTATGTAATATATATGAATTTGTTATGCATCGAAAAATTATATGAGACCTTAAATGATTATATGACTTAGTTGGAATTTGCTTGTGGCCTCATGGATTTAAATAAATTCGTAGCATGCTATTATATGATTTATTTGAATTTGTAATGTATGAATTGATATGAAACTTATACGATTAAATTAGAAACTTTTGCACGTAAGAAACGATTTATTCGTACGAATATGAACTGGTTATTTGATATATGAATAATTTGAATTCCTTTGTCTTTCTATTTCTATTGTTTGCATTAATTGTGTACATGAACGTGTCCTAATATGTAATATGATTTCACTGAACTATATAATGATTTGTTTTGTATGTAATTGTCATGAATTTGAACTCTACCTACGTGATTGCATCTTTTAAGTGTTTTGAGCATTACCGTTCGTCTCTGTGTGGTTGTCTGAGTCTGAGTCTGAGTTTGAGCCCTGTGTTGTGTTTTGTGTGCTCAGTTGATACAGATGCACCCGGGGTGGTGGCAAGTGTGTCATGCAGGTTCCGGGGTGGATCACTTGCTTTGGGTTTGGCTTTGTTTGGTTCCAGGTGAGGTTAGGTTATAGATATACCCTAATGAAATATGACCGTTATGTTTGCCCTTTTATATATGTACTTATGTGCGAGATATGAATATGTTGATATCTGAATATGTTAGAATTTGAACATGCTAGAATCTGAATATGCTAAGATTATGAATAGGCTAAAATTAGGAATATGCTATGATTATGCCTATGTTACGACTAAGAATATGATCCTGTTATGAATACAATACTAGTACGCTTATGATATGCTTATGAACCCGTTATGATTATGATATGGATATGAATACGAATCTGGTTATGTCTATGAATATGATTTGACTCTGGCTTTGATTCTGTGCTGCTTGGGGCGCGTTGATTATGGGTAAGGAGCCTCGGGGCGTCGAGTATTAGTCCTGTGCATGATCATCGGGATGTGGGTAAGTAGCCTCGGGATGCCGAGTATTACTCTTGTGCACATTTTACCTTTTGTTTGAAGGTTTGACTCTGCTTTGCTTGGGGCCCGGTGATTATGGGTAAGGAGCCTCGGGGCACCGAGTATTACCCGGTGATTATGGGTAAGGAGCCTCGGGGCACCGAGTATTACTCTTGTGCATGATCATCGGGGATGTTGGTAAGGAGCCTCGGGGCATCGAGTATAACTCCTGTACACATTTCCCCTTTTTGTTTGAAGGTTTGCTTTATGTATTTGTTTTTGTTAAGTTAATTTGTTACGTAATCGTTCGTGAAGCAGGGAGTGGATTCTTAATTAATAAAGTTTGGTTATTTTTGCATTTGGCCGAACTCTTTTACTCCCTATATCTATTATCACGTGTGAAACTGATTTAGAATGCAAAAACCATGCCCTGGTTCACAAACTTCCCTATATGATATGTCTTGTGCTTCGTATACGTGTGTACGCTTGCGTGTGTAGCGCCTCACACAGTCTTTGGACTGACCCCTCCCTCTTTATGTTTTAGTTGCAGGTTCAGGTTCTTGGAGTTCGAGCTAGGCCGCTTTATATCGTGTCTGTTGAGTTGGTGTCAATCTGTTGGATTTTGTTACGTGTTTTGTTCTGAATTATGTATGAAAATTATGTATATGGTATGTTATGTACAGGATTATGATTACGCTTCGAATATATGAATTTTCGGGATAGGTTAGGGCAGGGCTTGGATTAGTTGAACCTGTCTTTATTGTATGTTATTCGGGACAGGTTAGGACAGGTTTCTTTGTTTAGTTGAACCTGTTTAGTTGATGTTGATTTACTTTCAAGAATATATGAACTATGATTGTTGACTAAAGTTTTTGATAATTCGTATTTTGTATCACTTCCGCATTCTTGTTTTGCCTATTTTCATTTGTATAGGATTTCGGTACCGCCTAGGTTAGGTTGTATTTTCGTTTGTCACCCGTTCGCTGTGACTTGGTGCGTGCGCGGGCTTCCCATTTCATATATGTGTCGGGTCATAGTGCGGGAGGTGTGGTGCCCCACCGCTTGGGGTTCTACAAAAACGATCGTGGTCTCAACCCTGTATCAAGTGAGAAGCTCAAGTTTCCACGGCAGAACGAAGGGGGGCCTCGTCTTGTAGCACCCCAGACGGAGGATACCACATCCCCCGCACTAGGACCCAGACCCAGTCATGAAATAGGTAGTCCATGCCCGAATCCAAATCATAGCGAACGGGAGACCAACTCACGCACTAGGCTAGGCGGATCTAACTCGACAAACTCAGAGCGCGGAAGCAATTTAAAACATTCATCAACAGATAGCGAAAGTAATTAAAACAACATGCAGAACAGGTGGCGGGTTCAACTAGCATAGATACCTAACCCCGTGTAGCACCCCGGAGCGAAGGGCACCACATCCCCCTCACCATAGCCCGACTTGTGTAACGAAATGGAAACTCCGCACACGCACGAAGCTATGGCGAACGGAAGACAAACAAAACTTTCACCTAAGCTAGGCGGTCTAGACCCTAAAAAAGAGTATGCAACAAAATAAAACATACGCGGAAGCAACAGGATCCACATACATGCAACACCACTTCAGGGCCAAATAAAAACTTACAAATTCCAAATTCGAGTCATAGACATAATCTTATACATATCTCCAAAATACTAAAGCAAAAGATAAAGATGCAGTATGAAAAAGACTCGAACCACTCGACTCGAATGACCCAAAAGAAAACCGCCGCCTAGCTCAGACCAAACCCTACACCTACAACTCAAAAGAAATGGGAAAAAAATAGGGGAAACGACATCGAGGGTCAGTCCTAAAGACTGGTGAGGGGCTAACCCACGCACACGTACATATACGTAAGAGCAAAGCACATTCAAAGTCATATTATTCATGAACCGGGGCGTGGTTTTTGCAATCCAAAGCATTTTGATCCCGTGATACTATATATAGAAGAAAAGTTAGGCCAAAGGCCAAAATCTACAAAATTTTAATAATTAGAAGTGCACTCCCGTTTCACGAATCGAATTCATAATCAAATTCAAACTAACTCAGCGAGTACGAGTTTTCAAACCAACCTCCTTCATATAGATTCAAACTTATTCAAATCCAAACGAAAACCAAATCAAACGTACCTTCCCCAACACCGGGTGATAGAAGGGTTGTGCACACCCTAACTATCCGAACTTTATGTATGGGTCGTGAGTTTCATGACGCTCACGCCCGAGGATTCCATCCCCCACCAAACCTCCTAGTGGGTTCCGGGTTGATCCTATCTAACAGGAGAATGTGTACAGGGGTCAAAACCGACGACCCCATGGTCGTCCCGGGTCTCCCTTACCCACATCTCCGGGGCCCAGATTCAAACTCAAACACAGGGATTCATATAAAAGACTTATTTTTCAAAGTCAAACCTCGCTACATATCCAAATTCAAATTACACACACCAACCCATTTACAAAACAAATAACCGAAAACATATCTACGTATATATATATACAAGGCGTTTTCAAAAGGGTTCATAACAAAAGGGCCAATTCCCACAAAATACATAACAAACACGTATCTAGATATAAATATATATATACGTAGGTCACATGCGGGCTTAAAACACAGTTAGGGTTGTAGGTCATACTAACTAAAAGAAAGAAACCTCACCTCGACGAACAAACCGAACGAACAGGTTCAAAACACACCCATGGAGTGGCTCCACGCCAACGAGCTACTCCACTCGAACAATCTAAACAAGGAAACAACACTTAGACTCAATGTGAACCAAGGAAACGATCGGCAAATGCATATGAATGCATATGATGCAATGTACTTCACATAATTTCATACTTAGGCGTATCGAAGCAAATATCGAAATATCACATAAATAATCCAAGAAACAAATTCATTTCACATCAAATAAATTCATATTAAATCATTTAATATCATACCATGAGCCTCCATAATTCATACACATACTTATTCATCAAATTCATATTATACATGGCACTTAAGATCATAATTTTCAAAGAAATATTCAAAGATTAAATAAATAAAATTCACATAATTAATCTAATACTTAAATACATAATTTATTATTTCTATATATATATAAATATAACGTGCACATAAATTCAAATCACAACATGTAAATGTTAAATACACAAGCATGCATGTACTAACCAACACTCACGTACCCAACATGCATACATTCAAACACAAACACATATATATATATATAAATATATATACACTTTCATGCACTAACAAATATATAATACATAATATACTATATGTATATATATAATCTCATGCACAACGCACACACACATACACAAATCAACAAATGCATGCATTTAATTTATATATACACTATATATTCATGTTCATGCATATTATAGTATAAATATATCATATATATACACAGACCACTTTACACACATGCATGAAAAGAATATACGTTACATATGTATACACTACACACACATTTGAACCAAAAACAACGCAGCAGCATAACAGCAGAAGGCTCCCCGCCCGGGGAGAATCAACACACAACATTACCCGGCCGGGGAAAAGGGGAAAAAGATACAGAAGCATCAGGGCAAATTCCCCGGCCGGGGACTTTTCGCACGCCAATCTCCCCGCCCGGGGAGATCTCCACAGCCGCGACGGACAGCAGCAACTGCTGCTCTGTTCTTCCTCTATTTCGTGCAGCAACAACATGGGCCAAGTAGCAGCAGCAGCAGCGGAGTAAAAAGGCAGCAACACAGCAATGAAGCAAAGGTAAAATGAAGAAAAAGTGGCAGCAAAACAACACAACAGCAGCAGCAGCAAAGATCACGCGGTAACAAGGGAAGAAAATCTGGCACAAAACCATCAAACTCATGCTCATCAATGGCGGATCAAGAAGCAGCGAATTTCCATGTGTTTCATGCTTAGAATTTAATCAATTAAGTCATATAGATCATATATATAGCTTCATATCAAGATATGCATCAAGATTCACAAGAATTCAACCAAATTTCACAAAACCCTTACTATTCACATAGCAGCCCCAAACCATGCCCAAATCATCCTCAAATTCAGCAAATATACACTTAAAAGAAAGAGGAGAAGATCAAGAACAAGAATCCGGACTTACCTTTCGAATTTGAGGCAAAATGATGGAGTATTGATCTTGGAAAGGCAAAGATTGAAGTGCAAATTTCTTTTTCCCTTTCTCTCTCTCGATCAGCTGCTCCTTTCTCTCTCTCCAGGCATGAGTTCGAAATGAGGGGATAAGGGATGGATAGAGGGTTTAACTAGGGTTAATTAGGCTCAAGAATCAAGTAATTTGGTTAAGAAATGAATTAGTTATGGCCAAACTACTCCAAGGTGGCAGATTTGCTCGAACAGTTCGTTTCGGACTAAATACGGGGGATCAAACGGGCTTAGAAAAATGTGAGGCCAAGTTCTGAAGCTTCCAAATTTCGTTACGAGTCCGGTGATACCTCCAAAATTCGAATCCGAATTCCCTAGCTCAAGTTACGGCCTCCGGAATCCATGGCGCGCTAAAACTAGCTAGGCCCTCGAATCCCCCAACAATTAAAATATGGTTCGTTACCATATCAAACAAGTCCGAAAAATTAAAACGAGCATATAAACGAATTCATAACATGTATAATTCATGCATATTAAATCGGCACGGAAATTTGATCTCAAATCGAGCACAAACGCAAAACATTTTCAAAAAAGAAGCTTATTATTCAAATAATAAAATCAAATTTTTAAAAGAAACAATAAATAAAATTTTAAAATAATATTTAAACGATTTAAAATATATAAAAATTTTATTAAAAACGATATTTTTCAAATAGGTCCAAAACTTTTAAAAAGTTTCAAATAAGTCCAAGTTCAAATTTCAATTAAGTCCAAAATTAAATAAATCATACGATTAAGCCCTTAATCACATAATTCACAAAAATTAGCATACTCGGAAATTAAATTTACATATCATAAAATTTATAAAAATTCGTATCATCAATCACTTAGGCAATTTTGACATATAATTCGAATATTTCATATAAATTCAAATAGTTCATATGAGAATTTCAAATAATAAAGTATAATTCAATTAAATATGAAATTAAAATAATTTAAATTACACAATTAGCTCTCTCGTAAGTGCCTACCTGGATGGCCGAAAACCCGGGGTGTCACAACCCGAATATCAACGTACATAACAGGTGACGGGTTCAATTAGCATAGGTACCTAGTCCAGAATTTCAATTCATAATCCAATATAATAATCAACATAAGTATCATCAATATCTAATAACATTCATGTACTAGCTTACTAACCCCACACGGGTTTAAGTCTAAGTAGAACATAAACATAACCTTCATGTGTGAAACATAAGTACATAACAAAAGTAGAGTATGCGGCAAATGCATCCTAACACCAACTAGACTGACAAGTGTGACGCAGAAGACTCACTTCCGCCTAGCTCAAGCCAAAAGAAAACTTGCAAACTAAAAGATAAAACGAGGGGTCAGTCAACTGACTGAGTGAGGGGGCTAACGCACACACACAATATATATATAAAGAGCATAGCACAGAATAAAAGGATGGACTCATGAACCGAGGATAGGTGTTGCATACCAAAACATTTAGAAATAACCCAAATAGATATAGATATAAGTTTAGAAAACATTTTCTAGAAAGACTCTATCCCAATTCATAATTCCGTAACAGAATAGAACAGATGCTCGGCGAGTACGAGCTTCCCACCTTTACTCCTCAGAACATAAAGCAAAATCAATCTATCCTCTACTCCAATGATCGAAGAGCCATGCGTTCGCCCTAACCATCTATAACATAAAGACTCACAAGTGGTAGCGAACCCACAAGTGGCCTCCCCGGCCTTAGCCAAAGGCTCAAGATACCACACCTTCCCTACAGCACGGGGCGTGTGAAGATATCTCAAATGGAACTACACACAGACTGATCCCTGACAGCCCTATACCATCCCAGGGCTGTCTATCCCATAGCTCCTTGGATCCACAACAGAACAGAACAAAACAGAACATACGCCAATCTTTCATGGCAATCTCGCAAAAGAATCAGAACACAACTGATTTTTCCAAAATAGCTTACATATGCCTCAAAAACTGGTTTTTATATATATTCCCACGCTGCAGGGATATAGCCCGAAGGCACCCGCCCACGCAAGACACACGCACGTACATTCCCACACTGCAGGGATATAGCCCGAAGGCACCCGCCCACGCAGAATGCACGTATAAGGTCTTAAACCTATCATATCCAACACATACATATCTATAGTAAGGTATACTCGCATGCAAGGGTAGAAATCAACATGTAAAGGCCATAGGTCGCATAACTATACAAAATCCTAAACCTCACCTTGTGCAAGTAGAGTTTGAGAGTGTGAAGGGCTAAACGCTCTAACCCTCGGGCCCACCGGTACCACCAAACTCTGTGACAAGACATACAGAAGCTCGGACTAGACTCTACATGAACCAAACAAGACGCAAGGCGTTGCGTAACATGATCGTGGTTATGCATAAGTGTTCATGTTGTGCTTTGATATGGTGTCGTGGTCATTCAATGCATATCAATGCGCAACAAGGTTATATTTACAAGTAGAAATTCTAAATGTAAGTATAAGATAAATTCAAATATTGTACAACACTCAATGTTCCAAAATGAATCAGACTCATATTAAACCAAATAAACTCATGCTCGAATACCTCATAAATTATAATTACACTTGTTTATACAAATTCAAGAATTGGTCATGTTATAAACATTAATTCATTTTAATAAATAATAAAGTTTTCTATTAAGCTGTAAGAGTTCGTTTCAGTTTAAAAATCAAATAATACGAACCAAGACCATTAAATCATAATTGGCTCACCTTAAATTCGATTAACCAAATATAAGAGCATGTCTTATTCAAGAATCGTTAAATGCATAGTCTATACCCAACACTCATGATCCCAATTAATATACATAAACTTGTTGATCCCACAGTTTACCGATTATCAAGCATAGTCAATTTTCAAGTGAACCATGTAGACACTCGAGGAACAATTTGAAGTTAAAAGTGAAGCTTAAATTCTGAATCTCAAATCACATATTTTCAAACAACCGAACATGTTCTTAAAGAATGTATACAGATATTCATATAATGCATTTATTGTATAATATTTAATTGCCCAACTCATGTGCTAATCTAATTGAATAACATATTTGCACAAATTTAAACTCAGACATACAAAGACAAAGCATATACCTCACGGTTCCCACTTAATTCCACTCCAAACACAATACACTTATATATATGATCCTAATTTCGTAAAACAAACGAAGCACCCAACTCAGCTCGTTACCATATAGATACTAGAAGTACTAGTCCCACGAAACCCAATTTAGTTTAGTTTATAAGGGCATAAATTATCAATTTGAAGAACTTCATGCAATTACAAATTCCAATTCAATTTAGTGAGGTCATATATTGTAATACACAAATGTATGATTCAAAACATGAATTACGAACCATCTTACAAAATTTCTCATAGCAGATTTCCAATTAAAACATCCCAACTTCAGAATTTATCAAATAGAAGGATGCATACACGAAATGTACCATACGTTAGTGACTCTCGATTTGCAGCTAGGTATATGAACATCATCAATTAAACTAGAATTCATTACAAAATATATTCCATCATAAATTTTCAGATTAGAATGCAAATTTCCTCATAACAACACGACTCATTAAATTGAAAGTTCAATTCTCAGTTTATAAAAGAATAATTATACAACTACACTATACCCAGTTATTCTATAAAAAAAATTACAGGTAACGGAAAAAAGGAAAGACGAAAGCCTACAATCAAAAATTGAAAGAGAAGAATCGGTAACGATCTTGGCCCGAGAAGGGACAGATTCTGGCAATGAGTCGGCGGCGATTTCCGTTCCGTTTCTTCATCTGGGTTGACGGTGGTTGCGTCATCCTTCCGAGAGGGAACAACGGGGCTTAGCTAGTGTGGTGGTGGTGGTCGCCTGGAATGGAGGCTGATGGTGGAGAAGACATGGCGGTGGTGGTTCGGTGGGGAAGGAGTTGTTGTCGTTGCTGCTTGTGAAGGTCAAGGAAACGCCAGCAATGAATCTGGTGGTGGAGATGTGTGAGGAGAACGAGAGGGAGTGAAAGGTGGTGGTTGGTCATAGTCATCCGACGGAAGTGGCGGTTGATGGTGGCTTCGCGGTGGGAAGTGTTGGCGCTGCTGCTGAAGCTCGAGAGGGGCGGAAGGTAAGAAATGGGAAGCAGCTAGGGTTTCTGGCGTATAAAAAGGCCTCTTTTTCGAAAATTGTAGATAAGCCCCTCAAGAGTTTAGGTTACGAGATTGAGTCCCCAAGTTTCCAATAAGATCAATTAAGTCCAATAAAAGATTAGAAAATTATAAAAGTACCCCCAAGATTGAGGGTAGTGTCCAATTAAGTCCCAATTAAATTTCTCATAATTTGAAATGGATCCCCAACTGTTATTAATTTCAAATTAGGCCACGTAATTTAATTTAAAGAGCAATTTGACACTGAACGCATATTTCAATTAAGTCCACATGTTTTCATAAGGTTGCAAAAGAGTCAATTAAACTACTAAAACATAAATAAAGCAATTCAAGCACAAGTAGAGTTAAATAAATAACAATCTAATCGCACGAAAACACGTCGTATCTTACTCCGAAAATGCGGGGTGTTACACCTTTTCCCCCTTGAGAGAACCTGGTCCCCAGGTTCCACTGCCGAGCTGGAAAAGCTTCGAGTTGTAGTATTTTAACCCCTTCTCGAGGAATTACATAAAACATAGCCTCCGTTATGAAGTTTACTCTCATTGTCCTCACTAAACCCTTCTCGCAATGTCTCGTTGTCATTGGGATCCGTTAAATATTGGACCGTTGCTTTCATCAAGTTGTTCGACCATTACCATAAGATGAATAGTTATCACTGCACTCAACTTCGATGGCGCCGCAAACTCGTCACTTGCAGACCGTAGCCAGGACAACGCGTAACGCAACCACAACAAATAAGAGAGAATCCCATCTCTCAGCAAGTAAGGTGAGAGAGCCCCGTCCCTCGGCACACACAAGAGAGAGAACCCCGTCTCTCGCTCACATAATTAAGAGAACCTCATCTCTCAGACAGATAATTGAGAGAACCCTGTCTCTCAAGCACATAATGAGAGAACCCTATCTCTCAACCTAAGTCTGATAGATTTCCACATCTCCCAAACATTCTAGTTTGAGAAAATCCATCATTTCTCAAACCCTTAGATTCAAGAGAATCCAACATCTCCGAATATCTAAAGTATAAGAGAATCAAACATCTCTCGTGCACAAAACTTAGAAAGAATCTCTAGTACCCCCACTTTGTTGGTAGAGAGCGGCGCCCCAACCCCCGCACTGAAGCACACCTCAAGTAATGGTGTGAGCCATCACTCAAGAAATACCCCAGCGAACGGCATATCCATTAACGATTAACAATAATAGTGTTTAACTATGTGGCTTATGTAGCGGAAAATCAGAGTATTCTTAAAACATTTCAGAACATGTGCGTGATGGCATATAAACAAGCAAGTACTGATCGTTAAGTAGAAGAGACTATTAACATTACTATATCAATTGAACATAGTCACGGGAGCATAAGATAGAAATTGTAGCAGTATCCAGGTTGCAGAAGGATTATTATAAAAGCATAAGGTAAAGTATCAATGCAGCCATATAACATACGTAGGACACAAAATAGATTAGTAAAGTAAAGTCTTGACTCAAACAAAATGAACACTCTACAGCTTCAAGATACCTCTAGACTGCGGCTGCAAGACTTGAAACCATGAGGCCAGAAAACAGGTAGAGGTATTAGTCAAAGTGACTAAGTGAGGGATATCTTTAAAAGAAAGTACTTGAAGTAAACGTTTGAAGTAAAGTTCATAAGGTAAAACCTTTAATGCAAAGCTTTAATGAAGAACTTAAGAATAAGTTCAAGTGATAAAACCCTTTAATGCAATGCTATAAGAAATGAGAGTTTTCAAAACACTTTCATGAATGCTGTCATACGCGCACACATATGCTATGATTTGGTTCATATGATTTTCATAAAACGGTATAAGGGTAGGGAACAACTTTTCAAGATATGAACCAACTTTATGAAAACATTGATTAGGCTTCTCCATCCTTACTCCAGAAAACATGAACATTAATAGGGTGTCGGACCGAGATCAACAACACCCTAACACATACACACATGCACCATCCTCCACCAAGTTTCACTTCGGGGAGCGACCCCTAGGTGACCATTAACCATTGATTTGGGAATAGATTTGCGGTCCATTCCCAAAAATTATTCTTACTTAACCAAACCTCCTGATTAAAGTCGGTGTCAATCGCCTAGTGTGGCGGCCGATATTAGTGATGTCGTTGGCGCTCACCTCCCCGAGCATCACCTCTACACATAACCGCCGGGCCCATACCATTAACCATTGATTGCTTGCACCATTGATGACATCCAGAAGAAATCCGAATGTATGAACCATTGAAAATATGCATTGAACCATTGAACCATTGATGCAATACTTTGAAAACATTGAACCATTGATGCAATACTTTGAAAACATTGAACCATTGATGCATTACTTTGAAAACATGTGCCATTAATCATTGAATAACGAATAAGATTGGGTTCTTTGAAGGATCATCCCTATAAAGGGTATTTCCAAACAAGAATGTAAAGCACTAGGCTTTGAGTTTCAAAACAATTGAATCCTTAAGTATTCATGGTTCCAGTTGAAAACATTTATAACCTCACCTATTAGTAACAGTAGGTAGGATAGATTATGCAGTGCCCTGGGGATTCTAGTGCTCAACCTTAACTCCTGTAAGTGTGTACTAAGGTGAGCTTAAGAACTAAGGCACACTTCTAAAACGATGCACATAAACATATAAAACAAGTACAGAACATGTAATGATAAGAGAGTAATACCATTTAAGGTATTAGAGAAGGATAACACACAAAGGAATCCTTAAAGTGAGTTATCATTAACGTGGGACTATGATCTAAGTATAACCGATTAGGAATTAATCAAATTATGAATCCTATCGCAAAACCTTAGGTTATAAAACAAGTCCGCGAAAGAAAACACATTTTGAAATCACATTTTAGACCCCGGATTTGAAAACCCTAAGTGCAAATGTCTATTAAGAAAGCACAAGTTTTAATTCACTTTTACTATTCAAAAGTACTATTCACAGTTACTATTATAGATTACTATTCACGGATTACTATTCACATGTTACTATTCACTTGTCGGGTCAAAGGGTCGGGTCAAACCCACACACTCACACACACACGGCATGCACACATACACACACCCTAATTCAATTATGATCTTGATTATAACCTATAGTTTCAAGTTCATGTTATAATAAGCAAGTGTGATCTAGGTTAAAGGCATAACCTATGGTTAAGAGGTCTAATTAAGGCATAACATCAAGTTATGAAACACTATTCTATCTTAGGTTATAACATGTGACACTATCAAAGTGTATAACATATGATCAAGTACTATTCCATTAATCCATATCATATCATAAGCTCAAGTCATAACATATGAGTCATGTAACATTGTAACATTGTAATAACATATCATAGACATAAGTCATAGCACATCAAGACCATTAATCATGTAACATTTATCAATTGAGACCATATAGTAACATGTAACAAGTTATAATATAATTAATCATAGGTTACTATTCCATTGCATAACATGCTTGAACATAATTAAAATATCATAAACATGCATCAATTATCATCATATAACAGCTCCATAACATGATCATACCATATACTAAAACAATTCATAACATTTCATAGCATATACTAAATAATTAAATCATAATTCACTACTAAGAAACATATCATAAAAACTATATAATAAATGCATAAAATAAAATCCTATATGTCTTAGGGAAGACCCTAAGACCCAACCTAAACATAATATAAACATACCATAACATAAAAACATAAACTACACTAAAACATAACATAAAACATAACAAAATAAAACAACATCTAACCTAAGAGAGAGGGGGGAGGAGGAAGAAAGAAAGGGAGTTGTTAACACAACATTGAGCAAGGAAACTGAATGGCATGAGGCCTCTATTTATAGTTGTTGGGAAGCCCCTCACCTTGTAATAAAAGTATAGGTAAGGGTAGGAGAGCAAAATGGTAAAACTTCTCTTGGAAGCTAACTTTGTTCTTGAAGCTAAAATGGGACTGCTGGGGGGTATTTCGGTAATTTCAGCTCCAAAACGTGGAGGTAAGTGGCTGGAAGTATAACCATTCCGACCGGGCAAAAATTAGCTTCGAAACGCATATTCATACGTCGAAATCGGATTTACCGTTTGAAAGATACATTAGTTTTAGTGAATAAAAGTTTTGAGCCCGAAACTCAACACGAGTGAAAAACGACTTTCGAGAATGATTTTCGAGTCCGGATTGTTTCCAAAATTCAAGAAATAAATCGAGAAGCGTTTTGAATCCAATATCGACTATAAAACATTTTGCCGATAGAAAGTTGAAAACATAGAATGAATAGTGAATTCTTACGTACAAGCGTACGCTTCAAAATTTCGAGCTAGGGTTTGAATCAAGGGCTGTAAAACGTCTCAAAAATCTTGAAATAACTCATGTAGTGCAAATCCGAAGGGAAAAAAATTTTCGAATGAAAACCGTTCGTAGAAGAAATAGTGAACTAGGGTTTTCGTAAACATTTTCAAATAAAACAAAGCTCAAAATAGATTTTCAATTCAAGATTGATTTCAATAGACTCGTCTCGACTCAAGGATCGATTTGACTGTAAACTTGGGTAGGAAAGATATCAGAATCAAAAGCTCATTTTTAGATGAATAGTAACTTTGGTCGGTAAGTTCCCAAAATGCCCTTACGGTTCAAAGAAGGTTTCCGGAGCTTGGAAAACAAGTTCAAAGGATAGGAAAACATGTGATATGAACCTATAGGGTTCCATTGAAGCATTGGGTAATATAGGCTTGGGAAATGAATAGTAAACTGTATCGAAGGTCAAGAATTCCCCCTTAAAACATGTCAGATCACATATGAGCACAAAGTTCATGTAAGAATGCAATGCATGAAGGTTTATAAAGTTGGATCACGGTCTATAAACGCTTTACCAATGCCCTTAGTTTACCATTTTCTTCCAGGCCCTGTTTTGGACTGTTACAGAATCCAACATCTTTCTATCACATAAATAGAGAGAATCCTACATCTCTCCAACACGTAAAAAGAGGGGGCCTAAGGTCTCTCTTGCAATTAAATCCACAGATCAACATTCATACATACACAAATCAGAGTAACACTTGATGAAAAGTATGCGGTGCATGTTTGGTGTACCTTACTCAACTGATATCAGTATCCCTTGAGTATAGATTCAACGCTCATACCTCAACTCAAGGGGGATATCGCGATGGAATCCCTGCAAAACAAGGTTACAGTATGTTTGTATGTTATATGCGAGGTTAGTGAGCAATCAAGGGAGTTTTAAATCACATAAACATGCTTAATCCACAGAAACACGTAACTTATTCATTTCAAAAATAGTTCACCAAAAACAGATATTCCAGGTTATCAATGCTAGATCAGGTAGCCACGTTATCACAATCAGAACAACGACAATCATCACAGACATCAAACAAAACAAGATAAGAATACTTAAGCGATGCATATATGCAAATGCCATGAATGCTTGGCGTACCGATCACAGTAGTGTCAAACTCTTGACAGGAGGTTGAGACTATGTGGTAGGAGTTGGTTAAGCCGATAATGATGCAACCTTCATCATTTAAACTTCTTTGTCTTGAGTCTTCTCGTAAAGTGGTAACTCAACAAAGCTTGTCTATCACCCAACCCCTTACCAGACCGTAATCCTTGCTCAACCAGAATCATCCTCAGTTTCTCCCAAGAATTCTGATTTATGTGTTAAATCTTAGTCTGCTCATCTTCAAGGGGTTGTCCATGATTCGTTTGTCAATATGATATTTATCTCAGAGCTTCGTTGGATGATCGTGGTGCTAAGCACTTCCCAAAGCAATCCATGGTATATGATTCTAAAACTTGAATAAAGTCTTTCGGCATCTAAGTGTTCTATTCCCACCTCAGCAGTGTCTTCCATCTCAGCAGAATCTTCCATCTCACCTTGAAGAAAACACTCAGAGAGCTAACAACCAATCTTGTCTTGTTAACTCTAAACGGCACCAAAACCTTCAACACTCACAGATGGTTTGTAGCTCGTTGCTTAAGTAACATGGTTACCTATCCACATCCCTTGAACTTGATCGGATCTTATTTGATCGGATTCTTCTACATTGACTCGTTTCCATCAACAAGGTGACTACTTCCAAATAAACGAATCATCAAGGCGAAAGCTCATCAAACTCCTTCAAATCGGTTCTACTTGATCAGATTCTCCTCCATTGACTCATTTCCCTCAACAAGTTGACTACTTTCAAATGAACGAATTCTCAAGGCGAAAATTCGTCAAACGTCATCTTTCAAATAGGTAGTATTGACGGAGGAAAAATCTCAATGTTGGCTCATAGGGCACGTTGAAATTCAAACACTAAATTCGATGCATGCGGATTAAGATGCAAACAAAATGCAACAAGTATATCACGTAAATGCAATAATTAGTTGTAATTTATAAAGCACATAAAATAAAATGTTGCATAATCAAAGTCATAATGTGCACACAATCATATAATCACGAAATAATTCATGCCGAAGGGTCAAAGTATTAAGTCAAACAATGCAATGCTCAGTTATTCCCATGTCGTACGATCTAGACAGACACAACATGACAATTATGTATGAAAATTATGTATATAATATGTTCTGTACAGGATTATGTTTATGTTTTGATTATATGAATTTTCGGGACAGGTTAGGACAGGGCTTGGAGTAGTTGAACCCGTCTTTGTTGTATGTTTGAATTCGGGACAGGTTAGGACAGGTTCGTGGAATTAGTTGAACCCGTTTATTTATGTTTGTTGATTAAAGTTTTTGTTAGTTCGTATTTTGCACCGCTTCCGCATTCGGGTTCTTGGCACATTTTTCTTGTACAGGGTTAGGTACCGCCTAGCTTAGGTTGGTTTTTTTTCGTTTGTCACCCGTTCGCTGTGACTTGGTGCGTGTGCGGACTTTCAATTTCGTACCACGTGTCGGGTCATAGTGCGGGGGTGTGGTGCCCTATCGCTTGGGGTGCTACATCTCAAGTGGTATCAGAGCTACCAGGTTCAGAACCGGTGCTCTGGAGTCGTGTCGTGTCAGTTTAGGTCGTACGGCATAGGAATACTTGTGCATTGCATTTGTCAGACGTGAAATTTTGACTTGTATGTATGAATTTATCTGAGCTTATCTGATTGTGTGCACACTATGATTACGATTTTTGTAAAATTATTATTGTTATGCTTAAATTTTATTAAGTTACGTATTGCATCTGCATTACTTAAGTGTTCTTAATTCCTTTTATTACTTGACATACCCACGTACTAACCCTCATGCATAGATAATTGTCCAATTTGTGAATTGCAGGGCGTTGGCTCGATGACAAAATTGAAGTTGGTCGTGACAACACTTCCTGCTTCTATAAATTGGTGACAGAAGCTTCAAAACTACCATGCCCTGATTACTTGAATAAGGGACAAATGGACTTTTGAAAGAATTCGACAATAGCTAGATGCTAATATTAAGGAAACAGGTATCATGCATTCATAGCACGTGCATCATGCATTGGATTAAATTATAATTGTTTCGAATATTTATTTTACGTGCTTGATTGTCTTCCTTGCTGATTAATGCGTGTATGCCATACGCATCCCTAACCCCACATGCATTAGCCTCGTGGTTGTAATTTAGGTGTTCCCCTACCTGATCCACTAACTGCTGTCTTGGTCGAAGCAACATTGAGATTCGAACCGGGGTTGACCAGAAGATGTATGATCAAGCTAACACAGTTAGGGTATTGGGTGGATACAAGAAGATATTCGAATATGAGAGAGACAAGAGATCCTTTAGCTATCAGGGTGCCCTCAGGATGTGTACTTATTACTTGGAGGTGCTCGGGAGTACATGTCTTATAAGAAAGCCAGAATTTCTAACTCTGGATGGCGTGAGGTGACAATGAAGAAATCAAGGCACTTGTACCATTCAGAGAATTCCAAGCAGGAAATCGGATTACTATTATAAAGACACCCACCAGAGTAGTTACACTTACACAAAAGAAAAAGGGGGAAAGTTGTGCAAGTTATGGAATTTTGTGCCGAGGTCATTGAAGATCAACTTCACCAAATATTGAGGATAAGGATATCAGTCACAACGACGGTGTACTATGCAAGACTGTTTAAAGATTCTTCATTTATCTCTCCATGATTGTTCTGAGAGATTCCATCGTTGGAAGATATAGCAATTCCCGATTATTGAGGATATTTTTTTGGACTTCAAGAGACTCCATGGATCCCTTTTCTGCGAGAGGCAAGTGAGACGGTCCAAGACCCCTTGGCGACCGCGGATTCGAAGAAAATACTAAAGAATGCAAAATTTGAACGGGAAGTTGGAACTACGGCCAGTTAAGAATTTGATTATCCTTTCAAGTTAAAGAAATTGTCAACCTCGACTCTACTGCTACGGTGAACGGTACACTGAGCATTCATGGCATTTGCACACATACATTTCATAAGTAATTATATTTTATTTTGCTTGACTAATGTGATAACGTGTGATGTTTGATATTGCTCGAGTGTAATAACGTGACTAACTGCTGTAATTTTCATAACTTAAAATTTGTTGATGTTGTGAACTCTTGTAAACTAAATGGATTACCTGCTTGCGTGAATTATCCAAGCTTCAGTGCTTATAATTTCTTTAGTTACTCATTAACCCTTCATGCACCTACAAGCATATTGTGATTTTATTTTACAGAGATTCCATCGCGATATCCCCCTTGAGTTGAGCAGGGATGATGAGTCTATACTCTAGGGACACCGATATCAGTTGTGATATGTACACTAAACATGCATCTCATGTTGCATCCAGTGTTTACTTCGATGCATGTCTGTTTGAATGCTGAGTAAGTGAACTTGTGTGCTAGAGAGTTGTTGAGATCTCTCTATTTACGTGTTAGGGAGATGTGGGATTCTCCCTATTTATGTGATAGAAAGATGTTGGATTCTTTCTAAATTATGTGAGCAAGAGATGCTGGATTCTCTTGGAGTTAGATGTTTGGGAGATGTTGGATTCTCTCGAATCTAGGGTTTGAGAAATGCTGGATTTTCTCAAACTAGAATGTTTGGAAGATGTGGAAGTCTGCCAAACTTAGGTTGAGAGACAGGGCTCTCTCGATTTAGTGGTTGAGAGACGGGGTTCTCTCAATTCTGTGCCTGAGGGACGGGGTTCTCTCTTTTGATGTGCGGGGAGACGGGGCTCTCTCTCTTGCGTGCTGAGAGATGGGATTCTCTCTTCTTTGTCGCGGCTGAGTTGAGTGTGGCCTGGTGCTGGTTTACAGTCGACGAGGAAGCATCGGTATTGAGCTTTGGGTGCAGTGGCCTAGTAAGGATCGAACGAGTTTGAAGAGACCAACGGTCAAGTGTTTGAACAAGCCTCTGTGACTACGGAACTCTGCAAGGAGTTGATGCAATCAGTGGGAGTAAATTTCACAGCCAGGACTATGACTCTACACGATTTCAGGAGATGGATTGAAGTATTCCAGTTTGAAACTTTACGACTCAGTAATAGGACCTGAGGACAGGTCCTTTTGAAGGAGGGGAGATTGTGACACCCCGCTTGTTCTACGTATAAGGTACGCAACGTTCCAACCTTTTTACGTGATTAATTATGTGATTTTTTGTTTTGCGTGGCCCCATTTTGAACCCTTTTAGAGTTTAGGGGCCTGTTTGCAATTTTCCCTTTTTAGGGGTTATTCGGTCATTTCTCGTTCGATCGAGTTTTCGACCTTTTTGACCTCTTCCACGCGTTCGGGGCAGCGAGACGAGTCCGTAGACTCTGAGTTTGCCTAATTCTAACTTCGTTTCCCCGCTCTTTCGACCGTTTTTACGTACGATAACCCGAGATATATACCCCGGATCCTCGTTTTACGTGCCAGAACTTCAGCTCCAGCCTCAGCGTATTTCTCCAGCGATCAGCACTATTCATGCAGTCAAGGTCTAATCGCACACACTAGCTCGTTCTCGCTCGTTTCTCGACGGACTTCGAAGTGTGAGTAGTGGAAATCTATCAGCTCGATGAGCCCGTCACAACCGTACCAAGATCGTGGCCAACCGATGACCCACGGCAGCGGAACGGCGGCCTGAAAGTGGTGGGTGGCGCCACCAATTCGTCGTCGGCGATCCGGCGACTTTCGCCGGCCAACCGCTACCCTACCCTACATTTTTGGACCCTCCCGTGTCGATTCCGGCCTCCGTTCAGCACGAAAACCACCGCAAGTGGTGGTTCCGGCGAGGCAGCAGCGGCGCAACTTGGAGGCGGCGGTTCGGCCTTTTCCGGCGAGTTTTTGACATCGGGCCCTTTACAAGAATTACACAGCACGACGAGGCCGATTTTTCCACGTAAGTGGCGGTCCAAGAACCGGCCGTTAGCAACGGACCGGTGGTGAACCGCGGCGGACCGGCGGCCCATTTTTCCGGCGGTTTTTCCGATGGTTTGGCTTGGGGCTTTCGAAGGCCTCGCTACGGGCTTTCCAACGGTATGCTCAGATTTCATTTTCGTTTTATGGTTTGCGTTTAATTTCGATTTTCGTATTAAGAATTTGGTTCGGTTTTTCATCAACGAAGTCCTGTGTGTTTGTTATTTTCTGAAATTGTTTGAGGGCTTTTGTTGAGTAGGCCGAGGCGCACATTTCTGTCCTTCCGGGGATTTTTCCGACCACCGGAGGCGGTGTTCCGGTGGCGGCCGGTGGCTGTTCGACCGGCTACGGTGGCGGCATTCCTGCGACTTTCGGACAGTAGGTCCGTTTCGTTGTGGTGAGTCCAACGCCACTTTCCGTTCGTCAATCGGATGGCCGGTTGATTTTATATGAATTTTTGAGGTTGTTGTATTCATTTTCGTTGATTGTTTTAATTGTAATTTCGACCTTGTATGAACTATGAATTGAATTTACGAGCTGTATGATGTATGAAAATATGTTATGATATATGATAAGCTTGATTCGTGATTTATGGAATTTATTTGCCTCGTTTTAAGCCTATCTACTTGAGAATATTTATTGTTTAAGGGATATTAATGCAATTTAAGGATCTAAATTATTCGTATTATTATGAGACTCATAATAATTAAATCACCAAAGTATGAGTTATGATCGATTTGAATAAATTATTTAAGTATGCTAATTGTTGAATATTGTGAAATATGTTAATATGTATTTACGTGTGAAATTGTTATGCATTTTGCGTTTATCCTTTCGAGAATTAGTGCATGATATGAATTGAATTCTTAATGTCTTTATTTATTTTATGTAATAAATGTTATGAATTTATAAGCTATGCATCTCTTGATATGTAATATGAATTATAATATGCTCTGAATGACTCGGTTGAATAAATATGGATTATATGTTGCATCATGTGTACTCGTGAGCATGGTCGTGCGTCTTGTGGTTGTGATTCAAGTCTGAGTCTTGTGTTTTGTGTGTTCAGTCGATCAGGGTTTTTCCAGGGAGTGTCTGTCAGTTGTTTGGGTTCCAGTGGGACTTCTTGGCTTGTGTTTTCCGTTCTCGTCGGTGTAAGGTGAGGTTTTAGGATTTTTGTTTTAGTTAAAGTGACCTACAACCCTATATGCTCGTTTTCAAGCCCGCATGCGAATATATACTATATGTATATTAAATATGTGTCTTACGATATGTTATGAATTTAGTTAATTCGATTTGATATGAATCCTTCTGAAATTATACTTATGGGCGTATATAAGCTTAAAATGGTTTTGCAACGAGGCTATGCTCCAAACCGTGTATCGTCAAGAGAACTATGGATCTCCTTCAGCTTATTATGAATTGGGAGGACACGGAGAGGTACGTGTATAGCATATGCCGAGTTGCACGGTAAGGTATGTTTTCCTATGGTATGTTTCTTAAGTTATGAACCTTACGTTTTTATGTTTCGCGAGTTAAGTATGCTTCCTATGAATCTATGTGAATCAATTTGAATCTATTTGAATCCCCGGGTTTCGGAGGTGTGGGTAAGGGAGACTCGGTGCGGCTGTTGGGGTCGCCGGTTATCACCCCTGTGCACACGCTCCTTTGAAGTACCTACGCGCGACTCTGAGGGAGATGGAGAAGGCGTGGTGCTTTGAGCCTTCGGCTGAGGCCGGAGAAGGTACGTTGTGGGTTCGCGACCCCACGTATATTGAGTTGCACGATGTGGGCCCGTAACCCGCGTGCAGACTTTCGGAGAAAGGCTGGAATACGGGAATATGAATCTATGAATTTATGAATCCTATGAATTTTATGAATTTATGCTTCCTTGTGAATCTTTTGAGTCTTTTGTTTAAGGAGTAAGGTTGGCGACCCGTACTCGCCGGGTATTTGAATTCTTTTATTTTGATGATTACGAAACGGGATAGGAGGTTTCGTGTTAATAAGAGATTTATACGATTAAGCTCTGAATTTATGAATTTATGAACCAATTTGTTTATACGAGTCCCTATGAGTTTTATATGAATCCATATACGTTTTAAATCTATGAATCCTTACGAGTTTTCGCACTTAAGAGTTTATGAATATATGTGTAGATATAAGCTCTTTTTTGGAAAAATGGTTTTGGTATGCAAAACCCTACTCCCGGTTCATAATCTTTCTTTTGATACGTGCTCTGCTCCTTGTTATGTATAGTGTGTGTGAGTTCAGCCCCCTCACTCAGTCAGTGGACTGACCCTCGCCCCACCTATGTTTTCAGTTTGCAGGTTCAGGTTCTTGGAGTTCGAGCTAGGCGGCTTTGAGTCGGGTCTGTCGAGTCTGTGTCAGTCCGTTTGATTTTTGTTAAGTACTTTGTTCAGAATTATGTATGAAAATTGTGTATATAATATGTTTTGTATAGGATTATGTTTATGTTTTGATTATATGAATTTTCGGGACAGGTTAGGACAGGGCTTGGAGTAGTTGAACCCGTCTTTGTTGTATGTTTGAATTCGGGACAGGTTAGGACAGGTTCGTGGAATTAGTTGAACCCGTTTATTTATGTTTGTTGATTAAAGTTTTTGTTAGTTCGTATTTTGCACCGCTTCCGCATTCGGGTTCTTGGCACATTTTTCTTGTACAGGGTTAGGTACCGCCTAGCTTAGGTTGGTTTTTTTTTCGTTTGTCACCCGTTCGTTGTGACTTGGTGCGTATGCGGACTTTCCATTTCGTACCACGTGTCGGGTTATAGTGCGGGGTGTGTGGTGCCCCATCGCTTGGGGTGCTACAAAAGTATCTCTCGAGTGATAAGGCTTTCTAGTTACTTGAGTGATACAACGGTGCGGGGTTGTGGCGTTGGGACGCTACAGCTAAGGTGGTATCAGAGCCTCAGGTTGAGTAAGAAGAGACTTACCCTGGGAGCTCGAAGCATAGAGGATCTTTTGAGTTTACTTGCTCTACATCTTGGTATTCATATCTGTGCTTACTCTGTAGTTATGGACAGTGCGAGCCAGCTTGCTTTCACTATAGTTATGGACAGCTTGAGTCAGCGAGAGCAGGATGAGGCATATTTTGAGGAGCTTGAGTCCCCTCGTACAGTAGCAGTAGTTCGCCGGGGTAGGGCCCGTTACTATACCTGGCAGCGAGCGCAGGAGAGGGGACACCCGGGGTATTCCTACCCCAATATGGTCGTTCATCAGCTGGAGGCTGAGCGGGACGAGTACCTACAGGATAGCTTGAGATTGTGAGAGGTTCGGTTGGAGGCTATCCGTTACCATGATTTGGCAGCGCAGCACCGGACTGACCGGGATATTGCCCAGGAGCATGCCAGAGAGATGGAGGCTCGATTGACAGTTGAGCGCCAGGCCAGAGCCCAGCAGGCGTCCCGTATTGCACAGTTAGAGGCAGACTTGGCATATATGACTACTGATAGGGATTTTTCTATGGAGATGCACCATCGTTATCAGAGCCGGATTAGGGCCAGACTTTGTGAGACTTTCTACCTCACCGATGAGCAGGCGGCTTTGGAGCACGAGGGACCAGTACATAGCGAGCCAGCTGCTCCAGAGGACCCTATGGACACACATGCAGGAGAGGATCAGGAGACGGAGGGATCGTCTGAGGAGGAAAGCCCATCTCCAGCACGACAGGGAGATTACGTTGCTGTATCTGATGATAGCGATGGAGCCAGTCATAACCAGCAGTAGAGGAACTGAGTCCGGACCGTTGGGACTTGTATATAGAGGCAGATAGCAGTAGCATATATATACTCAGCAAGTATGCAGCATATTATGACAGATAGGATGACTTCCGACAGGTGCAGGGGGGATTATATATACTCCAGGGATCCCCGCTTTTGGCAGGTTATGACAGTTGACAGATGACAGATGATGTTTTGGAGAGCTTAGGTTGTACGGGAGCAACTCGACTTAGCATCGGGTCCTCCCCCTCTTTTTGTCTTTTTGGTCAGATATAGCTTTTGTATAAAAGTTTTTCCAAATTTTGCATATATGACATCTTTTGCGGCTTTACTCATATCATTGCATTGTCATGACAATTAGAAGTGCTTCAAGATACCATTAGGGTCGTGCATTGATCATACCATTTCATTTTGTGCATCTATATATGTGACTGTTTTCTGTTACTTGTGAATAATGATTGCTTAATGGATTAAATTGTGACACTTTGAATTGATGACTATGTGCCTAAGTGTAAATTTTGATGATTGATTGTTATTTTACTGATATGGAACATTGAGTATATAGACCATTCTTATCGCCATGCATTATATCTGTTTGGGTGATATTATGAATACAGTGATAATATGCCCCTGAGAAGAGCTCCACGTGAACGCATTCCACCGCCACCGCCACCACCTGAGGAATTTCCCCGTTCTCCACCGATACCACAAGAACAACCAGAAATTGGGGAGACTTTGAGGCAATTTGCTCGGGCTTACAACTCAGTTAATGAAAAGACACTTGAAAAGTTTCTCCGAATGAACCCCCAGAAGTTCTTCGGAGAGCCCAATGATCTTAAAGCTGAAAACTGGATTGCAAGCTTAGTGAAGATCTTCGAATCTATGAACATCTTTCCGGAGGATAGAGAGCGAGTTCAATTTGCGACCTTCCTCCTGGAAGGAGCAGCGCTGAATTGGTGGAATCATACGAAGAATGTGTGGATTGAAAATGGGATAAGGTACGGCTGGACTGAGTTTGTAAGGGCATTTGAGGACAAGTTTATTCCGCAAGGCGCTCGAGATGCCCAGGAATCCGAGTTTATGAATCTTACCCAAGGAACGCTATCTGTGGCAGAGTACGAGGCCAAGTTTGTGAGACTGATACAATATGCACCGCATATTGTGTACGATGAGCGTAGGAAGACCAAACGCTTCATTAATGGACTCAAGTCAGAATTACGATGGGCTTTAGCACCTCTGAATCTTGAAGGATACACTCAGGCAATTGAAACTGCTCTGAGTACTGAAGCAGCCCATAGAGAGATCAGGATGACCGCCAACCATGCGAAGCCATATCAATTGAAACCACCACAGGGATTCAAACACTCAGCCAATTAGTCAAATTTTAGATCAGGAAAGAGACCAATGATGGCACCCCCGCAAGCACCACTTGCCCCTCAGAACGAGATTGAATGTTAATTATGCCATAGGCCAAGGCATACCGAAGCAACCTGTAGAAAGAAAACTGGCCAGTGCTTCTATTGTGGAAGTCCTGACCATAAGCTCGGGAATTGTCCAAAAGTAAAAGGTAGGCAAGGACAGCAAGGGTATCAAGGCAAGGGTAAGGCGGTGGCGGGAAATGCAAACAAGCCAATGGTCAGAGAAAGGGCTTATGCTCTGGATGGATGCGACGAGCGAGATCCTACAGCTGTTGTGGAAGGTACAGTAAATGTTCTCGACATGCCAGTTAAGGTCCTATACGACCCTGGTGCCACGCATTCATTCATTGCATCCAAATTATGTGCGCGTTTACATTTTCCACTGGAACAATTGCCATATCTTTTCGAAGTAAGTTCTCCTTTAGGAACTTGCCTTAAAACGGATCAAGTATATAAATCCTGCCCTATAAGAATCAATGGTCAGTTTTACCCCTTGGATATTATTACACTACCAATGACAAAGTATGGGATTATTTTGGGAATGAACTGGCTTCATAAGTACCGAGTCAAGCTGGATTGTTTCAAGAAGGAAGTCATCTTAGGAAAGGATGAAAGTCAGACATCAGATGAACAAGGAGGACAAACACCGATGATTTCGGCAATGGAAGCAAAAAGGATGATTCAGAAGGGAGCTACAGGGTTCGTTGCTTACCTCTTAAATAGACCTAAGGATCAGAGTAAAATAGAAGAAGTGGAGGTTGTCAACGAGTTCCCAGAAGTGTTTCCTGAACACCTAAACACCTTACCACCAGACCGTGAACTGGAGTTTGTAATTGAGACAGTTCCAGGAGCCGAGCCGTTCTCTAAGGCACCCTACCGGATGGCACCGGCTGAACTTCAGGAGTTGAGGAAACAACTTGATGAATTACTAGAGGCAGGTTATATCCGCCCTAGTACTTCTCCTTGGGGAGCACCTGTGTTATTTGTTAAGAAGAAAGATGGGTCGTTACGACTTTGCATCATGGGTCGTTACGACTTTGCATCGACTACCGAGAGCTCAACAGGATGACGATGAAAAATAAGTACCCTCTTCCTCACATCGAGGAGTTATTCGATGTACTTCAAGGATCTCGAGTATACTCCAAGTTAGATTTGAGATAAGGGTACTATCAATTGAAAATTAGAGAGGAGGATATTCCCAAGACAGCTTTCAATAGTCGATACGGACATTTTGAGTTCGTAGTGATACCCTTTGGGCTAACGAACGCCCCAGCTGCATTTATGGATATGATGCATCGAATTTTTCAGCCATTTCTTGATAAGTTCGTGGTGATCTTTATTGATGAAATTTTGGTCTTTTCCTAGACACCAGAAGATCATGCCAGACATCTTCGGTTAGTGTTGAGCACTTTGCTGGACCACAAGCTTTATGCAAAATTCAGCAAATGTGAGTTTTGGTTGGAAAGGATCTCATTCTTAGGACATATCATATCTGGTTCAGGAGTCGAAGTGGATCCCTCGAAAATTGAAACGATTTTGGATTGGAAACAACCAAGGAATCCTTCTGAGGTAAGAAGCTTTTTGGGACTCGCAGGATACAATCTCGAAGATTCATACAGGATTTTTCAAAGATAGCTGCACCACTTACTCAGTTAACCAAGAAGGAAGGAAAGTTCGTATGGACAGAGAAATGCGAACAAAGTTTTCAGGAATTATAGAAAAGATTAACTACCGCACCTGTACTAACATTACCAGAAGGGAAGGAAAGTTACACCGTTTACACCGATGCTTTGAAAGAAGGGTTAGGATGCGTTCTGATGCAGTATGGAAAGGTGATAGCATATGCATCAAGAAAGCGTAAACCACATGAAGCCAACTACCCCACCCATGATTTGGAGCTAACAGCGATCGTCTTTGCCCTCGCAAAATGGAGAAATTACTTGTATGGGGTAACCTTTGAAGTGTTCACGGATCATAAAATTTTACGGTACTTGTTCACTCAAAAAGAGCTAAACATGAGACAGAGAAGGTGGATGGAATTTCTGGAAGACTATGATTGTACAATTCAATACCATCCTGGAAAGGCTAACGTGGTGGCTAATGCATTGAGTCGAAAGGCTAGTATAGCGCATGTCGAAGGACACCCAATAGAGTGTAGGAGAAAACCAGCTCAAGTGATTCCTAGAGCTAAGTTGGCAAATCTAATAATTTCGTCACCGCTGAAGGATCGGTTGATAAAGACACAAGCTATGGACGGATGGATTAAGAAGTGTCTCAATTCCAAGGAGAAGGATGATGAGACAAAATTCAGTAAAGGTGAAGATGGAACCTTGAGATATAAGAACAGAATTTGTGTGCCTTCAGCTATCCGAAAGGAAATACTTGATGAAGCACACAAGACACGTTATACAGTACACCCTGGAGGAACAAAGATGTACCAAGATCTCAAGAAGCAGTTTTGGTGGAACGGAATGAAAAGAGACATTGCTGAATATGTCAAGAAATGCTTAACTTGTCAAAAAGTTAAAGCAGAACACCAAAAACTAGCAGGAAAGTTACAACCACTACCAATTCCTACATGGAAGTGGGAGCAAATAACCATGGATTTTGTTACCGGGTTACCTAAAGTTAAGGGAGGACAAGACAGTATATGGGTCATAGTTGACAGATTGACAAAATCAGCACACTTCCTACCGGTCAAGACTACGGATAAAGTTAAATCCTTAGCGAAACTATACCAACAGGAAATTATGAGATTACATGGAGTGCCGGTGAGTATAGTGTCTGACAGAGATCCAAAGTTTACTTCCCAACTTTGGCAAAATGTTCAAAGCTTGATGCTAACCAAGTTACATTTCAGCACAGCGGTGCACCCGCAGACAGACGGGCAGTCAGAAAGATTGATTAAATATCTGGAGGATATGTTAAGAGCGTGTGCTTTGGATTTTTCAGATAGTTGGAAAGATTGTTTACCCCTCGTGGAGTTTGCATACAATAACAGTTATCAGGCTTCAATTCAAGCAGCTCCATATGAAGCCTTATATGGGAGGAAATGCAGATCTCCATTATATTGGGATATGGATGAGACATGGGATACCTCTGAGGGAACTCCCAGGGCCAAAGTACTCGAATGGATTGAAAAGGCTACAGAAAAGATTCAGATAATCAGGCAAAGAATGAAAGCCGCCCAGGACCGACAGAAGAGCTATGCCGACAAAAGAGGAAGGGATTTAGAGTTTGATGTGGGTGAGAAAGTGTTTCTGAAAGCATCGCCAAGGAAAGGGTTCACAAGGATTGGAAAAGGTGGAAAATTGAACCCTAGATACATAGGACCTTTTGAGATACTGGAACGTGTGGGGCCAACAGCGTATCGTCTAGATCTACCAACAAGTTTAACAGGAATCCATAATGTTTTTCATGTATCCCAACTTCGCAAATACTTTGCCGATGAGGCACAAGTGGTGCCAGTAGAGGAAGTTCCGTTAGAACCTAATCTAACCTACGAGTTGAAGGCGGTTAAGATACTGGATAAGAAATTCTAAGAATTAAGAAATAAGAAGATTCCGTTGGTTAAGGTTTTATGGAAAAGGGACGGTACTGAGGAGGTTACCTGGGAAACTGAAGAAAAGATGCAAAAACACTATCCCAAATTGTTCAGAGATCGCGAGGAGAATCTGAGGACAGATTCTTGTTAAGGAGGGGAGGTTGTGACAGTCCGGTTCGGGGTCGGATCAATAAAGGTAAGCTAAGGGCAACGTAAGGGCATTTATAGAACTTGATCCGTACCTAAAATAATTCATATCATGCATCCCTACATGAATTGAGTGCTCATATGTGATATTAGGTGGCCAAAAGGGGGAAAACTACCTTTAAACCCTAAGAGCACTATTTATTTCCGAACCAGCACTATACCGTTTGATTCAAGAGACCTTAAAGAACCTATACCTATCTTCTTAGGATTTTTCAACTCTCTTTTCAATTCTTTGAGGTTTCGTTTATGTGTCCAGAGCAATTTAAGAATTTATTTTCAAATAAGAATTTCCGTCGATAAGAAATATTTCCTTCGTTAGAATGATTTAGCCCTTGAGATCATCACCATAACGTTCCTCGATTTTTTCTACATTTTTGGAAAGCCTTTCGGACCTTCAAATTTTATCCTAGTATTTATTTCATAATTTAATTAATTTTCGAAATTCAAGAAAATCAAATCTTCCGAAGCTTATAACTTTTAAACCGTACGTCCGATTTTGACCCGTGAGTAACCATTTCGAAGCTAATTTTATTTCCTAGCTCTTGGGCACTTTTCCAACTTCAAAAATACACAGGAGTAAGGTGGAATTACCAGAATACCCCTGCTGTGACAATTATGTAAAGAAGGAAACCTATTTTTGGAAATTTCACAAAATACCCCACCTCTAGTCCCTAAAATAAATATTATTTGCACTCTAGTCCTTCCCTACAACTATAAATAAGTGTGTTGGGGTCTCATTTTCTCCCCCCACACCAACCATCCTCACGCCACACTCTCTCCCCCTTAAATGTGTTACATAATTTAATTTTGTGACAAATTAATTATGTGACAATTATGCTAGCATGTTATATGTTACATTTTAATTATTTTATGATCATACTTAGGTAATTTAATTTATTTCATGATTTAATTAAATGTTACATGTTATCTAATGTTACATAATTAAAGTATAACCTATAGTGTTAAATGTTACATGTTTAATTAATTGTTACATAATTACTTGACCAATTGATATATGTTATGGTATACATGTATAACATACGTATACGTATTTGATTCCAATATGTATAAATACGTGTATACTTTCGTATAAATACTATGTGTATTTCCCTAATAAATACATATGTACTTTTGTATAAATACCGTATGTATTCTAGTATAAATACCGCATGTATTCTTGTATAAATACTGTATGTACCTTGTATAAATACTGTATAAATACGGTAGGTATCCCCGTATAAATACCGTATACATACAGTATAAATATCGTATACATACTATATAAATACACGTATACATACAGTATAAGTACTGTATAGATACCGTATATATACCGTATACTTGAATAGTGACCTTTGACCTTTGACCCTTGACCTTTGACTTTGACCTTGACCAAGAATTTTGACTTTTAACCTAATTGATCATTTCAAAGAGACGAATTCAACGGTCAAAGCCTTTTTCGAAAACTCTCAAAAATAAGGGATCAAAGTAGATTTCAAAGTTCACATTAGGGTTGTTCTAAGACCCTAAGAACATACCCCTAAGCTTTTGACACGAGCTTTCTAATGAGACTAATCGTTTACTCGAATCCTTTCTTTGGGAAGGATTATTCCTTGTTTAAGTGTGTCGTATTCTTTTCAATCTTATACTTCAATACTTGACTACCCGCACTCAATCATGCATCATTAATCATGTGTGGGACTTAGATCCTTAAGCTCATGGTAGTCTGCCTCTTACAGGAGATAATACCGAGTTATGGGATCCGCAGGGTACTGTGTGAACCCTGTCTTCTACCAACTATCAACTTATCTAAATAAATAGGTGAGGTTTAAACTATTTCAACTGGAACCATGAATATTCGTACGTATTCAAATGATTTCAAAATCAACGCCTTCGGGTGCAAAGATTCTTATCTTTCAAGTTAAACGTTTTCCCGTTTTGGGATAAGGCTTCAAGTTTAAAGTCAACGATCTCTGATATACGTTCTGTTCACTGTTATACTGCTTTGATTAAAGGTTCAGTCTTCTGAACTCTGTGTGCTTATGCACTTATGTTATTTCGAATGCAAGCTTTGGAAATTTTGTTCTGTTGGGCCCTGGCGGTATGGTTAGTAGTAGACCGGGAGGCGTGCGCCAATGGCTACTATGATACTGGCCGCCGTACTGACCTTGGTGATGGTTTAATCGGAGGTTGGTTACTCCACATCGAAGGTCGGGAGAGGTGGTAAATTCCTCCCGTTTCGCACGTCACCGCGGGGTAGCTATCTGGGCGCGACAATAAGGGGAGAAGGGGTGGTCCATGTGATTATGGGTGTCGGAGTCCTAACGGATCTCGATACCAAATTTGTAAATGTTTTTGAGGAGTAAAGGATGGATATAGCCTAGCTTGCGGGCAAACTTTGGTTTTAAAGTCTGGTTCATATTTTGAAAATATCCCGTATCTTGTTCCCCGTTTATAATGTATGCATGAACCAGAACCTCTGATGTGTGTGCTTGTGTGTGCTTGTGAAAAATCCCATTTCAAGATAAAAGAATTTTCCTTCCGGTTTGAGAAAAGTTACTAAGAGAACCTTTCAAAATCCCACAAGTTCAACTACTCTTTCTTACTGCAAATTACCTCAGTTAGTCCCTTTGAATAATACCTCTACCCTGTTTTCTGACCTCATGGTTTCAGGTAGGCAGCCCGGCGCTTCCTAGAGGTATCTTGAAGCTGTAGGAGGTCTTTTGTTAAGTCAGGATTGTTAGTTACTCTTCTCTTGTCCTGTGCAGTCGTGGTTACCTCTACCTTTTGTTGAATGCTTTACTATGAGAATTTATTCAAGCTACGACCTGAATTACTTTTGCTACTATAGTACCCATACTCTTTGCAGTTCCCTTTCTAAGCCCTTATTTGCTACTATAGAAGCAAACGTCCTTCTTTTGATCTCTAGATGTCTTTTGGGCGTGCCCCTTTAGTTACCCCTTAATCGGGCTTTAAGGGTTTCTTCTTCTTTAGGCCTTCAAGCCTTTACCTTAGTGTGTTTAGAAGATGATTTAACCATCACACCTTTAAGTCCTTCTTAAGGATGTTCTCAACTGTTATCAACTAAATGATTAACTATGCTACAATGACATCATTCTAGTTGAGCATAAAAGGGTTAAATAATGGTGGAAGCAACGCGAGCAATTAGTATAATAAGAACTCGTTTCTCAGTGAATGATCGTGGATGCAAGATCCTCGTTCATGCACGTTTCTACCCTCATTGGAATATGGAATAATTCCGTAATGTTATACCCTATAACGTTTTTGAGGTACAATTACCCTGAAGTGATTGGAAAAATCCATTCACTTTAGATTGCTTCTCTTTTGGCCCAGGTCAAATTTTCAAGTAATTGAAAATCTAGCCTTATAGAGAACACTTTCACTTTTCGGATTCCAAATTGAATTTTAGGATCCGAAGCCATTTAGAGTTAGTTAGGACTTAGTCCACTTGTTTGACTTAAGAATTGATACGAATGGGTTTGCATTTCACATTGTATAGAATCACAAAACTACAACCTAAATGCTAAGGAGAGAAAATGTAAGCATGTTGAATAATAACGTAATACACAGGATTTAGGTCTTTCAATCATATGTAGCTCCCACTGTTTTTAGAAGATCTTAAAATCCCAACGATCTTAGAGGAAACTTGCTTTCCAAATGGGTACTAAGATCCCAAGCACTTTATTTTGAACCCACGACTCGCGGACATCCTCAATAAAGCCTTAGGTAGGTACGACTTCCCAATTCCATCTCTATAGAACTCTTAGTAACATTTTTGCATCACCCATCTTTCAATATGGACCCACGACTCGTGCGACATCCATATTTACTTAGGCGTTAAGGAGAACCTATCAATCATAAGATCATGATTAAACTTAGTCCGGATGACCCACGACTCGCGGACATTGCCCATTCTTAACCATGAAATATTAATTACTTAAAGTAATTAATCAGGAAACTAGGAACTAATAGGTTTCACATAGCCACCCCACGACTCATGGACAGTGTTAGGAAATAAGAGTAAATTTGGGATAATTGCTGTTTTTCCTAATTAGATGTGATTTGTCAATCCCTGACTTGTAGGGATCTCTAGCTATATTATTCTCTTCTACACTGTAATCCTTACAGAATTACAATGAATCAATGAAAACAATTCCTACTCTTTACAACTTAACATGGTATCAGAGCAGTGTTAACCTTCTTGGGACTCAGCTCTAAAACATCATCATCTCTATACCTTTCTCGACCCTAGTTAGCCAAAATCTGCACAAAACCAAACATGTCAAAAATTGTTGAAACCAAACCTTAAGAAATCAATCCCGACCTCGCGGCACAGATTGCAAATCTGTTACTTAACAACCAAACCCAACAAAATTCATCCAATTCCGATAAACTATCGATTGGATTCAAATTAAACAGCGATAATTAACCGGTATGGGCCCGATTGATGAAGATGGCGATCGGGGGCAGGGGCTGCCGATCACACCTAACCGGAATTCCACCAGCTCCGGCGCAAGTAGATCCAACATATGATCAGTGGGAGCAAACTGATCAGAACGTGTTCACATGGCTCATAGAAAATATAGAGGTAAACTTAATAAATAATATCTTACAGTATCCGACGGCGAAGGCACTGTGGGACGGACTCTCAACCACATATGGAAGCGGGTCAGATCCGATGCAACTCTTTGATCTTCATCGAAGAGCAAACACCCAGAAACAGGGCACCGACACCCTGGAAGAATTCTGGAACAAATTGCAAGCCATTTGGATGGCAATAGACAGGAAGCAACCTAATCTAGCGAAATGCCCCGAAGATATAACCATATTCAACCAAATCACCCAGGAGCAAAGGCTGCATCAATTCCTCACAGGAATGGATGAACGATACGACCCGATCCGACGGGACATCTTGAAGCAAGAAAGTAAACCCTCAGTGGAGTCTGCTTATGCCACCGTCCGAAGAGAGGCCGTCCGCCTCCAAATTCTGAAGGCGGCAACCGGCAGCGATGAACACCCATCATCATCGGGTATCGGATCTGGGCTTGTTGCACGAAGAGAAAAAGGGGAAAGAAACAGGGGCGATAACAGACCACGCTCAGACGGTCCCGGACACTCTGACGGGTCCGGGTGCCGGTCATCACCGCGAGAAGACAAATCTGGACTCAAGTGCAACCATTGTGGAAAGCCCAAGCATACAAAGGAAGGGTGCTTTGAACTTATCGGCTATCCCGACTGATGGGAGGGTAGCCCGAAAACAGATATGGGCACAAAGAGTGGAGGAAATCAATGGGCCAGCGCCGCCATAGGGAAAACAGGTTGGGCGGCGCGAGGCGACGGACAGGCGGAAACCACCGCAGGTGTCGTCCAAAACAGAGGAGACCCCAATGCGGTGGCTACCGGTGCGACGACGACAGGGAATCGGCCGGGCAGCGCCGCCGCTGCTATGGGGATTGGACCCTCTGTATCTCCAGCCGAAAGAGGTAAAGGGTTAGGGGATGAAATCCCAAACCCTAGGTTATTTAGTTCTTATGCTTCAAATTTTTCCCTAATTGCAAATAGGCATTTATGTACTGAGAAGTTTCCATAATTGCCCCATGATGAACAAAATGGCCCTCCAAATTTATGATATTGGATTTTCGACTGTGGAGCAACAGATACCATAACCTATGTTCCTACAGATTTATGTGAACCCATCACTCTAAGAAAATCCCATATTCAGATAGCAAACGGGGAATTAGTACAAGTTGAGTAGGAGGGATCTATTGATCTCTCACCAAAGCTAAAATTGAGAAATTGTCTATATATTCCCTCTTTTTCTTCAAAATTGTTGTCCTTGAGCCATTTGACACGGGAATTGAATTGTATAGTGCTGATATATCCTAAATTTTTCCTGATACAGGACATTCGTACGAAGGAGATTATTGGGCGTGGTACTGAGAGGGACGGATTATATTATGTGGACGAAATGGGTCCTACTTCCAGAGCTTTGCTATCACAAGGAACTAAAGACACTCAGATTTGGTTATGGCATCGACGTCTCGGGCACCCTTCTGTTGAGTATCTGTGGGTGTTATTTCCAGCTCTCTTTTTGAATAGTCAGCATTTAAATTTGTCTTGTCAAACTTGTTCAGTTGCAAAGAGTCATAGGACTTCATTTAAATCGATAAACACTCGGGTTGAATCTGCTTTTTCATTAGTTCATTCCGATGTTTTGGGACCTGCCCCGGTAGCTACTCAAAGTCGATTTCAGTACTTTTTTTTATTTATTGATGATTTTTCCCGAATGACTTGGATTTATTTTCTGAAACACAAATCAGAAGTTTATGAGACGTTTGTTGCTTTCTGTAAAATAGTGAACACTCAGTTTAAAAAGATAATTCAAGTATTTCGATCCGATAATGGACGCGAGTATGTTAATCAACAGATGCACGAATTTATGAAAGAACATGGGATTGTTCACCAAATAACCTGTCCACATACACCTCAGCAAAATGGAGTAGCCGAACGCAAGAATCGGACATTACTAGAGATGACTCGTGCCATCATGACATAATCTCACGTACCCAGTCATTTTTATCCCGAAGCAGTGGCAACTGCCGCCTATCTCACCAATAGATTGCCCATCAGAGTACTTGATCGACAAACTCCTCTGTCGGTCCTCCAAACACAAGCTGACATCCAGGCATTTCTCACAATACCACCCCGTGTATTTGGGTGTTCTGTCTTTGTGCATGTTCCGAAATCTGAACGGACCAAGTTGGATCCCTGTGCAGTAAAATGTGTCTTCGTTGGATATGCACCTCATCAGAAAGGATACAGTTGTTATAATCCTGCTACTCGCCGCATGCATGTCACTATGGACTGTGAATTCCTAGAGACTGAGTACTTCTTTCAGAGCCAGCATAGCACTCAGGGGGAGCTTCCGAGTGACTCTCTATACTGGCATATCCGTTCCCCTCCTGATCTCAGTACCACCACCAATCATCCTCTCCCGTACGAAGTCCAAGCTGAGGTAAGTGAACCCGTGAACTCTTCTTCTGCTATTCCTATTCAAATTCCTGAAGAAGCAACTGGTACTGTTAATCCCGATTTGGACGATGTAGTAGGTAACAGGTACACCCTGCCACAAAGGAATAACAGAGGGGTTCCCCCAAATCGATATTCACCTGATCAAAGGTCCCGAATAAGCAGATACCCAGTAGGGAATATGGTCAAGGGGAGTATGTCAGAAGCAGCCAAAACACTTGTGGGAAATGTCTATCGGGAACGGATCCCAAGCTCTGTACAGGAGGCTGTACAAGATAAAGCATGGTGGAAAGCTATGAACGTTGAAATGGATGCCTTGGTCAAGAACGGGACTTGGGAGATATGTGAATTACCTCACGGCAAGAGGCCAGTACGGTGCAAGTGGGTGTTCACGGTCAAATACAAAGCAGATGGCACCGTGGAACGGTATAAGGCCCACCTTGTAGCAAAAGGATACATCCAGACATACGGAATTGACTACTCTAAGACTTTCTCTCCTGTAGCAAAGTTAGATACTATCCGGGTCCTTCTGTCTGTTGCAGCCAACCAGGACTGGCCACTTCACCAGTTCGATGTGAAGAATGCATTCTTACATGGTGACCTAGCAGAGGAAGTGTATATGGAAGCACCACCAGGATTCACCGATCAATTTTAGGGAAACGAGGTGTGCAGACTCAGGAAGGCACTCTATGGTCTCAAACAGTCCCCAAGAGCGTGGTTTGGGAGGTTTACAGTGGCAATGCAGTAATATTGGTTCAGACAAAGCAACTCCGACCATACTTTGTTCCTAAAAAGGAGGGAAAATCTGATTACATGTCTGATCATCTATGTTGATGACATGATCATCACTGGGAGTAAGGTTGAGGAAATAGAAAGGCTCCGAGAAAATTTGTTCAAAGAATTTGAGATGAAGGACCTAGGAGGTTTGAAGTACTTTCTGGGAATCAAAGTTCTACGGTCAAAATGAGGAATCTTTATCTCACAAAAGAAGTACATCCTCGACTTACTTGCAGAAACCGGGATGGTAGATTGCAAACCTGCCGACACTCCGATCCAACTAAACCATAAACTTAGAATTGAAGGAGACGGGGAGCCAACAGAGAAAGAGAGGCATCAGTGGCTATTCGGGAAACTGATCTATTTATCCCACACTAGACCAGATATTGCGTATGCCGTAGGGGTAGTCAGCCAGTTCATGCACCAACCAAAGAAAGATCACTTGGAGGCAGTAATGAGGATCATACGGTACTTGAAAGGGTCTGCAGGAAATGGGATCATGTTCGGCAGACATGGCCACTTGGAGATTGAGGCGTACACAGACGCAGACTGGGCGGGTAACCCAAACGACAGGAGATCCACTTTTGGATTTTTTACCATGGTCGGGGGAAACGTGGTAACGTGGAGGAGCAAGAAACAAAAAGTGGTAGCCCTATCCAGTGCGGAAGCTGAGTTCCGAGGTATTGCGAAGGCGGTTACAGAGCTCATCTAGCTGAGAAAACTAATGACTGAGATTGGTATGGCCCCACTTGGTCCGGGCCGATTGAAGTGCGACAATAAAGCTGCCATCAGTATCTCGGAAAACCCTGTACAGCATGATAGAACAAAGCATGTAGAAGTTGATCGTCACTTCATAAAAGAGAAACTTGAAGATGGAACTATCGAACTTCCCTTCATCAGATCAGAGGAGCAACTGGCAGATATCTTGACTAAAGCAGTCACGGGATAGAATTTTCAGGCAGTGCTCGACAATCTAAGTATTGGCAATCCCATCACTTAGCTTGAGGGGGAGTGTTAGGAAATAAGAGTAAATTTGGGATAATTGCTGTTTTTCCTAATTAGACATGATTTGTCAATCCCTGACTTGTAGGGATCTCTAGCTATATTATTCTCTTCTCCACTATAATCCTTATAGAATTACAATGAATCAATGAAAACAATTCCTACTCTTTTCAACTTAACATACAGCAACTAGCTCCCCTATTAAACTTAAATCCTGTTGATGGAATGCTAGGAATTTTATTTAAAGTTCTCACTTTATACAAAATACCTATTTTTCGAGTTTGCTTAATATTTATGGGATTTTCGAATACTGGAGAGTTGTCAATTTTTGACCTCACCAACATGTACAGTTATCCATTTTAATTAGTCTTGTTTAATGCAGTTTCACATAAATGTATTACACACAAGCAATTAGCAGATAACATGTCCTAGCACGATACTAATATGAGATGATCAAAGGTTTTCCTATCTTATGCGTGATATGTGGGAGCCACTCCACAACCACAAGTTCTAACATACATACCACATAAAACAGTTTAAATCACATAAGGGAATTGGAAATAAAGCGATGTCCTATCTATTACAATAATAGAAACCCTCCTAACATTTTGAGGGTCTTCACTTCATGGCCTCCTTGTTACTTTTTTGTGTGGATCCATCTTACTCTATGGGTGCAAATCTCCAAAGTAAAATAAAAACCTCACTTTCTAAAATCTACACTCTTTGCATAAAATAATATGACTCAATCTTCATATTGGCCATAAACAAATACACGGGGCATACCCTGGCCTCAAAAATAGTAATATGGAAAGCCACATAATAAACACATAACAGTGCGCACATAAGTGGGGCACCGACCCCAATTGAAAAACGCAACTATGGGGCTCCAACCCCAAATTTAACCATTCATGTGCGTAAATTAAAACATTCACAAGACTAAACCCATGATCACCTAATATCTAAATTGCAAGAATTTAAATTTACCAATAAATTAAAATTCTCGCCTTTAAGTTCTAATACCTTAAAAAACACGACTTAAATGCAATTCTTGTTCATGAGCCTTTTCCATAAAACTCGAAAAATAATAAACTAATAAAATTTCAATTAATTTCTGAAAATTTATAATTTTATTCTTTCAATATTTTCATAAAATAAAGTTTGTAATTTTCACAAAATTTAAATCGTCTTAATTTCTCAAAATCTCAATTTAAACAATTATTTCAAAAATAATTTTAATTTAATAAAATAAAATTTTACAGAAAAATTAAATCAGGATTTCAAGGACTAAAAATACGAAAAACAAGCCCCAAACACGAAAGCCTGCATGACGCCCCAAAACTGCCCGGGTGCTGCGCGCATCGTGCACTCAGGCCGCGTGGTAGCCCGCGCGCAGCCAGCAACAAAAGCTGACAGCACCCAGCCTTGCGCACGTGGCGCGCGGCTAGGCTAGGTGGGTGGTCGTACTGGAAATTACCGACAGGCGCTAGGCGCCTGCGTGAGGCGAGCGCCCCAGCGCAGTGCTGGGCGGCAGTGATGGTGTCTTGTTTGGGCGGGGCTTGGGCGTGCGACACTTTAGCACGTTCATGCCTCGCGTTCTCGTAACATGATTTCGTAAATGTTTTGCAGTTTCTCAAAACTCAATTCAATCCAAAATTAAAATATGATTTAAACATATTTCAACTAAAACCGTTTTTGAAAAACACGATTTAAGAAAACAGCTTTCAGAAACTTTTAGGAAAAATAAAGTTTCGTATTTCAAGCTTTCTAAAAGAACTCAAGAATACTCAATTCGCATCTAAGCCTAAGAATTTCTATCAAATTCAGAATAATTGAGACGAATCAGAAATTGGCCTTGCAAGGTGGCTCTGATACCACTTGTTGGGAAAACGTGAAAAGAAAATGCAGCGAAATTTTAAAAATTTTCCCAATAAGCAAGATCGGACTTTTAATTCCTATTCCCGATTCATAGGGATCAAGAACTTACAACAATCGTCACTTTCTTGACATGTTTTGAGCCGCCCTCATACGCACTTCATGCGGTAATGGCATGTTGGGAATAGTGCCCTGAAAATTCAATTTGTTGAATTAATTAAACTGAATTTACAGCAATTTATGAGTATTTCACATATTAATAATTAATGACGTGTGGTGGTATTCTCATATGAAATGTGTTTCATAGGAAAAGACTTTGAATACCGAAATCACGTGTCATTAAAGTTCTAGTCGGTAAGATAAGAATATGTTCTTATCAAGACTATAACGTGGTTATATAAGATGATTAGTCTTTCGTCATAGGGAATGGTGATTCCAATTATAACACGTTGATGATTTTCAATAGGATTGGAAACATCGAACTGGACCACTGAGATTATTTATTTTATACTGCTATCTAAAATAAATAAAATCTCAGGAAGCATTATACTCTTAATCCTGATAATATTTCGTCTTTAGGCATGTAGTGTTAGTCACTGTAACATACTCGAAGTGAGGTCTCGGTAACGGGTGGCCAAAATACTTTGTATGTTCGGTGGTTACATGAAATGTGCTAAAGAGTTATATTGATCGAGGAATCTGTGGCCTTGCTGGAAGGTAAGAGATATCCTTGAAATAGATTTGTAAAAGTTCGAATTAAGACTTTGGCCAAAGCACTTCGCGTGATAACGTCACCGAAGTTGTATGTTGAATCTGTTTCACATACAGAAAATTTGAACTTAAGGTGAATCAATAAATTTCAAATTGGAGATGAAAAATAAATGATAGTAGTTGTAATTTATTTTTCATGGATATCTACACGGAGGAGTAAAATGCGAAATTATTCTAGATCGAGAAATTCGTGAATAATTTAATTAATTTTAGAGTGCAACAATATTTATTTAGTGGAATTAAATATTGTTAAACGGTAATTAATTATTGTCATGAGATGATAATATATTAATCCGTTTGGAGCTAAAATTAATTAGTCCTGCAGGTCCCTCTGCAAGCCCCAAATTGAAAACCCAAAGAGAAAATAATAAAAGGAGAAAGAGAAATGAATTTTTCAAAGTGTTTGAAAAATAGCCAAGGAATTTATTTTAAGAAAATAAATCAATTTCCAAAGATTTGGAAATGCCCGGAATTTTATTTTGGAGAAAATAAAATTTAAAATTTAAAAAAAAAAAAAATTGCTGACGTAGCAGGTGACGTGGCACTGACGTGTCACGCCACGTCAGCAAGTGGGCCCAGGCAGCGCTGACTGGGACGCCGCGTGGCACGCCACGTGTGCGACACGTGGACGACCCAGATCGCGCCACGTCATCATGTTGACCGGGTCAACGGGTCCAGGGTCGGGTCAACGGGTCGGATATCGGATAGGGTCGGTCCGGTTCCGGGTCGGACCAGACCCGGACACGTGGCATCCTCTGGAAAGGCCACGTCACCTAAAACCCTAGACCGAGAGTACATCACACGCGCCACCTTGTGGCCGCGCGTGAGGGCGCGTGTGAGCTCCGATCGGGGCGTTCTCGCCGGCTTTGAACTCGTGGCGATGAGAGCTTCAACGTGGTCACCTTGGTTTACGTGTCCAAGTTGTACACGCAAGTGGGATGTGAAATTACCATTTTACCCTTGCTTTTGAATCCCAAATGACCGAAACGCCCTCGGTTTTTCCCCTATAAATAGGGGTCTTGGGTCCTCATTTCTCATTCAACATTTGGGAGAGGTTTTGGCTAGAGAATAGCTTTGAAACCATATCCCATTTCTCCTAGTTAATTCCGATTTATTTCGGAATTAATTTTAATTAGGTGTTTATATATAAACGCCTGATTTTGGGAGAATAAACCCTGAAAAGGGTTTCCTAGTTTAAAGTTTTTTCTCTAAGTATTTAGAGAAATACTTTCGGAGCCCACGCTCCGAGGGTGTCCCTGGGGATATTGCAGGGAAGCTCTGCCGGTCTCACGAGTGGGCAAGGAGCTGGTAAAATGCCGTTAGATAGCCATGTTTGCAGTACGGTAATATTTTACAGTTATTTTATTTTAAGCATGATAAATTATGTGCTCTTAAGTGTTAATTGCATGTTAGATATTTATCTGCTTAAGTGATTTAAAATTTATTATCAATTGCATGTATATACTTGAGTAGATCCGGCTAAGTCTTCCGCTTTGTATTAAAATGTTTTAGAAATATTTTAATACTTGTATTATAATAAAAATTTTAAAATGTGGTCCCGGACTGCTACTGTTGTGGGCCCATATCCCATCAACTGGTATCAGAGCCGTACTCTAGATATATACATGCATTGATATGATGCATGTGATGCATAATTTTAAATCTGATACTGTGCACGTAAATTCTGTCAAAGAAGACTGGTTTTTAAGTGGGACCGTTTGTGACCCCTCCAGTGTTTCTGGGAATTTACGTGGAATGGTAATTTTTTGGGAATCAATTTCAATAATCTTCCTGGTTAATTACCGAATCAGTAAACATGATTTAAATTATGAGATAATTTATTTATAACATGTTTACTTTATGCCATTTTTTTTAAGCATGATAATTATGTGATAATTATAACAGCATGCTTAATTGATTTAATTTATGGCATATTTATTTTGTGTCATTTAAAATTTTAAGCACGATAATTATGTGATAATTATATGAAAGGATGCTTAATTATTTTATTTTATGGCATGATCATGATAATATGAGATATTATGATATTTACAATTATGCATATTTTATTTAATGTGATTAAATAGTAATGTTTAATAGAAATTAGACGCGATGCATAATTGAACTAATATTTTTCGGCCTAATTAATAAATTGTTATTATTGCCTTAAAATATTATTATTGGGATTTTAAATATGATTTAGTAATCCTAGTGGGAGGGTATTAATTAGATTAATTACTTCCAACAATAAGACGCCAAAAGTGATTATTAAATAATCAACAGATAATCCACACCCTTTAAAAATTCAAGTGGGAGCGAGATGAAAAGAGTTGGATTCTCACGGCCTCCATTACCCGTCTATAGTATAGTGGATGTATACTACTCCCTTCGGCGGGTATATATTCGCGGTATACAAGATTAGACTTCTACGGATAGAATGAAATACGACGAAAGTCAGCTCGACCACGCCTCCGTGGAGTGTCTTGACCTACTCGTACGGACTTCTAGGTAATGGTGCACACTTGACTAAGTAATGTATTAACCTCCCTTCGGAGCTCTGTTACATTTATTTAGAGGCCAAGGGTTGACGTGGTGGATTGACATTGTTTGGTAAGAGTTACCTAGTTGACATGTTAATTAAGAATAGTTCTTGCTTTTCTAAGCGGTTTTCGACCTCGCCTCCGGGGAGTCAACTGCAGTTAGTTAAGTCACCATTGCGTAAACTAAAATGCTTACGTGGATTTCATTTATTGGTTGAACGCAGAAGAAAGTGAAATACATAATCATAACTTGCATTTATTTAATTATTTCAGTTTTATAATTACAATCTCTCTTAGCCCACTCCAAACTATATGTCTATAAAGAAATAGGCTAGTAAGGGTTCAATTATGCTGACTAAGTAATAAATCTTGACATCGTGTTGGGACACGAAAGTTTACGTACTCACTGAACCTTATCCGAAAATTTCGGAAACTACAACCAGTCAGGATTAGAAAGACGTTTATTCTAAATAGATCAAGTGTGATGATCTGGCTAGTCTTATATCCTGACATCTGTTTTAAATGTTCTTGAGCATCAGACACATGAGATGTCTACTGATAAGAACATGTTTTGGAAACAGAATCGTACGAAGGTACGAGCCACGAAAAAGGTTGTTAGTCAAAGATGTTTTGAAGGATCACTGTTTCAGAATCATATTATGGATATGATAACTAATCTGAACGAGATTGAAGGCCTCTGTGCTTAAAGAGACAATCTTAACAGATAGGATACGATCCTATACTCTCTGCCTAAGTCGTTTGAACGTTCAAGATTATTTTAAATAATTTTTTTTACAAAACCAATGGACGACCTCAATATGGCAGAAAAATGTGATATAGACTAAGGGAAAAGGTTCTCTTTGGTCAGACATCAATATCCACGGGCTAGAAAGCCAGTAAGTGGAAGAAAGAAAAGGAAAAGTTCCCAATCTAAGGTTCAGAAATAGAAAGTCAAAATCCGACAATGGAAAAGTGTTTCTATTTCGGTGGTAACGGGTATTGGAAAAAGAAATTATCCAAAATACTTAGTATGTCTGTTTGTTATACCGTTTAGATAAGATATGAAGATATCTTACTCGTTGAAAATATGTTTAGTTGAAAATTCACCGGACTCCTGGTGTGTGAATTTGAGATCAACTAATCATATTTGCAAGTTGTTGCAAAGATTCAAACTAACCAAAAAGTTTGAAAAACGGCTAACACATAACTACTGCTCGAGGATAATACAAGTATAATTGTATTAGCAGTAAAGACTATAAAGTCGTATTTTGGCGAAAGGGTTTTAATATTATACGTGCCATATATACAGAAATTTGATTTCTGTAAGTTATATGATAATTAATGGTTTAACTGTTTGTTTTGAACAAAAGGTTACCATTAAACAAAATAAAAGGTTTATTTGCTCTGGCACAATAAAAGATGGTCTTTTATGCCTACATGACAACCCTAATTTAAGTTTAACATTAAGAAGCTTGACTTACCATCTAAGAAGAAAAAACTTCTACGTGGCACCTATCTATTGGTCAATTGAATCTGAACAGGATCCAAAGACTGATTGTTGAGTCCTATTGACTTAAAAATAGTATCAATCTGCGAATCCTGTTTCGAAAAGTAAAATGACCAAGAAAGTTCCTTTTGAGACAAAAGGTATTAAGCCATGAACTTGCTTGAGTTAGTTCATACGGACATATGATACTATGAATGTTCAAGCAAGAGAAAGTTTTGGATATTTCATCATTCGTTTGAATGATTACTCTAGATACAGATATGTTTATTTGATGAGACTTAAGTCTATAATTTTGAAGAGTTCAAGGAATGTAAGACTAAAGTCAAAGGGTCAAATTAGAAAGCATATCAAGGCACTTCGATTAGATCGAAGTAGTAAGTATCTATGCTCAGAGTTAAATAGAATTTCTCAAATGAGATTAGATCTCAACCTTCTGTATGAGATACGGTTTGGCAAAGATGTATTACAGAAAAAAGAAATAAAACTCTGATAGAGATGGTAAAGATTCATTAAGAGTCATGCTACCCTATGAATTTCGTTTTGGGGCTTTGCACACAAAACGACAAACCTAGTTCTATCTAAGTCAGTTCCTAAAACACTGATGGATCTGTAGTTAGGGTGAAAACCCTGTATCTTTTATCTTCGGATTTAAGGTAGCCTGGTCTACAAGTTAAGGATGGATCCTGACAAGTTAGAATAAAGAACAAAGGTTCACTTGTTCTAAGGTTATCCAAAGAAGAACAAGAGGTGGTATATTTTGTAATTTGAGAAATCACAAAAGATGTTTGTGAATATTTCAAAGATAATTACATAGATAACCACAAAGGGTAGAAGCAAAGTAGTGTTAAAAGAAATAACAGTATTAGATACTGATTTCATAAACCCGTGATGACTGAAAATATATTGGATACATGTGATGTACCAAATACAACATGTGATGTAGAGACGTGTACACGAGAGCATCATTATAGTGGGAGGATTGTCAGGACACCTGACAAGATACCTAAGATTAACCCAAGAGGCTGAATCTAACGTATCTGATCCTGTCACGTGTAATGAAGCTGTAGAAGATATAGACGCTGACCGTTTGGTCAATATCCATGGAATCTAAGTTAGAATATCTGTATTCTAACAAAGTCTTGAACTTGTAGAGGCGCCGGAAGGCATTAAACCCTGTTAGATAAAATTGGGTTCTACAAGACAATAAAAGGAGAAATGGACAAAAGTAGAGACTTTAAAGCAAGCTTATGGTAAGGGATTTTACCCAGAAAGAAGAAATAATTTATGAGATCTTCTCGCCTATAATAGTGCTTAAGTCCATTATCCTCTCCATTTTATCTCATTATCGATTATGAGATTAGATAAATGGATGTAAAGACTATGTTCTTGAATGGGCAATTTCAAGAAGAAGAGATACATGGTACAACCTGAAGGCTTCATAGCCAGAAATCAGGTGTATATAATGCGAGCTTAATAGATCGATTTATGATCTTAAGCAAGCGTCTAGATTATGGAGCATCAGAATTATAAGGCAATTTAGATTCTTTGGATTTGTATAATTGCCTGATGAACCATGAAGTGTACAAAATGACATCATGATAGCGTTGTAACGTTTTCACTTTGTACGTAATTTAATATTCTGCTCATTGGGAATGATGCAAGAATTTTGTCAATGGTCAAGATTCGAGCGTCAAATCATTTTGACAAGAAAAGACCTATTGAGACCAATGCTATTCCAAGGATCAGACTTTTGTCATGATCATGGGAATAAGGAGATTGGTTTATCACAAGAAGCATATATAGATAAGATGCTGGTAAGGTATAATATGACAAATTCTAAGAAAGGTTCATCACCTTTTAGATTTGGAATTTATCTATCTCTAGATCAGTGTCCTGAGACAACTGAAGAGATAGAAGACATGATTAGAGTTCCGCAGCGGAAGCTTTATGTATGTCATGTTATGTACAAGGCCAGTTGTCTATTATATATAGGTCTAAGTCAGCAAATATTAGTCAAACCCTAGAATCTGACACTGGGTAGTAGTGAAAGCATATATTGGAGTACTTGAAAAGGACTTGAGATTATATGCTTGTCTACCACAGTGGTGAGCTCGTTTCAATAGAGTGCACAGATTCAGATTTACAATCTGATTTGTATTCTAGATGTTTGACATCGGAATACGTGTTTACTCTAGAAAGAGCAACCGTTAATTGGAGAATGTTAAGCAGACTTGTATTGCTTACACCGCCATGGAATTCAAATACATGGTAGCTTGAGAAGTAACCAGTTAGATGTATTGGATTCATGATTTCCTAGTTGTTGGCTCTGAGAAACATCTGATAGATTCCTTCACTAAAGTATTGGCGCAAAAGAGTGTAAAACGAGTTTTGACACTCATGTGAAAGGAATAAGACTTAGATGTATGGCCAAATCGAATTTAGGGCAAGTGGGAGATTGTTGGGAATAGTGCCCTGAAAATTCAATTTGTTGAATTAATTAAACTGAATTTACAGCAATTTATGAGTATTTCACATATTAATAATTAATGACGTGTGGTGGTATTCTCATATGAAATGTGTTTCATAGGAAAAGACTTTGAATACCGAAATCACGTGTCATTAAAGTTCTAGTCGGTAAGATAAGAATATGTTCTTATCAAGACTATAACGTGGTTATATAAGATGATTAGTCTTTCGTCATAGGGAATGGTGATTCCAATTATAACACGTTGATGATTTTCAATAGGATTGGAAACATCGAACTGGACCACTGAGATTATTTATTTTATACTGCTATCTAAAATAAATAAAATCTCAGGAAGCATTATACTCTTAATCCTGATAATATTTCGGCTTTAGGCATGTAGTGTTAGTCACTGTAACATACTCGAAGTGAGGTCTCGGTAACGGGTGGCCAAAATACTTTGTATGTTCGGTGGTTACATGAAATGTGCTAAAGAGTTATATTGATCGAGGAATCTGTGGCCTTGCTGGAAGGTAAGAGATATCCTTGAAATAGATTTGTAAAGTTCGAATTAAGACTTTGGCCAAAGCACTTCGCGTGATAACGTCACCGAAGTTGTATGTTGAATGTGTTTCACATACAGAGAATTTGAACTTAAGGTGAATCAATAAATTTCAAATTGGAGATGAAAAATAAATGTTAGTAGTTGTAATTTATTTTTCATGGATATCTACACGGAGGAGTAAAATGCGAAATTATTCTAGATCGAGAAATTCGTGAATAATTTAATTAATTTTAGAGTGCAACAATATTTATTTAGTGGAATTAAATATTGTTAAACGGTAATTAATTATTGTCATGAGATGATAATATATTAATCCGTTTGGAGCTAAAATTAATTAGTCCTGCAGGTCCCTCTGCAAGCCCCAAATTGAAAACCCAAAGAGAAAATAATAAAAGGAGAAAGAGAAATGAATTTTTCAAAGTGTTTGAAAAATAGCCAAGGAATTTATTTTAAGAAAATAAATCAATTTCCAAAGAGTTGGAAATGCCCGGAATTTTATTTTGGAGAAAATAAAATTTAAAATTTAAAAAAAAAAATTGCTGACGTGGCAGGTGACGTGGCACTGACGTGTCACGCCACGTCAGCAAGTGGGCCCAGGCAGCGCTGACTGGGCAGCCGCGTGGCACGCCACGTGTGCGACACGTGGACGACCCAGATCGCGCCACGTCATCATGTTGACCGGGTCAACGGGTCGGATATCGGATAGGGTCGGACCGGGTCCGGTTCCGGGTTGGACCAGACCCGGACACGTGGCATCCTCTGGAAAGGCCACGTCACCCAAAACCCTAGACCGAGAGTACATCACACGCGCCACCTTGTGGCCGCGCGTGAGGGCGCGTGTGAGCTCCGATCGGGGCGTTCTCGGCGGCTTTGAACTCGTGGCGATGAGAGCTTCAACGTGGTCACCTTGGTTTGCGTGTCCAAGTTGTACACGCAAGTGGGATGTGAAATTACCATTTTACCCTTGCTTTTGAATCCAAAATGACCGAAACGCCCTCGGTTTTTCCCCTATAAATAGGGGTCTTGGGTCCTCATTTCTCATTCAACATTTGGGAGAGGTTTTGGCTAGAGAATAGCTTTGAAACCATATCCCATTTCTCCTAGTTAATTCCGATTTATTTCGGAATTAATTTTAATTAGGTGTTTATATATAAACGCCTGATTTTGGGAGAATAAACCCTGAAAAGGGTTTCCTAGTTTAAAGTTTTTTCTCTAAGTATTTAGAGAAATACTTTCAGAGCCCACGCTCCGAGGGTGTCCCTGGGGATATTGCAGGGAAGCTCTGCCGGTCTCACGAGTGGGCAAGGAGCTGGAAAAATGCCGTTAGATAGCCATGTTTGCAGTACGGTAATATTTTACAGTTATTTTATTTTAAGCATGATAAATTATGTGCTCTTAAGTGTTAATTGCATGTTAGATATTTATCTGCTTAAGTGATTTAAAATTTATTATCAATTGCATGTATATACTTGAGTAGATCCGGCTAAGTCTTCCGCTTTGTATTAAAATGTTTTAGAAATATTTTAATACTTGTATTATAATAAAAATTTTAAAATGTGGTCCCGGACTGCTACTGTTGTGGGCCCATATCCCATCATGGCAACCCCGTCCCTCGAAAGTTTCTTTCTACTTTAGATTCCATAGTAGGTTTCCTCTAGAGTAATAATCCACACTAACCTAGATTCAAATCATGTTAGGGAAAGTGCTAGCTATATAACATGTGTAAAGAAAGAAACTAGAAACGAGGAGTGAAAGAGCGAAATTAAATCTCCCTTCAAAACCCAGTTTTGCGAAGATAGAAATCTGCACGCCATAAAACCCTCGTGAAAAAATTCATCCTTCAAGATCTAGACGAACGGTTTTCGCCATTTTCTTTGGTTCGATTTTTTCACTCGTATTCTGTGGGGTTGAGAATCGTTTCACCAGCCCTTGTTGTCGTTTGGGCGTGATCTCTCTATCACGCGTAAGAGACAATTTTCAAACTCCTTAGCCTATAAATAGTACTAGGGTTTCGAACCCCTCAAGTCTAGTTGGAATCGGATTCCAACTTTGACTTTTCTTCTATTTCCTTTCTCTCCAAGTAATAGGAGTCTTTGTCAAAATAAGATATCTATTCCTTCTAGAAAAGAGCTCCTAATCAAATTAGGAATATTTAATTATTCTAATAATAATTAAATATGTTATTCTTGTAATATTTATTCTAATCATATTAGAATTAATATTTACTAGAATAAGAAATAGAAGATATTTAATAATTATTTATTTATTTATTCTAATCAAATTAGAAAAACTAAATAATTAAATACTTAAATACTTAGAATTAATTATCTCAATTAATTCCATGAAGGTCTTTAGAATTAATTCTTAATTAATTCTAACAGGCTAAAATTAATTCTCTAATTAATTTTGTTTGGTTTTATAATTAATTCTCCTAATTAATTACATTAGGGATTTATAATTAATTCTCCAATTAATTAACATATGGTCCAATTATTCAATCGGACCACACGCCCCAAACCTCGCTCACGTGCCACACGTGTACTTTACACGCGTGGTCTCGTTTCGATCAACTATTTTATCTTTCCTTCAATACCCTTTGAATCTGGCATTTGTGTGTGACCCCCTAAATTCATTTTCAGTTAGCAGCGAGACTAACGCTTTATTAGGTCATAGATCATACGACCATAATCTAGCAACAGGTGTATGACCCTACCCGAACAATGAATATATATTCGAAAGTGTTAGGAATAGTGCCCTAGAAAGCCGATTGTATATCCGCTTTGTACTTTTCCTTATTGTAATCACAGACAATCTTTGAATGAAATAACAAATTGATGCAACACTTCTTTATATGCTCTTCTTTGGTATGCGTTTACTTTATCTGTGCCTGTATGAGAACTCCCCTAATCCTGATGACTTTATGACTCTACCATTTAGGTGAAATAGTTCATGAAACGAGTCCTATATCACATAAGTCATGATTAGTAAAATACTCCAAGCCGATGAGTCCTACCGACAGTGGGAGTGTCAACCTGACTCATCTAAGGCTTGCTTGTGGGATCACGCCCTTAAGAAGGACCACCTTGTTTCATGGAGGTGCAAAGTGTATAGTTGATAAGTGCGTGATATATGAGGGTGCTTACTTTAATAAGTAAGTTCACTGAGGTGCCCCGTGTGAGAACATTCCCAAATGGGAAAGGAAGTTTCTATTTCAGGAAATGGAAACTTCCAGATTAGGAAATATCTCACGAGTCATTGATGTGATTAATTGATCCTTAGTCTTGAGGTTCCGTGTCACTTTTTGAGTTAACTCTGTAGTTTTAGGTATAAGATTTAAAGGGTGTCGCCTTAGACAATTGATTCAAGGCTTATGCTGGGGCTGCACAAGTGATTCATGAAAGTGAATGAAAATCAAGAAAGGATCTACACTTGCATTTGCAAGGTGATCTCTTATTGTGTAAGTCATTCATATGCCATATGGAGTCCTTGGCCAAGGCAGTAGATCAAGACATCAAGAAAAGGGTTTCTTGGATTGAGTTCAAATGGATATGAAATACACTTTGCTTTAAGACCGGATTATTTGGGTTCTGATTTTTCCCTTACCCTAGATCTTGGTTGAGAGATAGTAAGTAGGAGGATTGTATCTCACATGAATCAATGACTTAAAGGTGCTGTCGAATCCAAACATTCCAATTCAGCTAGGGGTTAAACACGTGTTGCTAGACTATGGTCGTTTAATCTGTGGACTGATTAATTAATTAGTGAATTAATTAATTAAGGTCACCGCTAATTGAATTGAGAACCTAGAGGGTCACACACAACAACTTGGTTACATTAGTTGAGGCTTGAAAATGATTAAACGAGTTAATAAAGTCGAGTGGGTTCCACACACGTGGGTCACGTGAGGAGCACGTGTCCTTGGGACACGTGTCTCACACGCGTATATATATATATATATATATATATATATATATATATATATATATTGTGTATATATATTAAATAATTAAAAGTGTTAATTATTTAATAGACTTTGGTTTAATTTTGAATTAAAAAGAAATTCTTATTTTGGAGAAAAATAATCTAGTTAATTAATTGTGAATTAATTAATTAGATAAAATAAGTTATTTATTTTTAAATAAATAAAGTATAATAATATCCAAAAGGGTTTGGATATTTTAGCTCTCTTAAAAGTTGATTTGAATTTGAATTCAAAGTCAAAGTCAAAATTACTTTTGGTTCATGTGTAGAACACCATCCTTTCCCCCAGATAAAATAAACCCTAGGTTAAGCCTAAACACTAACTAGAGAACTAGCTTCCTTACTAGTTAGATTGTAGTCAAGTTGGTGGACCATCTCTAGAGAGCTTCAAGTTAGAAGTTTGAAGATTCGAGCTTTACCAAGGAGAGGGGATCAAGCCGCGAGAAGAGCGTTCTTGGGTGGCTTGAAACGCTTCAAGAAAGTTAATCAAGAAAGTAAGTTTCTAATCTCTATGAATTTGGATACACGATTGCGAGTCCAAGATCCTTTTGTTGGAAAATTTTTTAAAATCGCTGCTTTCTGATTCCTGTTTCCAACAAGTGGTATCAGAGCTACCTCGTTAATCGTGTTTCTGATTCGTGTCAATTATATTGAATTTGGTAGAAATTCTTAGGCTTGATGCGATTGAGTATTTGTAATTGTTTTAGAAAGCCTGAATTACGAAACTGTATTTTTCCTGAAAGTTTCTGAAAACTGTTTTTTTTTTTTAAATTTATTTTTGAAAAACTATTTTAGAATTGAAACTGTATAAACTGTTTTTTTATTTCTTGGATTGGTTTTGCTTTTGAATGAAAACACGAAACGAAAAGCCTGGATTACGAACACGCGAAACCTCGTGCGCGAAGGCGTCATGCGCGAGGGCTTCGCGCGCCGCCGCCCGCCTGTCCTAGGCGCTCGCAGGCCGTGCGCCTACTCCCTCCCGCAACCGCGCGGGAGGCATTCCGGCGCGCCCGCCCAAGGCTGGCCGAGAAGGCCGCCCGGCGCTCGCCCAGGGCTGCCAACACCGCCCGCCCAGGCTGGGCGAGAATCCCGCAAGGCGCGTGGGATTGCTCGCCCAGGCCGCCTGCTCCCACCCGCATATGTCCGACAGAGGCGCGCGTACACGCGAACCCCTTTTCGCGTACGGGCTCCCTTTTCGTAATCCGTTTTCGTATTTCGTGCAATCTAGTCCCAATTTTTATTTTAATTTTAAAATTTTTATTTTATGAATATTTATTTTAATTTTGAATAAAACTTAAAATTGGGATTTTTGAGAAATAGAAACGGTTTATATTTTGGAAAACTACATCTTTGATAAAATTATTAATTTTCAGTAATTAATTAGAATTTTATTAGTTTTTGCTAATTCAGGATTTATTGAAAGCTTTTATAAATAAGACTCGCATCAAGTCATGTTTTAAGTCATTAGGACTTGAAACGGGAATTTTAATTTATTGGCTAAATTTAAATTCTCGAAAGTTGCATGTTAGGTGATCATGGGTTTAGACTTATGTATGATTTTAATTTATGCACATGGATGGTTTAAATTGGGGTTGGAGCCCTATAGTTGCGTTTTTCAATTGAGGTTGGAGCCTCACTTATGTGCATACTGTTATGTGATTTATTATGTGGCTTTGCATATTACTGATTTTTAGGCCGGGGTATGCCCCGTGTAATTGTCTAAGGCCAATATGAAGATTGAGTCTTATTACTTTATGTCTTTTTCTTTTTATTGTAATTTGAGAGTAGAGATAGGTGGTGAGGTTTTCTTTTCATTTTGGAGATAATGCACCCATGGAGTAAGATGGACCACATTCAAGTAACAAAGAGGCCATAAGTGAAGACCCCTCAAAATGTTAGGGAGGGGAATCTCAATTGAAAATGTAATAGAGATAGGGCTCGTATTTTGTTACCGCTTTCCCTTATGTGATTTAAACTGTTTATGTGGCATGTATGTTAGAACTTGTGATTGTGGAGTGGCTCCCACATATCACGCATAAGATAGGTAGAACCTATGATCATCACATGTTAGTATCATGCTAGGACATGTTATCTGTTTATGTGCTTGTTTGAAATGCATTTCAGTGTACTTGCATTAATCAAGACTAATTAAAATTGAATAACATATATGTTGGTGAGGTCGAACCGGACAACTCTCCGGTTGATTCGAAAATTCCCATTAAATATTAAGCTAATATCGAACAAATAGGTGTTTAATTCGAGATGCAAATTTCGAATTAAATTCCTAGCATTCCATCAATAGGTTTTAAGTTTAGTAAGTGAAGCTAGTTATTGTCCGCGAATCGTGGGATAGCTACTGGAGCTTATTAGTTCTTAGTTACCTAATTGATCGTTTTAAAAGATCAATATTTCGTGGTCAATTTTGGCAAGGGCGATGTCCGCGAGTCGTGGGTCGTTCGAACTAAGTTTTGATCATGATCTTATGATTGACGGGTCTAGCTTAACGCCTAAGTAAATATGGATGTCGCACGAGTCGTGGGTCCATATTGAAAGATAGGTGATGCAAAAACAATTACTAAGAGTTCTAAAGGTGTTAGAATTGGTAAGTTGTACCTACCTAGGGTTTTACTTAGAATGTCCGCGAGTCGTGGGTTCGAGGTAAAATGCCTAGGATCTTAGTACCCATTGGGAAACGTGTTCCTCTTAAATCTTTGGGAATTATAGATCTTTGAAAAACAGTGGGAGCTACATTAGATTAAAGACCTTATCTTTTGTATATCGTTATAATTCAGCATGCTCAGTAGTTCTCTGTTTTACCATTTAGGTCGTAGATTCTGTGATTCTCTACGTGTTTTGAAATGGCAACCAAAAACCCTCTTGTATCGATCCTCGAGTCAAACAAGTTGAGTGGTCCCAACTATTTTGATTGGCTGAGGAATCTAAAAATCATTTTAGATTCTGAGAAGAGAACTTATGTTCTCTTTGAAGGGGAGGCTCCAACTCGGGCCGAGCGGGAAGCGATCCAGAAGTGGAAGGATGATAATCTCCAAGCCCGTTGCCTTATGTTGGCTAACATGTCTCCGGACTTGCAAAGGCAACATGAGGCCATGGAATTCGCTTGGGAGATTTACGACCACTTAGAGCAACTTTACCGCCCTCATGAACGTGTTACAAGGTATAACACTTCAAAGGAATTGTTCCACTTGAGAATGAGGGAAGGTTCTAGTGTCTATGAGTATGGACTCAAATTTCTCGCCCTTAGTGAGAAACTAGCTTCCATGGACATGCCACTGAAAGATGAGCTTTTAGTGGACTTGTTGCTAGCCTCGCTCACACCATCATTCAACCCTTTTGTACTTAAGTTCAACATGAATCATGCTGGTGCTACTATAGATGAGCTGATTAGTCAACTTGTGACTGCTGAAAGCACGATCAAGAAGGACAATAAGGTTTTGATGGTGAATGCTCCATCTTCCTCTTCTAAGCCTTCTAAAGGTAAGGGCAAGAAAGCCCAAAAGAAGAAGAAGAACCCCTTAGGCCCACTGGTGGCGTTTCGAAGGGGAAGGCCCAAAAGAAGAAGCGTGATCAGAAAGAGGATGTTTGCTTCCATTGTGGCAAAGCAGGACATTGAAGGAGAAACTGCCCAGAGTACAAGGCTACTCTAAAGAAAGGTATGTTTCTCGTTGAAATAAATCTTTCTATTAATTCTAATTCTTGGGTACTTGATACCGGTTGTGGAACTCATATCTGTAATGATGTACAGATGCTAAGTGAAGTCCAACAACTCAAAGAAGGAGAATGTGTCTTGAAGATCGGCGATGACTCAAACGTTGAAGCTCGAGCTTTAGGCACAATTAGATTAGATTTAGGTAGTTTTGAGTTAGTCTTAAATAAAGTCCTTTATGTACCGAGCATTATTCGTAATATAATTTCAGTTCTAATTTTTAGATGGTGAAGGTTATGAAACTTATATTAAGAATGGTAAACACTTTATCAAATGGAGCAACTCTTCCGTTCACATCGGTACTCTAAGTAATGGACTTTATCTAACTCAGAATATCAATATTATGAATACACAACGAGAAACTAAACGTAAGAGAGATGACAAAGTTTCAGCTCCCTTATGGCATGCTAGATTAGGACACATTTCCAAGAACAGAATTAGCAAGATAAACACTTTAGGATCATTCTCTGAAAATGATCTCAAAGAGTTGACTTCTTGCGAATCCTGTCTCAAAGGAAAAATGTCCAAAGTCCCTTTTAAAGGAACTGTGGAACGTGCCACTAAGGCTTTGGATTTGATCCATTCTGATGTTTGTGGACCGCTTAGTGTAAGCACTAGAAACAATCATCAGTATTTCATAACCTTTACCGATGACTTTAGTCGATATGGTTATGTATAATTAATGAAGTATAAATCTGAAGCTTTTGAGAAATTCCTAGAATTTCAAAAGGAGGTTGAGAACCAAACTGGTCACAAGATCAAAGCACGTCGATCTAATCGAGGAGGCGAGTATCTTAGTGAAGAATTCCTTAATCATCTCAAAGATATTGGGATTATCTCTCAGTGGACTCCTCCGGGAACTCCTCAGCTTAATGGAGTTTCTGAGAGAAGGAATCGAACTCTACTTGATATGGTTCGTTCCATGATGAGTTTCACTGACTTACCACCTTCTTTTTGGGGTTATGCCCTAAAAAGTGTCGCAAAGATTTTGAATCTAGTTCCCTCTAAGTCAGTCCCCAAAACGCCCTATGAAATGTGGTATGGTAAAATCCCTAGTTATTCTTACTTACGAATTTGGGGTTGTCCTGCTTACGTGAAGAGGACAGTGGGAGATAAGTTAGAATCTCGTTCTAACCTATGCTACATTGTAGGTTATCCTAAGGAATCCATAGGATACTACTTCTATGATCAATCTGAACAAAAGGTGTTTGTTTCCAGAAATGCTACTTTTCTTGAGGAACCGTTCCTTAAAGAAAAGAAAGGCAAGATCATAGAATTAGAGGAAGTACAAAGTGACCCCACACCACCCATTGAAGAAACGTCCCCTTCTGATCAACAACAACCAATCACGAATTTCGATACACATGTAAATCCTCCTCTAAGACGTTCTGAACGCACTCCTAGACAGCCTGAGAGATGGTATGGATTCTTCCATGAAATCTCACGAATTTCGATACACATGTAAATCTTCCTCTAAGACGTTCTTAACATATGAGGAGGCACTTTCAGATTCTGACTCTGAACAGTGGATAGAAGCCATGAAATCCGAAATGGATTCCATGAACTCCAACCAAGTTTGGACCTTGGTAGATTTGCCTGATGGGGTCAAACTCATAGGTTGCAAATGGATCTTTAAGAGAAAGCTTGGAGTTGATGGAAGCATTGCAGCCTACAAAGTAAGACTAGTTGCAAAAGGATTCACTCAAAGACCCGGCGTGGACTTTGATGAAACCTTTTCGCCAGTTGCAATGCAAAAGTCTATTCGGATCATGCTTGCCATTGCAGCATATTATGACTATGAGATATGGAAAATGAATGTGAAAACTGCCTTTCTCAATGGTGACATTGATAAAGACATTTATATGGAGCAACCCATAGGTTTCACGTTCAGTGGGAGTGAGCAAAAGGTTTGCAAACTCCAAAGATCAATCTATGGATTGAAACAGGCTTCTAGGAATTGGAACATTCGATTTGATGAATCGGTCAAAGCGTTTGGCTTCATTCAAATTTCAAATGAATCTTGTGTGTATAGAAAGGAATTGGAAACCTCAGTGCAATTCCTAGTACTTTATGTTGATGACATCCTTCTTATTGGGAATTCGAAGGAGGACATGAAAGTAACTAAGTTATGGTTATCGAACCAATTCGAGATGAAAGATCTTGGTGATGCGTCCTATATCCTTGGAATTAAAATCTATCGAGATAGATCTAGAAGGTTAATAGGACTATCACAATCGATGTACATTGACAAAGTATTGAAGAGATTCAATATGGAGTCAGCAAAGGTTAAGAACCTTCCTATGAGTGTAGGAACATCTCTTTCAAAGAAGATGTGTCCTAAGACTAACCTTGAGAAGGAAAGAATGACTCATACACCTTATGCATCATCAATAGGTAGCATAATGTATGAAATGTTATGTACTCGACCGGATGTGGCTTATGCACTTAGTGTAACAAGTCGTTTCCAATCTGACCCTAGAGATGGTCACTGGGCTACCGTGAAGAATATTCTTAAGTACTTGAAAAGTACTAAAGACTTATTCTTAGTTTATGGAGGTCAGAAAGATCTTACTGTCGAAGGATACTGCGATGCAAGCTTTGCATCTGACTTAGATGATTTTAAGTCAATGTCAGGATACATTTTCTGCCTAAACGGCGGAGCAGTGAGTTGGAAGAGTTCCAAGCAAACTACCACTGCAGATTCGACTACTGAGGCCGAATACTTGGCTGTAAATGATGCAACTAAGGAAGGTGTTTGGATTAGAAACTTCATTCAAGAGTTGAATGTTGTTCCTAGCAAGAAAGACCCCATTCTGTGTTTTGTGACAAAACTGGGCCGGTTGCTCAAGCAAGAGAACCAAGATCTCACCAACGGATCAAGCACATTATGAGGAAGTATCACCTAATCCGTGATATTATCAAAAGAGGAGATGTGCAAATTGAGAGGGTCACATCAGCAGAGAACGTGGCAGATCCACTTACCAAACCCCTTAGTCGAGAAGCTTTCCAAGGTCATCTTCAGAAGATGGGACTTAGAATAGCTTTAGAATGGCTTTGACGGGCAAGTGGAAGATTGTTAGGAATAGTGCCCTAGAAAGCCGATTGTATATCCGCTTTGTACTTTTCCTTATTGTAATCACAGACAATCTTTGAATAAAATAACGAATTGAGGCAACACTTCTTTATATGCTCTTGTTTGGTATGCGTTTACTTTATCCGTGCATGTATGAGAACTCCCCTAATCTTGATGACTTTAGGACTCCACCATTTAGGTCAAATGGTTCATGAAACGAGCCCTATATCACATAAGTCATGATTAGTAAAATACTCTAAGCCAACGAGTCCTACCGACAGTTGGAGTGTCAACCTGACTCCTCTAAGGCTTGATTGTGGGATCACGCACTTAAGAAGGACCACCTTGTTTCATGGAGGTGCAAAGTGTATAGTTGATACGTGTGTGATACATGAGGGTGCTTACTTTAATAAGTATGTTCACTGAGGTGCCCCGTGTGTAGGGGTGTTCAAAATAACCGAAAACCGAAAAACCGAACTGAACCGACCAAAACCGAAACCGACCAAAACCGAACCGATCGAACTTGGTTCGATTCGGTTTTCGGTTAGCCCAATTCTAATTTTCGGTTTTTCGGTTTTTTTTGTTCGGTTGCGAACCAAACCGAAAACCGAGGATTGGTTCTCTAATTTTTTTTTATTTATTAATTATAATCAATTTGTTAGGTTAAATAAGTGAAACACGTTTATTCCTTTCAGCTTTCAAACATTAAAACTTGAGATTTCAACCCCAATTCCCAAATCTGAAGTGAAACCCTCATCGGCTAGTCCCGTTCCTCTTCTTCCCATTAGCCAATCGCCACTCCTCCGTCACCGACAACGATTGACGACGACCGATCCTAAGCCCAATTCCCAAATCTGAAGTGAAACCATAATTTGCTAGTCTCGTTCCTCTTCCTCCCGTTCGCCAATCGCCACTCCTTCATCACCGACAATGATCGATGACGGCGGCGCTGACCGATCCAAAGCCCCCTCTCTCTTCTCCGGCTAGCAGGAGCATTGCCTCGCCATAAATCAGGTGAAATATCTTCTCGTCGATAGTTGGGTAGTTTAGTTTTTCCATCTGTTTTCTTTTCTTTTTATTCAAGACTGTAATAACTAGTTTGATTGAAATTTTTTGGTGTTTTGTTAAAGATTGTAATGGTGTTTTGGGTGATCAAGATTGTAATTCAAAACTGTAATGTTTGTTTGGACTTGGATGTGTTTTGAGTGTTGAGCTTTGGTTGTAATTCTGAATGTTTCAATCTCAGATTTTTCTCTCTTTTGTTTTTTCCTTTTTTTTTTTTTAGCTCGGCTTTGGGTCGAAAACCGAAACCGAACCGAAAAAGTTCGGTTAAAACCAAACCGAACCGAACATGATTTGGTTCGGTTTCGGTTTGGGTTTTTCGGAAACCGAAAGTTCGGTTAACCGAACCGAATGTTCGTTCGGTCATAAAACCGAACCATGAACACCCCTACCCGTGTGAGAACATTCCTAAATGGGAAAGGAAGTTTCTATTTTAGGAAATGGAAACTTCCATATGAGGAAATATCTCACGAGTCATTGATGTGATTAATTGATCCTTAGACTTGAGGTTCCATGTCACTTTATGAGTTAACTCTGTAGTCTTAGGTATAAGCTTTAAAGGGTGTCGCCTTAGACAACTGATTCAAGGCTTATGCTGGGGCTGCACAAGTGATTCATGAACGTGAATGAGTATCAAAAAAGGACCTACACTTGCATTTGCAAGGTGATCTCTTATTGTGTAAGTCATTCATATGCCATATGGAGTCCTTGGCCAAGGCAGTAGATAAAGACATCAAGAAAAGGGTTTCTTGGATTGAGATCAAATAGATATGAAATGCACTTTTCTTTAAGACCGGATTATTAGGGTTTTGATTATTCCCTTACCCTAGATCTTGGTTGAGAGATAGTAAGTAGGAGGATTGTATCTCACATGAATCAATGACTTAAAGGTTCTGTCGAATCCGAACATTCCAATTCAGCTAGGGGTTAAACACGTGTTGCTAGACTATGGTCGTTTAATCTGTGGACTGATTAATTAATTAGGGTCACTGCTAATTGAATTGAGAACCTAGAGGGTCGCACACAACAACTTGGATACATGAGTTGAGGCTTGAAAATGATTAAACAAGTTAATCAAGCCGAGTGGGTTCCACACGTGTCAAAACACACGTGTGGGTCACGTGAGGAGCACGTGTCCTTAGGACACGTGTCTCACACGTGTGTGTGTGTGTATATATATATATATATATATATATATATATGTATATATTGTATATATATATTAAATAATTAAATGTGTTAATTATTTAATAGACTTTGGTTTAATTTTGAATTAAAAAGAAAGTCTTATTTTGGAGAAAAATAATCTAGTTAATTAATTGTGAATTAATTAATTAGATAAAATAAGTTATTTATTTTTAAATATATAAAGTATAATAATATCCAAAAAGGGTTTGGCTATTTTAGCTCTCTTAAAAGTTGATTTGAATTTGAATTTAAAGTCAAAGTCAAAATTACTTGATGATCAAGTAATAGGAGAGAGCGACCAAAATCCTTAGCCCATAAGGACTAGGGATTTTCGGCCACTCCCCTCCTATAAATAGGGGAGCTCGAGCTCCCCTTGGAGCTAATCGAGAATTCTTTTGGTTCATGTGTTGAACACCATCCTTTCTCCAAGATAAAATAAACCCTAGGTTAAGCCTAAACACTAACTAGAGAACTAGCATCCTTACTAGTTAGATTGTAGTCAAGTTGGTGGACCATCTCTAGAGAGCTTCAAGTTAGAAGTTTGAAGATTCGAGCTTTACACTACAAGAAAATTGTCAATTTCCGACGGAAACATAAAATACCGACGGATTAGCGACGGAATTCCGACGGATGTTTGTTATCGCATAAGTAGTCCTCAGAAAAATTTACCGACAGATTACCGACGGCTTTCCGACGGAAATCTTAGCGAAATGTAAAAAATAATAAACGACTTTCCGACGGAAAATTCGTCGGATAGTCCGTCGGAAAATCCGTCGGAAAATATAAATCCAAAAAATTTAAAAAATTATTTCCGACGAAATTTTCCGTCGGTATTCCATCGGAAATAGAATTAAAATAAATAAACTAAAAAAAATAAAAAATTCATTTGTGAGACCCGAACCACCCCGGAAACGAGCTACACCAACACCTCAGACGAGCCACGAGACGAGCTTAAAGCTCGGCGAGCCAACCAATGCGAGAACTAATTCCCGCAATTATTGCGCCCGCAGGGATTCGAACTCGGGTGTCCAAGGAAGAATGGTGACTCCCTTACCAACTTGGATAACTTACCTCTTATTAATATTATGTCTTTAAATATATTTATGTACTTATTTCAAATAATTATTTAAATACTTTTTGTTATTAATTTAAAATATAAAATTTTAAATATTTGATTATATGAATTAAATATAATCATATTTATTGAAATTTTTTAAAAATACTTATTCGAATGAAAATAAAACTCATTAGAATTAAGAGTTCTCCGATCTATTGAAAATATATAGAGTATCATAATAAGAATTCTTTCTAAAATTAATATATTAATTATAAGTTACATTATAAGATATTTGTACATTTAATAATAAAATTAGTAATTAGCAAAAATTTTATTTATTTAAATTTAATAGTTTCCGACGGAATATTCCGTCGGAAGCTTTCTTGAATTTTATTTTTCGAAGCTTTGTTGACTTTTATTTTTGCATTTCCGACGGATTACGACGGAAATTCCGTCGGAAAATTTTATTTTTATTTTAATATGTTTTTAGAAATTCCCGTCGGAAAACCGTCGGTTTTCCGTCGGAAACTTTATAATTTTCCGACGGCTTTAATCCCATCGAAAATTTCTCTCGGTAAAATTTTAAAATATAGAAATAATTATAAAATTTAATAGTTTTCGACGGAATATTCCGTTGGAAGCATATTTCGTCGGAAGCATTCTTGAATTTTATTTTTCGAAGCTTTGTTGAATTTTATTTTTGAATTTCCGATGGATTACTGACGAAAATTCCGTCGGAAAATTTAATATTTTCCGACGGAATTGTCCGTCGGTAAATTTTTATTTTTATTTTCATATGTTTTCAGCAAATTCCAAATTTGGATTTTTATTTTTATTTTCATATGTTTCCGGATTTTTATTTTTATTTTTATTTTGGGTGGCTTGATACGCTTCAAGAAAGTTAATTAAGAAAGTAAGTTTCTAATCTCTACGAATTTGGATACACGATTGCGAGTCCAAGATCCTTTTGTTTGAAATTTTTTTAAATTCCGCTGCTTTCTGATTCCTGTTTCCAACAGAAAGAACCTTTCAATCAATGACAGCTGTGAGGTACAATCCTCCTACCAACCCATCTCTTGATTAAGATCTAGGGCATGGGAATAATGAGAGCTCTACTAATCTCAATCTTAAAGCTAAGTCCATTTCATATCCATTTGATCTCAATCCAAGAAACCCTTTTCTTGATATCTTGATCCACTACCTCGGCCGAGGGTTTAGGATGGTACATGAACGACTTATGCAATAAGAGATCTTCTTGCATTTAATCAAGTGTAGGTCCTTTGTTGATTCTCATATACTTCCATGTGCCACTTGTACAACCCCAGCATAAGCCTTGAATCAGTTGTCTAAGGCGACACCCTTGAAAGCTTATACCAAAGACTACAGAGTTAGCCCACAAAGCATCAATGGAATCTCAAGTCATAGGATTAATTTACTCACGCTATTGACCTGTGAGATATTTCCTAATCTGGAAGTTTCTATTTCTAGGTATAGAAACTTCCTTTCCCATTTAGAAATCTTCTCACGCGGGATACCTCAGTATACCCGTTTTAATAGTGAGCACCCTCATGTATTGTATGAGCTATGCACTTTACACCCCATGAAACAGGATGCTCCTTCTTAAGGACGCAATCCCACAAGCAAGTCTCAATCGAGCCTAATCAACACTCCCACTGTTTGTTGGACTTATCGACTTGGAGTGGTTTCTAATCCGGCCTTGAGTTAGAGCTTATTTTATGTGTCATTCGCCTAATGACAAAGTCTCTAACAGCCTTATGGATTAGGGGAGTTCTAATACATGTGCACGAAATGGAAACACACAAAACACGTATTGCACATAAAGAAGTGTTTGCCTATGATAATAATCAATTGTGTATTATTCAAAGATTGTCTGTGATATTAGGAAAGTTAGAAAATAGATTATGACTAATCGGCTTTCTAGGGCATTATTCCCAACACGTATAAGTTAAGTTTTGTTCGTTCTGTTTTGATAAGTCACTCCTATATATATATATATATATATATATATATATATATATATATATATTATCATGAGCAAATATTTTGGTGTGCAAAAACTAATCCCGAATTCACGAACATTTACTTTTAAACATGCTGTGCTCCGTATACGTATGTACGCGTGCGTATGTAGTCCCTCACTCAGTCAGTGTGACTGACCCCTCCCTCTTTATGTTTTTAGTTGTAGGTTCAGGTTATCGGAGTTCGACCTAGGCGACTATATGTCGTGTCTGTCGAGTCTGTATCAGTCTGTCTAAGTTTGTTTTGCTTTCTACTCTGAATTATGTTTGAAATTATGTATACGATATAATCTGTATAGGATTGTGCTTACGATTTAAATGTATGAAATTCGGGACAGGTTAGAACAGGTTGTTGGAATAGATAAACCCGTTGATTTATGATTTCTGTTTAACTTCGGGATTAGGTATCTATGCTAGTTGAACCCGTCAACTGTTCTTCCATGATTTAATTTGATTTGAATGTTTTCGCTTCTGTACTTATTCTTTGGTTTGATTTTGAAGTTCAGGGTCTACGTTCCGTCTAGCTTAGGTGTGAGTCTGTCTGTCTGTCTCCCGTTCGCCACTACTTAGTTCATGTACGGGCCTTCCATCTCGTATGTGGATCTGGTTTTGGTGTGGGGGATGTGGTGACCCACCGTGCGGGGTATTACAAATAAAGAGCCCAAAGGTAAGGGGATTGATATAAGAATTGAAATTGTTAGGGGGTTTGATGTAAATACTTGAGTTTTGTGTCTACCTAACTTTTTTTTTTTTTTCCAATTAACACTACTTAATAATATTTTAATATTTTTATGATAAACTAATTTCATACATAGAGTTTACGGATGCCTAATATTTTTCTGTAGATATTGGAGGAAATTGCAAAAATGGTATACCAACTGACCCAATTTCACACTATTAGTACATGAATTTTTCCGGTGAAAAAAAAAACCCTTAACTCAAAAAGTTAGCAAATTTGTACACAATCTCAACGGAAATGCCTTGTTGGCGCCGAAGAAGACCACATGTGCGCCAACTGGCACTTACGTGTAAACCACGTGTATTATTGCCCCTTATATGAAACAAGTCAGCAGGACACGTCACCGGAAAAAATTTAGTACCAAAATTGCGAAATGGGGTAGGTATACCATTTTTGCAATTTCTTCATATACCTAATTTATGAATCCTGTCTTTTGAAATATATCAAAGAGAACTCTATGATTTTATTAAATTAGCACTCAAAACCCTGATGTCATGATTGTTGTCACACATGCCATATTTGCAGCTGGGTATGTGAATTCTTATAATAATTGGCTATCAAAAGATACTTTTCCACAATAAACTTAATAATATTAAAATGTCATCTTCTTCATCCTCCTCATTGAAACCCTAATTGCAAAAAAGAAAAAAATTTCAACTCAATGAGAGAGCCCATTTTTGAGACGAAGGAAACAAGACTTTGTCTTCAGGTACCTAACGCCGCAATGGGGTTGTCATTTGAAGGCAGCCATCAAGGTTGTGGAATCATACAACAAGCCTACAAAAGAAATGTTATATTGTTGCTGCCAAAATAAGTACTGCAAATATTTTTCTTGGTTTAATCCTAGTCAGACACCATGGGAAGTAGATAAAGACTTTGTATTATTGGTTGTGTGTGTGTTTTTTCATTCTGTGTAATGTTGTGCTGAAGAAATGAAAATGTTGTAAAATGAAATTTTGTAATTGTTCTTAATTTGAATATGAATGTTCTATATATGTTTTAAAAAACTATTGTCCAGGAACCCTGTAAATTTTGAAAGTTGCCCAAAAAATCCTGTAAGCTTTAAAAGAATCCATTCCGTACTGGTGGCATCTGGATTATCCGTTCTTCCGATGGCTTAATATACATCTTCAAAGAATACATTGCATGATAAGTCGTACTGGTTCTATCAGTTCCAACTTCCGATGGTTACCTATAAAAGATCCATCTACTGGCTGATCCGTTGGGATGACGAACATGAGCATAATCTAGTGTATAAGATTGTGAGGTTTGGTTTATACGAGGTATTATTTGATCAAGTGAGGTATGATTTAGACGAGGAATTGTTTGAAGTGATGGAGGCGCCGAGAAGCGACGGCAAGCTTGCAGTTTTCGATGGATGTCTTGTTCTTCTTAGTCTTGTGAGTGAAGCTTGATGTCTTGTTCTTCTTAGTCTTGTGAGTAGTTAAAGGAATGAGGGGTTTCATGTAGTAGCTTACATAAAAAAGGAATCGGTGTTGGTGTCATCATTTTGGGCTTCTAAAGACTTTTATTTTCGGAAAGACGCGACAGATAAGGTGTATTTTGAAAAAAACAACTATGGGTGGGCACATTATAGTAGCTAACAGAGATGGTACGCTTTTTAGTTATGATTGTTAGGTTGATGGTAATAGTTTGGGATTCAAGTTAGGGATACCGGGGTCAAGTTTAAATGTCGTAATATTGATCTTACTTCCTTACAGGAGATTCTTTGTGAGTTGAATTACTTCCTTACAGTAGATTCTTTGTGAGTTGAATATTTTTGTTGTTTCTAGTTTATAAGTAAGATTCACTTTGTGATTGACTTCATGATGAATTGGATGAGAATTGATAATTTTTTATGCAGTATGGTCTTACTCTTCCCAATTTTAGAGGATGCATTCACTCCACTAATTTCAAGTTTCAAGTTTCAACCCAATGAGATGATGCAATTGTGTGGATGAAGGAGCCTTGTTTAGTTCGCATTACAAATTATAGAAGAAATTGCAAAAATGGAATACCAAGTGACCTCATTTTGCAATTTTGGTACTAAATTTTTTTCCGGTGAAAAATGTACCTCTTAACTCAAAAAGTTAGCATTTTTGTGCATAATATACACATGGCATTGTGACGTGGTCCACGTTGTCTTTTCCGGCGCCAACAAGGCATTTCCGGTGAGATTGTGCAAGAATTTGCTAACTTTTTGAGTTTAGGGTTTATTTTTTCACCGGAAAAATTCGTGTACCAAAAGTACGAAATTGGGTCAGTTTGTATACCATTTTTACAATTTCCTCGTAGATATTGATCATGCATGTTCAACGTTTGAAATAACTGTTTAAATGACTTTGACGGATATTTATGTGAATTTACTAATGCATTTATTGATGTTGATGTGTTTGCTATGATTTTCAATTTTGAGGGGAAAATTTGGTAATGAATTGATACTTCTTGTGTTGTTTTTTTATATGAATTTTTATTTTGAGGAAAAGGTTGTTATAATTGTAATTAAATTATTTTAAATTAACTTTAAATGAACTTGTACAAAATATATTTAAAACTAAGATATAAATATAAGAGAGAATTTATAATGTTCAATCATACTTCATAGAAATAAATATGCATGGAATATCTAATTGAATTTATATTTATAGATAAAATATTAAAAGAACTTTTTAAATACAAAAAATCCAAAATTAACTAATATTACAATTATATCATTAAACTTTTAGTAAAATTACAATATACCCCTAAGGGTATTTTTGGAATATAAATATGAAATTAAACGGTGTGATTAACGGTAGTGAAATTTGTGAGAGATAGTGTAAATTAAAGGTCATGGGGGAGTTTCTAATTTCTCAAATCTCAGGGGGTTGTTCGTAATTATCCCGTTATAATTAACCTTTATTAGACTTAACCAACGAGGTCTTTTCATATAATTTGAAGAATTATGGCGTTTTATCTTGAGATAAATGCTTTATAATAATTATTTCCACACCATTGACGCAAAAAAAATTAAGATAGTTAGCAATTGGAAGTAATTTTTCCGATGAAAATGAAATTCCAGAAAGACTACTGAATTTGCATGGTAGTTGACAACTAGCATATTTTGGCAGCTGCTTCTCTGTTCTTCACATGCATTGGTTTTTAGGGCTTTTGTATTTTTGCACCTCTCATTTTTCTTATATAACAACTCAATACCTCAACAGTCCTATGTACCAATCAGATTTCTTGTTTTGAGAGAGGAACCATAATGGAGTCCTCAATGATTTTAACCCTTCTTCTCATTTCCAGTCTCTCCATTGCCTCAGCAATTCCCATTGGTGAAAAGGATTGTGGCTCCTGCTCCACGCCCCATCCCAAAACCCCCACTGTCAAGCCCCCCATCACCGTCCCCAAATTGCCTGTTCCACCAGTTACAGTCCCTAAATTGCCAGTTCCACCAATCATAGTACCTAAATTGCCTGTTCCACCGGTGACCGTCCCAAAATTACCCGTCCCTCCTGTCACCATCCCTAAATTGCCAGTTCCACCGGTGCCTCTCCCTAAATTACCAGTGCCTCCAGTTTCAGTGCCTAAATTGCCTGTTCCACCGGTGTCTGTCCCAAAAAAATTGCCGGTGCCTCCAATTACAGTGCCAAAATTGCCCGTCCCACCAGTGACCGTCCCCAAATTGCCTGTCCCTCCGGTCACCGTCGACCCTAAAGTGCCTGTACCACTTCCGAAGTTGCCTGTCCCTCCGGTCACCGTCCCTAAATTGCCTGTGCCTCCGGTTACAGTGCCTAAACTGCCACTGCCACCCGTAACATTACCCAAACTGCCACTGCCACCCGTGACGGTCCCTCCTGTACTCAACCCACCGGAAGGAAAAGCCTGTCCGCCTCCACCAGCTAAGGCCACCTGCCCAATTGATACACTAAAGCTTGGTGCATGTGTGGATCTTCTTGGTGGGCAGGTGCACATTGGGGTCGGAGACCCTGCGGTTAATAAGTGTTGCCCGATTATTTCGGGGCTTGTGGAAGCTGAAGCTGCAGTTTGTTTGTGCACTACTCTTAAGATAAAGGCTCTCAATCTCAAAATTTATGTCCCTCTTGCTCTTCAACTCCTTGTCACCTGTGGAAAGACTCCACCACCTGGTTTCACGTGCTCTCTCTAGATTCAAGTGAGGATCTTATTTTTGTTAGCATTTCTTCATACTTTGTCAAAGTTATGAGCATAAATCTATATATATATATATATATATATATATATATAGATATATTGTTGCTTGGAAACATAAGATAGCTAGCTAAATTATTATAGTATTAGAAAGTTTAGAGGCTATTTGAAAAGAGTATATGACGTTTTATGTTTTTGGTTGTGCAGGTTCAAGCTTGAGTGCTGATTAAGAATTGGAAAGACATAATATTCGATGTCGAATTTCATAGTTTAATTTCATTGCCAGTCCTTGTTGTCTCCCCATTAAAATGTACTTCTTAAATTTCCTTTTCTTTTGTTGGAATAGTTTCAGTTTGCCATTGTACGACCCTTCTGTAAAATTATTTCATATTCATGTATTGTTTGTTGCAGAAAAGGAAACAATCAAAGATTGATGTCTTATTTTCTCAACTTCAGTTTTCTCTTTCCCTTTTTTTTTTATTTTCACTCGTTTTGGATGATATTCCATTGTATTGTCGGTAAAAAATATGCATGGTAACAATCAAAGCATGATACGATTCAGGCACCAATTGTGAAATGGGCATTAATTTGTTTTATTTTCTTATTAGAAGGAAACGTATATTTTAATCTAGTATGTAAAAGATGCGATACATAATTAATGTTATATTAATTCCATGTAAACTACGTTAATCTCCAAAAGCCATCAACTCCGATCCGTATCTATTCTTAAATGACCATACACGCATTGGTAAATTGTTAATTAACTTTCGGACAGGCTAAAAAGGATCCATCATGGGTCGGATTTTGAACGGCAGGAATAACCAACCAAAACATGACAACACAACAGTATATCCGAAAGAATCCATGTGTTGTGGCGGGCAACGAAGTCAAGTCGGTAAAAAAAAAAAAAAGTGGGTAAATTTTAGTTGGGGATCAAAACGGAATTATTATTAACCTTATAATTTAAGGGCAAAGTTGGAAGCTACTTGCTAGCTTTGATTTACATATTATTTTGAAAGACAAATTACATTTGGGGTTCCTAAGATTTACTATAATTACAATTTATTCCTTATATTTTTATTTATCTATACTATATTATTAAGCGTTATGTAACATCCTGAATTGTGAGTCAAACCAAAACGGGTAAGTGAACTAAGATATCGGGACATGTTTAGAAATTTGATCGGATAGTTTATAGTTTAAATGTTATATTAGGACCAAATCATTTTAATTAACTCCAACGTGTAATTATTATGACTAAGTTATATAAAATTTGTTTAAAAAAATGATTAAAAATTTCTAAATATATGTACCGATTTTAACTATTTAATTATAATTGATCCAAAAGCTATGATTATTATGTGTTACCGGTAGAAAACATGTACTTTAAATGAGTATTTGGAACATATACATGTTTGTCTTTAAAATAATTATATATATATAATTAGTATACCCCCAACACCCAGTGTACGTAACCATATATAGGTACCTAAATATATGAATATTATAATAGGTATATAAATAGTGTGTGGGAATTTGAAACTTAATCATTAAGGCTGGTTATGATGTTGTCCTCCTCCCAATAAATGCTGTAAAAAGGGAACAGCTTACTCGGATTCTCATTTAAACAACTGATAGGCAAGTGGCATCCAAATAAAGAGAATTCATCTACCTGTCCTCTTTTTAGAAAACTTGGCTAATATTTTATTAGTTAATATTTAATATGTGAGATATTCTTTCCTTTTAATGATAGTCAACCGGCACACTCATCCAATAGAATGAATTGGTTGTATTAAAATCTTGCTGCATCATTTCCATTAAGGCATAGGAAGTTTTGTCACTTTAGAAAAACCGGAAATAGATGCATTTTAGGGACAAAGAAACGGACACAGGAGGAGTAAAATATTTTCGGTGAAAATTAGAAGAACTTATTCCATCCAGTTCGGCTGGAAACTCTCCAGTTTCAGCATAACGTTCACAGTGAGTAACTCATTTTATTAAGTTCGTTAAATTCCTAATTTGGATACTATTTGATGTTCTATTATCCATTTCGTAATGAAATGTTTCCTGATTTTATTTGATTTTTAGGAATATGTATCGAGATTTATTTATAATCTCATCATTAAGATTTATGTGATGTTTTTGAAAAATTGATATCTTTGTCCGATTAAATTTAGAATTTAATATTAGGTCATGAAAGTAATTAGTACTTGTTTCTTTCAAATATGTATTAAACTATGAACAAAAGATTTCAGGATAAAATCAAACCGATCGATTAAATTTGAGAAATTGTATATTAGTATAGTGGGATTTCTTTCATATGCCTAGTTGAAAATTTAATGTTTTCACTCTGCTAATTCAAGTGTGATTATGTGATTCTTGGATTAATTTGTCTAATGTTTTTATGGATAATATGATTTATGTGATAGCCGTACATGTCGGTCATATTTATTTGGTTCTCGAGTCGAGTCATAAGTTGTAATTATATATGTGTGTTACAGGCGTTCCTAAGGAGGAGCCCTGATCGTGTTGGGTCTGTCTGTCTTTTGCAGCTTTTGAGGATTTCCAGGTGAGGGATTAAAATGTTTTCAACTGGGGCCAAAACATATATTATGTAAATATATATATTCTTAAAACTTAACCTTTATTTATTGAATTTGATTTTGACCCGTTGATACTATATATATATATTAGCTGTTTTATATTATTTAGTATTTTGCTGAAAAATCGGATTTCCTTATAAAAATGGGTTTTTGTTATATTATATATATGTGTGAGTAAATGAAAAGTCTGATTTTGAACTGTGAAACGATTAAGAGAAAGAAAGTGTTTGAAAGTGTGAAACTGTTTTGAAAGGCGAGTAATGATCTGATAGAACCCTTGGGGACGCCCTTGGGGAATATGGGCCCGAAGTATCTAGTGGGTGAAGCCCGGAGGTGTGCGCCAAAGGCTGATCTTTACTACGTACTTCTGTGAAGCTCTATGCGGGACGTAGCCGGAGGTTGACTACGAAACGTATAGAGTGAGGTTATTGGTACCAGGGCATATTGCCCCTATCTGTGTGACCGTGTGGTTGGTTGGGGGGCACCTCGACTACCAATTGGAGGGAGAAGGCTGGTTTCTGTTTTGTATTTCTTGTGATCAGGGTGTGAAAGGTTGGAGAACTTACCCGTACTCGCCGGGTTATTGTGATTGATCGATCGTTTTGATTATTGGTTCACAAGTGTGTGTTTGTACAAACTAAAAGCTATCCCCTACTTATACGTTTAAACCTTGTTTTCGAAATTAAGGAAAATGTGAACCAAGCTTGTGATTTCGTTTATATATATGTATAACCCCCTCACTTAGTCACTTTGACTAACGTCCCCTTTATTCTGGTTTTGGCTTCAGGCAGGTGCGAATAAGCGGCATGTTGGTCTAGGTTGTCAGGAGCCGTTTAAATAGTTGTTTTGAAGTTATGAGTTTTTGAATTTCTCCTTCGTGGGAAACTCAGTATGTACAGTTATGCACCTATACCTAATACGGTTGTCGTTTGTCGTCGGCCTTACCAGCCTTATAATTATCTTTGAAGTTTGATGTCGACTGGCGTTATTTTATGCTCCCGCTATACTTTTGTTTGTTTGTTCGTCACCGTTCGCTGGGAAAGATCACGAGTGAAGGCCCAAAGCTAACACTCGGGGTATTTCTCAGTGCGGGATGTGGCAAGGGCGCCACATTTGGGTGGTATCAGAGCCCGGTTGGAAATCGGAGCCCTTGTTGTGTTTAGAATGAGTCTAGATTGGGTATTGGAGTGAGTCTAGGTTGTACGGCTATAAGATTTGAGTCATTATGTGCTTTTATGTGTATCTGTGGTACGTGCCTACGTGATATTTTAGTGCCTTATATGATTTTGCTCTAATCAATCATGCATCCTATTGTCAGTAAGTTGTGATTGCAGCAATGCCACGTGGAAGACCCCCTCGTGCTAAGATCCCGCCACAAGTTCCAGAACAAGCCCCACCTGAAAATGTCAATGTTAATGATTTTGCACGACATTTTGCACAAGCTTGTGTACAACAAGCAAACCAGCAGGCTCAACAACAGTGTCAAGGACCAGTGCAGGCAGAAGAGAAAGCACTAGATAAGTTCCTCAAGTATAATCCACCCAAGTTCTATGGTCAGACTGATGATCTAAAAGCTGAAGAGTGGATATCTGAAATGGAACAAATTTTTCAAGTTACACGAATTGGAGATCCTGATCGGGTAGAATTTGCAGTGTTCCTTCTCAAAGGTCCTGCTCAAGATTGGTGGAAACTCACACGACAAGGATGGCAGGTTATTGGAGGACTAATTACTTGGAATCGATTCCTAACTGAGTTTCGAGACAAGTATATTCCTCAAGTGATTCGTGATCGTCGGGAGAAAGAGTTTATGGAGTTGATTCAAGGAAATGCTAGTGTTGCAGAATATGAGGCACGATTTGCTCGTCTAATCAATTATGCGCCTCATATCGTGCCGGATCAGAGGAGGAGAACTAAGCGATTCATCCAAGGGCTTAGGCACGAAATAAGATACGCCTTGATGGCTTCTAAAGTCACAGAATATACGGACGCAGTGTCAAGGGCTATGGAGGTGGAGTCTGAGATACGAGATATGCGATCGGTTCCTGTGCCAATGAACACAATGAATCAATCTTCTGGACCTAAGAGGCCATTCATAAGGACGAACCAACCTACATATAAAAAGCCTCGTAAATTTGGGAATGGACCTATAGGCCACAAGCCTAATGCAGCTCAACGCCCAATGGGGGCCCATGCTCCGGAACGTAAGTGTGATTTTTGTGGTGGACCAAATCATGAGGAAAACAATTGCTGGAGGAAGTTAGGTCGTTGTATACGGTGTGGCAGTGACGAACACTTGATCAGAAACTGCCCAAAGGCACAACCACAACAAGGTCCAAGAGCACCAGTGGGAAATGTCCAACAGGCTGGAGGATCAGGGAGACCAGTTGTTCGCGCTCGGGCATACGCATTGGGGGGAGAAGAGGAACAAGTGGATCCAACTGCAGTTGTAGAAGGTACGCTAAACATCTTAGACATCCCAGTTAGGGTATTATATGATCCGGGTGCGACACACTCATTTATTGCTCATGATGTTGCTTTAAAATTTCCTGTGTGTGTTGAGTGCTTGCCTTATGTGTATGAAGTTAGTTCCCCTTTAGGATCTAGCTTTATAACCGATCGAATTTATAGACGTTGTCCCATAAAGATTAATAATAAGATCTATCCGGCTGACCTGATCGAGATACCGATGGAAAGTTATGGGGTTATTTTGGGTATGGACTGGTTGTTCCAGCATCGGGCACAAGTGAACTGCTACGAGAAGGAAGTCATCCTGGAAGTTGAAAAATCATCTAAGAAGGAAATTAAAGGCGACAAAACAGAGCGAATACCAATCATCTCAGTAATGGAAGCGAGACAACTTATTAGAGTTGGGGCTACTGGATACGTTGCCTACTTGCTCAATCGACCGAAGGATCAAGTGAAATTAGAAGAGATGGATGTGGTGAAAGAGTTTCCTGACGTATTTCCTGAGAGCCTGAACTCCCTACCACCAGAACGAGAGATCGAGTTCGTGATCGACCTTATTCCAGGAGCAGAGCCATATTCAAAGACACCTTATAGAATGGCGCCGGAAGAACTAAAGGAATTGAAGACACAATTGGACGATTTATTGGCCAGTGGATACATCAATCCGAGTACCTCACCTTGGGGTGCTCCAGTTTTGTTTGTAAAGAAGAAAGATGGATCCCTCAGAATGTGCATCGACTACAGAGAGCTGAATAGAATGACAATAAAGAACAAGTATCCTCTACCTCGCATTGAGGAGTTGTTTGACTTATTGCAAGGATCGAGAGTTTACTCCAAACTCGACCTTAGGCAAGGGTACTATCAACTTCGTATCAGAAAGGAGGACATCCCCAAGACTGGATTTAACACGCGGTATGGACATTTTGAATTCATCGTGATGCCGTTTGGTTTAACCAATGCCCCAGCAGCTTTCATGGATATGATGCATAGAATTTTCAGATCATATCTCGACAAGTTTGTCGTCATCTTTATTGATGATATTCTAGTGTTCTCTAAATCAGAAGAAGAGCATGCAGAACACCTTCGCATTGTGTTGGAAACCTTGCGACGACACCAGTTGTTTGCCAAGTTCAGCAAATGTGAGTTTTGGATAGACCGAGTTGCATTTCTTGGACATATCATCTCAGGAAAGGGTATAGAAGTTGATCCATCAAAGATCGAAGCAGTTATGAGTTGGGAACAACCTAAGACACCTTCAGAGGTAAGAAGTTTCTTGGGATTAGCTGGGTACTACCGGAGGTTTGTTCGAGATTTTTCCAAGATTGCATCCCCACTTACTCAGTTAACCAAAAAGAACCTGAAGTTTCAGTGGGATGACAAATGTGAAACCAGCTTTCAGGAGTTAAAGAAGAGATTGACCACAGCACCCATACTAGCATTACCAGAAGGATCAGAAGGGTATGTGGTATACACAGATGCTTCAAAAGAAGGCTTGGGATGCGTATTGATGCAAAAAGGAAAGGTTATTGCGTATGCATCAAGAAAGTTGCGTTCCCATGAGCAAAACTACCCTACCCATGACTTGGAGTTGGCAGCGGTCATTTTCGCATTGGCTAAGTGGCGACATTACTTGTATGGTGTTTCATTTGATATCTTTACTGATCATAAGAGTTTGAAACACCTATTTACCCAGAAGGAACTAAATATGAGACAGAGGAGATGGATGGAGTTCCTAGAAGATTACGATTGTAGAATTCAATACCATCCAGGAAAGGCAAACATAGTAGCGGATGCTTTAAGCAGAAAAACGAGTATAGCTTGCTTGAAAGGGGCTTCAACTTCAGATGAAAACATACCGAACAGAATTCGTATTACATCTGAACCACGAGTGGCGAATATCACCATTAAGTCAGATTTGGGTGTACGAGTTAAGGAAGCGCAAACGACAGATGAGTGGGTTCAAAGACAGGCAGAACGGATCAAAGAGACACCAGATTCAAAGTTCGGTTTTGATGATACGGGCATCTTCAGATACAAGAATAGGGTCTATATTCCAACGACACTGAGACGAGAAATCCTTGAAGAAGCTCATAAGTCTGCTTATACAATTCATCCTGGAGGAAACAAGATGTACAAGGATCTCAAGGCACATTATTGGTGGAATGGAATGAAACGAGATGTGGCAGATTTCGTAAAAAGATGTCTTACGTGCCAACAAGTGAAAGCTGAACATCAGAAACCAGGTGGAACGTTGCAACCATTACCAATACCAACGTGGAAATGGGAACAAGTGACTATGGATTTCCTAACAGGACTTCCTAAAGTTAGGGGCGGTTATGATAGTATCTGGGTTATAATCGACAGACTGACCAAATCAGCTCACTTTCTCCCAGTAAAATCAACTGATAAGGTGGAAAAGTTGGCAGAACTGTATCATCAGGAGATTGTCAGACTACATGGAATCCCAATAAGTATCGTTTCCGATAGGGATCCTAAGTTCACTTCAAAGTTATGGCAGGACTTGCAGAGCCACTTAGGAACTAAGTTAAAGTTCAGTACTGCTGCTCACCCACAAACTGATGGTCAATCAGAAAGGTTAATCAAATACCTAGAAGATATGCTAAGGGCTTGCACATTAGATTTCCATGATAGTTGGAACAAACAATTGACGCTGATCGAGTTCGCTTACAACAACAGTTATCAAGCTTCAATTGGGATGGCACCGTATGAAGCTCTATATGGTAGAAAATGCAGATCTCCACTGTATTGGGATTTGGAGGATTGGAGATGGACTGAAGATGGTATTCATCGAGTTACACCTCCAGATTTGATTCAAGATGCAATTGAGAAAGTACAGATCATCCAACAAAGGATGAAGGCTGCCCAAGATAGGCAAAAGTGCTATGCGGACAGGAGACGGCGAGATCTAGAATTTGAAGTAGGTGACCGTGTATTTTTGAAAGCCTCACCAAGAAAAGGATTCACGAGAATCGGAAAGGGTGGAAAGCTGAATCCAAGATACATTGGCCCATTTGAAATTCTAGAACGAATTGGGAAAACAGCCTATCGATTGGATTTACCCCCAAGTCTCACAGGAATTCATAATGTCTTCCATGTTTCTCAGCTTCGAAAGTATTATCCAGATGAATCTCACATTCTCTCAGGGGAGGAGACGCAATTGGAGCCAAATCTAACCTTCACAATGAAACCAGTACAAGTATTGGATCGTAAATATCAAGAACTCAGAAATAAAAGGATTCCTTTAGTAAAGGTGTTGTGGAGAAATCAGACAACCGAAGAGGCTACATGGGAAACAGAGGAGAAAATGAGAACGCACTACCCCGAACTATTTGAAGGATCAGAAGTGGAATCTGGGGACCAGATTCATTTAAGGGGGGAAGAGTGTAACATCCTGAATTGTGAGTCAAACCAAAACGGGTAAGTGAACTAAGATATCGGGACATGTTTAGAAATTTGATCGGATAGTTTATAGTTTAAATGTTATATTAGGACCAAATCATTTTAATTAACTCCAACGTGTAATTATTATGACTAAGTTATATAAAATTTGTTTAAAAAAATGATTAAAAATTTCTAAATATATGTACCGATTTTAACTATTTAATTATAATTGATCCAAAAGCTATGATTATTATGTGTTACCGGTAGAAAACATGTACTTTAAATGAGTATTTGGAACATATACATGTTTGTCTTTAAAATAATTATATATATATAATTAGTATACCCCCAACACCCAGTGTACGTAACCATATATAGGTACCTAAATATATGAATATTATAATAGGTATATAAATAGTGTGTGGGAATTTGAAACTTAATCATTAAGGCTGGTTATGATGTTGTCCTCCTCCCAATAAATGCTGTAAAAAGGGAACAGCTTACTCGGATTCTCATTTAAACAACTGATAGGCAAGTGGCATCCAAATAAAGAGAATTCATCTACCTGTCCTCTTTTTAGAAAACTTGGCTAATATTTTATTAGTTAATATTTAATATGTGAGATATTCTTTCCTTTTAATGATAGTCAACCGGCACACTCATCCAATAGAATGAATTGGTTGTATTAAAATCTTGCTGCATCATTTCCATTAAGGCATAGGAAGTTTTGTCACTTTAGAAAAACCGGAAATAGATGCATTTTAGGGACAAAGAAACGGACACAGGAGGAGTAAAATATTTTCGGTGAAAATTAGAAGAACTTATTCCATCCAGTTCGGCTGGAAACTCTCCAGTTTCAGCATAACGTTCACAGTGAGTAACTCATTTTATTAAGTTCGTTAAATTCCTAATTTGGATACTATTTGATGTTCTATTATCCATTTCGTAATGAAATGTTTCCTGATTTTATTTGATTTTTAGGAATATGTATCGAGATTTATTTATAATCTCATCATTAAGATTTATGTGATGTTTTTGAAAAATTGATATCTTTGTCCGATTAAATTTAGAATTTAATATTAGGTCATGAAAGTAATTAGTACTTGTTTCTTTCAAATATGTATTAAACTATGAACAAAAGATTTCAGGATAAAATCAAACCGATCGATTAAATTTGAGAAATTGTATATTAGTATAGTGGGATTTCTTTCATATGCCTAGTTGAAAATTTAATGTTTTCACTCTGCTAATTCAAGTGTGATTATGTGATTCTTGGATTAATTTGTCTAATGTTTTTATGGATAATATGATTTATGTGATAGCCGTACATGTCGGTCATATTTATTTGGTTCTCGAGTCGAGTCATAAGTTGTAATTATATATGTGTGTTACAGGCGTTCCTAAGGAGGAGCCCTGATCGTGTTGGGTCTGTCTGTCTTTTGCAGCTTTTGAGGATTTCCAGGTGAGGGATTAAAATGTTTTCAACTGGGGCCAAAACATATATTATGTAAATATATATATTCTTAAAACTTAACCTTTATTTATTGAATTTGATTTTGACCCGTTGATACTATATATATATATTAGCTGTTTTATATTATTTAGTATTTTGCTGAAAAATCGGATTTCCTTATAAAAATGGGTTTTTGTTATATTATATATATGTGTGAGTAAATGAAAAGTCTGATTTTGAACTGTGAAACGATTAAGAGAAAGAAAGTGTTTGAAAGTGTGAAACTGTTTTGAAAGGCGAGTAATGATCTGATAGAACCCTTGGGGACGCCCTTGGGGAATATGGGCCCGAAGTATCTAGTGGGTGAAGCCCGGAGGTGTGCGCCAAAGGCTGATCTTTACTACGTACTTCTGTGAAGCTCTATGCGGGACGTAGCCGGAGGTTGACTACGAAACGTATAGAGTGAGGTTATTGGTACCAGGGCATATTGCCCCTATCTGTGTGACCGTGTGGTTGGTTGGGGGGCACCTCGACTACCAATTGGAGGGAGAAGGCTGGTTTCTGTTTTGTATTTCTTGTGATCAGGGTGTGAAAGGTTGGAGAACTTACCCGTACTCGCCGGGTTATTGTGATTGATCGATCGTTTTGATTATTGGTTCACAAGTGTGTGTTTGTACAAACTAAAAGCTATCCCCTACTTATACGTTTAAACCTTGTTTTCGAAATTAAGGAAAATGTGAACCAAGCTTGTGATTTCGTTTATATATATGTATAACCCCCTCACTTAGTCACTTTGACTAACGTCCCCTTTATTCTGGTTTTGGCTTCAGGCAGGTGCGAATAAGCGGCATGTTGGTCTAGGTTGTCAGGAGCCGTTTAAATAGTTGTTTTGAAGTTATGAGTTTTTGAATTTCTCCTTCGTGGGAAACTCAGTATGTACAGTTATGCACCTATACCTAATACGGTTGTCGTTTGTCGTCGGCCTTACCAGCCTTATAATTATCTTTGAAGTTTGATGTCGACTGGCGTTATTTTATGCTCCCGCTATACTTTTGTTTGTTTGTTCGTCACCGTTCGCTGGGAAAGATCACGAGTGAAGGCCCAAAGCTAACACTCGGGGTATTTCTCAGTGCGGGATGTGGCAAGGGCGCCACACGTTAGGGATAGATGTGGTATCTTGAACTCTTTCTTTTTCTGTCCCTGACTTTTTAACCTTTTCTTTTCTTTTTATTTATTGATGTATTATCCCTGAAGTCTGAACTCTCATTTTCTTTCACATCACGTTAATATTTTCACAGTCTTTTATTTTTTTCGATATTGTTTATCTTTTCTGCCACTATTTTATCTTTAAAACCCTTTATTTATTGATTTAGTTATTAGTCTTTTTTTTTTTCCGATATTGTGTATCTTTTCTACCACTATTTTATCTTTAAAACTCTTTAATTATTCATTTAGTTATTTATTTTACTATTACACGTATTATCTCTGAACTTTTTTCTCTCTCATATCTCGATAATCTTTTTTTTTTTAATAACTTTTATATATTCTTATTTTATTTTTCATTTTACTAATGATATCATCAAATTTATTTATCAAAATTTAGTAATTATTTAATTTTTATTAATAACAAATTTTAATTTTAATCTATTTTAATAATAATATTTGTTTTTTTTGGCACACACATAGGGTGTGCATAATTACTAGTTACATATTAAATCCTAATCCTAATGAACAGTATAAAATTTCTCGATTCTATTAGGGTTGTGTTAAATTTTAATTTTAATTTTTTTAAAAATGCCCTTAAAAATTATATTTTTAATGTAAAACATACAAATATTTATTTATAAAATTTTTTGAATATTCAAACAAATAAAAAAAATTAGAAAAAGAAAAAAAAAAACCACCCCAGCCCCCAAATCCCCATAGCAGTTCTGAATAGGGATGTAAACGAACCGAGACGCGCCGAACCTTAGCTATTTTTTAAGGTTCGAGTTCGATTCGAGAGGTATTTTAATGAACTCGAACTCGGGCCCGAACCTGACGAACCGCTCGGAAAATTAGGTTCGAGTTCGGCTCGAGCCAGGGTTCGGTTCGAGTTCGGCTTGTGTTCGGTTCGAGGGTTCGTGGGCCCGTGGCCTGGTTCAGAGAAGCAAGAGTAGAAGAGAAGAATTCAATATTACATCCCAATATCTGGTTGATTATTTAGAATAAGTGAATACATAAAAATTACAACAAAGATTAAATGCAATATAGCAGAACATTCTGCAATTTCTGATCTGAGATAAAAATACCCAGAATTTAGAATCTAAACCTAATACTAAAGTATACAAAGATCTACAAAATTACAGTTACATGGAGGCTAGAAATGCGGTGGTGGAGGCGAGGGTGGGCGGTGGGTGCGACGCAGTGGGCAACGGTTCAACGTCGAAACAGTCGCGGTGGTGAGTGGCGGTGCAAACGGATCAGGGACTTGAGCGGTGTCGGCGAAAACGGATCTGGGACTTGGGCGGTGTCGGCATAGCGGTGAGCTCTGGAAACGAAGGTGGGACTTCTGCGGCGGCTGAGGAAAAAAAAAATTGGTCCTAGGGATTTCTTTGAGTTTGAAATAAGAGGAGAGAGACGATATAATTTTTAAACATTTAATAGGTATTTGTTTTTCTAATATAATATATATATATATATATATATATATATAGATAGATATAAAATATTATGTTATGTTATATAATTAATAATATATATAATAAATATTTTATTTTTTATTAAAATATTAAGGTTCGCGAGCCGGCAAGCTCGCTAACCCAAATTTTAGGAAGAAAGGGTTCGAGTTCGGTTCGTATAGGGCTCGAATCGAGCCAGGGCTCGGTTCGGGTTCGACTACCTCGAATTCGAGCCCAAACCTTTATTGATTCGGTTCGTTAGGCTCGCGAACGGGCTCGTCCCGTTTATATCCCTAGTTCTGAGTTCTGTTAGGGTTCCTTAAATTTTAATTTTAATTTTTTAAAATGCCCTTAAATATTGCATTTTTAATGTAAAACATAATACGGATAATTAATGTTTCATCCCTGATATGGGTAATGACTTATCCCAAACACCCCAGTTTGAAAATAACCAATTTTACATCCCCAATACAAAACATATTTTTTTGTAAACCCCCCAAAACGTGTGAAAAGGCTGTTTTGCCCTCCTTGAATACCAGTGAAACCCGAAGCTTCATCTTTGAGAACCCGATATCTGCCGCCGCAGACGAGCACTCCGGCGTCCATACTTCCGCCCCCACATCCGGTAATTGTAACAACCCTGATACTGCAATTTAAGTTTTTAATTCCGGATTTGAGGGTATTAATTCGGCATTTAGGGATTCCAATTCCGCGTTTAGGGCTTGCAATTAATTGGGCAGTTTTCGTTCTCAATTAGTTCCGATGGCTAGATTGAAGCAAATCTCAAATAGGTCCAGCAGTAAAACTACGCGGCGCAACGAAATACAATGCCGTTGCTCACCAACATATTTTACTGAAAAAATGACCGAAATTGGTGTGCTAACTGATGCCCAAAGGCAGAGGATATTGACGACTCCTTTTGGGTCATTCCTTCAAATGCATGGAGTTCAAGGTACAAACAAACGCGTTGGGGCGCTGCTGGAACGTTATAACGTGGATCTACGGACATTCAACTTTGGGCAAGTCAGTGTACCCTTTACTGATACAGAGCTCTCAATTGTCTGGGGGCTACAATGTGAGGGTAACCCTGTTGATCCTTATGTTAGAGTGAAATCACGATTCCGGCAACTGTATTTTGACAACAAAAATGGTAGGGTGACACGTGCTAACATATTGGCCAGGTTACAGGGCTTGGCTCGTAGGAGTGATGACGAAGGCGTCGATGATTTTGCAAGAATGTTCATATTGTTTGTTTTTTCTACATTGCTTTTTCCACGCAGCAACCTTAAGCTGCCAATTGGTCTGATATGCTATGTAGATGACTTAACGTATATCGATCGATTCGCTTGGGGTGCTGCTGTTTATAATTTTTTGGTTTTGTCAATTGAGAAGTTCAAAGTTGATTCCAAACAGTTTCTTGACGGTTGTACCACGGGGTTGATGGTAAGAATATATATATTGTTATCTTAGTTTTTATATCTACGCGGTTGGGTTTGTCTTTTTGATCCCCCTAGTCTGTTTTAAATCCAGGCTTGGTTCATTGAGCATTTTCCCTCCTGTGGGCATGCCGTGTTGGTGCAGGCCTTCCCACGGTTTTTGAAGTGGGGGAAGAGTAATTTGCCAGCACAAAAGAAGGAAATTGAAAAGCGTTTCAGCAAGCTGACCTTCTCCGACGTAAGTAAACATTATGATTAAAAACGTTATGTGTACATGAATTATGATGGGCTATACGCTTATTTTATACAATTTAATCGTTTGCTTGCAGCTATATCAAATTAAACCTGCTAATAAAAAGGAGCTTAAGTTGCTTGATTGTGTAGAGGATCTACCAGAGTCTGCCTTTCAAAATGAGGTTGTTGATGATGATGATGATGATGAGGTGGACGAGGAGAAAAAAGACGGTAAGAGGAAAAAATCTAATAAGCGTGCAAAGTCTAACAAAAGAAGGAAGGCAGCTGCTGAGAACTCTGTTGTACAAGGGGTTGAAGGGGATGTTGCTGAGGGGAAGGATGAAACTGAGGAGGAGGATGAGGGTGAGGAAAATGTTGTAGAGGATGAGAATGATGTAGGGGAGAAGGTTGAAGATGTGCAGGAGCTTGCGAGGCGTGATTCTGTAGCCATTATTGTTTCTGATATCATGTGTGATTTGAAGAGTCAATGGGGGAAATCTGAGGATAAAGTTGAGGGGACTGCTGTTGATGAGGTTGAGCGAGGTGCCGCTGAGTTCCCTCATGAAGCAGTTCATGTTGTTGAGGAGGCTGATGATGATGATGTTGATGCCCCGTTTATTCTGTTGCTGATGATTTGAAGTCCTTTGTAGGTAGAAAGGATTTTGACGGGCGTGCATCTTTGAACGATGAAGCCCTTGAGGTGATCGATGGGATCATTGATGACTACACTAGCACGTTCAAGTAAGTTATTTTTTATGTGTAATTAGTAATTTCAAAATCAAATCTGTATCAATGTGTAATTGTCTTTTATTTTATTCCTAGTGATAAGGTGGTATATGTGTGTGGCGATGAAACACGGGTGTTGGTGAGTGATATTCTGAGACTGATATGGGGTCAGTCAATGAATCAAAGGGTTTTCGAGGCCTATTTTCATATACTGATGGATAGTGAGTACATTCCCACAAAATCCCACAAAATCTATTGCGTTTCTTCATTTCTCACACAACATATAATAGATTTGGTTAAGGGATACACGAAAACCCACTATCTCTCAGCGAAAAAGATGGGTAAATTTCTTGAAGAGCCCAAATTGATGAAGTATGCGGTGCTGCAGCTAGAAGGGCTCAACAGCGGTGTCCTTGACCAATGCCGGTACGTTATATTCCCATTGAACACTACCAATCGTTGGCATTTGGTAGTGTACAACACAGTGGAGAATAAGTTCTTGGCGTACAACTCCATGAGCTCGCCTAGAACACGCCACGCGGAGAAGGTATGGGGTTGTTTCATGAAAGCATACTAGGAATACAAGGGCATGGACACAGTTGCTGCATCTGAAAGGCACCCAGAAGCCACATGCAGTCGTACTCAAGCACCAGGAAGCTTGGACTGTGGTGCGTTTATTTGCCTCTTCGTGGAGTCGCTTGCAAAGGACATCGCGGAGTACAACCAGTTTGCAAAAGAGGTCCCCATTGCTGATTACCGTGTTCACATCGCCCACTTGCTTCTAAAATTTGGTCTTCAACAGCTTGTATGAAAGAAGTACTATTTTTTTATAATTTTGTATGTATAAAGTTTCTTTGTAATTTGGTAAGTAAAAGTTGGGTTTGTCAAGTAAACGGTAAAAATTGCGTAATTGAAAGTTGGGTGTGTCCAGTTAAACATTAAAAATGCGTAATTGGATGGGGACTTTGTCAAGTGAAACGGTAATAATGCGTAATTGGATGGGGACTTTGTCCAGTAAACTGGAATAATGCGTAATTGGATGGGGACTTTGTCGAGTGAAACTGGAATAATGCGTAATTGGATGGGGACTTTGTCGAGTGAAACTGGAATAATGCGTAATTGGATGGGGACTTTGTCGAGTGAAACGGTAATAATGCCTAATTGGATGGGGACTTTGTCCAATTAAAAAGATTGTGATTAAAACATTGCAACATTTACAAGATTGATTGAATGATGATCACATCATTACAACAATACAGTTATGAACAAGATTGTGATTAAAACATTGCAACATTTACAAGATTGATTGAATGATGATCACATCATTACAACAATACAGTTATGAACAAGATTGTGGTTAAAACATTACAACATTAACAAGATTGATTGAATAATAATCACATCATTACAACAATACAGTTATGAACAAGATTGTGATTAAAACATTGCAACATTTACAAGATTGATTGAATGATGATCATATCATTACAACAATACAGTTATGAACAAGATTTTGGTTAAAACATTGCAACATTATCAAGATTGATTCCAGTTTCACTTGACAAAGTCCCTATCCAATTACGCATTATTACAGTTTCACTTGACAAAGTCCCCATCCAATTACGCATTATTACTGTTTCACTTGACAAAGTCCCCATCCAATCACGCATTATTACCGTTTCACTTGACAAAGTCCCCATCCAATTACGCATTATTACCGTTTCACTTGACAAAGTCCCCATCCAATTACGCATTATTCCAGTTTCACTGGACAAAGTCCCCATCCAATTACGCATTATTACAGTTTCACTTGACAAGTCCAACATCCAATTACGATTTATTCCAGTTTCACTCGACAAAGTCCCCATCCAATTACACATTATTCCAGTTTCACTTGACAAAGTCCCCATCTAATTACGCATTATTCCAGTTTCACTGGACAAAGTCCCCATCCAATTACGCATTATTACAGTTTCACTTGACACTTCACCCATCTAATTACGCATTATTCCAGTTTCACTTGACAAAGTCCCCATCCAATTACACATTATTACAGTTTCGCTTGACAAAGTCCCCATCCAATTACGCATTATTACCGTTTCACTTGACAAAGTCCCCATCTAATCACGCATTATTACCATTTCACTTGACAAAGTCCAACATCCAATTACGCATTATTACCGTTTCACTTGACAAAGTCCCCATCCAATTACGCATTATTACCGTTTCACTTGACAAAGTCCCCATCCAATTACGCATTATTACAGCTTCACTTGACACTTCACCCATCTAATTACGCATTATTACAGTTTCACTTGACAAGTCCAACATCCAATTACGCATTATTAACGTTTCTCTGGACAAACCATGACTTCAATTACGCATTTTTAACCCTGCTTTTAGTCTTCCAAGGCGGGACTCTCCAACTCCCGGTATTTAATTCCCTCATTACCCAAGGCGAAGTGATTACAGATGGTCTCCTTTATATTCACCACCAACTCCCCACTTCTTCAGATCTCTTATGCTAAATCATCTATGTATTTGTTTAGCTCTCACCGATCTGTATATAGATGCTCCCTTTTTTCCATCTGCAACAAATTCAGATGGGTAAGAAAATAAACATGGGAGCATCTATACACAATCGGTGACAGCTAAACCAATAAGGGGGTGAACTTACAGCTTTTAAAGGTGACAGTGGGCTGCCAGGCATCAAATCCCCACTTCTACAGATCTGTAATGGTCGATCATCTACGAACGATTTAGATCTCACCGATCTGTGCAAAGATGCTCCCCATTTTTTTCCCATTTTTTTCCCATTTTCTGTAATGGTCGATCATCAAATCCCCATTTTTTCCCATTTTTTAGATCTCACCGATCTCTACAAATTCACCTTTTAATTACGATTCTCATAGCCTAACTAGACAAACCCAGATTTTAATTCCAAATATTCATGGCCTAACTCTACAAACTCAGCTTTTAATTTAAACTTTTTCATAGCCTAACTCGACAAACCCAACTTTTAATTACGAGTTTTCATCTTTTAATTCGACAAGCACAGGTTCTCCCCATTCGCCAAAGCAGAAAATAAACAACCGAATATACACTGTAAAATATTTACATGCTTGTTTAAATGTAGGATTACAACCGAGGGTGACCATACTACCAAAAATGAAGAATCACCCATAATCTTACACCAAGGGGAATCATCAAATAAATGATCGTACTAGGAAGGCTATCCATGAGACAAGAAGAAGAGCTGCCATAAATTTTAACTTCAACTTCAGAAGTCTGATTTCAGCATCCCGGACAGCGATCTTCCTGTCGTAGCTGGTGAAAAGTGCTCTCATTTCAGGGGTGGGTTCTGGATCGATCCACACCCACAAGTGACAAGTTCCCTTGCAACATTTAGCAAACCTCCGATGAGGATTTCTGGAAGTCTTAGAAGTGAAAACACGGGCTGGGACACCACAATAACAGAACAGCCTCGACTCATTCTGCACCGACGATGTTGAATTAAACATCTTAACAAGATAATCTGCCCATTAACAACCATTGAAGCATTAGTTGGCATCAATACCATTTCCAGCTAAACATTGCAGATATAAACCAAAATGGAAATGAAATGCAAATAGAACAGGAAAGAATACAACATCAAATATTCAAATCTAGAACGGCAAAAGGTCTCATACACTTCCTTGATACGCTTTACTGTCCTGGTCTCCATCGCCAGATGAAAATTACGAAACCAATCGCGCAAAGCAAGCTTACAAAAGAAGACTCCGATGGGGGCTGGTGAGACTTAGTAAACCAGAGGTTTGGAGGAAGCAAATTTGGACTGACGCTAGGAAAAACGTAAGGGCAACCCAGTCTTTTTAGGTGATTAGGGGGTTTAGGAAAAATATATTGTGTATTGTTGACCTCAAACATTGATTTTTCAAACTAGGGTGTTTAGAATAACTTTTGACCATTATTAGTCCTGTTTAATAACTCCCCCAACATAAAAATATTTATTTATAAAAAAAATTTAATATTCAAATAAATAAAAAAATTTGGAAATAAAAGAATATGCCCCCCCCCCCCCCCCCCCCCCCCCCCCAAATCCCCATCGCAGTTCCCTCTCCCAGATCCACCATCGCCACCTCCTCCCGGCCACAACACAACACCACGAACCATCATAATCCACCGCCACCATAAAATTCGCCGACACCCTCCCCCAATTACACCGTCGCTGCTGCCACCATCTATTGCCCACCCATTCCCCTTCCCAAAGTCCACCATCTCCCTTCTCCCTACGTCTCCACCACCATCAACAACCACCACCAACGCACCACCATAGCTTTCCTCTTCTCCAGAGACATGCACGCACATATACACACATAAACAAAAACTCAGAGCCAAATCCGGATCTGGATTAGGCAAAGTGAGAAGGCGATGAGGATGGCGGTGGACTTGGGGCCTCTTTGGGATGGGCGGCAGCGGCAAATTTGGAAATTCAAGCAACCCACCATAGCTTCTTCTCCCCATGTCTCAGAATGCGGCGACACCGGAAATGGAGTAGACGGTCTTCAATGCCCTCATCTACGTGGATTCCCAAACAGCAACAACGGCCTCTGCTTGCCGTCAAAGTAGAGGGGCGGCGATTGCTTTTTGGTCCCGGTGGGAAAGGGGGTTTTTCTTTTTGGGGGTGGGTTGGTGGGGTTTTCGTGGGGTACTTTTCTTTTTATCTTTTTGAGGGTATTTTTTTTTTAAAATATTAGAAATTATGTATAAAAAAATACTTTTATGTTTTAAATTATATTTAATATATAATAATTTAATATATTATATAAATGTGTAAAAATATTTAATATTTTAAATAATAAAAATAATCAAAAAATAGTCTCTACACCCTTTCATATTTTAGCAAAACGAGCCCTCAACAAAAAATATTCAACATTATAGTCCTTGAGGACATTTTTGAAAAATTAAAATTAAAATTTTACGAAACCCTAACGGATTTGAGGGCCTCAAATAGTCCGTTAAGGTTAGGGGTTAATATGTAATAAATGAAAATATAGGGAATACATTATAATTATAGCAAATCTCAAGGGCTCTGGATGTAATTCGTCCTAACTTCAATGAAAATATTTATTTTAATAAAACCTAATGTATATGCAGCTGGACATATCAACCCCTATTAGTGCACTATTTGTCTGATTTACATGCATTAGCTTAACTCTGGGCCCGACATGACCAGGACAAACCATCGTTAATCACCTTGTTATTATGTTATTGGTATAAATTAAGTAGTGTGACCAATTTCTTAATTAAATATCATAAATAATTTTTTATATAATTAAGTGGGTTCCAAATTGTACTACAAGTGTTAAGTTGGTAAATACGAGTGTACATCTAATAGAGATATTATATTAAAATAACTAATCCCCAAACTTAAGAAATGAAGTGCCTTGGACATACACGATATGATTTGTTGTCGCGTGGGGACAGTTTCCATAAAAGAGGATTGGCTACTTGGCTAGCACATGAACTTTCTTTGTCTTTGTCTCTTGAGAATAAGTGGTGCTTAAAAATAGAATGCCGATATGCTTTTTCTCCTGTTCCACATCCTCTTTCTTTATTTACTTATTTCCGATGATATTAACATCCAAAGAACTTTTTCCTATCCGTTCGGATAAAACTTTCTTTTTTAGCCTAATTTTGTATGTGCATGTAGAGGTTCCTTGTAGCACCCCAAGCGGTGGGGCACCACACCCCCGTACTAAGACCCGACACGTGGTACGAAATGGAAAGTCCGCACACGCACCAAGTCACAGCGAACGGGTGACAAACAAAAGCACACACACTAGCTAGGCGGTACCTAACCCTGTACAAGTAAAATGTACAAAACCTGAATGCGGAAGCGATACAAAATATGAACTAACAAAAACTTTAATCACGAACATAAATAAACGGGTTCAACTAATTCCACGAACCTGTCCTAATCTGTCCCGAAAATTCATATGATCAAAGCATAAACATCAACTGGTACAGAACATATTATATACATAATTTTCATACATAAACTCGACAGACCCGACTTAAAGCCGCCTAGCTCGAACTCCAACAACTTGTACCTGCAAACTAAAACATAGGTGGGGCGAGGGTCAGTCCACTGACTGAGCGAGGGGGCTGAACTCACACACACTATACATAATAAGGAGCAGAGCACGTATCAAAAGAAAGATTATGAACCGGGACTAGGGTTTTGCATACCAAAACCATTTACAAAACATACTTATACATATCTTTTCAAATCAAACTTATACATATCTTATCTTATCTTATTCAAAACTAAACAAACTGAGCATACACATACCAAATTTTTATACTTAATCAAATCATATCAGACTGAACAAACTCGTAACATATTGGAAGAGAAAGCTCCTATCCCGTTTCATAATCAACATAACTTATCATATTCATATACCCAGCGAGTACGGGTCTCCAACCTTACTTCCAAATCATAATATCAAAACAGAAAACATCATAACATAACATCCTCAACTCCGGGTGATGGAAGGGGTGTATACGCCCCTAACTATCCATATCATATACATACCTCGAGGGGTAATGATCCCCTACGAGTCCTCGACAAGTTTTACGCTACCGGCTCAAGAATATCTCGCCTCCCCTATCTCCCTGAGTCGCACGAGATACCTCAAATGGAGACTATGCACAGGCTTAACCCGACGGCCCGATACCGTCCCGGGGTTCCTTACCCACAGTCTCCGGGGCCCAACATAACAGAACATATCCGAACAAATCATAACTCGCTACATAACAAACTTATCATATCATATCAAAATCATACGTACATACCTTATCGGAGCATACCATACCTTGCAACTTAGCATATGCTATAAACGTACCTCTCCGTGTCATCCTAATCCGCAGCTGGTATGAAGACACACGGTTTGGAGCATAGCCTCGTTGCAAAACATTTCAAGCTTACATATGCTCGTACATATACAGTTCAAAAACCTTTAATCGTATGACAAATTCATAAACATATCATATAAACACATATCTATTATATAAATATAATAGAATAATCGCATGCAGGCTTGAAAACGAGCACAGAGGGTTGTAGGTCGCTGTAACTAAAACAGAAATCCTAAAACCTCACCTTTCACCGACGAAACGGAAAACCCAAGCCAAGAAGTCCCACTGGAACCCAAACAGCTGACAGACACTCCCTGGAAAACCCCTGAACAACTGAACACACACAGAACACAAGACTCAGACTCCAAACACAACCACAAAGACGCACGGCCATGCTCACGAATACAAATGATGCAACATATAATCCATATCTATTCAATCAAGTCATTCAGAGCATATTATAATTCATATTCCATATCAAAATATGCATAACTTATAAATTTCATAACATTAATTACATAAAATAAAGTAGGACATTAAGAATTCAAATCATATCATGCACCAAGTCTCACGAAATTAACATGAATTACATAACAATTTATATACAAATTACACATTGGCATACTTGATCAATTTATTCAAATTAAATACAACGTATCTTTTCATAATTCATTTCTTATGTTTTATAAAATTTCATAATCAATTTAGTTTCCAAAATTACACTAACACCCCTTCAAACAATAATTATTCTCAAATAGATGGCGTAAAACGAGACAAATAAATTCGATAAATCAAGAATCAAATATTCATACATCATAACATACTTCCTCGTATCATACAACTCATAATTTCAATTTATAGCACATACGGGATCAAATTGCACAATTAAAATCAATTAACGAATAAAATACAATAGCTTCAAAAATTCATATAAAATCAACCGGACATCCGATTGACGAACGGGAAGTGGCGTTGAACTCACCACGACGAAAGGAACCTACTGTCCGAAAGTCGCCGGAAAGCCACCACCGTGGCCAGCCGAACAGCCACCGGCCGCCACCGGAACACCGCCTCCGGTGGTCGGAAAAATCCCCGGAAGGACAGAAACAAGCGCCTCGGCCTACTAGACAATAGCCCTCAATCAATTTCAGAAAATACCAAACACACGGGACTTCGTTGACGGAAAACCGAACTAAATTCCAACGACGAAAACTGAAATTAAATACAAACCGCTAAACGAAAATAAAATCCGGACATACCGCTGGAAAGCTTGTAACGAGCCCTACGAAAGCCCCATAGCCAAACCCCCGAAAAATCACCGAAAAACCGGACCGCCGGTCCAGCCCCGGTCCGCCACCGGTTCGCCGCCACCGGCCGGTTCTTGGGCCGCCACCACCACGAATGGCTCGGACTTGACGTGAGGAACAATTTCTCTGAAGAAACCATCGCCAAAAGACTGCCGGAAAAGGTCCAAAACCGCGACCGAAATCCCGCCACCGCTGCGTTGCCCCAAACCGCCACCTACGGCCATCGTTTGCTCAAACCGACACCGGAATCGAACTCAGGAGGTCGAAAAAGGTGGGGTAGTACCAAGGGTCGTCTGAGAAACTCGCCGGAATGGCGAGTTCGCCGCTGCTACAGTAACGCCGCCGCCGTGCGCCACTTTCAGGGTGCGCATGAGTCTCCGTCGCCGCCCCATTTGCTGCGCCACCAACGGGAATGGACCCGTCGGGAAAATCCGCTCCAGGCCTGGCCAAATTCCGGCCGAAAGCACCGCCGTAAACCACCGCGAGACACGGCTGAAGCTCGCGGCACCACCGCCGCCACCTGCAACTCGCCATAGCGCCGCCTCCGCTGGTTTTCAGGCCATGATTTTGGTATCATCGTGACGGGCTCGTCGAGCTGATAAATTTCCGTTATTCACAAGTTGAATTCCGTCGATAAACGAGCAAGAACGAGCTTGTGTGTGTTTTTACCCCTCAACTGTGTGAATAGTGATCAAAGGCTGATGTCGCGAGAGAGAGAGAGAGAGCTGAGGTCTGATCTTTTTGGCACGAATTACGAGGATTCGGGGTATATATCTCGGGTCCTCGTACGCAAAAACGATCGAACGAACGAGCTAACGAAGTCAGAATGGGGCAAACTTAGAGTCTACGGACTCGTTTCGCAGCCCCGGACGCGTTGAAGGGGTCAAAGAGGTCAAAATCTCGACCGAACGAGAAATGCCCGAAAAACCCCTTAAAGGAGAAAATTACAAAGGGGCCCCTAAACTCTAAAAGAGTTCAAAATAGGGCCACGACAAATATAAAATCACATAATTAAACACATTAAAAGGTTGGAACGCGGAGTACCTTATACGTCGGACGAACGGGGTGTCACAATCTCCCCTCCTTCAAAAGGACCTGTCCTCAGGTCCTACCACTGAGTCGTAAATCTTCGAGCTGGAATACTTCAATCCATCTCCTGAGATCGTGTAGAGTCAGCCCTGACTGAGAAGTTTACTCTCACTGATTGCATCAACTCCCTGCAGAGTTCCGTAGTCACAGAGGTTTGTGCAAATACTTGATCGTTGGTCGCTTCAAACTCGTTCGATCCCCCACTAGGCCACTGCACCCAAAGCTCGATACCGTTGCTTCCTCGTCGATTGCAACCCAACAACAGGCCACACGTAACTCAGCCGCGACAAACAAGAGAGAATCACATCTCTCAGCACACAAGAAAGAGAGAACCCCATCTCCCAGCACATCAAAGGAGAGAACCCCGTCTCTTAGGCACAGAATTGAGAGAACCCCGTCTCTCAACCACGTAATCAAGAGAGCCCCGACTCTCAACCTAGATCTGGCAGACTTCCACATCTTCTAAACATCCATGTTTGAGAAAATCCAGCATTTCTCAAACCCTAGGTTCGAGAGAATCCAGCATCTCTCAAACATCTAACTCCAAGAGAATCCAACATCTCTTGCTCACATAATTTAGAAAGAATCCAGCATCTTTCTATCACATAAATAGGGAGAATCCCACATCTCCCTAACACGTAAATAGAGAGATCTCAACAACTCTCTAGCACACAAGTTCACTTACACAGCATTCATACATACACACATTAAAGTAGCACCGAATGCAAAACATGGGATGCATGGATAGTGTACCTTTACCCGACTGATATCGGTGTCCCTAGAGTATAGACTCATCATTCATGCTCAACTCAAGGGGGATATCGCGATGGGATCACTGTAAGATAAAATTATAATATGCATGTAGGTGCATGTAGGGTTAGTGAGCCATTTAGGAAATTTTATAAACACTGAAACACAACAATCCACACAAGCATGTAATCCATTCAGTTTACAAGAATTCACAACAACAATAAATCTCAAGTTATGAAAAATTGAAGCAGTTAGTCATGTCACAATAGTCAAGCAAAATAAAATAAATACAATTACTTATGAAATGTATGTGTGCAAATGCCATGAATGCTTAAGGTACCGTTCACCGTAGTAATGGTAAGCTTTATCTTGACACCTAGTTCCTTGTTTGTTGAATTATAAGCTTGTCTCAAACTGTTGATCATTTCTTGTTTGTTTGTTTGTTTCTGTTGATCACGGTCTTCTTATCTTCAGAATTATCTAGCATCACTTGAACATTTCCACGGCTTGGAAGTACGATTTCTAAAACCTGAAGCCTTCTGCGCTCATGGAATTAACATTTTGCCTTTTCTTTAGTAATTACTCTCCGATTGCTTCCCGAGTCTTCTTCATGGTTGTCACTTTGATCAAAACTTCCTTGGTTCACTCTTTAGGAGTTCGTATAATTAAATGAACCCCCTTTTCCAATTGTTTATACTTGATCGCCCGAAATCCACCCAGAACTTCTTTACTTTTCTTTATCGTTCCCATTTGTTGTTTCCTGTCTTTCAACGTAATCCCACAACACGACAATTCAGATTGGATCTAGAAAATACCTCAACTAGATAAAACCTTTAACATTATTGTCTTCCAAGATTTATATCCACCGGATTGATTGACTTCCTTTATTCCTTCCGCGATCGAAATCTTAAGCCATACCATTTTCCATACTTTCCTTTGCTTCTTTTCCACGTAAGTTAAGCTTTGTTGCTGATTACCACGAACCTCCTTTACTTTAATTCTCTTGAAGGTTCTCACCTTTGTGTTGATATAATATCGAATCCAAAACATCCTCGACCTTTTCTTCACTCTTCCTTTATTTGAGAAATTCTATGGAATCCAGTTGAAAGGAGTTTGTAGTGTAGCTGGGTGAATGTTGATCTTGCAAGTTGTAGACGTCACCCTACTTCTCTTCTTCATCGAGCATCCACCAACTACACTCCCACCGCTAAGTTGCTCTCATTGGTGTCTTCACAATAACCTGACCTCCATTTGAGAATCTCCGAATGGTACAAGTGTCTCGATTTCTTCATAGTCACCTCCAAGTAGTTAAGTATATATCCTGAAGGCACCTCGTTAATTAGAAGGTCTCTTGTTTTCCTTGTATACAAACATCCTCTTTTATCCATCCTATACCGTGAGTTTGTTAAATCAACTGTACACTTTCTGATCCACCCTTATTCAGATCCCAATGCAGCTTCCACTAAAATCGATCCTCGTTGGAACAGGTAAGCAAGTCACCTAAATATAATCACGAATCTAATGTATGTGGGGTTAGGGATGTGAATGGAGTGCACTCATATCCAGCAAAGAAAGCAATCAAGCACGTAGAACAATATCCAAAATAATTAAAATTTACTCCAATGCATGATGCACGTGCCATGTATGCATAATACCCGTTTTTATAGCAGTAGCATTGATTCCTTGTTATAAATTCTTGTAGAGGTCCATTTGCTTTTCATCCAAGTAGTCAGAAGACGGAAGTTTCAAATCTTCCTTCATAATTTTGTAGAAGTGGGAAGTGTTGTCATGATCAATTTAAAATTTTGGCGTCGAGGCAACACCCTGTAATTCACAAATTGAATAAATATCTATGCATGCGGGTTAGTACATGGATATGTCAAGTAATAAAAGCAATTAAGAACACATAAGTAATGCAGAAGCAATACGTAATTTAATAAAATTTAAAGCAAAACAATGATAATTTTGCAAAAATCATAATCATAGTGTGCACACAATCACATAAGCTCAGTCAAATTCATACAGAGAAGTCAAAATTTCACATCAGACGAATGCAATGCACAAGTATTCCTATGCCGTACGACCTAAATTGACACGACACGACTCCAGAGCACAGGTTCTGAACCTGGTAGCTCTGATACCACTTAAGATGTAGCACCCCAAGCGGTGGGGCACCACACCCCCGCACTAACACCCGACACGTGGTACGAAATGGAAAGTCCGCACACGCACCAAGTCACAGCGAACGGGTGACAAACAAAAGCACACACACTAGCTAGGCGGTACCTAACCCTGTACAAGTAAAATGTACAAAACCTGAATGCGGAAGCGATACAAAATATGAACTAACAAAAACTTTAATCACGAACATAAATAAACGGGTTCAACTAATTCCACGAACCTGTCCTAATCTGTCCCGAAAATTCATATGATCAAAGCATAAACATCAACTGGTACAGAACATATTATATACATAATTTTCATACATAAATCGGAACAAAGTAATTAACAAAATCAACGGACAGACACAGACTCGACAGACTCGACTCAAAGCCGCCTAGCTCGAACTCCAACAACTTGTACCTGCAAACTAAAACATAGGTAGGGCGAGGGTCAGTCCACTGACTGAGCGAGGGGGCTGAACTCACACACACTATACATAATAAGGAGCAGAGCACGTATCAAAAGAAAGATTATGAACCGGGACTAGGGTTTTGCATACCAAAACCATTTACAAAACATACTTATACATATCTTTTCAAATCAAACTTATACATATCTTATCTTATCTTATTCAAAACTAAACAAATTGAGCATACTCATACCAAATTTTTATACTTAATCAAATCATATCAGACTGAACAAACTCGTAACATATTGGAAGAGAAAGCTCCTATCCCGTTTCATAATCAACATAACTTATCATATTCATATACCCGGCGAGTACGGGTCTCCAACCTTACTTCCAAATCATAATATCAAAACAGAAAACATCATAACATAACATCCTCAACTCCGGGTGATGGAAGGGGTGTATACGCCCCTAACCATCCATATCATATACATACCTCGAGGGGTAATGATCCCCTACGAGTCCTCGGCAGGTTTTACGCTACCGGCTCAAGAATATCTCGCCTCCCCTATCTCCCTGAGTCGCACGAGATACCTCAAATGGAGACTATGCACAGGCTTAACCCGATGGCCCGATACCGTCCCGGGGTTCCTTACCCACAGTCTCCGGGGCCCAACATAACAGAACATATCCGAACAAATCATAACTCGCTACATAACAAACTTATCATATCATATCAAAATCATACGTACATACCTTATCGGAGCATACCATACCTTGCAACTTAGCATATGCTATAAACGTACCTCTCCGTGTCATCCTAATCCGCAGCTGGTATGAAGACACACGGTTTGGAGCATAGCCTCGTTGCAAAACATTTCAAGCTTATATATGCTCGTACATATACAGTTCAAAAACCTTTAATCGTATGACAAATTCATAAACATATCATATAAACACATATCTATTATATAAATATAATAGAATAATCGCATGCAGGCTTGAAAACGAGCACAGAGGGTTGTAGGTCGCTGTAACTAAAACAGAAATCCTAAAACCTCACCTTTCACCGACGAAACGGAAAACCCAAGCCAAGAAGTCCCACTGGAACCCAAACAGCTGACAGACACTCCCTGGAAAACCCCTGAACAACTGAACACACACAGAACACAAGACTCAGACTCCAAACACAACCACAAAGACGCACGACCATGCTCACGAATACAAATGATGCAACATATAATCCATATCTATTCAATCAAGTCATTCAGAGCATATTATAATTCATATTCCATATCAAAATATGCATAACTTATAAAATTCATAACATTAATTACATAAAATAAAGTAGGACATTAAGAATTCAAATCATATCATGCACCAAGTCTCATGAAATTAACATGAATTACATAACAATTTATATACAAATTACACATTGGCATACTTGATCAATTTATTCAAATTAAATACAACGTATCTTTTCATAATTCATTTCTTATGTTTTATAAAATTTCATAATCAATTTAGTTTCCAAAATTACACTAACACCCCTTCAAACAATAATTATTCTCAAATAGATGGCGTAAAACGAGACAAATAAATTCGATAAATCAAGAATCAAATATTCATACATCATAGCATACTTCCTCGTATCATACAACTCATAATTTCAATTTATAGCACATACGGGATCAAATTGCACAATTAAAATCAATTAACGAATAAAATACAATAGCTTCAAAAATTCATATAAAATCAACCGGACATCCGATTGACGAACGGGAAGTGGCGTTGAACTCACCACGACGAAAGGAACCTACTGTCCGAAAGTCGCCGGAAAGCCACCACCGTGGCCGGCCGAACAGCCACCGGCCGCCACCGGAACACCGCCTCCGGTGGTCGGAAAAATCCCCGGAAGGACAGAAACAAGCGCCTCGGCCTACTAGACAATAGCCCTCAATCAATTTCAGAAAATACCAAACACACGGGACTTCGTTGACGGAAAACCGAACTAAATTCCAACGACGAAAACTGAAATTAAATACAAACCGCTAAATGAAAATAAAATCCGAACATACCGTTGGAAAGCTTGTAACGAGCCCTACGAAAGCCCCATAGCCAAACCCCCGAAAAATCACCGGAAAACCAGACCACCGATCCCGCCACCACCACGAATGGCTCGGACTTGACGTGAGGAACACTTTCTCTGAAGAAACCATCGCCAAAAGACTGCCGGAAAAGGTCCAAAACCGCGACCGAAATCCCGCCACCGCTGCGTTGCCCCAAACCGCCAACTACGGCCATCGTTTGCTCAAACCGACACCGGAATCGAACTCAGGAGGTCGAAAAAGGTGGGGTAGTACCAAGGGTCGTCTGAAAAACTCGCCGGAATGGCCAATTCGCCGCTGCTACAGTAACGCCGCCGCCGTGCGCCACTTTCAGGTCGCGCGTGAGGCTCCGTCGCCGCCCCATTTGCTGCGCCACCAACGGGAATGGACCCGTCGGGAAAATCCGCTCCAGGCCTGGCCAAATTCCGGCCGAAAGCACCGCCGTAAACCACCGCGAGACACGGCTGAAGCTCGCGGCACCACCGCCGCCGCCTGCAACTCGCCATAGCGCCGCCTCCGCTGGTTTTCAGGCCATGATTTTGGTATCATCGTGACGGGCTCGTCGAGCTGATAAATTTCCATTATTCACAAGTCGAATTTCGTCGAGAAACGAGCAAGAACGAGCTTGTGTATGTTTTTACCCCTCAACTACGTGAATAGTGACCAAAGGCTGATGTCGCGAGAGAGAGAGAGAGAGAGAGCTGAGGTCTGATCTTGTTGGCACGAATTACGAGGATTCGGGGTATATATCTCGGGTCCTCGTACGCAAAAACGATCGAACGAACGAGCTAACGAAGTCAGAATGGGGCAAACTTAGAGTCTACGGAATCGTTTCGCAGCCCCGGACGGGGTGAAGGGGTCAAAGAGGTCAAAATCTCGACCGAACGAGAAATGCCCGAAAAACCCCTTAAAGGAGAAAATTACAAAGGGGCCCCTAAACTCTAAAAGAGTTCAAAATAGTGCCACGAAAAATATAAAATCACATAATTAAACACATTAAAAGGTTGGAACGCGGCGTACCTTATACGTCGGACGAACGGGGTGTCACATTCCTCACAAACAATAATACTTCGCTATTTTTTCCCCAAGATTCTTAATAGGGACGTATCAAAATATTTTTATAAAATCACATAAAAACATAAAATAACGAAAGATTACAATGAAAACAACTTCTAATAAACGATTGAAAGAATAAGTTTTGATGAGTTCACAAACTGTTTGGATAAAAAACATAAAATAACAATTCTTATTAGCAACTAAGATTATCAAGAGTTAAAATTAAGCTAAGCTAAAAGATGCCTAAAAATTAAAATAACAATTCTTATTAGCTACTAAGAATATCTAGAGTTAAAATTAAGCTAAGCTAAAAGATGGCTAAAGATCACAAGTCGAAGCTACTGAACTACTAAGAGCTACAATTTGAGGCTAACTAAAACTATAGTTGGTCGTTAGGGGGCCCAAAATTAGTATCAGTATACGATCGTCTTATGACAAACTTTTTCTAAAATATGGATAATTGAATATTTCTAAAATATTTTAAATAAAACAATAGATGACTTAGTCGGATCTACTTAAGTATATACATATATTGGTAATAAATTATAAATGTGACACCCCGCTTGTCCCGCCTACAAGTATGACGTCACGTGAGAGTTTAATTACATATTTAATTCCTTTAATTATGATTTATATGAATTAACAGCTAATTATATGCTTCATTTGAAGTAATTTCTTTAGATGCTTTTAAAGTCTTGTCAAGACTTAAACTTACTAACCGTAATAAATAAATCTCCAAACATACCTTAAACTCTACGGATCGTTTGAGATGGTTCGTAGTTGCTTTGTCTTGAAATCTTCACGTACAAGCGGTCCAAGTTTGCTTAGAATAAGCAGACTTATTTCCACTACTTAAGTGCTCGATATTTGGATACAGTGAATAGAGAATTCCACACTATTCTCTCAAATTAAACAGAAGGAAATCTCGTCAGATTTCTTTTTGTCAAAATATTTTCTTTCTTTTTTTTTCTGGAGAAGTTTTCTTTTCGTCTATTAAGCGGTGAGGAACTTCTCCATCAAGATTTCAAGAAGTGATCAAACCCCTTGTGCAAGAAAACCTTACCGGGCTAACCCTTGTCGGGACATCATGAACCTCGAACTTGGGTGAATACGGGAAGTTGTTCGAGCTTGAAACTCGAGCAGGCGAACCTGGGGGCCAGGTTCTCTTAAGGGGGGAGGATTGTGACACCCCGTTTCTTCAGTAAGCCAGGTATGACGTATGTACGCTATTTAAATTAATTAATTTTATTTATTTGTTAACTTTAATTCTTTAGTTATTTATTTCTTTTGAATTTAAATTCATTTATTTGAACTTATTTGCCTCTTTGTTGGAAACGTGTTTCGTTTGTGTTTGATTCGAGATCGAAATCTCGTGCTTTTCTGATATGTTGGAGATTTGTGAGTTATGAATTCGTTTATGTGCTCGTTTTACATTTTCGGACTTGCTTGAAATGGTAACACACCATTTTATTTGTTTTGGGGACTCGAGGGCCTAACTAGTTTTAGCGCATCTTGTGTACTAGAATTTATAACTTGAGCTCGAGAATTCGGATTCCAATTCCGGAAGTGACACTGGACTCGTAACGGAGAATGGGAGCGAAGAAACCTAGCCTTGTATTTTTCTAAGCCTGTTTGAGCCTCCGAAATTTGCCCGAACCGAGCAGCTCGAGCATATTCGCGACCTTCGGGTATTTTGGCTATAATTAATTCATTTCTTAAACAAATCCCTTGATTCTTGAGCCAAATTAACCCTAGTTAAGCCCTTAATCTCTCTTTCCAGCCCTCATTTCGAAAATATCAGCCAAGAGAAGGAAAAGGACAGCTGAACCGAGAGAGAAGGAGAAGGGATTTTCTACACTATTCATTCTTGAATTCCAAGCTCGTTTCTCATCCGATTTGTGTCAAATTCGAAAGGTAAGTCCGTGATTTGATTCTCCATCTTCTCCTCTTTCTTTTAAGTCCAGATTTGTTGAGTTTCATGATCCTTTGAGCATGTTTGAGGCTGCTACATGAATAGTTAGGTTTATATGAAATTTTGTTGAATTCTTGAGCCTCCTTGTTTCGTTTCTGATTTGCAGCTGGATATATGATCAATTTGGTGTATTTGTTTAATTTATATGCATGATTTTCATGTTTCTTGAGTGAATAATGATCTACTATAGCTGCAATTCATGAAAAGCTTGAAGTATTAGTTTAAATTCCATCCTTTTTCTTCCTTGCTGCTGCTACGAACTGCTGCTGTGATTTGTGCCTGTTGTGTGTGCGTTTTTGTTGCTTCCTTCACTCCCAATTTTCTGCTGTGTTGCTGCTGTTAAGTTACCCTGCTGTTGCTGCGTGAAAAGGGGAGGAGAACAGAGGAAACAGGGCTGCTGCTGCTGATTTTTCCCCTCTGCACCATTCTCCCTGGCCGGGGAGAATTTGTTCTTGTGGAGTACCCGGCCGGGTAGTCTCCAGACAGTAGCTTCTTGTATCTTTTCTTCCTTCTTTCGCATGTGTTTTGGTTGTATTAAATGCATGATTGTTCATCTCTTATATGTATGCTGCAGATATTATATGGAATGCATGGATTTTGTATGAATATTGCATGGTTTGTGCGTGAAGTGTTGCATGGATGGATGAGATACATTATGAATTTGAATACATGTGAACTTTGCATGAATTTCAATAACTTTAAGTGTGATTGGGGTTGAACGTACGTGAATATATATGTAACACCCCAAACGGAGGATGCCACATCCCCCGCACTAAGACCCAGACCTGGTCACGAAATGGAAAGTCCATGCCCGAATCCGAATCAAAGCGAACGGGAGACCAACTCACTCACTAGGCTAGGCGGATCTAACTCGACAGACTCAGAGCGCGGAAGCAATTCAAACAATTATCATCAGATAGTGGAAGCAATTAAATCAACGTACAAAATAAGTGACGGGTTCAACTAGCATAGATACCTAGTCCCGAATATCAACATACATAACAGGTGACGGGTTCAACTAGCATAGATACCTAGTCCCGAATCTCAAATCATCGCAACATAATAAACCAATATAAGTATCAGCAGAATAGCTAATTACATCCAAATGCTAGCATACTAACCCCACACGGGTTTAAGTCTAAGTAGAGCATAAAACATAATCTCCAAAAGCGAAATAAAAATACATAACATAAATAGAGTATGTGACAAATGCATATTAACACCAACTAAACTGAGAAGTGTGACCCAGAAGACTCACATCCGCCTAGCTCAAGCCAATAGAAACCTGCAACTAAAAGATAAAATGAGGTGTCAGTCAACTGACTGAGTGAGGGGGCTGACGCACACCCACTGTATATATATATAGAGCATAACACATATCAGAAGGGTGGACTCATTAACCGGCGATAGGTGTTGCATACCAAAACATTTCCAAAAGTACCGAAAAGATAGATATAATTATAAGCTTTAGAAAACATTTCAGAAACTCTATCTCGATTCATGATTCCCAGACAGAACAGAACACATGCCCGGCGAGTACGAGCTTCCAATCTTTACTCCTCAGAACATATCAAAACATAAAATACCAAATCAATCTAACCGTCATACCAATGATGGAGGAGATGTATCGTCCCCAAACCATCCATAACAGACATCCCCTCAAGGGGTAGCGAACCCACAAGAGTCCTCCCCGGCCTTAGCCGAAGGCTTAAGATACCACACCTTCCCTACAGCACGGGTCGCGTGAAGATATCTCAAATGGAACTATGCACAGGTATATCCCCGACGGCCCTAACCGTCCCGGGGGCTCCTTACCCATAGCTCCTCGGATCCACATACATACATACAGATGCCAATATTTCATGGCCAACTTGCTACATAATCACAACACAACTGTTTTTCCAAAATAGCTTACATATGTTTCAAAAACTGGTTTTTATATATATTCCTATGCTGCAGGGATCGCCCGCCCACGTAGGACTCACACACTTACATTCCCACGCTGCAGGGATAGCCCGCCCACGGAGAAGTGCAAGCATAAGATCATAAAAATATCATATTCAACACATATATAACTATTGTAAGGTATACTCGCATGCAGGGGTAGAAATCAGCATGTAAAGGTCATAGGTCGCATAACTATACAAAATCCTAAACCTCACCTCGTGAAAGTAGAGTCTGAGAGTGTGAAGGGCCAAACACTCTAAACCTCGGGCCCACCGGCACCACCAAACTCTGTGACAAGAAATACAGAAGCCCAGACTTAGACTCTATATGAACCAAACAAGACGCACGACGTTGCTCAACATGATCGTGGTTATGCATAAGTGTTCATGTTGTGCTTGGATAAGGTGTCGTGGTCATTCAAGGCATATCAATGCTCAACAAGGTCATATTTACAAGCAACCGACACACAATTCCATATCCAAAGATGCAAGATCAATTTAGGAAGTCAATGTATTCACAAAGTGCATATTAAATCATCCAATGTCATAGGGTTCAATTATAATATTAGAATTAAGCATCAAGTTCACGTCGAGTTATAAAGTGCATAAGTAAGAGCAACTTGATCATCTAAACATACAAAGTTGTTGTATGTAGATGGCATGCTTGATACAATTAAAGAGTGCATCTAATTCACTTAAGATCATACTTTACAACTTCACAACATGTTTGGTACACAAGCTCAAGTCACATTCATAGTTTCATAAATATTACACTTACATCCCCTAAGTCATTTATAAAAGTTTAGAATTATTACACATACATCCCCATAGTCGATTGCTAAGCATAATTGGTCATTTAAAGTGTTTATACAATTATTCAACTAGGAATTAATTACTGACAAGCATGACAATTATCAATTTATCGTAATTCATGAAATACCATTTTCTTGTAGTAAGAGTAAATCAAGATATTACAAATCTAACTCCTATCATGCATCAAGTCTCAAGTTGTTCAAGCATCTTTCATGTATCTCAATTTTATATTTGAAACACAATTTACAACAATCTTGTAATTGAAAACGTCTCAAATTCATATAGAGAAATCACAACATGTTCGTTCTTCTAAAATATCATTCAAGTTCATTTAGTCACATAAGAGATTAGTTTCTAGATATTACACTAACACCCCTTTGTATCTAAACACATAGCATAAATTCATCACATCGGGATTCAAATTGTAAATCGAAACATTCATGCATATCATAATCCATTCAATACATGTTTTCGTATACGATTGAAATACATCTCGATCGACAAACCAACGATAAACAATTCATTTGCACTTAAAACAATTAATTCAAATAATCACAATTACACAAAATAATTCGTAATAAATAGATTGAGTGTCCGATTAACGAACGGAAAGTGGCATTGAACTCACCACGACGAGAAGAGCATTCTGACCAGACGCCGCCAGAAGGACACCACTGTAGCTACCGGAATTTGGCCGGACCGCCGCCGAAGGTCGACGGAAAAATCCCAAAAAATCTTTCCTAAATGAAGTCTCCGTGCTCGTCCCGAATCCTCGATCAATTTCTGGAAATTCCAAGTCAATCTCCTCCAATTTCAGATCTAAGAACACGAAAACCCTAAAATCTTCAAACTCAAATTACTTCCAAACGGGTGAACCAAAATGCAATCTGGAAGAAGCGTTGTCTTACCTGTGACGAGCTCTTTGAAAGCCCTAAATTAGCTCGCCGGAAAAATCCTCGGAGCTAGCTCCACTGTTGCACCTCCACTGTGCCGCCGCAATCCGCCACCAATCGGCTAAATCTGGAGTCGCGTGATCAATGGCCACTAGTTCTCGTCGTTCTGAACAACTTTCGTGAAGTGCCCGAGGCCAAAAGATCTCCGAAAAAGGGCCCCGTTGGCCGCCGAAGTTTCTGCCGCTGCCCATATCACCGGAACCACCACCTACGGCCAAAATCTGGTGAAATCGATGCCGGAAATGGACTCAGGGGGTCGAAAAACCTTGGAAACCATCAAGCCCCGTCGAAAAACCTACAGTAACTCGCGCCGCCGCCGTGAGCTTTGGCCGGCGCGTGCGGCCCAACCGCCGCCTTGATGGTGGCACCGCCTACACAGAAAGATGCGCCGGAGAGTCTAGTTTATGGGTCTTGGGCGCGTGTTGCCGGAAGCCCGCCGGAAGCCGTCGGAAATGGGTGGCGAAGTCGCGGTCCGCCACCACCCGCCTGCGCGTCTGAAAATCGGCGATAGCTCCGCCGCCGTTCATCTTTACACCGTGAAATTGGTACTCTTGCATCGGTCTCTCCGAGATATCCGAAATGGACTATCGTTTGTTGAATTCCGTCAAGAAACGATCGAGTTATGGGCTCGTAACCAAAGCCGCGCATAGTACCCACGGGAGAGAGAGTGGGAGAGGAGAGAGAGAGAAGAGAGAGAGAGAAAAAAAAAGGAGATTGGGAGAAATGTGTCTTGTGCACAAGCTATATACAACCGGGTATCCTTATCGCGTAGCAAAGTGAAATAGCGTGTACAAATAATCGTAAATAAAATTGATAAAGTTACGAATAAACATTCAAGCTCCGAATTAATTTTATAAATTAAAATGAAATAGAGATTTACCAATTAGAGTTTAATTCAATTTTAATTTTAAAAACATTTTGTACAATTTAACGACACTTCGTAAACACATGATTGATAATTAATCTCAAGGAATTCAAGTAAACCGAAATTAAACAAGTTAAGTAACATGATGGATTTAAAATCAACTTAACCATTAATTTTAGAATAATCCGAATGATCACATATTAAATTAGATTTACATTAAATCACATAATTCAAGAACTCTTAAATTAAACATACACAAGTGTAGAGACTTACTTGTTAATATTGTCAGGACGCCCTTCGAGAATACGGGGCGTCACAATATATGTAACATATGTTATATATATATGTTATGTTATGTATCTAATTAATATGAATTTAAGTGCTTTGAATTTAATGATTTAAATAGTATGATATTCTTTCATGAAATGTGACCTTTTAATTGTGGAAATTATATGTTATGAATTATGTATTTAAATTATGAAGTGATATGATACGTTTTATACGAATTTGAATTTAAATGACTTAAGTGATGCATTCTCGCACTTCATTTGCATTCTTATACATCGCCGTGTAATTGGTTCATGATTGAGTCTAAGTCTTGAGTATGTGTTTATTGTCTCGGATTTCAGTTCGAGAGGTGTCGATTCCACTACTTAAGCTTCTTCTTGGTCGTCAACGCTCGTTCGTGAGCATTCTTGGTAAAAGGTGAGGTTTAGGTTTGTTTTCTTTTAGTTAATGCGACCGACGACCCTATATGCTCGTTTTCAAGCCCGCATGCGAATATATACTATATGTATATTAAATATGTGCTTTCTGAAATGTTATGAATCTTGTTCATTCGATTTAATAAGAATTTTTCTGAAACTATATGTATGGGCGTATATAAGCTTAAAAATGGTTTTGCAACAAGGCTATGCTCTAAACCGTGTTTCGTCAAGCAAACTATGGATTTCCCTCAGCATGTTATGAATTAGGAAGACACGGAGAGGTACGTGTATAGCATATGCAGAGTTGCACGGTAAGGTATGTTTCTTAAGTATGACTCGTATGTTTGATAGTTTCACGAGGTAGGTATGTTTCTTATGAGTCCCTGGGTCCCGGAGGCGTGAGTAAGGACGTCCGAGGTGGTGTTGGGCCGCCGGGTAAGCTTGTGCACGTGCTCCTTAATGTACGTTGCGGGATCGCTACCCCACGTATAGGTATCGAGTTGCACGATGTGGGCCCGTAACCCGCGTAAAGACTTCCGGAGAAGGTGGATGGAATACGGGAATATGAGTCTTATGAATTTTATGAATTTATGTTTCTTTACGATTCTTATGAATTCTTTTTTTAAGACGTATTGTTGACCTGTACTCGCCGGGTAATTTAAGTTTATTTTTTATGTTGATTATGAAATGGGATAGGAGAGTCTGTTTTCAATATGAGATCTCTACGCTAAACTATGAATTGATCTGAATATAAGCATCCCTATGAGTTTTAATATGAATCCATATGCGTTGTTGAATCTATGAATCCTTACGAGTTTTCAAACTTAAGAATATATGAATATATGAATAAACACGATTTCTTTTTTTTTGGAAAATAGATTTGGTATGTAAAACCGTACCCCGGTTCATAGTGTTTTGTTTAATACGTGCCTTGCTATATGTATACGTGTGTGGGTGTGCGTTAGCCCCCTCACTCAGTCGGTGGACTGACCCTCTCCTTTCAACTTTTTAGATTGCAGGTTTCGAGTCGTGCTAGGCGGAGTCATATGTCCGTCCAGTCCTAGCATCCTAGCTCGAGTTGCATTATCATTTGCATTCGGTCACATTATGTATTTGATTCGGTTTTGACCATGGAAGTATGTATATATTATGTGTTCGGAAAACGAGACAGAAACGCAGCGAAAATGTAAAAATTTTCCCAAAAGATAGACTCAAAAACTTGCAATTCCTATTTCCAGATTCGTAGAGATCAAGAAACTCACTTAGGTAGTAGCTTTCTTGACACGTTTTGAGCCGCCCTCAAACGCGCTTCATGCGGTAATGGCAACCTGTCCCTTGAAAATCTCTTTCTACTTTAGAATCCATTGTAGAGATAGCAATCCATACCAACTCCCTTCGAAAACTAGTTTTGCGAAAATAGAAATCTGCCCGCCATAAAACCCTCGTGAAAAAATTCATCATTTAGGATATGGACGAACGGTTTTCGCCATCTTCTTTGGTTCGATTTTTTCACTTCTATTCTGTTGAGTTCAGAATTGTTTCATCATCCCTTGTGGTCGTTTTGCCTGATCCCCAAAAGTTCCTTCGAATCTTTCAAGACTTCACGATAGAAGCCCTCTAGAGAAATAGTCCACCAACCGCGACCACGATCCGAATAGGGAGGATGCTAGTTCTATATTCGGTGTTTTGGCTCCAAGAGGTTAGTGTATAATTTTGGAGAAGGAGAAATTTTTGTATTATTCTCTATGGGGTTCGAACCCCTCACTTATATAGGGTTAGGGTTCGAACCCTATTCTTTATTGGACAAGGAATTCCAAACTCCTTTGGAAAGAGATTTCTTGCTTGGAGACTAAGTCTTTACTTTGACCAAAAGTCTTCCTATTGATCAACTTGGAAAGTAAGATTCTAATCTAACTCTTTTAGATTATTAATTTTACTTTATTTATTTTACAATAAATAACTTGAAGACTAATAATATAATTAATTCATAATTAATTATTTATTAGACTTTATTTCTCCAAATTAGAACTTTAATATTAATTCAAAATTAAATTGTAACGCCCCGGTTTCCGGATGAACAGGTAAGCACGCCACGTGTGCGTTTTGAGTGTAGGTTTATTTTATTCTTTTAAATTCATAATATATTCTTACGTGGCATTCATATTTTATAAAATTCACGAAACATTATTCATGTCAATTATATGATTTCATATCATTCGAAATATTATTTCATGGCACGAAAAATATTTATTGCATGAAATCAATTACCGAGAGTGATAAAATTACCAAATTGTCCCTAGTTAAATACTTTCTAAAATATTAGGGACTCAATTGCATAAATTTGTAGGGACCAAACGGAGCATATTTTAAATCATGGCATACTTAATTGTATAACTTAGAGACTTCAAGGATTGATTGGTAAATTGGCAAGATTCACACAAATCAATGGGATGAATCACGTAACAACCATATCCCCATTCTTCCTTGATCATTTCATCAAAAATTTTCCAACCCATTGCTCTCTCTCACTCTCGGTAGTTCAAGGAAGAAAAGGGAAGAAGTGATTTTCAATCAATCATCAAGATTTCAAGAAATTTGCCAAGAATTTGAAGTTGATCATCATCATCATCCATTTCTTCATTTCTTTCCATTTTCAAGGTTGGTTGGGCATGATTGGATGATTCATGATCATAAGTGATAAGCTAGGGTTTAAGATTTATGTGCTAAATGAATTATTGGTGATCAAAGTGTGATTATGTGATCATATATGGAATTATAGCATGATTTGATCATGAAAATCTTGAATATTTGGCAAGATTGAGCTAGTTTGATCATGTACATGAAACCTTGAAATCTTGTTGATATAGCATGTTCTATGTGTTTAAATGTTATATTAGTGTCTATTGAACATATATGCATCATATTTCCAGAAATTATGGCATTTGGGATCAAAAATGGAATTTTTGTTGCTTTGATGAACCTTGGCCGAGAGCTTCCCCTGTTTCTGCTCTGTTTTCTTCAGTTGCAGAAGCGTTCCCAGCCTCAAGGCTTGGTGGGAACGGGCGTTCCCATTTCTTTTCAAATAAAAGGGGCGGCCGAGCATGGGAACGGCCGTTCCCATTTTTGGCCTTGCGCCGGAAGGGCCGTTCCCAGCTCAAAGGCGCGTTTTAAAAAGAGGAAAACGCGGGCACGTTTTGGGGAACCCTTGGGAACGACCGTTCCCATTCTACAAAGGGGAACGGAACGGCCGTTCCCACCTGTAATGCAGTGTAAAATTCACTGCATAAAATTACGTTTTTGACCCCTCGATCCAACGACTTCTTTGACCCCGAATTGCTATAATATGTGCTAATATGATGTGAAACGAAAAGTTATCATACCACATTGCATTTTCGAGGTCGTCTCGACACATTTCCGCCGTTCGTCATATTTTGGTCATTCTAGTTCATGTCTCATGTATATATGTCGTATTTGCACAGGTCACGAGGGAGTGGACGGGGAGCAAGCTCCTTAGAACGCTTATTTATTATATTTTGCAAGAAAGGTGAGGTTTTGTTTTGGTAAAACGAACCCTACAACCCTTATGTGCTAATTTTCGGCCAAAACCTAGTATACTTATAAACGTTTTCAAAGTAATAAATATTTCAAGCAAGAAGGTATTGATTGTCATGATTTTCAAGCATGTTGGCGAGTACATGATTGCACGTGGGCCCGAGGGTAATTCTTGAGCCAACCGGGAAAGCAAGGGCTGACGGGTAACTCTTGAATTATCCTCACATTGTTGGGATCACCCCTGAAGCCACTAGGAGATTAGTGGTGGAAGGAGTTCCGTGTCTAGAGGGTCATGTCCTCTACACACACCATGTCGTGGATAGTCGAGCCTTGCAAACTCGCTATCACCTGGAGGAAGAAGGAGACTGGGGATTAATCCGGCATGTCGGGTTATCCTCGGGTTATTGCATGTTTCAAGAATGAAATTGTCTATGTGAGCACTAAAATATATTGCATGATCACTTATCTATCAAACAAGCAAGCATGATCACGTATTGTTCACGATTGGGAGTTCGGTTGGAGATTGCCCTTACTCGCCGGGGCCACATGTTCATGATATTGACAAGCCTGATTAAGTAAACGTGTTAAAATGGATAGTTGTAATCTCGGGCAAAGGATGAGATTTCTTGAACTATATAATTAGTGTTTTCTAAAAGTCTTTACCCGAGGCTACAACTTGCATGTGACGTGTGTTATATCTAATTATTGCCCCTCACTCAGTCTTCGGTAGACTGATACTTCACTTTTCAGGTACCTTTTGAGCGTGGTTGTGCTAGGCGGGAGTTGGTCGAGTCCTGCATTATCACGGGTCTAGTGTTGCACCTTTCATGTATATATTTTATCGGATATCATGTTAGGTTCAAGGTTGATATAATTTGGACACTTTAGCAGATACCTAATTGTAGAAATGACAATGTATTGATAGTGAAATGGTACCTATATGTATCTATGTAATAAATATGGTACCTATATATACGAATGACTTTACTGCTTCCGCTTTTCTATTCATGATTGTTGATATTGTTGGGGAGAGTGTCCCGCCTAGAGCGTCTTTTGTTGTCACCCGTTTGCTGTGGTCTTGGTTTAGGTATGAACTGTCCATTTCATACGTGGATCGAGGCTACAGTGCGGGGGATGTGGCGCCTTGGGGTCTAGGGTGCTACATCTACAGGTGGTATCAGAGCCCGGTTACAAAACTGAGGTTCTCGAGTCGTGTTCAGTCAGTCTAGGTCGCACGGCATAGGATTATGTGGTATTTGGGAGTCTGCATTGGGTTGACTTACCTGAATTACCTATTTCTTTGCATTAATTGAGCTACTTGATCCTCCTTGAACGTGTGCTATTTGATACTATGGAAATTGTGTGCACACATTTGCATTTATTGATCAAGCCACGCATGTTTAGTGATCTGATTTCAGGATGGAGCACGACAGACGTTCCAGTGACCGATCCTCGAGGCACAGGCATCATCATCGCCGACATCACCGCCGCGAGAGATCACCACCTCCTCCGCCTGCTCAGGCACAGCCCCAGGATTTCATGAATGCCGTAGTAGGGCTAATTGATCAGAGGTTACAGGAACGGGTACCTCCACCACCACCACCAGTGCAGGTAGCACCTCCGGAGAACCCCATTTCTGCTATTTTGCGAGAGTTTCAGAATCAGCGTCCCCGAAGTTCTATAAGGGAGACGATATACAGGCAGAGATGTGGTTAAAGGAGATTGAGAGGATTTGGCAGCTTATTCCTTGCGACAGTCAGGAGAAGGCTCGTTGCACCCTCACTCTTATTCAGGGCGAGGCTTACTCCTGGTGGGAGAGCACTCAGATTGTTTTGGAGGCAGCCGGGACCGAGATTACTTGGGAGGCCTTTGTACGGGAGTTCAGAAACAAGTACATTCCTCCAGCTTCCCGTACCCGCAGGTTGAGGGAGTTTACAGAATTAAAGCAAGGGGGCAGGTCAGTGGGTCAGTATATCGCCGAGTTCGAGAGGCTTTCTCGCTATGCACCCAACATAGCGAACGATGACTTTCACAAGGCGATGCAGTTCGTTCAGGGGTTGAGACCAGACATTCAGGATGCACTGAAAGCTACTAATACCAGCACCTGGGCGAAAGCTACAGCAAAAGCCCTAAAAGTTGAGGATTCCGATAGTGTTAGGAAGGCTACTCAGCGAGCAGGACAGGCTTCAGGCTCGAGATCAGGCCAGGGTTCGAGTTCAGGAAAAAGGCCGATGATTTACCCTACACCTCCAGCTCAGAGGGACACCGGGAAGAAACCTAAGTACACCGGGCCATTTCCGAGAGGTCCAAGAGCTCCAGCACCACCTCAGCCACCTCAGAGACCGAGATGCACATGGTGTGGACATCCTACGCACACCTATGATAACTGCAGGCGCCGGTTGGGCCTATGTTTGATCTGTGGGAGTAACGAACACCTGGTTGATGGTTGTCCGGATCGTCAGGATCCACCACCTGCAGGACCGAGACCCCTGGTGAGAGCTCGGGCTTATGCACTTGCGGGAGAGGAGCAGGATGCTGATATTGACCCTGCTGCAGTAGTTGAAGGTATTATTTGCATTCATGGCACGAACATCCATACATTATTTGATCCAGGAGCTACACACTCCTTTCTTGCGCACTCTATTGCTATTACCTTGTCTTTGCCTGCTATGTGTACTTCTGTGCGCTATATAGTTAGTACCCCTTTCGGTAGTAGGCGAGAGACGGATCAGGTTTACAGGGATGTTCCAGTTGTGATTGAAGGCCGGGAGTTTCTGACAGATTTTATTGTGATGCCAATGGAGAGATATGGGGCTATTCTGGGGATGGATTGGCTTTACAGACATTGTGCTACAGTTGATTGCCGGGCTAAGAAGGTTCAGTTGGGTTCAGAGGTTGTTACGGGCGGTACTTCGAAGACCGTACCCTTACTTTCGTTTTCAGAGGCTCAGAGATTAGTCAGAGACGGGGCTACAGGGTTCATTGCTTATATTCTGAACAAGCCAAAGGATCAGGTGAAGTTAGAATACACTGAAGTGGTAAAGGAATTCCCCGAGGTATTCCCAGAGAAATTGGATTCCTTGCCTCCTGAGCGGGAGATTGAGTTCGTGATTGATCTTTTCCCGAATGCCGAGCCGTATTCAAAGACTCCGTACCGGATGGCTCCAGCCGAATTGAAGGAATTAAAAGTTCAGCTTGAGGCTTTGTTGGAAGTTGGGTACATTCGGCCAAGTTCTTCGCCGTGGGGAGCACCGGTGTTGTTTGTCAAGAAAAAGGACGGGACTCTAAGAATGTGCATCGATTACAGAGAGTTGAACCGGATGACTATTAAGAACAAGTATCCCCTCCCACATATCGAGGAGTTATTCGATATACTTCAGGGTTCCAAGGTGTATTCGAAATTGGATTTAAGACAGGGATACTATCAGCTGCGAATCCGAGCAGAGGACATTCCAAAGACAGGATTCAATACTCGGTACGGGCACTACGAGTTCGTGGTTATGCCGTTTGGATTGACTAATGCTCCTGCAGCTTTCATGGATATGATGCACCGGATATTCAGGCCTTTCCTCGACAAGTTCGTGGTGATTTTCATTGATGATATTCTGGTTTTCTCGAAATCAGCCGAGGAGCATGCGAGACATCTCAGGCTCGTTCTTCAGACTCTAAAGGAGCATCAGTTGTTTGCTAAATTCAGCAAGTGTGAATTTTGGATCGATCGGGTTTCATTCTTGGGGCATGTGATTTCAGGAAAAGGGTTGGAAGTCGATCCCTCGAAAATCGAGGCCGTGCTTAAGTGGGAGAAACCAAAGAATGCCTCTGAGATTAGAAGCTTCTTGGGATTGGCCGGATATTATAGAAGGTTTGTTCAGGACTTCTCCAAGATTGCGGCACCGTTAACCCGGTTGACAAAGAAGGATGTTAAGTTTGTCTGGGACGAGAAGTGTGATCAAAGCTTCAATTTTCTGAAAGAAAAGTTAGTCTCAGCTCCGGTGTTAACGCTCCCCGAGGGTTCAGAAGAGTATGCAGTGTATACAGATGCTTCTAAAGAAGGCTTAGGTTGTGTTTTGACTCAGAAAGGAAAAGTGATCGCTTATGCTTCCCGAAAGCTAAAGGAATATGAAAGGAATTATCCGACACACGACCTAGAGCTTGCAGCCGTGATTTTTGCGCTCGGGAAATGGAGACATTATCTTTACGGGACTTCCTTTGAGATTTTTACCGACCATAAGAGCCTCCAGTATTTATTCACACAGAAGGATTTGAATATGAGGCAACGGCGTTGGATGGAAAAGTTGGAAGACTATGATTGTACAATTAAATACCATCCCGGGAAAGCCAATGTGGTCGCCGATGCACTTAGCAGGAAGGCGAATGTATCGAGTTTGGAAATAAAGGAAAGTGAGGAAGTTGCCCCGATTGTGTTAAAGGCTCGGGTTTCTAATATCACAATTCAGCCGGAATTAAAGCATCAGCTGTTTGAGGCTCAGAATAAGGATCCGGAAGTACAGAAGCTTGCAGGTAAAGCTAAGGATGACCCGGAGAGTCCGTTCGGGTTTGATGAGACCGGGTTGCTTCGGTTTAAAAACAAAGTAGTAGTACCTGAAGAATTGAGACGGGTCTTACTCGAGGAAGCTCACAAGTCAGCCTACTCGATCCACCCAGGGGGAAATAAGATGTACAAGGATTTGAAACAATATTATTGGTGGAACGGGTTGAAGAGAGACGTGGCGGAGTACGTGAAACATTGCTTGACTTGTCAGAAAGTGAAAGCTGAGCACCAGAAACCCGCGGGACTGCTACAACCGTTACCTATTCCCGAGTGGAAGTGGGAACAAGTAACGATGGACTTCGTTTCTGGATTACCGAAGGTTAAAGGCGGGTTTGATGGAATTTGGGTGATCGTGGATAGATTTACAAAGTCTGCTCACTTTCTACCGGTCCGGATGTCCTATAAGATTCCGAAGTTGGCTGAAATCTATAACCGAGAGATCATTCGACTTCATGGTATTCCGGTGAGCATAGTTTCAGATCGAGACCCGAGATTCACTTCTAAGTTGTGGCAGGAATTACAGGCTGTCCTGGGAACGAAACTTAAGTTCAGTACAGCATTTCACCCGCAAACAGACGGCCAGACTGAAAGGTTAATCAGGTATTTGGAAGATCTTCTTCGGGCTTGCGCGATGGATTTTCAGAACTCGTGGTCAGAACAGCTTCCCTTGATCGAGTTTGCTTATAATAACAGCTTTCAGGCTTCGATAGGGATGGCTCCTTACGAGTTACTTTATGGAAGAAAGTGTCGATCTCCGTTGTTCTTCGACTTGGAAGAATGGAAATGGTCGAAACAAGAAGGGATAAAGAGAGGTGAGAGATTCGAAAGGCCTTCCAAAGTCGTTCAAGCCATGATTGAAAAGGTTCAAATGATTCAACAACGGATGAACGCCGCGCAAGATAGGCAAAAGAGCTATGCCGATAAGCGCCGAAGAGATTTAGAATTTGAAGTGGGTGACCGGGTATTCTTGAAGGTGTCACCAAGGAAAGGTTTCACCCGGATCGGGAAAGGAGGAAAGCTTAATCCTCGCTACTTAGGTCCGTTCGAGATTTTGGAAAGAATAGGCGAGGTAGCCTATCGACTGGACCTACCACCGAGTCTTACGGGGATTCACAACGTGTTCCACGTTTCACAATTAAGGAAATATTACCCCGATGAGACTACGATTCTCCCCGTGGAAGAAGTTGAACTGGAACCGAATTTGACATTTGTTCAGAGGCCGGTTAAGATCATGGATCGGAAATTTCAAGAGTTGAGAAACCGGAGAATTCCCATGGTTAAGGTTTTGTGGAGAAGCGATAAAACCGAAGAAGCTACGTGGGAAACAGAGGATAAAATGAAACGGTTCCACCCGGAGTTGTTCGAGCAAGACTAGAGAATCTGGGGACCGGATTCTTCTAAGGGGGGGAGAGTTGTAACGCCCCGGTTTCCGGATGAACAGGTAAGCACGCCACGTGTGCGTTTTGAGTGTAGGTTTATTTTATTCTTTTAAATTCATAATATATTCTTACGTGGCATTCATATTTTATAAAATTCACGAAACATTATTCATGTCAATTATATGATTTCATATCATTCGAAATATTATTTCATGGCACGAAAAATATTTATTGCATGAAATCAATTACCGAGAGTGATAAAATTACCAAATTGTCCCTAGTTAAATACTTTCTAAAATATTAGGGACTCAATTGCATAAATTTGTAGGGACCAAACGGAGCATATTTTAAATCATGGCATACTTAATTGTATAACTTAGAGACTTCAAGGATTGATTGGTAAATTGGCAAGATTCACACAAATCAATGGGATGAATCACGTAACAACCATATCCCCATTCTTCCTTGATCATTTCATCAAAAATTTTCCAACCCATTGCTCTCTCTCACTCTCGGTAGTTCAAGGAAGAAAAGGGAAGAAGTGATTTTCAATCAATCATCAAGATTTCAAGAAATTTGCCAAGAATTTGAAGTTGATCATCATCATCATCCATTTCTTCATTTCTTTCCATTTTCAAGGTTGGTTGGGCATGATTGGATGATTCATGATCATAAGTGATAAGCTAGGGTTTAAGATTTATGTGCTAAATGAGTTATTGGTGATCAAAGTGTGATTATGTGATCATATATGGAATTATAGCATGATTTGATCATGAAAATCTTGAATATTTGGCAAGATTGAGCTAGTTTGATCATGTACATGAAACCTTGAAATCTTGTTGATATAGCATGTTCTATGTGTTTAAATGTTATATTAGTGTCTATTGAACATATATGCATCATATTTCCAGAAATTATGGCATTTGGGATCAAAAATGGAATTTTTGTTGCTTTGATGAACCTTGGCCGAGAGCTTCCCCTGTTTCTGCTCTGTTTTCTTCAGTTGCAGAAGCTGGGAACGACCGTTCCCAGCCTCAAGGCTTGGTGGGAACGGGCGTTCCCATTTCTTTTCAAATAAAAGGGGCGGCCGAGCATGGGAACGGCCGTTCCCATTTTTGGCCTTGCACCGGAAGGGCCGTTCCCAGCTCAAAGGCGCGTTTTAAAAAGAGGAAAACGCGGGCACGTTTTGGGGAACCCTTGGGAACGACCGTTCCCATTCTACAAAGGGGAACGGAACGGCCGTTCCCACCTGTAATGCAGTGTAAAATTCACTGCATAAAATTACGTTTTTGACCCCTCGATCCAACGACTTCTTTGACCCCGAATTGCTATAATATGTGCTAATATGATGTGAAACGAAAAGTTATCATACCACATTGCATTTTCGAGGTCGTCTCGACACATTTCCGCCGTTCGTCATATTTTGTTCATTCTAGTTCATGTCTCATGTATATATGTCGTATTTGCACAGGTCACGAGGGAGTGGACGGGGAGCAAGCTCCTTAGAACGCTTATTTATTATATTTTGCAAGAAAGGTGAGGTTTTGTTTTGGTAAAACGAACCCTACAACCCTTATGTGCTAATTTTCGGCCAAAACCTAGTATACTTATAAACGTTTTCAAAGTAATAAATATTTCAAGCAAGAAGGTATTGATTGTCATGATTTTCAAGCATGTTGGCGAGTACATGATTGCACGTGGGCCCGAGGGTAATTCTTGAGCCAACCGGGAAAGCAAGGGCTGACGGGTAACTCTTGAATTATCCTCACATTGTTGGGATCACCCCTGAAGCCACTAGGAGATTAGTGGTGGAAGGAGTTCCGTGTCTAGAGGGTCATGTCCTCTACACACACCATGTCGTGGATAGTCGAGCCTTGCAAACTCGCTATCACCTGGAGGAAGAAGGAGACTGGGGATTAATCCGGCATGTCGGGTTATCCTCGGGTTATTGCATGTTTCAAGAATGAAATTGTCTATGTGAGCACTAAAATATATTGCATGATCACTTATCTATCAAACAAGCAAGCATGATCACGTATTGTTCACGATTGGGAGTTCGGTTGGAGATTGCCCTTACTCGCCGGGGCCACATGTTCATGATATTGACAAGCCTGATTAAGTAAACGTGTTAAAATGGATAGTTGTAATCTCGGGCAAAGGATGAGATTTCTTGAACTATATAGTTAGTGTTTTCTAAAAGTCTTTACCCGAGGCTACAACTTGCATGTGATGTGTGTTATATCTAATTATTGCCCCTCACTCAGTCTTCGGTAGACTGATACTTCACTTTTCATGTACCTTTTGAGCGTGGTTGTGCTAGGCGGGAGTTGGTCGAGTCCTGCATTATCACGGGTCTAGTGTTGCACCTTTCATGTATATATTTTATCGGATATCATGTTAGGTTCAAGGTTGATATAATTTGGACACTTTAGCAGATACCTAATTGTAGAAATGACAATGTATTGATAGTGAAATGGTACCTATATGTATCTATGTAATAAATATGGTACCTATATATACGAATGACTTTACTGCTTCCGCTTTTCTATTCATGATTGTTGATATTGTTGGGGAGAGTGTCCCGCCTAGAGCGTCTTTTGTTGTCACCCGTTCGCTGTGGTCTTGGTTTAGGTATGAACTGTCCATTTCATACGTGGATCGAGGCTACAGTGCGGGGGATGTGGCGCCTTGGGGTCTAGGGTGCTACATAAATCAAAGTCCATTAAATAATTAACACATTAATTATTTAATATTTATACACATATATGCACGTGACTACACGTGTCCATAAGGACACGTATCATACACGTGTTCCACACGTTTGACATACACGTGTGGACCCCACCATTCACTTAATGGTCCGATCAACTCGTTTAATTGATTCAAGTCTTAACCCACGTGACCGGGTTGTTGTGTGTGACCCTCAAGGTTCTTAATTCGATTAGAAGTGACCCCAATTAATTAATTCTCTAATTAATTAATTAGTCCACAGATCAAACGACCATAATCTAGCAACAGGTGTTTGACCCCTAGTTGAATAAGAATGTCTCGATTCGACAGAACCTTCAAGTCATTGATTCATGTGAGATACAATCCTCCTACACCCCATCTCTCAACCAAGATCTAGGGTAAGGGAATAATTAGAACCCTAATAATCTTGATCTTAAAGCTAAGTGTATTTCATATCCATTTGATCTAAATCCAAGACACCCTTTTCTTGATGTCTTGATCTATTGCCTTGGCCAAGGACTCCATATGACATATGAATGACGTACACAATAAGAGATCACCTTGCAAATGCAAGTGTAGGTCCTTTCTTGATTCTCATTCACTTCCATGAATCACTTGTGCAGCCCTAGCATAAGCCTTCAATCAGTTGTCTAAGGCGACACTCTTTAATGCTTATACCAAAGACTACAAAGTTAACTCAAAAAGTGACACGGAACCTCAAGACTAAGGATCAATTAATCACATCAATGACTCTTGAGATATTTCCTAATCTGGAAGTTTCCATTTCCTAAAATAGAAACTTCCTTTCCCATTTAGGAATCTTCTCACACGGGGCACCTCAGTGAACTTACTTATGGAAGTAAGCACCCTCATGTATCACGCATGTATCAACTATACACTTTGTACCTCCATGAAACAAGGTGGTCCTTCTTAAGGGCGTGATCCCACAAGCAAGCCTTAAAGGAGTCAGGTTGACACTCCCACTGTCTGTAGGACTCATCAGCTTGGAGTATTTTACTAATCATGACTTATGTGATATATGGCTCGTTTCATGAACCATTTCACCTAAATGGTAGAGTCCTAAAGTCATCAGGATTAGGGGAGTTCTCATACATGCACAGCTAAAGTAAAGGCATACAAAACAAGAGCATATAAATAAGTGTTTGCCTATGATATTAATCCATCGTATATATTCAAAGATTGTCTGTGATACTAGGAAAGTCCCAAAACAGATTTTAACCAATCGGCTTTCTAGGACCCTTTTCCGACAATCTCCCACTTGCCCGTAAAAGCCATTAAGGTACTCTAGGTCCCATTTGTTAGGAATAGTGCCCTAGAAAGCCGATTAGTCATAATTCATTTTGGGACTTTCCTAGTATCACAGACAATCTTTGAATAATATACGAATGATTAATATCATAGGCAAACACTTCTTTATATGCTCTTGTTTGGTATGCGTTTACTTTAGCTGTGCTTGTATGAGAACTCCCCAAATCCTGATGATTTTAGGACTCTACCATTTAGGTGAAATGGTTCATGAAATGAGCCCTATATCACATAAGTCATGATTAGTAAAATACTCCAAGCCGATGAGTCCTACAGACAATGGGAGTGTCAACCTGACTCCTCTAAGGCTTGCTTGTGGGATCACGCCCTTAAGAAGGACCACCTTATTTCATGGAGGTCCAAAGTGTAAAGTTAATACGTGCGTGATACATGAGAGTGCTTACTTCAATAAGTAAGTTCACTGAGGTGCCCCGTGTGAGAAGATTCCTAAATGGGAAAGGAAGTTTCTATTTCAGGAAATGGAAACTTCCAGATTAGGAAATATCTCACGAGTCATTGATGTGATTAATTGATCCTTAGACTTGAGGTTCCATGTTACTTTATGAGTTAACTCTGTAGTCTTAGGTATAAGCTTTGAAGGGTGTCGCCTTAGACAACTGATTCAAGGCTTATGCTGTGGCTGTACAAGTGACTCATGAAAGTGAATGAGAATCAAGATAGGACCTATACTTGCATTTGCAAGGTGATCTCTTATTGTGTAAGTCATTCATATGCCATATGGAGTCCTTGGCCAAGGCAGTAGATCAAGACATCAAGAAAAGGGTTTCTTGGATTGAGATCAAATGGATATGAAATGCACTTCGCTTTAAGACCAGATTATTAGGGTTCTGATTATTCCCTTACCCTAGATCTTGGTTGAGAGATAGTAAGTAGGAGGATTGTATCTCACATGAATCAATGACTTAAAGGTTCTGTCGAATCGAGACATTCCAATTCAGCTAGGGGTTAAACACCTGTTGCTAGACTATGGTCGTTTAATCTGTCGACTGATTAATTAATTAGTGAATTAATTAATTAGGGTCACTACTAATTGAATTGAGAACCTAGAGGGTCACACACAATAACTTGGTTACATGAGTTGAGGCTTTAAAATAATTAAACGAGTTAATCGAGCCAAGAGGGTTCCACACGTGTGAAACCACACGTGTGGGTCACATGACTGGGCATGTGTCCTTGGGACACGTGTGCCACACGTGTATGTTTGATTATGTATTAAATAATTAATGTGTTAATTATTTAATAGACTTTGGTTTAATTTTGAATTGAAATAATGAAAGCCTTATTTTAGAGAAAATTAATCTAGTTAATTAATTATGAATTAATTAATTAGATAAAATAAGTTATTTATTTAATAAATAAAGTATAATATTATCCAAAAGGAGTTTGAATATTTTAGCTCTCTTAAAAGTTGATTTGAATTAGAATTCAAAGTCAAAGTTGAAGATTACTTGAAGATCAAGTAATAAGAGAGAGGGGACAAAAATCCTTAGCCCATAAGGACTAGGGTTTCGGCCACCCCTCCTTAAAGTATATATACGGGAGCTTGAGCTCCCCTTGAGAGTGATTGATTAATTTCTTTTGGTTCATGTGTTGAACACCATCCTTTCTCCAAGATCAAATAAACCCTAGGTTATGCCTAAACACTAACTAGAGAACTAGCATCCTTACTAGTTAGATTGTAGTCAAGTTGGTGGACTATCTCTAGAGGGCTTCAAGTTAGAAGTCTTGAAAGATTCGAAGGAGATTTTGGGGATCAAGCAAAACGACCACAAGGGATGATGAAACGATTCTGAACCCAACATAATACGAGTGAAAAAATTGAACCAAAGGAGTTGGTGAAAACCGTTCGTCCATATCCGGAAGGATGAATTTTTTCGCGAGGGTTTTATGGCAGGTATTTTTCTACTTTTGCAAAACTGGTTTTCGAAGGGAGTTTCAATCATGCCTTTCTCTTTCATGTCTCTTTCTTTATGTTATATTGTTAAGCACTTCCCTTAACATGATTTGAATCTAGGTTGGTGTGGATTGTTATCTTTACAATGGATTCTGAAGTAGAAAGAGATTTTCGAGGGACGGGTTGCCATTACCGCATGAAGCGTATTTGATGGCGGCTCAAAACGTGTCAAGAAAGCTACTACCTAAGTGAGTTTCTTGATCTCTACGAATTCGGATTCACGATTGCGAGTTTCGATCCTTTTTGTTGGAAAATTTTTTAAATTTCCGCTATTTTCTGATTCCTGTTTTCCAACAAGTGGTATCAGAGCCACCTCGTTAATCGTGTTTCTGATTCCTGTCAATTATTCTAAATTTGGTAGAAATTCTTAGGCTTGATGCGGTTGAGTATTTGTAATTGTTTTAGAAAGCCTGAATTACGAAACTGTATTTTTCTTGAAAGTCTCTGAAAACTGTTTTGTAAAATTCGTTTTAAAAACTATTTTAGATTTGAAACTGTATAAACTGTTTTTGGATTTCTTGGATTGGTTTTGTTTTTGAACGAAAACACGAAACGAAAACCCGGATTACGACGAACACGCGAAACCCCGCGCGCGAAGGTGTCCCGTGCGCGGGCTTCGCGTGCACCGCCCGCCTGCCCAGCCGAGCACAGGGCGTCCCGCCCAGCACTTCCCACATGACTGTGCGGGAGCCTCCCAGGCGCGCCTAGGCGCACCCGCCCATCGTCCGCCCACGCTGGGCGAGAATCCCGCAAGGCGTGCGGGATTGCTCGCCCAGCCGCCCGCAAGCTTCCGACAGGAGCCCTATAGTTGCGTTTTTCAATTGAGGTTGGAGCCTCACTTATGTGCGTACTGTTATGTGCCTTATTATGTGGCTTTCCATATTACTGTTTTTGAGGCCGGGGTATGCCCCGTGTAATTGTCTAAGGCCAATATGAAGATTGAGCCTTATTACTTTATGTCTTTTCTTTTATTGTATTTGAGAGTAGAGATAGGTGGTGAGGTTTTATTTTCATTTTGCAGACAATGCACCCATGGAGTAAGATGGACCACATTCAAGTAACAAGGAGGCCATAAGTGAAGACCCCTCAAAATGTTAGGGAGGGGAATCTCAATTGAAAATGTAATAGAGGTAGGGCTCGTATTTTTTACTATTTTCCCTTATGTGATTTAAACTGTTTATGTGGCATGTATGTTGGAACTTGTGATTGTGGAGGCTCCCACATATCACGTATAAGATAGGTAGAACCCATGATCATCACATGTTAGTATCATGCTAGGACATGTTATCTGCTAAGTGCTTGTGTGAAATGCATTTAATTTGTACTTGCATTAATCAAGACTAATTAAATTGGATAACATATACGTTGGTGAGGTCGAACCGAACAACTCTTCGGTTGATTCGAAAAATTCCCATTAAATATTAAGCTCATTTTGAATAATAGGTATTTAATTCGAGATGCAAATTTTGAATTAAATTCCTAGCATTCCATCAATTGGTTTTAAGTTTAGTAAGTGAAGCTAGTTATTGTCCGCGAGTCGTGGAAAAGCTAGTGGAGCTTATTAGTTATTAGTTACCTAATTGATCATTTTAAATGATCAATATTTCGTGGTTAATTTTGGCAAGGGCGATGTCCGCGAGTCGTGGGTCGTTCGAACTAAGTTTTGATCATGATCTTATGATTGATGGGTCTAGCTTAACGCCTAAGTAAATATGGATGTCGCACGAGTCGTGGGTCCATATTGAAAGATAGGTGATGCAAAAAAACAATTACTAAGAGTTCTAAAGCTGTTAGAATTGGTAAGTTGTACCTACCTAGGGTTTTACTTAGAATGTCCGCGAGTCGTGGGTTCGAGGTAAAATGCTTAGGATCTTAGTACCTATTGGGAAACGCGTTCCTCTTAGATCTTTGGGAATTATAGATCTTTGAAAAACAGTGGGAGCTACATTAGATTAAAGACCTTATCTTTAGTATATCGTTATAATTCAGCATGCTCACATTTTCTCTGCTTAGCATCTAGGTTGTAGTTCTGTGATTCTCTACAATATGAAATGCAAACCCATTCGTATCCATCCTTAAGTCAAAAGAGTTGACTAAGTCCTAACTAACTCTAATTGGCTTCGGACCCTAAAATTCGTTTTAGATTCCGAATAAAGAAAGGCGTTCTCTAAAGGGCAAAGTTTTCGATTGTGAAAATTCGACCCCTGCCAAAAGAGAAGCGATCTGAGGTGAATAGGATTTCTCCAAACCACTTAAGAGCAATTGAACCACCTCATAAAAATGTTACAAGGTATAACATTATGGAATTATTCAATATTCCAAATGAGAAAACAAGTGCACACGAACAAGGTCTAAAGATCTTATTTGAAGATCTTGTGGTCTCGATCATCAACTGAGAAAAGAGTTCTCAATGCACTGATTGCTTACATTGCTTCCACCATCATTCAAACCCTTTATGCTCAACTAGAATAATGCTAATGTAGCATAGTTAATTATTTAGTTGATAATGGTTGAGAGCATCCTTAAGAAGGAATAAAAGGTTGTGATGGTTAATTCTTCTTCTAAACTCACTAAGTTAAAGGCTTGAAGGCCTAAAGAAGAAGAAACCCTTAATAGCCCAATGGAGGGGCATGTAAGGGGTACGCCCAAAAGACACTAGAGATCAAATTGGACGTTTGCTTCTATGGTAGCAAATAAGAACTTTGAAAGGGAACTGCAAAAAGTATGAGTACTCTGAAATGTTACCTCGTTTAGTAATTCTAGTAGGAATAGAATTCACAAGTCTTGAGTTGATTCTGCATAATCTGTTGTGCAAAGACTCAAAGCACTAATGTTCTGAACATACAACGAGATAACAAAAGTAAGTGAGATGACAAAGCTTCGAATTACTTTGGAACGTTGAGACATAAAAGGATTAGCAAGTTAGACACCTTAGGATCATTTTACGAAAATGAACCTAGAGAGTTAACCTCCTATGAATCCTATCTTGAAGGGAAACGTTCCCGAAATATGGTTTAGGTGAAACGTGGAACGTGCTAAAATTCTAGTTTATTTTGATCCATGCTGATGAGTGTAAGATGCTTAATGTAAGCACTAGATACAATCGTTAATTTAATCATTATGAATGAATGTACTTGTTGAAGTACAAATTCGAAACTTATATGAAATTCTCAGAATTTCAAAAGGAGGTTAGGAACCGAAGTAGTCATAAGTTATAGGTAAATCGATATGATCGAGATAGCCAATATCTTAGCAACTAATTCCTTAGTCATCTTAGAGAAAATAGGATTATCTCTCAGTAAACTAATTCGAGAACACTTTAGTGTTTCCGAATGAGGGAATGAAACCTAATAGGATATGGTCCATTCCCTAGTAAGCTTTACTGACTTATAATCATTCTAGGAATAAACTACCAGAATATGCACTTAGAGATTTTGAATTTAGTACCTTCCAAAATCAGTCCTTTAGTTGCACTATGCAATGTGGCATGCTAAATTCCCTGTTTATTCTTATCCAAGAATTTAATGGAATCCTCTTAAGTGAAGAGGATAGTGGGAGATAAGCTTGAAATGAGTTCAAGTTTATACAACGATATTGGATATCGTTTCTGCGATTTCCTCAGACAAAGGTTGTTTGTCTCAAGGAATGTATCTTTCTTAACGAATCGTTCCTATAGAAGAAGAAAGGCAAGCAAGCAGATCTCAAAGAAATTTGAGGATAAATATCCACGCCACATATAGAAGAAACGAGCCCATCTGATAAAATTTAGCCAAATTTTAGAGTATGCACATGTATCAAACCCTTCTCTTAAGATGCGTTTAGAACGCGTTCCTAGATAGCCGAGGAATTACTTGAAGAGGAGACACTGTCAGATTTGGAATCTGAGAAGTGTAGGCAAGCCTTGAAATCCAATATGGATTCCATATATTCAAACCAAGTTTGGACCTTGGTTGATCCACCTGATAGGATCAAGCTAATAGAGCATCGAGTAAATGGAAAGCATTACAACCTTCTTGACGATTGAAATGCAAAAGTCCTTTTGGATTGTGTTTACCACATCCTCATATTCTGACTATGAGATATGATAAATAAAAATGAGAACTGTCTTGTTCAAATTGAGATTGAAAGAGACTGAAATAAGGTATTTCTATGAATCTCATATTCAGTGGGAGTATGCATAAGGTATGAAAATCCCTAAGTCAATCTGTGGATTGATAAAGGCTTCTAGGAGTTAGACAATTCGATTCCACAGTCAAATCGTTTGACACAGATGGAAGTCGAATAAGTCTCCGAGTGTACATATGAAAGTTAGTGATGTAAGATTCAATTATGGTTCTTTAGAAGACAACATCCTTCTCATTAGGAATGTCAAGGATAACGTGAAAGTTACCAATTCTTTTTTAAGAAACAATTTGGCATGAAAGATCTTAGTGATTGTCCTAAATTCTCGACATTCAGATCTATAGAAGATAGATCTAAGAGCATAAATGGATTATCACAAAACGAGTACATAACCACGGTACTAAAAGGAGTTTAGTATGGACAATGGAACATCTCTTTTGAAAAGTATGTATCCTAAGATAACTTTAAGAAAGTTAGAATGTCCAAAATCCCTTTAAGTGAAAGGGTGCATAATGTATAAAATGTTATGTACTAGACTTGATATGGCGCAACACTAAGCGTAGTGGGTCGAATCTAATATGACCTCAAGAAGGTCATTAGATTTTTGTAAAGGATGTCCTCAGAGTACTTGAGAAGAAATGAGGATATGTATTAGTTTACAGAGCCCAAAAGATCTTGTTGTTGGAAGGATATTTGATGTAGCCGTTCATCAAACATAGATGATTATGAAATCATTGAAAGGATACAACTTCTACTAGAATGGTAATGCAGTGTGTTGGAAAGGGGTTCTAAAGACGGACATTACAAAACTCGACTATCGTAGTTGAGAACTTAGTCGTATTATATAACGCTAAGTTAAGTGTTTGGGTAAGAAACTCCATCTAACTGGTTAGATGAAGTTCCTAGCATGAAACAACTTCTTTATCATATTGTATGATAAAAAGGATGGTTGCTCAAGTAAGAGAACCAAGACCTCACCAAGAGACGGAACACGTGATTACGAATCACTTTATAAGGAAAAGGTGTTTCCTAAGAGATGTGTAAACAAGAGGGTCACATCAGCAGAGAATATAGCAGATCCACTTTGGAAACGCCCAAAGTCAATAGGCTCTCAAAGTGCATCTTGAGAAGATGGGACTTAGAGTACCTAAATGGCTTTTACGGGCAAGTGGGAGATTGTTAGGAATAGTGCCCTAGAAAGCCGATTAGTCATAATCCGTTTTGTGACTTTCCTAGTATCACAGACAATCTTTGAATAATATACGATTGGTTAATATCATAGGCAAACACTTCTTTATATGCTCTTGTTTGGTATGCGTTTACTTTAGCTGTGCATGTATGAGAACTCCCCTAATCCTGATGACCTTAGGACTCTACCATTTAGGTGAAATGGTTCATGAAACGATCCCTATATCACATAAGTCATGATTAGTAAAATACTCCAAGCCGATGAGTCCTACAGACAGTGAGAGTGTCAACCTGACTCCTCTAAGGCTTGCTTGTGGGATCACGCCCTTAAGAAGGACTACCTTGTTTCATGGAGGTGCAAAGTGTATAGTTGATACGTGCGTGATACATGAGGGTGCTTACTTCAATAAGTAAGTTCACTGAGGTGCCCCGTGTGAGAAGATTCCTAAATGGGAAAGGAAGTTTCTATTTCAGGAAATGGAAACTTCCAGATTAGGAAATATCTCACGAGTCATTGATGTGATTAATTGATCCTTAGACTTGAGGTTCCATGTTACTTTATGAGTTAACTCTGTAGTCTTAGGTATAAGCTTTAAAGGTCGCCTTAGACAACTGATTCAAGGCTTATGCTGGGGCTGCACAAGTTACTCATGAAAGTGAATGAGAATCAAGATAGGACCTACACTTGCATTTGCAAGGTGATCTCTTATTGTGTAAGTCATTCATATGCCATATGGAGTCCTTGGCCAAGGCAGTAGATCAAGACATCAAGAAAAGGGTTTCTTGGATTGAGATCAAATGGAAATGAAATGCACTTAGCTTTAAGACCAGATTATTAGGGTTCTGATTATTCCCTTACCCTAGATCTTGGTTGAGAGATAGTAAGTAGGAGGATTGTATCTCACATGAATCAATGACTTAAAGGTTCTGTCGAATCGAGACATTCCAATTCAGCTAGGGGTTAAACACCTGTTGTTAGACTATGGTCGTTTAATCTGTCGACTGATTAATTAATTAGTGACTTAATTAATTAGGGTCACTACTAATTGAATTGAGAACCTAGAGGGTCACACACAACAACTTGGTTACATGATTTGAGGCTTTAAAATAATTAAATGAGTTAATCGAGCCAAGAGGGTTCCACACGTGTGAAACCACACGTGTGGGTCACGTGACACGTGTGCCACACGTGTATGTTTGATTATGTATTAAATAATTAATGTGTTAATTATTTAATAGACTTTGGTTTAATTTTGAATTAAAATGAAAGTCTTATTTTGGAGAAAATTAATCTAGTTAATTAATTATGAATTAATTAATTAGATAAAATAAGTTATTTATTTAATAAATAAAGTATAATATTATCCAAAAGGAGTTTGGATATTTTAGCTCTCTTAAAATTTGATTTGAATTAGAATTCAAAGTCAAAGTGGAAAATTACTTGAAGAACAAGTAATAGGAGAGAGCGGCCAAAAATCCTTAGCCCATAAGGACTAGGGTTTCGGCCACCCCTCCCCAAAGTATATATAGGGGAGCTCGAGCTCCTCTTGAGAGTGATAGATTAATTTCTTTTGGTTCATGTGTTGAACATCATCCTTTCTCCAAGATCAAATAAACCCTTGTTTATGCCTAAACACTAACTAGAGAACTAGCATTCTTACTTGTTAGATTGTAGTCAAGTTGGTGGACTATCTCTAGAGGGCTTCAAGTTAGAAGTCTTGAAAGATTCGAAGGATATTTTGGGGATCAAGCAAAACGACCACAAGGGATGATGAAACGATTCTGAACCCAACAGAATACGAGTGAAAAAATCAAACCAAAGAAGATGGCGAAAACCGTTCGTGCATATCCTGAAGGATGAATTTTTTCAAGAGGGTTTTATGGCAGGCAGATTTCTACTTTCGCAAAACTGGTTTTCGAAGGGAGTTTCAATCATTCCTTTGTCTTTCATGTCTCTTTCTTTGTGTTATATTGTTAATCACTTTCCCTAACATGATTTGAATCTAGGTTGGTGTGGATTGTTATCTCTACAACGGATTCTGAAGTAGAAAGAGATTTTCGAGGGACGGGTTGCCATTACCGCATGAAGTACGTTTGAGGACGGCTCAAAACGTGTCAAGAAAGCTACTACCTAAGTGAGTTTCTTGATCTCTACGAATTCGGATTCACGATTGCAAGTTTCGATCCTATTTTCTGATTCCTGTTTTCCAACACCATCTTCTCAAGATGTACTTTGAGAGACTATTGACTTTGGGCGTTTCCAATGTGGATCTGCTAAGTTCTCTGCTGATGCGACCCTCTTATTTTCACATCTCTTAGGAAACACGTTTTCCTTATAAAGTGATTCGTAGTCATATGTTCAGTTTCTTGGTGAGGTCTTGGTTCTCTTACTTGAGCAACCATCCCATTTATTCATACGATATGATAATGGAGTTGTTTCATGCTAGGAACTTCATCTGACTAGTTAGATGGAGTTTCTTACCCAAACACTTAACTTAGCGGTATTCAATACGACTAAGTACTCCACTACAATAGTCGAGATTTTTGCAACTTTTATGCTTGGAATGTTTCCAACACGTTGCTCTGCCATTTAGGTAGAAATTGTATCCTTTCAATGATTTATAATCGTCTATGTCTGATGCAACAATTACATCAAAATATCCTTTCAATGATAAGATCTTTTGGGCTCTGTAAACTAATACATATCATTATTTCTTCTCAAGTACTCTGAGGACATCCTTTACAAAAATCTAATAACCTTCTCTGAGGTCATATTAGATTTGGCCCACTACGCGTAGTGTTGCGCCATATCTAATTTTATTCATAACTTTGCATACATTATGCTCCCCTTTTAAAGGGGTTTTGGACATTCTAACTTTCTTAAATTTAACTTAGGACACATACTCTTCAACAGAGATGTTCCATTATCCATACTAAACTCCTTTTAGTACCATGGTTATGCACTTGATTGTGATAATCCTTTTATTCTCTTAAATCTATCTTCTATAGATCTAAATTCCGAGAATTTAGGATAATCACTAAGATCTTTCATGCCAAATTATTTCTTAAACAAAATTTTGGTTACTTTCATGACATCCTTCGTATTCCTAATGAGAAGGACGCCATTTTTCTAAAGCACCAAAAGTTGAGGCTAACATCACTAACTTTCACATGTACACTTTTGAGACTTATTCAACTTCCATCTGTATCAAACGATTTGACTATCCTATGGAATCAAATTGTCTAACTCCTAGAAGCCTTTATCAATCCACAAATTGACTTAGGGATTTGCATACCTTATGCATACTCCCACTGAATATGAGATTTATAGAAATACCTTATTTTAGTCTCTTTCAATCTCATATTGAACAAGACCGTTCTCATATTCATTTATCATATCTCATAGTCAGAATATGAGGATGTGGTAAACACAATCCAAAAGGACTTTTGCATTTCAACCGTCAAAAAGGTTGTACTGCTTTCCATTTACTCGAAGCTCTATGAGCTTGATCGTATCAGGTGGATCAACCAAGGTCCAAACTTGGTTTGAATATATGGAATCCATATTGGATTTCAAGGCTTGCTTATACTACTCAGATTCCAAATCTGACAGTGTCTCCTCTTTAAGTAATTCCTCGTCTATCTAGGAACGTATTCTAAACGCATCTTAAGAGGAGTTTTTCACACGTGTACTCTAAAATTTGGCTAAGCTTTATCAGATGGGCTCGTTTCTTCTATATGTGGCGTGGGATTGATCCTCAAATTCCTTTGAGGTCTGCTTGCTTGCCTTCCTTCTCTTATAGGAACGATTTCTTAAGAAGGTACATTCCTTGAGATAAATAACTTTTGTTCAAGGGAATTCGCAGAAACAATATCCTATATCGTTGTGTAAACTTGAACTCGCTTCAAGCTTATCTCCCACTATTCTCTTCACTTAATTAAGAGGATTCCCCTAGATTCTTAGACAAGAATAATTAGGGAAGTTCGAATGCCACATTGTATAGTACAACTAAAGGGACTGATTTTGGAAGGTACTAGATTCAAAATCTCTGACTGCATATTAAGGAACTAATCCCTAGAATAAATATAAGTCAGTAAAGCTTACTGTGGAACCAACCTATCCTATAAGGTCTAGTTCCATCATTCAGAAACACTAAGGTGTTCTCGAATTAGTTACTGAGAGATAGTCCTGTTATCTCTAAGATGACTAAGGAATTAGTCAATAAGGTGTTCAATATTTCGATCAAATCGAGTTGTTCATAACTTATGACTACTTTGGTTCCTAACCTCCTTTTGAAATTCTAAGAATTTCATGTAAGTTTCAAATTTTTGTACTTCATTAAGTACACTCATTCATAATGATTAAACTGATGATTGTTTCTAGTGCTTACATTAAGAAATAGTGAAACATCAGTGTGGATCAAAATCCACTAAGCGTTTTGGGACGTTTCCACGTTTCTCATAAAGTGGGTTTTGGGAACGTTTCCCTTAAGACAGGATTCATAGGAGGTCAACTCTCTGAGTTCATTTTCGTAAAATGATCCTAAGGTGTCTAACTCACTAATCCTTTCATTTCTTAACGTGTCAAAGTAATTCGAAGCTTTGTCATCTCACTTACTTTTGTTATCTCGTTGTATGTTCAGAACATTAGTGCTTTGAGTCTTTGCACAACGGATTATGCAAGATCAACTCAAGACTTGTGAATTCTATTCCTAGTAGAATTACTAAACGAGGTAACATTTCAGAGTACTCATACTCTTTGCAGTTCCCATGCAAAGTCCTTATTTGCTGCCATAGAAGCAAACGTCCTATTTGATCTCTAGTGTCTTTTGGACGTACCCCTTAAATGCCCCTTTATTGGGCTCTTAAGGTTTCTTCTTCTTTAGGCCTTCAAGCCTTTCACTTAGTGAGTTTAGAAGAAGAATTAACCATCACAACCTTTTATTCCTTCTTAAGGATGCTCTCAACCATTATCAACTAAATGATTAACTATGCTAAAATGGCATCATTCTAGTTGAGCATGAAGGGTTTAAATGATGGTGGAAGCAATGTAAGTAATCAGTGCATTGAGAACTATTTTCTCAGTTGATGATCGAGACCATAAGATCTTCAAATAAGATCCTTAGACCTAGTTCGTGTGCACTTGTTTCCTCATTTGGAATATTGAATAATTCCATAATGTTATACCTTGCAACATTTTTATAAGGTGGTTCAATTGCTCTTAAGTGGTTTGGAAAAATCCATTCACCTCATATTGCTTCTCTTCTGGCCCGGGTCGAATTTTCAAATAATTGAAAATCTCGCCTTATAGAGAACACTTTCTCTTTTCGGATTCTAAAATGAATTTTAGGATACGCAGCCATATAGAGTTTGTTAAGACTTAGTCAACTTGTTTGACTTAAGGATGGATACGAATGGGTTTGCATTTCATATTGTAGAGAATCACAGAACTACAACCTAAATGCTAAGCAGAGAACTAGGTGAGCATGCTGAATAATAACGATATACATGAGATTAGGTCTTTAATCTATGTAGCTCCCACTGTTTTTCAAAGATCTATAATTCCCAAAGATCTTAGAGGATACTTTCTATCCCAATGGGTACTAAAATCCTAATCACTCAACCTTGAACCCACGACTCATGGCCATTCTCAATTAAGCCTAAGGTAGGTATAACTTACCAATTCCAACACTGTGGAATTCTTAGTAATGGTTTTTTGCATCACCTATCTTTCAATATGGACCCATACTCGTGCGACATCCATATTTACTTAGGCGTAAAGCTAGACCCATCAATCATAAGATCATGATCAAAACTTAGTTCGAACGACCCACGAATCGTGGACATCGCCCTTGCCAAAATTGACCACGAAATATTGATCATTTAAAATGATCAATTAGGTAACTAAGAACTAATAAGCTCCACTAACTATCCCACGACTCGCGGACAATAACTAGCTTCACTTACTAAACTTAAAACCTATCGATGGAATGCTAGGAATTTAATTCAAAATTTGCACCTTGAACTAAACACCTATTTTCGAAAATTAGCTTAATATTTAATGGGAATTTTCGATGTAACCGGAGAGTTATCCGGTTCGACCTCACCAACATATACGTTATCCAATTTAATTAGTCTTGATTAATGCAAGTACAACTTAAATGCATTCCACTCAAGCACTTAGCAGATAACATGTCCTAGCATGATACTAACATGAGATGATCATGGGTTCTACCTATCTTACGTGTAATATGTGGGAGCCACTCCACAATCACAAGTTCTAACATACATGCCACATAAACAGTTTAAATCACATAAGGGAATTGGAAATAAAACGATGCCCTATCTATTACCATAATAGTAGTCCTCTCTAACAATTCGAGAGGTCATCACTTATGGCCTCCATCTTGTTACTTATTTTGTGGATCCATCTTACTCCATGGGTGCAATGTCTCCAAAATGAAAGAAAAACACCTCACCACCTATCTTTACTCTCAAATTACAATAAAAAGAAAAAGACATAAAGTAATAGGCTCAATCTTCATATCAGCCTTAGACAACTACACCGGCATACCCCGGCCTCAAAAACAGTAATATGGAAAGCCACATAATCAACACATAACAGTACGCACACAAGTGAGGCACCGACCCCAATTGAAAAACGCAACTATGGGGCTCCAACCCCAATTTAAACCATTCATGCGCATAAATTAAAACCATACATAAGTCTAAACCCATGATCACCTAGCATGCAAAAATTGCAAGAACTTAAATTTAACCAATAAATTAAAATTCTCGCTTTAAGCTCTAATAGCTTAAAAGACGACTTAGATGCAATTCTTGCTCAAGAGCCTTTTCTATAAAACCCGAAAAACAATAAACTAATAAAATTCCAATTAATTTCTGAAAATTAATAATTTTATTCTTTCAATATTTTCAGAAAATAAAGTTTTTAATTTTTCCAAAATTTAAATCGTTTTAATTTCTCAAAATCCCAATTTAAACAATTATTTCAAAAATAATTCAAATTTAATAAAATAAAATTTTACAGGAAAAAAAAAACGGGATTTCAAGGACCGAAACACGAAAAAAAAAGAAAAACGCGAAACACGGGGCCGAGACGACGCGAGGTCGCCCGCACGCTGCGCGGCAATGCGTGCTAGGCGAGCGTGCCAACGCCGCACACAGTCGGCAGTAATTGTTGCCAGTGTGCGCACGTATCGCGCGCGGCGTGCGTGGGTATCCCCGCGCGTTCCTGGGCGGACGCTCCCGCAACGATGCGGGAGCTGCTGGGCGGCTGTCCCGCGCGGTTTCGGGACAGGAGAGCAGGCGCGCCTAGGATCCGTCGCGCGCGGCTGCACGATGGTGGACGGGCATCCCGCATGGATGCGGGACGGTGAATGCGGGCTAAGGATGTAACACCCGAGAGCAAGGTGTCACATCCCCCGCACCGATACCCGACCCGAATATGAAATGGACGATCCATACCCGAGCCAAATCACGGCGAACGGGGACAAACACACACTCTAAGCTAGGCGGGCTAACCCTTAAAACCATATAATCAGAGTTAAACATTAAAGCGGAAGCAATAAACGAACATATACCATATATATATGTACCATGAGCATCCAAGCTCCAAAAATCATTCATAAACATCATCACTTGCCATCACGGCTCAAACAAGTACGCTCCAATTCAATATTGAAAAACAAAGATCGAAATAAAAGTATACAAGTGTAAGACTCAAAATACAGAGCTAGAGACGAATGCAAGACCTAGGACTCATATTCCCGCCTAGCTCCCTCAACACCTGCATAAAACAACTGCAAACCAAACGGGTTTAAGAAATAAGGGCTTTACGTTTGCAATCATTTACTCGATAAAGGACTCAAAATATATATGTATCGTATTACTTTGGCTTAAAACTTTTCACATAGGGAGTTATATCGGGTCGTTTTATCTAAGTAGAAGAGAAACCCACCTTAAACCATCAAAAGAAGAAAGCACGAGCCTCACTGACCGGCCTCGTCTCCAAGTGGATCAAAATCTGTGCAAGAACGGTGAAGTGAGACTCAATATGACCAAATAAGACGCTCGGCAATGCAATAATCATGATATGAATGTATAAAAGATAAGATTATGCTATGAGATGTTCATGTGCACTATTAATACATTTAATTCATATAATCAAGTCATTCATTCAACCGTTCAATTCATTCGAACTCATAATTCCACACTTTCAAACACATTGATTCAAGAACTTCATATAGAATCGAAGCACAAGTTAAATCGCATTCAAATTGGAAACAAACAATTACATATATTCAACTAAATCAAATAACATTTAATACATATCCAGAATATATAAAACACATGCATGTACAGTAGCATGCAAAGAAAATGCATGAAAAACAGAGGGTGACACGCCCGTGTCACCTCAATACACTAAGCCGTGACACCCCCGTGTCACGGTACAGCGGACATCATGCGTGAAGATAAGGGGACACGCCCGTGTCACAAAAACAAAGCAAACCGTGGCACCCCCGTGTCACGGTACAGAAAATCAGCCCAACCAAGTATGCACCCCCGTGTCACGCTAAAAAGAAGAAAAGTGACACGCCCGTGTCACAGTGCGTAGCAGGAAAAAAAACAGGGCATCAACGTGACAGCAACAACAACCATCGAAACACCAACTTCTCAAGTTCAAACTCATATATTCCATGCAATAAACATACTAACTTACATATAAATCAATATCAATTCATATAAACATCCATTCCATGTTATATCATCAAGAATCATCAAATGAAACCCACATACTCATTCATGCTTCCAAGTCCAATCTTCACAAGATAATTGCATACAACTTGAGCTCAAAGTTCCTAAACATATTTCCAATAACAATTACACACATTAACCAACATATAGCCAAGCCCTATCTATCACATGAATCCAAGAAATTCATCAAAGTTCCATAAATGCCTCAAGTGAAAGAAATGAGAGAAGAGAAGAAGAGATGATGTTGATGATGCTTGAATGATCACAAAACTCACAATTATGATGCTTGAAAGATGAAATTTTCCTCCACTTTGGCAAGGGTTTGATCGGTTGGCTTGGGGAGCAAGAGCAAGAGTGTATGTAATGTATGTATGAAAGAAAGGAAGAAATGGAACGTGATATGCTGCTTTGCATCAAGAAGAAATGGCCAAATTTGCTATTAAGCCCTCCAAATTAATAAGTTATGCAAATGAAGCCCCAAGCTTTGAAATGTAAGCAATTAAATCCAATGCAATTAAGTACTCAAATTTCATGAATGCTCAATTAAGGTCATAACTAAATTAAGTCAAGTTCGGGAATTAATTCACGTTGCAATCAAGTTCAAATTATGCAATAATTATCAATTTGTAAAGAATTCACAAAATACTTAACATTAAATTACTCACACAATTAGCATTTAGATAAATATAAGTAAATAACATATAATGCATTTAAAATAAAATTACTATATAAACACGAAAAATAATTATTTTGCGCAATTAGGTAAACAATTACGTCATACCTGTACGGCCGAAATATCGGGGCGTCACATGGGCGTGCGACACCTAAACAAGCCTAGGCTCGTGTTTTCGTATCGCGTTTTGTTTTTCGTATTACAGGTTTCTCCAAAACCCAATTCAATCCAAAATTAAAAAATACGATTTAAACAGATTTCAACTAAAACAGTTTTTCAAAAACATTATTTAAGAAAACAGTTTTCAGAAAGTTTTAGGAAAAGTATAGTTTCGTATTTCAGGCTTTCTAAAAGAACTTAAGAATACTCAATTCGCATCTAAGCCTAAGAATTTCTACCAAATTCAGAATAATTTCGACGAATCAGAAATAGGCCTTGCAAGGTGGCTCTGATACCACTTGTTGGGAAAACGAGACAGAAACTGTAATGCCCGGTTTTTCATTTGTACTAATATGTCATATATGTTTACCAAATTGCGCTAATTAATTGTTTATAAGTGATTTGTATATTTAATTTTCTATTAAATGTTAAAAATGTTAAACTTATATTTAAATATATTCAAATAATATTAAGCTTGTATTTTAATGCTATTAATATTAATGTATATTTTATTCGTCCACTTTGTTTTATATTTAATTATGAATTTAAATTTTGTTTTATATTATGAAATTCTTTGAATGTATTTATGCATTGCTTATGAGTGTTATAAACGTACTTCATTCTTATATGATTTGATACCGAAATCTCGTGCAAATTTAATATGTTGGACTTATGTGTGTTATGATTATGAATATAAGTTCGTTTTGTGTTTTGGGTTCGTTTGCATTAGTTTCAAATTTATTTTGATTTTGGAATCCAAATCGGGGGCTAACGAGCAATTAGCGCACCCTTGGTTCCGTATTTGATATCTTGAGCTAGGAAACTCGGATTTGAGTTTCGTCAACTTCGCTGAACTCATAATGAAAATTCAACTTTAATGAACTTAGCCTCATATTTTTCCAAAGTCATTTGAACCTCCAAAATTCAACCGAAAAGTGTTACGTTCGTCAAAACTGCCACCTTTTACTAAAAGAGCCATAACTTACTCAAACCTTGACCAAATTAACTATGGTTTGATGCTTTGGAACCCTAACTCAACCCTCTAATTAGCCTTAATCACTCCAAAACACGATAACTTTCATCACTTAGAGAAAACTCAGCCAAAACCTTCTGCTCTCCAGTTTTCCCGTAGCTTTTGTCACCCTTTTGAGATTCAAAGCTCAAATCTCTTCCAAACTTCATCCAATCCACAAGGTAAGCTTAGGGTTGTAATATAAATTGATTATGAGTTATTTTGATCCATTCATCCCCAATTTTGAGCATGGTATGAGTTAGAGCATGAATAGTTAGGTTAACCACAAATTTGATGAATTTATGCCTCTCTTGTTTTGTTTCTTGAATTGATGAGTAATATATGATCTACATGACTTGATTGCTTCATATATATGCATGTTTTTCGTGGATTTTTCATGAAACTTGATCAGCCATGACTGAACCTCCATGAAAGCTTGGGAGAATGATTTTAATCCTCAACCTTCTTGCACTCCTTGCTTGATCACGTGATAGTTGCTTGTATGTGAGTGAATTTCTATGTGTTTTGCTGCCTTTTTGTTGTTGTTTGATGTTGCTTTGGCACCTAGAGAGCTGCTGCTGCTGTCATGGAATGAAGGAAGAAGAATAGGGGATGTCTCGGGGAAGAAGAAGGGGACTGCGCCCGGTAACGGGGCGTTAACCCGTTTGAACTTCGTGGAGGTAATGCCCGTTACCTCCATGGCTTCCTTCAAGCTTATGCTACTGACCCCCTTAACGGGGGTTACATGCCCGTTACCCTCCCTTGCTCTTGTATTGATTGGCTGGCGTTTTGTATTTTCATTCTTTTTCCTTCCCGGTTTCATTCTTCGTTACCTATCGAAATGAGCTTTGATTGACCTAAATTTGTAACCACTTAAACCTTTTTAAATGTAGAGAATTTTCCAATTAGAATCACCTTAAAATCATTCATTGATTGAGGGATATAATCGATTCATTTTGGTGTCGCCACTTCGCCGATAATCTACTTTCATCCAACTTCAAACCCTCGCCATTTTCACATCGCTTTGAACCAAAATTGGAGCTTTATATTTTCGGAAAGCCCTGTTTGTATAGTTTCATTCCAACAAACAAAACCCAATTCCAACTTACATAACTCAAGATATGTTCAATTCTCTACAGCTTGCGCATACGAAAAACTGTCAGCTTTCACCCAAAGTTACTCAAATCCATTTTCGCGCTTTCCTTCCACTTCCTCGGACTCCGTATGTGATTTGAATGATTTGTATGCTTGATTAACTGATAATATATGACATATTATGATAGACTTATAAACTTTATGCTATGAATTCAATGTGTAAACGTGAAATAAATATGTGAGCATTTAAATGCTACAATAAGGCTTTCCTTACAATTATTGTTTTCTTTAAGTGTTAATGGATTCCTTTCACCTTAAATTGATTCCGATGCATTCAAAACATGTTGATGTGTGTGTTATGATTATTAGTTTAAGGTTATGGCTCGATTTGATACGATCCATGAACGATATGAAACAAATGAACTTCAAACCTTCATGTATTGATTGAACTTGAATGAATTGCTCATTTATGTGCTTCCAATGCATTAATTGTGCACATGAACATCCCCATAACATATTAATGTCTCATATACATGTTACATCATGTCAAAGCATTGTCGTGCAACATATATGGTTCATTTGGAGTCTTGAGTCTCACGAACACGTTTTATTGTCCTTTGTACAGTTTTCTCCAGGGCGGAGATGCCGGGTTTATAGGACACTTTCGAGTCTCCTTTTCTTCTTGGTATCGTTGGTAAGAGGTGTACATGTGGGTTTCTCTTCTATTTAGTTAAATGACCCTATATACTCCCAACGTGTAAAGATTTCAGGAAAAAGTATATATATATAGAGAGTCGTTTTCATGAGTCAATGATTTTAAAACTGAAGCCCCTCTTTTATGAACCTACCAAATATTTTGGTGAGAAAGAATGAACGAATGCACAGAATGGGGCCCAGGGACTTGGTGTGAGTGGTGACCCGGGAAGGCATGGGCCAACGGTGATCCCTCACACTAGTTCCACCAATGAACGGCGTAACCGAACCTCGTTAGGAGTTAGCGAGGAATGGATGCTGAGTGCCATCTGGGGAGTCATGTTCCCCTTTTGGTCAATGAATGGATGGTTCGGGCCGATCACCCGGCCATCACCCGGAGGAAGAAGGTGTAAATGTTCATGAATGTGCACAAAAGATTGTAATGCATGAAAGAAAGAAAGAATGAATGTTTAATGAACTACACGAGGTGTTGGTTGGAGATAATGCACACCTACTCACCGGGCCACAAAAGACCTAAAGAATGAAAATGAACGTTATAATCCCTTTTGATGACTTCTTTATTTTACCCACTTAGGAAATGCTCTAAAACCTCATTTGGGATTATAACTTGCATGTGAATGTTAAATACTGCTGTATATGCTATTTATACCTCATTTTATACCCACCAGTCTCGTATAGACTGAACCCTGATTGCTTTCCGTGTTTTTGTAGGTTTGGAGTTGTAGCACCCTAACCCCCAGGGCACTACATCCTCCACACTATAGCCTCGATCCACGTATGAAATGGAAAATCCATACATAAACCAAAACTATAGCGAACGGGTGACAATAAAAACGACGACCTAGGCGGGACACTCTCCCCAACTTAAACCAGAGCAAACATGATAATGAAAGCTGAAGCAATAAAATCATTCATACATATAGGTACCATATTTACCGAATAGATACGTATAGATACCAACTTAACTATCAATACATTATCATCTCGTAATAATATACATATTCAGATAGTCAAAGTGTACTAATAACGATCATAACATGAGATACCAAAAGTGCTATACATGAAGGTACGGTACTAGACTCGTGAGAATGCAAAACTCGACCGGACACCCTCCTAGCACGACCAAGCGCTCAAGTACCTGAAAAGTGAAGTATCAGTCTACCGAAGACTGAGTGAGGGGCAATCATATATATAACACACATCACACGCAAGGTGTAGCCTCGGGTGAAGACTTTGGAAATGAAAAGGGATATATAATTCAAGAAACTTAATCTTTGCCCGAGATTACAACCAATCACTTTAACATTTTAACTTGAACATTTCATGAACATGTGACCCCGGCGAGCAGGGGTGATTCTCCAACCTTTACACCAAACGTGACAATACGTGCTTGCTTTATCAATTCAATACATGATCATGCAATTCCATTTAGTGCTCACATAGACAATTTCATGCTTGAAATCATACAATAACCCGAGGATAACCCGACATGCCGGATTAATCCCCAGTCTCCTTCTTCCTCCGGGTGATAGTGAGTTTGCAAGGCTCGACTATCCACGACATGTTGTGTGTAGAGGACATGACCCTCTAGACACGGAACTCCTTCCACCACTAATCTCCTAGTGGCTTCGGGGCTGATCCCAACAATGTGAGGATAATTCAGGAGTTACTCGTCAGCCCTTGCTTTCCCGGTTGGCTCAAGAATTATCCTCGGGCCCACGTGCAATCATGTACTCGCCAAACTTGCTTGAAAATCATGACAATCATTACTTTCTTGCTTAAAAGGTTTATAACTTTGAAAACGTTTATAATTATAATATGTTTTGGCCAAAAATAACACATAAGGGTTATAGGGTTCGATTTACTCAAAACAAAACCTCACCTTCTTACAAAATAAGACAAGGATATACTCTACTGAGCCTGCTCCTCGTCCACGCCCTCGTGACCTGTGCAAACACGACGTGTATACATGAGACATGACCTAAAATGGACCAAATATGACGAACGGCGGAAATGTATCGAGATGACGATGAAAATGCAATGTGGCATGATAACATGTTGTTTCACTACATATTAGCACATATTATAGCAATTCGGGGTCAAAGAAGTCGTCGGATCGAGGGGTCATTTTGGTAATTTTATGCAGAGAATTTAGTTCTGCAAGTCAGGTGGGAACGGCCGTTCCGGACCCCTTTGAAAAATGGGAACGGTCGTTCCCGTAATCCCCAAAAGCGCGCCAACGACTTCCATTTTAAAACGCGCTGAAGCTGGAAATGGCCCTTCCGGCACCAAGGCCAAAATGGGAACGGCCGTTCCCATGCTCGGCCGCCTCCTTTTTGTTTAAAAGAGGGGAACGCCCGTTCCCACTATGCCTTGAGGCTGGGAACGGCCGTTCCCTGTTTCTGCAACTTACAGAAACAGAGGAAAAACAGAGTATGGCTACGGGAATGCAAACAAAGCCACCCAAAATTCCATTTTCAATCCACAAGTAATGGTTTTCTGGAAATATACATGCATATAGGTTCATAAGATGATAAACTAACACTTAAATTCGCAAACCATGGAAAATCGTCATGAAATCCAAGTTTCAAGCTTATGATCAAACTTGTTCATTCAAGCCATATATCCAAGGATTCGAGCTAGAAATCATGCAATAATTCCTGAGATGCTCACATAATCATGCTTTGCACAACACCTAATTCATATAGCATATAATTTCCAAACCCTAGCTTATACAAATATGATCAAGAATCATGATTCATGCCAAACCAACCTTGGAGATGAAAATATGGAGAAAATAGATGATGATGATGATTAACTCCCAATTTCCTTGAAATATTTCTTGAAATCTTGATGATTGGATGCAAAAATCACTTCCTTCTCCTTGCTTCTTGATACCGAGAGAGAGAGCAAATTTGTTGGGAAATATTTTGATGAAATGAGATCATGGAAGCTAGGAGATGATATACCGATTCATCGTTTTTTTGAAATGAGTGAATTGTGCTAATTTGCCAATTAATCCTCTAGCTCATGAAGTTATGCAATTGGGTATACATGGTTTTAAAATATGATCAATTGGATCCCTAAAAGATTATGCGATTAAGTCCCTAGAATTTAGAAAAATATTCAACTAGGGACAATTTGGTAATTTGAAACACTCTCGGCACTTGTTTCATGCAACAATTATTTTTCAGTGTCATGAAATAATATTTCAATGATATGAATTCAAATAATTTATATAAACAATGTTTCATGAATTTTATAAAAATATGAATGCCACGTAAGAATATATTATGAAATTAAAGAACGAAAATAAAATCCTACGCTCAAAACACACACGTGGCGTGCTTACCTGTTCATCCGGAACCGGGGCGTTACAGGAGTGCTAGGCGGGAAGTCAAGTCTATTAAGTCTTTCGGTTAAGTCAGAGTCTGTCCATATGCATAATGAACTATAATTTGTTTAAGTTATGGAGAATGTGTGATTGGTATTGATTGTTACTACTATCTGGGATTCTGAACAAGTTATAGGAACAGAGAGAATATGATATTCATGTGTTGTGATTTTATTGAATTTCGGGATTAGGTATCTATGCTAGTTGAACCCGTTGCTCTTTGCTTATCTTGATATTTACGTATGTACCTTGCTTCCGCATTGATAATATTTCTATTTTATGGTCTCTTTGGTTGCGATAGTTAGCTCCCGCCTAGCCTAGCGAGTGTGTATGTCCCCGTTCGCCGTGATTTAGCTCGGGTATGGATTGTCCATTTCATATTCGGGTAGGGTCTCGGTCCAGGGGATGTGGTACCTTGCGCTAGTGCTACAGAAACGCAGCGGAAATATAAAATTTTTCCCAAAAGATAGACTCGAAAACTTGCAATTCCTATTTCCAGATTCGTAAAGATCAAGAAACTCACTTACGTAGTAGCTTTCTTGACACGTTTTGAGCCGCCCTCAAACGAGATTCATGCGGTGATGGCAACCCGTCCCTCGAAAATCTCTTTCTACTTCAGAATCCATTGTACAGATAGCAATCCATACCAACTCCCTTCGAAAACCAGTTTTGCGAAAATAGAAATCTGCCCGCCATAAAACCCTCGTGAAAAAATTCATCCTTTAGGATATGGACGAACGGTTTTCTCCATCTTCTTTGGTTCGATTTTTTCACTTCTATTCTGTTGAGTTCAGAATCGTTTCATCATCCCTTGTGGTCGTTTTGCCTGATCCCCAAAAGTTCCTTCGAATCTTTCAAGACTTCACGATAGAAGCCCTCTAGAGAAATAGTCCACCAACCGCGACCACGATCCGAATAGGGAGGATGCTAGTTCTATATTCGGTGTTTTGGCTCCAAGAGATTAGTGTATAATTTTGGAGAAGGAGAAATTTTTGTATTATTCTCTATGGGGTTCGAACCCCTCACTTATATAGGGTTAGGGTTCGAACCCTATTCCTTATTGGACAAGGAATTCCAAACTCCTTTGGAAAGGGATTTCTTGCTTGGAGACTAAGTCTCTTACTTTGACCAAAAGTCTTCCTATTGATCAACTTGGAAAGTAAGATTCTAATCTAACTCTTTTAGATTATTAATTTTAGTTTATTTATTTTACAATAAATAACTTGAAGACTAATAATATAATTAATTCATAATTAATTATTTATTGGACTTTATTTCTCTAAATTAGAACTTTAATATTAATTCAAAATTAAATCAAAGTCCATTAAATAATTAACACATTAATTATTTAATATTTATACACATACATGCACGTGACTACACGTATCCATAAGGACACATGTCATACACGTGTTCCACACGTGTGACTTACACGTGTGGACCCCACCATTCACTTAATCCACGTGACCGGGTTGTTGTGTGTGACCCTCTAGGTTCTTAATTCAATTAGCAGTGACCCCAATTAATTAATTCTCTAATTAATTAATTAGTCCACAGATCAAACGACCATAGTCTAGCAACAGGTGTTTGATCCCTAGCTGAATAAGAATGTCTCGATTCGACAGAACCTTTAAGTCATTGATTCATGTGAGATACAATCCTCCTACACCCCATCTCCCAACCAAGATCTAGGGTAAGGGAATAATTAGAACCCTAATAATCTTGATCTTAAAGCTAAGTGCATTTCATATCCATTTGATCTCAATCCAAGAAACCCTTTTCTATATGTCTTGATCTATTGCCTTGGCCAAGGACTCCATATGGCATATGAATGACTTACACAATAAGAGATCACCTTGCAAATGCAAGTGTAGGTCCTTTCTTGATTCTCATTCACTTCCATGAATCACTTGTGCAGCCCCAACATAAGCCTTGAATCAGTTGTCGAAGGCAACACCCTTTAAAGCTTATACCTAAGACTACAGAGTTAACTCATAAAGTGACACGGAACCTCAAGTCTAAGGATCAATTAATCACATCAATGACTCGTGAGATATTTCCTAATCTGGAAGTTTCCATTTCCTGAAATAGAAACTTCCTTTCCCATTTACGAATCTTCTCACACGGGGCACCTCAGTGAACTTACTTATGGAAGTAAGCACCCTCATGTATCACGCACGTATCAACTATACACTTTGCACCTCCATGAAACAAGCTGGTCCTTCTTAAGGGCGTGATCCCACAAGCAAGCCTTAAAGGAGTCAGGTTGACACTCCCACTGTCTGTAGCACTCATCAGCTTGGAGTATTTTACTAATCATGACTTATGTGATATAGGGCTCGTTTCATGAAACATTTCACCTAAATGGTAGTGTCCTAAAGTCATCAGGATTAGGGGAGTTCTCATACATGCACAGCTAAAGTAAACGCTTACCAAACAAGACCATATAAAGAAGTGTTTGCCTATGATATTAATCAATCTTATATATTCAAAGATTGTCTATGATACTAGGAAAGTTCCAAAACAGATTATAACCAATCGGCTTTCTAGGGCACTTTTCCGACATTATGCATTCGTTAGTGATTTATGAATGAATCTTATGAACTTTGGTTATGTTTTTATTTTCGGGACAGGCTTCTAGGGATAGCTGAACCCATTTTATGGATTTATCTTCCTGGATTTTGTTATATGTTTCCGTTTTCTTATACTTTTGCGCACTCTGGTTGTGTCCTAGCTCCGCCTAGCCTAGGGTGTATGTGTAGGTTCCCGTTCGCTTAGTCCCGGGCTCATGTATGGATTTCTATTTCATATGTGGGTTCGGGGCTCGGTGCGGGGGATGTGGTGGCTCGCCGCTCCGGGCGCTACATATATGGTGTAACAATATATCCAAATACTTCATACTTGCAAATAAGTCTTGTGTCCAGCAAGCACAATAAGGCCTTTAAATGTTATACACCGGTTAAGGATGTATAATAGCTCACTTCACAAATGTGACGCCCATTATCTCTGAAGTGCGACCCGACGACGTTCATGAGTAAGTCCTTGCACTTATATGTTTAATTTAAGAATTACGCGACTTATATGATTGAATGTGGATTCGATTTAGCATGTTATTTATTTAGACTAATTTATGATTAATTGCCAATTTAATTTATTACGTGCGTACGTGCCAAAAATCGTTTAGTTTAATTTAATTCGAATTTATTTCTAAGAAATAATTGCTAAGTTGATTTTAAATTTATTACGTTATTTAATTTGTTCAATTTGAATTTACTCGAATTCTTTGAGAATTATTTGCCAATTAATTATTTATGGGATGCCGTTAAATTGTACGAAATGTTTTCTAAAAAAATTAAATTGAATTAAACTCTAATTGGTAAAATTCTTTCCCGTTTTAATCTGTAAAATTATTTCAGAGTTTGTAAGTTTATTGTTTTGTGCTCGGATTTTATTTTACGGTATTTCAACACGTCGAATTCGGATTAAAATATCCAGACTCACCCTTGGACCGGTAAACCATATTCTTCTCTCTCTCTCTCTCCTCTCCTTCCTCTCCTTCCTCTTCTTCACCCTTGGACCGGTAAACCATTTTTTCAAGAATTGCAACTTCTCCTTCCGGCCATCGATTTACGCAAACGGATAGAAATCGACGTACTCGATAAAAGGAACACGATGGTACCAGTTTTACTACCCAAAAACGAGCGACGAAGGCTTAGCGACGGCCTGAAATTTTACGCCACCTCTCGCCGAGGATTTACCATCAGCCTTTGTTTCGGCTGAAAACGACCACAACAGGCGGCACAGTGACAACAACGTGGCGGGTTTCTAGCTACAGTGACGGGTTTTAGTTCCGACAATTGAACGAGGTTGAACCATACACGGATGGATGTGTCTTGATGAGAAGAGTCCCTTTTCGGTGGTCCCGTCGTCAAATTCTTGTCGCCCGGTGATGCAATACACAGTCAGCGGCGGTGGCCGTTGATCGACGACATCTTTTCCGGTGAAAAGTATATGGATTTCGAAGCTCTCGTCACGGGTGATGGGTCTGAATATGGGATGTCCAGAATCCGGTCACTTTAAGATTTATTTAAGTGTGGCGAAACAGAGTAAGCTCGCTTGAAATAATGTGGTTCAACCTGCTAGGACAAACACCAAGAACAAACGGTCAAAAATCCAAGCTGGGGGAACTGGGGGTGATGCCCAGTTTGGCTCTCCAACGCTCAAGTCAGCTGATGGAATGACGAAGAAGAAGGAGTAATTGTAGAGCTCAATGTATCAGTGATTGCTTACAGTGGAAGAAATTAAGTCTCTTATTTATAGTTGAGGGTCAGGGACCCTTTGGTAATTAGCACCATTTGGTCCTGGTCTAATGTTACCCTAACACGTGGCGTGATGTGGAAGAACCTACGAGTAATCTCCTGCAAAAGCTGGTGCAAAGTTTGTGCGGACAACAGTGGGACGTAAGCGGGTGTGTACACAGTGTCAGAGAGCCGTTTTGGGTTGGTAACGAGGGCAAGACGCACACTCGTGTTTATCATGGGCCTTGGAGGCTCGCAGATCCAAAGGGGACCTGGGCCAGGGCTGTGAGATGAGGGGAGTTGTGCTCCTCTGTTTGTCCGTTCACGTGGGAATGTTCCTCCGATGGGGGTACACGCTCGGGAATTAACTCTTAAGGAATTGGATATATTTGGGAGTGAGGGAGACGCTCGTCTCAGAGCAACTTATGTGGGGGACCTGATTATCATGCGTCTCGCGATGATGATGCCACGTGTCAAAACGTGGGCCAAGCATTTTTCTGCCCCATCATTTTTGCCACCCAATTCTGTAGTCCTCAGTAATGAGGGCTCTAGAATTATATTCCCTCTAGAACATCTAGGGCGACCCTCGTTAGGAGAGGCTGCGTGCTGGGAAATCTTTGTCTGAATAGTCAAATAAATGAAGCCCTTCCACAATGACACATGGTCCGCTCGAACCGTCAGATATTAAATGCCATTAAATGCTTGTCTCTTCATGTTGACCGCTCGAAATGTCAACTTTTAATGCTGCTGGGGTGCATGGGTGCGACTTTTTAGGGAACGACGCGTGTTTCTCGGATAGCGTGAGGCGGTTCCCAAAAGGGGACAGTTACCAAGGCGGGAATGATTGCATTTTGAATTTATTACTCAAAATCGTACCAACTTCCCTCCCTATAAATAGGGAAGTGATTCATTTCTCCTTCTTCTTTATGCGATTAAACTTCAGAGCACTTAGCATTTCTTCAGAAAACTTCCAAAGCATCCTTCCAGAGAGTTTCAAACCACTTCCGGGTTTCTCAAAGCTTTTAGGTAATTTCTTCTTTCTTTTCAAATTTCTGACTTGCTAACCCTAGATTGTTAGGTCTTTCCCTTCCCTTTTCCCGTTTCTGTTTGCTTCATCACTTTCAAACCACCATGTCCAAAAGAATCATAGAAGAAACGCTGAGGGAAATTGATTAAATGACAAGTTCAAGTTCTTCTTCCCGGAATCCTGATCCTCTCCATCAAACGGTGGAAGAAATATTTGGAGACGCCCGGGATGAGGATTTGGATGTCGCGGGGTCTGCCATGGATGAGAGGAATCTAGGTGGTGTTGACCATCTCTTTGAGGAGATGGATTTAGTATTGGAGGCGGAATAGCAGGGAGTGACGTTGCCTCTGACGGAAAGTGCCACTCATCCCCACCATCATACTGTAACAGTGGCCATGCCAGGCCCGGCTTTAGAGGATAAGGGTGCCGGACCCTCAGAAAATCCTCCTACTAAGCGTATAAAGAAAGGGGAAAAGTCCAAGAAAGCCACCGATGGTGAAGGCTCGGGTTTACAAGCCACTGAAAGGACGCCTGATGAGAACCCCAGCACCATAACTATGGGGGATTTAGTTTCAATGAGGGCTCCAAGGTATTGGGACGAGCATTTCACATATAGGATCCCAGTGCCGCATAAGAGGGCTAACAATCCCCCTCCTAGGGAAATAGCAGTTTACAGAGATGCAATCGAAACGGGAGGGTTGAGATTCCCCATTTCCTTTCCTGTTGCAAGCATTCTAAACCTCTTAAACCTTAGCCCCTCTCAGATTGTCCCCAATGGCATAGCCCTTATTAACGCCTTTGTCATTTTAATGAAATGTACCAGAAACGAGCCATCAATCCATAACTTCAACAACCTTTTCCAAGTGGTTCGCTCGCCACGCTCATCCCCCATGGCGGGTTTTTATTACATCCAAGCTAAGTCCAATTTGAGGTTGATAGACTCACCTTCAACATCCTACGGGACTGACTGGAAAGAAAAGTTCTTTTTCGTAAGGGATTCCGAGGGTGAAGATTTATGGGTTCCCCAAGAGTGGGTTGACCACGGGGATAGGCCCCTTGTGAGATCTCATCTGGACTCCTCATTTCCCTTGTCCTGGGCCCAAGAGTTGGCAAACACTCTAAGGAACGCGCGCGCTGGCTTATCAAGGCCAAAGAGCTGATGGATGATGAGGAGGTCTTATTCCTTTGCGGGCTCATGAATGACCTCAAAATGATTAGAAATCCACCCGCTCGATGTAGCACCCAGAACGCTGGGCCACCACATCCGCCGCACTAAAGCCCAATCCGCATACCCAATGGAAAATCCGTATACGAACCAAGCAGTAGCGAACTGGTGACAAACAAGACCCTGCCTAAGCTAAGCGGTACCTAAACCCTGTACAGCAGATAAAACCAGACCTGAAAGTGGAAGCAAAGTAAAGAATACGAATTTTCAAAAACTTTAAACCATCAAACATATCAATTCAAGCAGTAGCAGCTAGACGGGTTCAACTAGCCCTAGAAGCCTGTCCCGAAATAATTACAGTAAAGACGAGGTTCAACTAATCTAAGATCCTATCCTAACATGTCCCGAATTCCATACATATAATTAACAAGCTTAAACCTGTACAGAGTATATGCATTTACAAATTACATACATAACTAAAACAGAAACTTAACAAACTTAACAAGAGACACTGACTCGAGAGACACGACACACCGCCACCTAGCTAGAACCCCAAGGACCTGTACCTGCAAACTAAAAACATAGGTGGGGCGAGGATCAGTCCACTGGCTGAGTGAGGGGCTGAACTGGCACACACTATACATAATAAGGAGCAGAGCACGTATCAAAAGAAAGACTATGAACCGGGAGTAGGGTTTTGCATACCAAAACCATTTTCAAATTAAACGTATACTTATATTATTTAGAACATAACAAACTGAACATAATCATATCATATCAAAAGAGAAAGCTCCTATCCCGTTTCATAATCAACATAACAGATCATATTCTAATACCCGTCGAGTACGGGTCTCCAACCTTACTTCCATATCATAACATACGTATCAAAACGGAAAACAAATAGATATCATAAACAATCCAACCCCAACACCAAGGTAGTTCGGGGAGCAAACCCTCACTACCCAATACACGGGGTAGCTAATCCACGTTGTGCCTTCCCCGGTTGTCCACCGAGGGCTCAAAGCACTACGCCTAATCTCCACGAGTCGTACGTGAGTACTTCAAATGAGAGCTTGCACAGGGGTCATAATCGACGACCCCATGGTCGTCCCAGGTCTCCCTTACCCACGTCTTCGGACCCCAACACATCAGAACAGAGCATATCAGATCATAACTCGCTACAAATCATACTTATTATACCATAATCATAACTTACGTACCTTATCAGGCATACCATACCTTGTATGTAGCACCCCGGACACGTGGAGGTACCACACCCCCGCACTATAGGTCAATCCACATACGAAATGGTCAATCCGTACATGAACCAGCCTATAGCGAACGGGTGACAATGCAATACACGACAAGCTAGGCGGGATACTCGAACATGCGACATAATAAAGCGGAAGCATAAACAGAACATTATCAACTATTTCTATTTATCCAATCATGACATTTCTCATTTTCCAAATAAAATATATTCTAACGTACATATCAATACATTATCATCTCCTAAAATACATAACATATAACCGTAAACATGATTCTCTCGAACAATAAATAAACAATCAGATAAATGCACCGTGTTTGACTCAACTCTAACAACTGGACTCGACTCACTTTCCGCCTAGCACGCACCTGCAATAACCTGAAAGGTGGAGGTGTCAGTCTGTGAAGACCGAGTGAGGGGTTTACTTACATATTAGCGCAGATAACATGCAAGTAATATTCTCGGGTAAAGATTTATAAAAGGTAAATATACAAGTTCAATAATAATATAGCTTCGCCTGAGAATACAACTGTCAATATTAGATACTTGTTCTTCTCATGCAATCGATAAACATGCTAGCTTGCTTGTTAATCATTAGGTGATCACGCAATTCAATTATCGTGCAATCATGCATGTGTACTCAATTAGCACATTCATGGAATGGAAATCATGCAATCAATACATGGCTTGCTTGTAACACGATAGGGTTGTTCCTTCTGTGGTTGGACGGACAACCACCAGCTCTAAGACTAGCCCAGCGCCCTCACTAAGGAGAACCTGACCAGGAGAACACAGGTACACGATAGGGTTTTGTTCTTCTTGTGGTTGGATGGACAACCACCAGCCCGAGGACCAGCCCAGCGCCCTCACTAGGAAGGACCTGGCCAAGAGAACACACGTACACGATAGGGTATTGTTCTTCCTGTGGTTGGACGGACAACCACCAGCTCTAAGACTAGCCCAGCGCCCTCGCTAAGGAGAACCTGGCCAGGAGAACGCACGTACTTGCTTTCATGAACATGGCATGCTTGATTCGTGAACACTAACATACTTGAAGTAATAAGTGATTTCATGAACTTATAAATATAAATACCTTTGGCCAAAAATCACGTAAAGGTTATACGGGTTCTACATAACTAGTAATTAAACCTCACCTGACAGCGACACATGACTAGTAAATGCATGAACGTGCTCATGCTTGATAATCTCCGCCCTGGAGAACAACTGGACACGAAGCGGGACAATGTACATGCATGAGACTATAATTCAAGCATATTATCTCATATAACGATGCACGGCATGATCACGTACGAGGCATCGAGCAAAACACAATGTAGCATGTAAATATCACGTTTTGGCACGTAATCATTCATATAATAACAATTTGGGGTTAAATAACCCATTGGAACGACGTCCCAAAATTCCATTTTTATGCAGAAAGTTTCTGCACTACCAGAGAGCTGGGAACGGCCGTTCCAGGTTTCAGTTCAAAGTGGGAATGGCCGTTCCCGCTGTCGGGCTCCCCGACGATGGGAACGGTCGTTCCCGTCTGTGAGACAAAGTGGGAACGATCGTTCTCGTCCTCGCCGCCTGACACATTATTCAAACAATGGGAACGGCTGTTCCCCAATTGCAAAGGGGACGGGAACGGCCGTTCCTGTTACACAGAAGGTTCAGAAAACAGGGGAAAAGAACAGGGGAGCTACGGACCAAGCTCCCAAAGCTCCCAAAACACTCATAATCCATCCCATATATTAAAATTCATAGGAGGAAACATATATACATGCTTAAAGTGCAATAAAACACAATACAGACACTTGTTTCATGCTTGATCATCTCAAATCATCAATTCCAAGTTCATACACAAATCCATCATATATCATCAAATTCTCCAAGAATTCATTCATGATTTCAAACTATGATCAAGTATTCATGCTTCTAACATTAAGTAATCAAGCTATTGCATCCAAATCATAACCCTGGTTTCCCACATAAATTTCAAGAGATCATATATATGCACATCCCTACCTTGAATGAAAGAAGGAGAAGAAAAGATGGAGATATGATGAAGATGATGGCCTAAGACTTCCAATTCCTCAAAGATTTTAGCTTGAAATGGATGAAATTCCTTTTTCTTTCCTTGGAGGGTTGGCTCGGTGAATAAGGAAGCAAATGGTATATTTTTGATGAAGATGAAAAATGAAGGTTGGAGAAGAGATGCATATATCGATATATTTGGGGGAAATATGTAATATTTATGATCAAATCCTCCAAGTATCATAAATTATGCAATTGAGGATATAAGGTTTGGAAAAGATCAATCTAGTCCTCAATGGTTTTCATGCAATTTGGTCCTCTAATTTATGTAAATGAACAATTAAGGACAATTATGCAAATTATACAACATGGACAATTAATTCATGTAGCAATTAAATTCCATTCATACAAGAATTCTCAAAATGAAATGAATATCATATAATTTTCACGTAATCATGTTGAACACAATTGATAGAAATTAATCTAACACGTTTAAATTAAATAAACGAAAATAATAAAATAAAGTCCTAACGCTCCAAAACCCACACGTGTCGAGCGTACCTGACTGTCTGAAAATCGGGGCGTTACAACTCTCTCCCCCTTAAGAGAATCCGTCCTCGGATTCCATGCCCTGAATTCCTGGAATTTAATTAGCTCTTACGTGTTCATCCCACGCGGGTTAGCTACTCCCCGTCAGGGATTAGTTCGAAAGAGGTCTTCGATTCACAATGTCCTCCCATATGTGAATTCACGACCCTCAACTTTCCGGGATTTAACACTCGAAAGAAAATCTAATCTTCCACTAAAACAAGTTGACAAGTAATTAACATAGCGAGAGTGCCCCGACCCTCAAACAATCAACGTGAGAACCCCGCCTCTCGAGCAAATAACAAGAGAGCCCCGTCTCTTGGTAACCCTGAGAGAATCCACGTCTCTCACGCACACAAATAAAATTTTAAACACCCTTAGACAAATATTCACACTTACCACACACAAGGATCAAGTAAACTTATCATTTATGCAATTACTTGTCCATCTTACAATTAATTGTAGACAAGAAATCATATACAAGAATAATAATAACAAATTAATAATTAGCAATTAATAACAAACAAGGATTCATGTATAGAAATAGTAAGATAATGATAATGATAAAATAATGATGCACGTGATATGTATGATTAAGTGTACCGTTCACCGAGGATTGAAATTCTGGGACCGAATTAATTCGGTTGAATACTTGATTCTTTAGTTGAGATTTTCCCGCTTTGTACCACTATGGTTCGATATCCCCATTTCTAGTAACCATCTCTGCCCTTGTGCTATTTGCTAACATAATCCGTAAATCATCATTAATCACCACATCTTCATCCCCGTTTATATCCTCAGATTTGCCGATTGAACTATTCTTAGATCGATTCCCATATTCACCTTCCGGTTTTGGAATTGAAAGTAACCCTTGGGTTTCTTGTCATGGAGTAGTAGTACGTTCAAGCTTATAAGACTGGTTTTGTCCTCCTACCAAACTCTTATCCGACAAACAATGAGAATAGGTGTTACCTTTTTCCTTGACCTCAGTAATTAAACATTTTCCCGAAGCAACATTCTTGACTCCTTATTTGCAATCTGAAGGTTGAGCTCTTACTCCCTTAGTTAACAATACGGCGGATATTTATTACAGAAGAATCAAGGTTATCATCCCGTGAGAATAACTCAGCAAGCACACTTGCATAGGAACCGAAAGAATCAGGTCCTAGTGAAACATCTTCCTTTGATCCCTAAAATCTGATAACATACCCCACAATTCCACGAAATATCTTGAAAGAGAGGATCAATCAGTCTTTCGTTTTTCTGAAGTGTTCATGGTAAACTGGTATATTTATGGGCGACGGCGACGGCGATAGCACGGATGAGAGCACGGTGTACTATTACTGGCATCTCTAGGATAAGTAATAACTTCGTAAGAAAACTCTTGTCAGGATTAACCTACTAAAACTGAAGATTACTTCCGAGCATTACCCAACTGAATTCTTTCTATTTACTGAGTCAAATGATATCCTGAGACCATCGGAGAACTACGAACGGTGTACTCACTTTCAAGAAGATAATAATGGTACAAAGGTACTGTCGATGATGGGACTTTCTTTGTATGAGAGGGAGAAAGTTTAGATTATTGACAACCTCCTTCACATGATTCGGATACAGGATTCCAGGAAGAATTGATTCTCTGAAAATTCCCAACTTCCTCGAGTGTTGTCTAACTTCAAACTTGAACTTATTTTCAGACCTGCTCTCCCCCTTAAGAAAATGGAGACTTTCTTATCCTTTCCCACTTGCAAGCTTCTTTGCTGACTCAAGTCCCGTAACCTTTCCTCGATCTACTTGTTATTAATCAAGATTTTGATTGATGATCCTTTCTAATTCTTTATGCTATCAACATACTCAACTTGAAGCTCCCTGAATATCACCACTTTGGTTTGATGTTAAAATTCTTCAACATCCTACACTCACCTAATGCTTTCCCGCGAATTGGCATTTACAAGTTCGGCACCATAGTCCGACATAAGAAAGTTACTTTCTAAATTCCAACGTATCTCCAAAGTACTGATTAATTCTGAAGGTTGAAGGACCCACTTGAACATTTATCTGCTTAAACTTATCAACCTTTCCCCGTTCCAAAATTTTCCAAATATTTAAATCATACCCACTCCCACTAAATCCTGGATCAATAAATTCTCACTGTCCCAAATATTTTTAATCTTCAAGTAACATCAAATGACCCGATTCCCAACACGATACCCAATGATTTCGAAATCTCCTCTTTAAATTCAAACTGGGAGGAATAGGGCAAGGATGGTGCAGAGCATGGGGAGAGCCTATTAACAATAAACACTAAATAATGCATGATGGTTAAAGTGTCCAGGTACATAGTATATCTACCAACAATTTTAAATGCATCACGTTGGGACAATTATATAAACTTGAAGATACACTTATAAGTAAGGAAGTGTAAATAATGTAAATAATTTGAACATGTATCCAAGACCTCAAGTAGGAAATTTCAAATACAATTAGAGCAACATTTATAAATGAGAAACAATTAATTAGTAGCTTTGATGCACGTGCTTATGAATGCATTGAAGAACCTGGCACCGTAGAAATGTTGGGCTCGATTCCGGTGTCCCATCCTTCTTGACCAAATTGCAACTTGGTTCGAACGGTTGATCAATCTCTTAAGTCCTCAAAATCCTCCAGCCTTGATTCATACATTTCCAAAACCTGTCACTCACAACTTATCTTGCAAATAAATGCATGTGGGTGAAGCGTGTTCATGTCACGTAATCGTCACATAATTGATGCTGATAACAAGAATTTAATTTAAATTGAAACAAGTATTTCATCAATATTTAAAATAAACACGTTGGTCACATAAATTTCCAGACAATTCAAGATCACTCAATGGCAATTAATAGCATGAATTAATACAAAGTATAAGCTATCAAGTATTTCAGTTAATTCAAAGAATCCAAGTAGCCAAGTAATTTCAAATAAAATGCAAGACTCTCAGATTATCAAGAATTCCTATGCCGTACGACCTAGACTCGACACGACACGACACGACACGAGAACCTCGGTTTTGCAACCGGGCTCTGATACCACCTTAGATGTAGCACCCCGGACACGTGGAGGTACCACACCCCCACACTATAGGTCAATCCACATACGAAATGGTCAATCCGTACATGAACCAGCCTATAGCGAACGGGTGACAATGCAATACACGACAAGATAGGCGGGATACTCGAACATGCGATATAATAAAGCGGAAGCATAAACAGAACATTATCAACTATTTCCATTTATCCAATCATGACATTTCTCATTTTCCAAATAAAATATATTCTAACTTACTTATCAATACATTATCATCTCCTAAAATACATAACATATAACCGTAAACATGATTCTCTCGAACAATAAATAAACAATCAGATAAATGCACCGTGTTTGACTCAACTCTAACAACTGGACTCGACTCACTTCCCGCCTAGCACGCACCTGCAATAACCTGAAAGGTGGAGGTGTCAGTCTGTGAAGACCGAGTGAGGGGTTTACTTACATAGTAGCGGAGATAACATGCAAGTTATATTCTCGGGTAAAGATTTATAAAAGGTAAATATACAAGTTCAATAATAATATAGCTTCGCCCGAGAATACAACTGTCAATATTAGATACTTGTTCTTCTCATGCAATCGATAAACATGCTTGCTTGCTTGTTAATCATTAGGTGATCACGCAATTCAATTATCGTGTAATCATGCATGTGTACTCAATTAGCACATTCAGGGAATGGAAATCATGCAATCAATACATGGCTTGCTTGTAACACGATAGGGTTGTTCCTCCTGTGGTTGGACGGACAACCACCAGCTCTAAGACTAGCCCAGCGCCCTCACTAAGGAGAACCTGACCAGGAGAACACAGGTACACAATAGGGCTTTGTTCTTCTTGTGGTTGGATGGATAACCACCAGCCCGAGGACCAGCCCAGCGCCCTCACTAGGAAGGACCTGGCCAAGAGAACACATGTACACGATAGGGTATTATTCTTCCTGTGGTTGGACGGACAACGACCAGCTCTAAGACTAGCCCAGCGCCCTCGCTAAGGAGAACCTGGCCAGGAGAACGCACGTACTTGCTTTCATGAACATGGCATGCTTGATTCGTGAACACTAACATACTTGAAATAATAAGTGATTTCATGAACTTATAAATATAAATACCTTTGGCCAAAAATCACGTAAAGGTTATACGGGTTCTACATAACTAGTAATTAAACCTCACCTGACAGGCGACACGCGACTCGTAAATGCGTGAACGTGCTCATGCTTGATAATCTCCGCCCTGGAGAACAACTGGACACGAAGCGGGACAATGTACGTTCATGAGACTATAATTCAAGCATATTATCTCATATAACGACGCACGACATGATCACGTACGAGGCATCGAGCAAAACACAATGTAGCATGTAAATATCACGTTTTGGCACGTAATCATTCATATAATAACAATTTGGGGTCAAATAACCCGTTGGAACGACCTCCCAAAATTCCATTTTTATGCAGAAAGTTTCTGCACTACCAGAGAGCTGGGAACGGCCGTTCCAGGTTTCAGTTCAAAGTGAGAATGGCCGTTCCCGCTGTCGGGCTCCCCGAAGATGGGAACGGTCGTTCCCGTCTGTGAGACAAAGTGGGAACGGTCGTTCCCGTCCTCGCCGCCTGACACATTATTCAAACAATGGGAACGGCTATTCCCTAATTGCAAATGGGACGGGAACGGCCGTTCCCGTTACACAGAAGGTTCAGAAAATAGGGGAGAAGAACAGGGGAGCTACGGACCAAGCTCCCAAAGCTCCTAAAACACTCATAATCCATCCCATATATTAAAATTCATAGGAGGAAACATATATACATGCTTAGAGTGCAATAAAACACAATACAAACACTTGTTTCATGCTTGATCATCTCAAATCATCAATTCCAAGTTCATACACAAATCCATCATATATCATCAAATTCTACAAGAATTCATGCATGATTTCAAACTATGCTCAAGTATTCTTGCTTCTAACATCAAGTAATCAAGCTATTGCATCAAAATCATAACCCTAGTTTCCCACATAAATTTCAAGAGATCATATATATGCTCATCCCTACCTTAAATGAAAGAAGGAGAAGAAAAGATGGAGATATGATGAAGATGATGGCCTAAGACTTCCAATTCCTCAAAGATTTTAGCTTGAAATGGATGAAATTCCCTTTTCTTTCCTTGGAGGGTTGGCTCGGTGAATAAGGAAGCAAATGGTATATTTTTTATGAAGATGAAAAATGAAGGTTGGAGAAGAGATGCATATATCGATATATTTGGGGGAAATATGTAATATTTATGATCAAATCCTCCAAGTATCATAAATTATGCAATTGAGGATACAAGGTTTGGAAAAGATCAATCTAGTCCTCAATGGTTTTCATGCAATTTGGTCCTTTAATTTATGTAAATGAACAATTAAGGACAATTATGCAAATTATACAATTTGGACAATTAATTCATGTAGCAATTAAATTCCATTCATACAAGAATTCTCAAAATGAAATGAATATCATATAATTTTCACGTAATCATGTTGAATACAATTGATAGAAATTAATCTAACACGTTTAAATTAAATAAACGAAAATAATAAAATAAAGTCCTAACGCTCCAAAACCCACACGTGTCGAGCGTACCTGACTGTCTGAAAATCGGGGCGTTACATTGTAACTCAGCATATGCTATAAACGTACCTCTCCGTGTTATCCTAATCAGTAGCTGGCATGAAGACACACGGTTTGGAGCATAGCCTCATTCCAAAACATTTCAACCTTACATACGCTCGTATATATATAGTTCGAAAACCTTTAATCGTATGACAGATTCATAAAAATATCATATAAACACATATCAATTATATAAATATAATAGAATAATCGCATGCAGGCTTGAAAATGAGCACAGAGGGTTATAGGTCGCTTTAACTAAACAAAAATCCTAAAACCTTACCTTACACCGACGACAATCACTTTGCATATCGAGAGATGTATAGCTTACAAAATTCATAACATCAATTACAGAAAATAAATCAAGACATCAAGAATTTAATTTCTATCAGGCACCAGGTCTCGAAAGGATTAATACGAATTACATAGCAATTTACACACAAATAGGTATTGGCATATGTCACAATACTCAAACAATTAGCATACTTAAACAATTCATTTAAATCGATCATAACTTATACTTTCATAATTTAATTATTATGAGTCACATAATTATACGAATGATTTAGACACTTAAATTGCATTAATATCACTTAAACAAGAATTATTCTCAACTGATTTGGCACGAAACGGAACATATAAATATAATAATTCAAGAATCAAGTTTCCATATATTATAACATATTTTCGGAAGTCATACAATTCATAATTCACAATTTATTACACATACATGATCAATTCCATAATTACAACAATTACCGGATAAAATATAACAACTTCAAAATTTCATATAAAATCAACCGGACATCCGATTGACGAACGGTAAGCGGCGTTGGACTCACCACAACGAAACGGACCTACTGTCCGAAAGTCATCGAAATGCCATCTCCGTAGCCGGCCGAACAACCACCGGCCGCCATCGGAGGTTGGAAAAATCCCAGGAAGCACAGAAACGTGCGCCTCGGCTTGCTCGACAAAAGCCCTCAAACAATTTCAGAAAATACTAAACATACCGGATTTCATTGACGAAAAACCGAACTAAATCCCTAGAACAAAAACTGAAATTAAACGCAACCTGTTAAACGAAAATGAAATCCGAACGAACCATTCGAAAGCCCGTAACGAGGCCCTCGAAATCCCCTAGCCAAATGCCGGAAAAAGTAGTCGAAAAACTGATCGTCGGTTCACAGCCGGTTCGCCGCCAACGGCTTGTTCTCAAGTCGGGGCTAACATTAATATGCTGTCCTCCACCCACTGATCAACTTTTATAAAAGGGCCACCACCAAAACTCGTCGGAAAAAGTCCCCCCAACGCCACCAAAGTCCCGCTGCTGGCATGTCACTGGTTCAGCCGCCTCCGGCCGTCCTTGGCCCAAAATAATGCGGAAAATGGAATCAGGGGGCCAAAAAAGGTTGGGAACCTGCCCTGCTCGCCGAAAAAGGTCATCGGAATGCGGCGGAGAAAAGTGCTACAGTGGACGTGCCACCGTCGCCGGTCTTCCGCCGGCGCGTGAGGGTGCGTCGCCGCCCCGTTGGCCGTGCCGCCAACGAAAATGGAAATGTCAGGAAAATCCGCTCTAGAAAATTTTCGTTTGATTGCACCGTCGTAGGCCGCCGCGAGATACGGCTGAAGCTCATCGCACCACCGCTGCCGCTTGCAACTCACCATAGCGCCGTCTCCACTTGGTTTCAGGCCACAAAATTGGTATCATTGTGTCGGGCTTGTCAAGCTGATCAATTTCCAGTACTCACTCGTAAAAAACCATCGATAAATGAGCGAGAACGGGCTTGCGCATGTTTCTAGTGTGTGTAGGAGGTGTGGATTGCGTGGAGAGGAGAGAGAGACGAGGAAGCTGGTCTTAGGCTCTTGGCATGAATTACGAGGATCCGATTATTTTATCCCGGTTCCTCAATGCACGAAACGGTCGAAAGAAGGGTTAACGACATCAGAATTTGGCAAACTTAGAGTCTACAGACTCATCTCGATGCCCTGAACGATTGAAGGAGTCCAAGGGGTCGAAATCAAGATCGAACAAGGAATGAACGAAAAACCCCTAAAAGAGAAAATTATAAAGAGGCCCCTAAACTCTAAAATAGTTCAAAATAGGGCCGCGTAAAGCATAAAATCATAAAGTTAAACACATAAAAAGGTTGGAACATGGCGTACCTTGTACATCGGAAGAACGGGGTGTTACGATCTCTCCCCCTTAAAAGGATCTGGTCCCCAGATCCTACTGCTGAGTCAAAGAGCCTCGAGTTATTGTACTTCATTCCATCTCTCAGAATCGTGTAGAGTTATAGCCCTGGCTATGAAGTTTACTCTCCTTGTTTGTATCAACTCCCTTCAGAGACTCGTAGTCACAGAGGTCTGTCCGAGAACTTGATCGTTGGTCACTTAAAACTCGTTCGATCCCCACTAAGCCACTGCACCCAAAGTTCGAAACCACCGCATCCTCGTCGCTTGCTAACAGTCGCTAGGCCACACGTAACGCAATGGCGACAAACAAGAGAGAATCCCATCTCTCAACATAAAAGTGAGGGAACCCTGTCCCTCGGCACACACAAAAGAGAGAACCCCGTCTCTCAGGCGCAAAATTGAGAGAGCCCCGTCTCTCAAACACAAAAATGAGAGAACCACGTCTCTCAACCTAAATCTGACAGATTCCACATCTCCCAGACATCCTAGTTTGAAAAAATCCAGCATTTCCCAAACCCCTAGATTCGAGAGAATCCAGCATCTCTCAAATATCTAACTCCAAGAGAATCCAGCATCTCTTGCTCACATAATTTAGAAAGAATCCAACATCTTTCTATCACATAAAATAGAGAGAAATCAACGACTCTCTAGCATACAAGTTCACTTACTCAACATTCAAAATACACACATCAAAGTAACACTTGATGCAAAACATGTGATGCATGTTTAGTATACCTTTACACAACTGATATCGGTGTCCCAAGAGTATAGATTCAGCATCCACTCCTCAACTCAAGGGGGATATCACGATGGAATCCCTATAAAATAAATTTACAATATACGTGCAACTCAATGTGATAATTAAGAAAAGTTTAAAACACATACGTGCAACTAATTCACATAGCGTAATTATAAAATCCACAACAATAAACACATATCACAGTTTGATATTTAGATCATATAATAACAAGGATTACTCGAATAAACGATGCATGCATGCTTGTGCCATGGATGTTTAGCATACCGTTCACCGTAGCAACAGAGTCAAAGTTCGAATTTTCTTGGGTGGCAGATGTCCTAGTCCGTAGTGAGCCAGAATCCTGAGCTCTGATTCATAACCGCAGTACTTCTCAAATTCTTAAGTGTTCGCTTGGCCTTATTTGGTCGATCCTGCTTTGACGTACCATCTTGAACTATAACACCCGGAACGCCGAGATGCCACACCCCCGCACTATAAGTTAATCCACATACGAAATTGATAGTCCGTACATGAACCAACCTATAGCGAATGGGTGACAATAAAAAAAACCACTGGCTAGGCGGGACTAACCCTCAATTAATACTAACATGCATAAATAATAAAACGAAAGCATAATAATATACATTCATTCCATTAACATTTTATGAGTCCTTAGTCATCAATTTAATCTTTACAAGTTCAAACTTCTAAGAACAATTCATAATATACATAGGTACCAAAACAACTCATAAGCCAAACATACAATAGCATGAGAATGAGATGCTAGACTCCATAAAAGGACTCAAACCACGCCTAGCACCCAACCCAAAAAACTAAAAATGTGAGGTGTCAGTCTATGAAAGACTGAGTGAGGGGTTTAAATAGATATTAGCGCAAATAACATGCAAGTCATATTCTCGGGTAAGGTTTTAATAAAAGAAACAATATGAGTTTAAATATTAAAGAAATTCTCGCTCGAGATTACAACTGTCCAATTTACAATTCAATCAATCAGTGGCCCGACGAGTGAGGGCAATTCTCCAACCTTTCTCCGACAATGTACAATAATTCAATTATGAAGCGATTAGGTGATAAAGCAATTAATTTATAGTGCACAATTAGCAGTTTCAATAACTCCTTCTTCCTCCGGGTGATGGTGGGATTGCAAGGCCCCACCACCTAATCAATCTGGGCATAGGGTTCATAAGTCCCTACGCCCGGCGGGCTCCTTCCTCCATCAAACCTCTTGGTGGATTCAGGGTTACCCCAACAATAGGTGAGGATAGTGCAAGAGATCACCGTTGGCCCGATGCCTCCCCGGATTACTCAATACACTACACTCGGGCCCAAAGTGAACATGTTTTACTCGCCCAATCAATCAATCATTCACAATAAGTTCAATTTGTCACGAGAAATGATTTGCAATCGATAAAGATTTTGAGAAAGATATATATATATATATTCACATTTTGGGCAAAAGATCACATAGGGTTTTAAGGGTTCTATATGTCTAGAAATTAAACCTCACCTGTGCCGACAATTAACAAGGATACAACTATAAAGCTTGCTCCTCATCAACGGGAAGACAATCTGTGTAAAAAGGACAAGTATTCGTGAGACATGACTCGTATGAACCATTTACGACGCACGACAAAGTCATGATCAATAAGTCATTCAATAACACTTAAGGAAATGTCAAGTAGGAGCATGATTATCAATTAAACAAGTATATATATCATATAATTCACATATGGGAGCCAAGAGAGTGAAAGGGATGCGATAAGAGAGGTTTTGGTGAAGTTTGCTAAAAACGGACAATTTTAGAAAACGTATATGCTGAGGGAAAACTGGAATATCATTAAATCTAGAAGTGGGGATTGAGTTTTGTTTGTTATCAATGAAACTAGACCCAAAGATCTTTCCGATGATATATGGCTTGTTTTCTAGTTCAAAGCGAGGAGAAAATGGCATACGCTTGAAGTTAAGCTAGTGCAGTTTGTCGGGAAAATGGCGACACTTAAAAAGAATTTATTATATCTCACAAACTAGAAAAGATTGAGGCGATTCCAATTGAGGCGATTCCAATTGGAGGTTGTTCTAGACTTCAAGAGCTTTCCGTCGGTTCAAGAATTAGGTCAATCGGAGTTCGTTTGAGGGGTAAACAGAACAAAACAAACTCAAGCTGAAAACAGGGAAAGATCGACGGCCGTGGATTTCTCCATGAACAAAAATCCACGCCCATGGATTCTCTATGCCGAAAAAACCCAAGTTCTGGATACAAATCCATGGCCGTGGGTCAAAAATCCACGCCTGTGGATCTTATAACAGCAGCAAAACGAAGGGAAAACGGGGCAAGGCTCGAGATTTGGCTGCCAAATCAATACAACACCAAATCAATGCAAGAAATCAACTCAAAACTATCATATAACATGTATATAATCATATATATCAATTAGGCACCATTTAATCCATGGAAACAAGCATAGATCATCAATAATTCATCCAACAAACCCATATATATCATGGCTTCTAAATCTCAAATATTCCATGAATTCATGCAAGCTTTCAAGTTCCATGCTACTAATCATACTTCTAACCACAAATAATCAAGGAATCACATGAAGATTCTCAAACCCTACTTCAAATATGATTCATGAAATCCAACCCACTTCATATTATACCTTGAAATGAAGAAAGAAATGATGAAAGGATGAAATGTTGATGATACTCCAAACTTATGAAATTTCTTCCTTGAATTTAAGCTTGAATGAGATGAAATCTTCTTCATCTTCTCTTGGTGTATAAACCGTGTATTAGTGTGTGTGTGTGTGTGAGGTTTTGATGAAATGAAATGTAAGAGATAATGATATTAGATATTTATCAAAGTCTTCCCCATATATGCATGAGTCATCACTTTTTGCAACGAAGCCCTTGAAATATATAAGTGTATGCAATCAACTTTCACTCCATGTAAAATGATCAATTAACTCCAATTCATATTATGTAATTAAATCCACATATTAAGATAATTGAGCAATCAGGGTCCTATATGAGAAAATATTCACATTAACAATTAATTCATATAATTTCATGGAAATAATAAGAATCTAACGTCATGAAAATTATAAATTAACACATAATGATTGAATGGAAAAACCGGGGCATTAAAATTCTCCCCCCCTTACTGCCGAGTTTTAAAATGATGCACAAGCAATAAGAGAGCCCCGTCTCTTAAACAAGAAATGAGAGAACCCCGTCTCTCAAGCAAGAAATGAGAGAACCCCGTCTCTCAGACAAGAAATGAAAGAAATGAGAGAACCCGTCTCTCAAACACACACCACATAACGATTCAAGGAAACATTTCGAGAAACATTTGTATAAATGTCACATAGTGCAAGCAGAATCATGTTAATCACATAAGTACCATGCATAAACAACCAATTTGCAACTAACAAGAAATTAAGTATAACAACAATAAGATCCGTGATGCACGTGATATGCATGATTAAGTGTACCATTCACCGTTGTCCCTATTTACATTTTGCACCTTTCTCTCTAGAGCATATGCACGAGCCCGAACAAGCCGTCTCTGATCCCCGGTAGCTATTTTTCGTCGCTTCGGACACATATCCACTTGATGCTCATCATTCCCACACCACAAGCATAATCCTAAGCGCCATCTACAATTGTCGTAATTATGTGTATCGCGTCCACAATAGGTGCAAAGAGGCTTCCCCGAAGGTGATGTTAAAGCCAAGGTATGTGAAACACCCAAACCCGATCTAGATGATCGATTCTTCTTCTTCTGAGACTGTTCTTGAAGTGGCAGTGTATCATAAGAAACAGACCCCTTTCCATTGTTAAAGTCCTGCCCTGATTCTGAACTTGCAGCCTGTACGGGGTGAGAAATAGGCCTCCTTGCGTTCACCGAATCCTCAACCTTAAGAGCCTTTGAGGTGGCCTTCCTCCAAGTGCTAGTATTGACGGCTTCAATTGCTGCTTGTATATCTGACCTCAATCCTTGCACAAATTGCATGGCTTTATGGAAGTCGTCACTTGCAATGTTGGGTGCATACTTGGACAACCTCTCAAACTCGGCTATATACTCTGCTACATACCTTTCTCCTTGTTTAAGTTCTGTGAACTCCTTAAGCCTCCTAGTACGCGAAGATGGAGGAATGAACTTGTTTTTGAACTCCCTTACAAAAACCTCCCAGGTGACTTCTTCCTCGGCGGCATCTAGAACAATTTTGGCGCTTTCCCACCAAGAGTAAGCTTCGCCCTGTATTAGCGAGATAGTGCACCGGGCTTTCTCTTGTGATTCACACGGAATCAACTACCAAATCCTCTCAACTAGGTGACTTCTTCCTCGGCGGCATCTAGAACAATTTTGGCGCTTTCCCACCAAGAGTAAGCTTCGCCCTGTATTAGCGAGATAGTGCACCGGGCTTTCTCTTGTGATTCACACGGAATCAACTCCCAAATCCTCTCAACTAGGTGACTTCTTCCTCGGCGGCATCTAGAACAATTTTGGCGCTTTCCCACCAAGAGTAAGCTTCGCCCTGTATTAGCGAGATAGTGCACCGGGCTTTCTCTTGTGATTCACACGGAATCAACTCCCAAATCCTCTCAACTAGGTGACTTCTTCCTCGGCGGCATCTAGAACAATTTTGGCGCTTTCCCACCAAGAGTAAGCTTCGCCCTGTATTAGCGAGATAGTGCACCGGGCTTTCTCTTGTGATTCACACGGAATCAACTCCCAAATCCTCTCAACTTCTTTCAACCACTGTTCAGCCTGAATATCATCTCCTTTGTAGAACTTTGGAGGTTGCTGATTTTGGAACTCCTTAAGTACAACCGGAATTTGTGTTGGTTGTGGCAAGGGTGTCGGTGGTGCTGGAGGAACAAAATCTCTTATCCTTTGATCCACAAGTCAAACTATAGAGTTAAGAAAATCCTGAGGCTGTGTCGGAGGGGGTGGTTCTGGAGGAACCCTAGGAGAACGATCACGATGAGGGCGACCTCGAGGCATCCTGTAATCAAGACACTAAATATGCATGTTGGATTAATATGCCAATGCACGTAACACACTTGTAAATAATAAAATTCCACACATTGCAACAATTAAGCTCAATTAGGAATGAACATATAAATAAAGAAATTTAAATAATTTAAAGTGGCGTATGATGCACGTGCTTTTGGACATATTGAACCTGTCACCGTAGTTACATCCTTTAGCTTGGCACTCATTCCATGTTTGTTGAATTACAAGCTTGCCTTGCATTTGTTGGTCATTTCTTGTTACCGACGATCTCCTAAATCTTTAGAATTCTCTGACATCAACTTGTACCTCTCCGTGGCTCAAAATAAAAAGTGCTTGAACCCATTTCCTTCCCAATTATCACTCCCTAAGCATTGCTTGAAACTTCACCATACGTATCTCCTTGATCAAGATTTCCTATATCAACTTGTATAACTTTTTGGTATAAGATAGCAATTCTTGAGTTCAAATTCCTCTGCACTTATGGAGTTAATATTCTAACTTCTCTCGAAGAATTAATCTCCAATTATTATTCCGATCTCATCTAGTCACCATGTAGCACCCTAACCCCCAGGGCACTACATCCCCCGCACTATAGCCCGATCCACATACGAAATGGACAATCCGTACATAAACCGGACATATAGCGAACGGGTGACAATCAAGAAAACAACGAGCTAGGCGGGACACTCCCCAACATACACCAGCCAAGACATGAAATTAAAAGCGGAAGCATTTCAAATAATACTTATAGGTACCATGTTTACCAAAAGTATATATATAATAGGTACCAACTTAACTATCAATACATTATCATCTCTTATATGTTATACATGTCCAATTAACCAAAAGGTAATAATAAAGATCATAACATGAGATATCAAAAGTGCTATACGTGAAAGGCACAATGCTAGACTCGGTGAAATGCAAGACCCGACTCAACTCCCGCCTAGCACGACCATGACCAAAAGTACCTGAAAAGTGAAGTATCAGTCTACCGAAGACTGAGTGAGGGGCAATAAATATATATATAGCACCCGTCACATGCAAGTCATAGCCTCGGGTGAAGACTTGAAAATGAAACAAATATAAATTTCAAGAATACTTGTTCTTCGCCCGAGATTACGGCTATCCGTTTTAACTCGTTAACTTGATCATTTCATGAACATGTGGCCAGGCGAGTAGGGCAATTCTCCAACCTTTACGCCAATCGTGAACAATACGTGCTTGCATGATTAATTCAATACGTGATCATACATTCCAATTAGTGCTCAATTAGACATATTCATGCTTGAAAACATGCAATAACCCGAGGATAATCCGTAGTTCCGGATCCGTCCCCAGTCTTCTTCTTCCTTCGGGTGATAGTGGGTTTACAAGGCCCAACTATCCACGACCTGGTGTACGTAGGGAACATGACTCCCTACGCACGGAACTCCTTCCACCACCAATCTCCTAGTGGCTTCGGGGGTGATCCCAATGAGGTGAGGATAATCCAAGAGTTACCCGTCAGCCCTTGCTTTCCCGGTTGGCTCAAGAATTACCCTCGGGCCCACATACAATCATGACTCGCCCAAAACATGCTTGAAATCGCGAACAATCATGGCTTGCTTGCTTGAAAATGTTTATAGTTTAGAAAATGTTTATAAATATAATAGATTTTGGCCGAAAATGTCACACAAAGGTTGTAAGGTTCTAAGTACCTAACCAAAACCTCACCTTTCTTACAAAACACAACAAGGATATGCTCTAGGGAGCCTGCTCCTTGTCCACGACCTCGTGACCTGTGCAAACACGACGTGTATACGTGAGACATGACTCAAAATGGACCAAATAGGAGGAACGACGAATATGCAACGAGATGACGAGCAATATAAAATGTGGCATGAAAATATCTTGTTTTGATATATATTCAATCATATAATAGCAATTTGGGATCAAAGAAAGCATTGGATAATCATGTCAAAATTTTAATTTCATGCAGTAGGTTTTCTTCTGCCAGCCGAGGTGGGAACGGCCGTTCCGGCTTCCCTTTGACAATGGGAAGGGTCGTTCCCAAGCCTTCCAAAATGCGCCAACGATTTTAATTTTGAAAATGAGCTGAAGCTGGGAACGGCCCTTCCGGCACACAGGCCAAAATGGGAACACACGTTCCCAGGTTCGCCAGCCCTTTGTAATTTAAAAGAGTGGGAACGACCGTTCCCATAATGCCTTGAGGCGGGAATGGCCGTTCCCAGTTTCTGCAACTGAAAAACAGAACAGAAACAGGGGATGGCTACGGGAAACATCAAAGCAACCACAAAGCTTAAGTTTTGATCCATCAAATACCATAATTCTGGGAATACTCATGCATATAAGTTCAAGATGTGATAATATATCAATTAAACACCTAAAACATGAGATATCATCAAGAATCATGACATCAAGTTCATGCACACATCTTCACATAACCTCAAATTTTGGCAAGGATTCATGCTATAATTCAGGATATAATCATGTAATCATGCTTCCATCAACAAATAATCCATATAATCCAAGATTCATCAGACCCTAGCTACCACATACTTGAGCAAGATTCATCAACTCATGCAAAACACCCACCTTGAGCTAAAGAAATGGAGAAAATAGATGATCAAGATGATCAAGCTTCAAAGCTTTAAAGATTTCTTGAAATTCTTGATGACCAAGATGAAATTCTCTTCTTTCCTTTTATTTAACTGAACCGAGAGCAAGAAGCAATGTGTTGGGATATTTTTGGATGAAATGAGATCAAAGAAGCTTGGAGATGCATATACCGTTACATCCCTTTTTGAAATATGTGAAATGCCAACATTTGCAATTTGGTCCTTTAAATGTTTAAGTCATGCAATCAAGTATGTATAGTTTTGAAATACGATCAATTAGGTCCTTGAAAAAGTATGCAATTAAGTCCCTAAAGTTAAAGAAATAAACATATAGAGACAATTTCGTAATTGAAGCACTCTCGGTAATTATTTCACGCAATAATCATTTTTCCATGACTTGAAATAAATTTTCCAATGATATGATTTCATATATTTCGCATAAATAATGCATCATGAATTTTATAAAATTATGAGATGTCACGTAGGAAAATAGAAATTTAAAAGAATTAAAATAAATCCTACGCTCAAAACTCACACGTGGCGTGATTACCTGTTCATCCGGAACTGGGGCGTTACACACCACCTCGATTGAAATCCTCTAAATCCGCTCTTTGTGAAATTGAATCGGTTGTATGACTTGTCCTCTTACTTGCCTACTCCCTGAGCAGATAATTCCCTCCAAAAGTTCCTTGTCGTTATTTACCGTTTTCATTTGTTGCTCCATGTCTCCCACTTCTCGCTCTCAGCACGGCACTTGAAGCTTGGATCTGGAAAATGGGCTCCTACCCATCCGATGATAAAACCTTCGGCATCTAAACCTTCCATGAACTTGAAACCACCGGTGTTCTCAACTTTCTCTAACTCACCTACTTCGTCTCTCGAAATCCGAAGTCTCTAAATTTACTCCTTCTTCTTCTTGCCCAGTTTGAATTCTCATGGATTACTTTACTTGAAAATTCTTCCTTAACGATTCTTGTTATTGATTTTCCAACAAACCTTTCTTACCTTAAACTTACTTGAAGATTTTCACATCCTTTTTTATTAGAATTCTTGAATTTAACACACCCAAGATTTCCTTCTCTCCATTCCTTGATTTGGACAATCCCGTTGAGTCCGATGGATTAACTTTCAATGTGATATTGGGGTATAAGTTGATCTTATGATGATCAGACACCACACACCCCAACTCTACCTCTTTGAACATCCATCAACTTCATTAGAGCTTGTAAGTCATCCCACAATTCAACCTTCTATTCCTGACCCTAACCTTCGAAACATAGCCCCATCAAGGAAGGCCATGACTCCTAAATCCCTACATAGAATTCCCGATGCCTTCTTTGCATCCTTTGGCTTGAAGGTAGAACTTGTGAGGAATTGTTGTGATTGTAAAATTTGACCGTGGTTTGATATTATCTTCACATCCTAAGAATCACAAGTCAGTGTGAAACTAAATGCATGCGGTTAGTGCATGTTCATTCCACATAATTGATACCAAATACACGGATTTGATGCAAAATGCAAGAAACAGTTCAACAAAATTTAAAGTAAAAGACGTTGACACATAAAATTCAGCAAAATTATAAATAAACACATAAAATGTATATATTCCCAAACCATAGAAGGTCAATTAATCAACAACTAGTAACACGAATTAATGTCATGCACAAGTCATCAAGTAGTTCAGAGATGTTCAGGTAAGTTCAAATAAATTCAAATAAGTTCATGTAATTCCAAATAAGATCCAAGACTCGCAAATTATCAAATAATCCTATGTCGTTCGATCTAGACTCACGAGACACGACAATAGAACCGCGGATTTGCAACCGGGCTCTGATACCACCTAAGATGTAACACCCGGAACGCCGAGATGCCACACCCCCGCACTATAAGTTGATCCACATATGAAATGGATAGTCCGTACATGAACCAACCTATAGCGAACGGGTGACAATAAAAAAAACCACTGGCTATGCGGGACTAACCCTCAATTAATACCAGCATGCATAAACAATAAAACGAAAGCATAATAATATACATATATTCCATTAACATTTTTTGAGTCCTTAGTCATCAATTTAATCTTTACAAGTTCAAACTTCCAAGAACAATTCATAATAACATAGGTACCAAAACAACACATAAGCCAAACATACAATAGCATGAGAATGAGATGTTAGACTCCACAAAAGGACTCAAACCCCGCCTAGCACCCAACCTGAAAAACTGAAAATGTGAGGTGTCAGTCTATGAAACACTGAGTGAGGGGTTTAAATAGATATTAGCACAAATAACATGCAAGTCATATTCTCGGGCAAGGTTTTAATAAAAGAAATAATATGAGTTTAAATATTAAAGAAATTCTCGCTCGAGATTACAACTGTCCAATTTACAATTCAATCAATTCAATTCAATCAATCAGTGGCCCGGCGAGTGAGGGCAATTCTCCAACCTTTCTCCGACAGTGTACAATAATTCAATTATTAAGCGATTAGGTGATCAAGGAATCAATTTACAGTGCACAATTAGCAGTTTCAATAACTCCTTCTTCCTCCGGGTGATGGTGGGATTGCAAGGCCCCACCACCCAATCAATCTGGGCATAGGGTTCATGAAATGAAATGAAATCGTGTATTAGTGTGTGTATGTGTGTGAGGTTTTGATGAAATGAAATGTAAGAGATAATGATATTAGATATTTATCAAAGTCGTCCCCATATATGCATGAGTCATCACTTTTTGCAATGAAGCCCTTGAAATATATAAGTGTATGCAATCAAGTTTCACTCCATGTAAAATGATCAATTAACTCCAATTCATATTATGTAATTAAATCCACATGTTAAGATAATTGAGCAATTAGGGTTATATCTGAGAAAATATTCACATTAACAAATTAATTCATATAATTTCATGGAAATAATAAGAATCTAACGTCATGAAAATTATAAATTAACACATAATGATTGAATGGAAAAACCGGGGCGTTACATGAACTGATGTCTAACAATCAACACTTGGTTGAATTGACTTTCACTGACGCCTCCATGGCTATGATAACTGATCCGGCTTTGCTAACCAACACCGATAGATGTCCTCTAGCAGCTTTTCCATAATTCCCTAATCTTCAGTATCTGAGGCATGTTTGCGTAGTAAATTGATCATTTCAAATTTTGTAGATTGGGTTCGTAGGCATGCTCCAAAACACGAGATTGACAATCATTGTCTCGAGTTACAATCAATGACAATTAAGGAGACATCTGATTGTCTAGGCGAGCCATGAGAAATATCCATGTGAAGAATCAAAGCTGGAACCTTAGACACCATCGGAAGTGAAGGAGAACTCTCGTTAATTGACCAGAAACCCAACCTACCAAGCGTTACATTAATCTTCAGTAGGAGATTTTTCAGGTACTGATCCTTGCCTCTTGTGGCGCCAAACTTTAAGGGACAATTCCAAACCCGAACAAATTCGTACACTTTCACAGCTATTCCCCATCTATCTACCAACTTCCATCAAATCATTTATGAGGCTACGAGCATCGCATCGTGCAGAGAAGTTGACCACAACCCAACGTTCTATCTTACATGCATTCACCTTATATCTTGAAGCTATTAGCTCTATCATATATTTTCTGGTCAACCCCTATTCAGATTCCGAAGTCGCTTCAACTAAACAGTATTCGGTGGCACAAGTAAAGAAGACACCTGAAAATAGAACCACGAAACTGTTCCCCTAACACTAGCATCGAGTCCTTGTTGAATTTATTAAAGATCAATTTATCTTCAATTCGTTGAAAGTAGTCAAACATGCTAAATTTGAATCCTCTAATTCACAATTTAAACGGATATCTATGCATGCAGGTTAGTACGTGGATATGTCAAGTAATGAAAATAAATAAGAACGCCTAGTTAATGCAGATACAACACATAATTTACAAGAATTTAAAACACATAAGTTAAGAAATTGTAAACATTCAAATGCAATGCACACAATGACAATATGCCGTATGACCTATACTCGACATAACATGACCCAGAGCACCGGTTTTGAACCTGGTAACTCTGATACCACTTTAAGATGTAAAACCCGGAACGCTAGGCCACCACATCCCGTGCACTAGAGCCCAATCCGCACACGAAATGGGAAATCCGTACACAAACTTAACAGTAGCGAATGGGTGACAGACAAGACCCTACCTAAGCTAGGCGGTACCTAAACCCTGTACAGCAGATAAACAAGACCTGAAAGCAGAAGCAAAGTAAAGAATACAAATTTTCAAAAACTTTAAATCATCAAACATATCAATTCAAGCAGTAGCAGCTACACGGGTTCAGCTGGTCCAAGAGGCCTGTCCCGAAATAATCACAGTAAAAACGGGTTCAACTAATCCAAGAGCCTATCCTAACCTATCCCGAATTCCATACATACAATTAATAAGCTTCAACCTGTACAGAGTATATGCATTTACAAATTACACACATAACTGAAACAGAAACTTAACAAACTTAACAAAAGACAGTGACTCGACACATACGACACACCGCCGTCTAGCTTGAACCCCAAGGACCTGTACCTGCAAACTAAAAACATAGGTGGGGCGAGGATCAGTCCACTGACTGAGTGAGGGGATGAACTCACACACACTATACCTAATAAGGAGCAGAGCACATATGTAGCACCCGAGCGCAAGGTACCACATCTCCCGCACCGAGACCCAACCCGAATATGAAATGGACAATCCATACTCGAGTTAAATCACGGTGAACGGGGACAAACACACACGCTATGCTAGGCGGGACTAACCCTTAAACCATACAATACAAAGAAAAACATTAACGCGGAAGCATTCATTGATCAATCACCGAATGGATAGCAAATGACGGGTTCAACTATCCCTAGAAGCCTGTCCCGAATCAATATCATAAAATCATAATCATAATCATAACATAACATTTATGCACTCGTATACAATTTAATCGAATTACAAAAATGCATATGAAGTGACCTAGACTTAATTAACACACTTGACAAACCCGACTTCCCTCCTAGCACACCAACCTGTAAGAAAACTGAAAACAAACCGGGTTTAGTCCATACGAGACTGGTGGGTATAAAACGGCATAAGTATCATATAAGACAATATTTAAACATTCACATGCAAGTTAAAATCCCAAATGAGGTTTTTAGAGCATTTTCCAAGTGGGTGAAATAAAGAAGTCATCAAAAGGGATTATAACGTTGATTTTTCATTCTTTAGGTCTTTCGTGGCCCGGCGAGTAGGCGTGCATTATCTCCAACCAACACCTCATGTAGTTCATTAAACATTTATTCATTCATTCTTTTCATGCATATCATTCTTTCGTGCGCATTCATTAACATTTACACCTTCTTCCTCTGGGTTGGTGGTGGGTTTGCAAGGCCCGACCACCCATTCATTGACCAAAAGGGGAACATGACTCCCCAGATGGCACTCAGCGTCCATTCCTCGCTAACTCCTAACGAGGTCCGGTTACGCCATACATTGGTGGAACTAGTGTGAGGGATTACCGTCGGCCCATGCCTCCTCGGGTCACCACTTAAACCAAGTCCCTGGGCCCCGTTCTATGCATTCATTCATTCTTTCTCGCCAAAACATTTGGTAGGATTCATAAAAGAAGGGCTTTACTTTTAAAATCATTGACCCTAGAAAACGACTCTTTATACACATATACCTTTGGCTGAAATCCTTACACATTGGGAGTATATAGGTCATTTAACTAAATAGTAGAGAAACCCACCTGTCCTTAGCTTACCAACCAAACTACGAAGAAACAAGAGGGCTCAGAAGTGTCCTAAGAACCCGACATGTAACACCCCAAGCGGTGGGGCATCACACCCCCGCACTATGACCCAATACGTGTACGAAATGGAGAGTTCGCACACGCACCAAGTCATAGCGAACGGGTGACAAACGAAGAACGTACCTACTAGCTAGGCGGTACCTAGCCCTGTATGAATGAAAAGATGCAAAACATGACAGTGGAAGCAAAGCGAAAAGCCGACTTTCCAAAAACTTTTCATACTTTAAACATACCGCGCATTATAAGTATAAAATCAACTACACGGGTTCAACTAATCCAGCAAACCTGTCCTATCCTATCCCAAACAATTACACAATAAAACGGGTTCAACTGGCCCTAGAAACTTGTCGCGAATAATCATACAATGAAGACGGGTTCAACTAATCCAAGCACCTGTCCTAACCTGTCCCGAAATTCCAAACATTCAATTCATAAATCCAAACCTGCACAGAACATATCTTATACAGAATTTACAAATTATAAATCAGAACAAAATACTTAACAAACTGAAACGTGCAGACACAGACTCAAAAGACACGACACACCGCCGCCTAGCACGAACTCCAATGCGAACCCAAACCGAAACTTGCACACTGAAAACATAAACGGGGAGAGGTCAATCAAAAGACTGAGCGAGGGGCTACCCACACACACCTACATATATATAGAGCACAACACGTAGAAGAAGCAACGTTTGTTAACCCGGGGTTAGTTTTTGCACGCCAAAACAGTTTCCCGTGATAGTAAATATATATAGGGTGACTTAAAACCAAACAAATAAATCTTAACTCAAACGTTTGTTAAGTATAAACTCAAATTCATGCAGACATGGCACACATATCGGAGCATATTTTATTAACTTAAAAGTACGTCAAATTTTATTTTAATTTAAGAATCTACCCCCGTTTCACGAACTTATGACAGACAAACGAAAAGCTCGGCGGGAACGAGCACACATCCAACCAACTCCTTCTTATCACACATAGACTTAAGCAGATGAAATCAAAAATACACATACCTCCACTTACTCCGGTTGATGGGTGGGCTGTACATACCCAAACCATCCCCTCTGATACGTCATGGTAGTGAGTTTCGCGACACTCACTTCCCAAGGACTCCGTCCCCCACCTCTCTCCGAGTGGGTTTCTGGTTGATCCTATCGAAATGGAGAAGTGCACAGGGGTTGCAACCGACGACCCCGCTAGTCGTCCCGGGCCTCCCACTACACACAACTCCAGGGCCCAAACTTACACTGGTACTACAAGAAAAACTGTTTTTTACTACGGACAAATGATCGTAGTAAAAGGCCCAAATTCGTAGTAAAAACCCTTTTGCTATGCATTTACTACGAATTTGTGATCGTAGTTGATGTGGCCGTAACAAATATTATACTACAATATGTCCTAGCAAATATGAGACAATTACATCTAGTTTTTACTACGAATATGATTGTCGTAGTAAAAAGTTTATATTAGCTATGATTAAAACCTTGTAGCAAAAACATTTCAATTTTAAAAGATAGTATTCACTACGATCTATATTTTGTAGTAAAAAACAGAATTAATTATGATAATTTTTGTATAATTTTTATTAAATTGTATTTTTTTTTATATTTTCCTGAAATGCATTAATAAATATCATCATCCAAACCAAAATATATTCCAATAAGACATCAAATTTATATAATCGAAGCAATAGTTTTAAATAACATCACTTACATAACAATGTACTACCAAAAAGACAAATACTTACAAGTTAATAAGAATTCAAAAGACGTTTTATTCTTTCCCATAATATACAAGATGATTAACAAAATGAAACTATTGTTTATCGACAGAAATGTACTATATTGATCTTATATAGAAATCCACCAAAAGATAGCTTAATCTATGCATCCAAAACCTGTAACAAGAAATAGAAAACTACCTTTCACATGAGAATTCAATTAAAGAATTATGTTGCATTAAAAAAGGGAAAAACAGTGGTTCCAAACAATATGGAAGACCCAATTCATGTCTTGACCATTGCCTAAGAGATGGTAACATATGGAAAGGGTGCATACATGCCCTTTATCCCCTCTGTAGAAAGCTCGAAACATATAAATGTATATATAGAGGATCAACATGAAATACTTATCATATTCATCATTGTCATGTATATTCAATCTCAGAAAGTCATTGCTTTGATTATATTCACACAAAGCCAAATAGGTAAGCTGTCTACATTTTAAGTTAGAGGTTGATTTCAGAATTATATGCTACAAAACAACATAACTGAAACAAAAATATATCTTTGGGAAATTTACCTGGCAAACGTTGCTGTAGATAATACAGCTGTGACTTCACCTCTTAGAAAGCAAAAACGCAGATTCAAAAGAAAAAAAGAATATAAGCAAGACAGATCACTCTTTTCAACAAAAATGAATCTTTTTTCAATAAAAACCACATACAAACTACAAAGCATTCATTTATACTTAGAAATCTGCCAATTAAAATATACAATGAAACAGAAACTACAAAGCATTCATTCATACTTACTTAGAAATCTGCCAAAAGATAACTTGTTTTATGCCTCCGAAAGCTGCAATAAGAAATAAAGTACTAACTTTGTAAATGAGGATTCTAAGAAATATTTTATTTTAAATTTTAGAAATTCAACATTGGATTAATTACGTACATTAACCAACTCCCATGCAATACACTTATTAATAGCTTGTCCAATAATTTGAACATCTCGACGAGGTTTTACTAACTTCTCATCTTTATCAAGTGCCTTCGTAACACAAACTCGACAAAATAGAGACATGCCTCCTTCATTAGCATTATAAACAATAAAAGTACCTTCTGCTACAACCTTCTTCGGTATCCCATGACAATGTAAATATACTTTTCGCCCAACCTATAAAAACAAACATAAATAAAAGGGAAAGAAATAGCAACCAACCATTATTCATTAGTTTTATAAGTATCAGAAGTTTAAAATCTATTAGTTGTACCATGATTTGGCGAGAACTATTTGCAACTACTTGCTTCTCAAGCTTGTCTCCAACAATCTAAACGAAAAGATCAAATATCCATCATAATTTTATCATTATTCTCATGCATATAACTATTTTCCCTAATAATATTAGTACCTGTTTACTTTTAATAGAGATGGTATCTTCTAAATCAGAATGTTGTAATCCACAAATGGGAGCATCTCTTGATACATTAGAATTTGACATATGGGAACTTGGTGTATCTGCAACCTGTTATTATAGGTTGAATTAACAAAAACAGCCAGAGTGCAAAAATTATCCAAAATAGATGCATATTTTACCTGAGTACCATGCACCAAAGTAGGTGAGATAGTCGAAAATTGGCTCAATAACAGTTCTAGCTTCTTGTTCAACTGACTTGTTTTCTCTTGTTCCAAATGCAGTTCCTTATTCGCTTTGACAAATTCTTCTTTCATTTATTTCATTTCACTTTTCTCTTCAAGTAGCTCATCTTTGAGCCTTTGTAGTTCTTCTTTATCTTGGGATGACAATATTTCAAGTTTGGCCATAGATTTTGTAACACCCCAAACGGAGGATGCCACATCCCCCGCACTATGACCCAGACCCGAAGCATGAAATGAAAGTCCATGCCCGAATCCGAATCAGAGCGAACGGGAGACCAACTCACACACTAGGCTAGGCAGATCTAACTTGACCAAAACTCAGAGTGCGGAAGCAATTAAAACCAACATCAATAGATAGCGGAAGCATTTAAAACAAAACATGCAAAGCAGGTGACGGGTTCAACTAGCATAGATACCTAATCCCGAATAATAGATCAACAAAAATAACAAGTGACGGGTTCAACTAGCATAAGTCCCTAGTCTCGAATATCAATATAAAGTAATAATCATCAAGTGCCACATGGGGCCGAATGAGAGTGCCACGCAGGGCTACCGAATAGTAAAGTATAATCTCAAGTCTACGAGTCAAAGCATAAGTAAAGTGTATGAAAAGACAAATGCAAATAGAAAGACTAGACCGACGAAGTGCAACTCAAAGGACTCACTTCCGCCTAGCAAACGCCAACAACCTGCAACTAAAAGATAAAATGAGGTGTCAGTCAACTGACTGAGTGAGGGGGCTAACGCACACCCACTGTATATATATAGAGCATAGCACATATCAGAAGGGTGGACTCATGAACCGGAGATAGGTGTTGCATACCAAAGACATTTCCAAAAGTACCCAAAAGATAGTTATAAGTATAAGCTTTAGAAAACATTTCAGAAACTCTATCTCGATTCATGATTCCCAGATAGAACAGAACACATGCTCGGCGAGTACGAGCTTCCAACCTTTACTCCTCAGAACATATCAAATCATAGAATACAAAAGTCAATCCAACCGTCACACCAATGATGGAGGGGATGTACCGTCCCCAAACCATCCATATCAGACAAACCCTCAAGGGGTAGTGAACCCACAAGAGTCCTCCCCGACTGTACACCGAAGGCTCAAGATATCACGCCTCCCCTATCTCCCTGAGTCGCGCAATGATATCTCAAATGGAGACTATGCACAGGCCAAGCCCTGACGGCCCTATACCGTCCCAGGGATTCCTTACCCATAGCTCCTCGGATCTATAACAGAACAGAACAGAACAAATACCATATATCATGGCTAACTCGCTACAAAACAGATCATAACATAACATAACTTTTTAAAACCGCTTACATATGCTTTCATATCTAATTTTCCAAAACAGAGCTGATTCACAAGGCCATAAACATATCATATCTAACACATACGTATTTATAATAGATATACTCGCATGTAAGGGTTGAAATCAGCATATTAAGGCCATAGGTCGCATAACTATACAAAATCCTAAATCTCACCTCGTAGTAGTAGAGTCTGAGAGTGTGAAGGGCCAAACACTCTAAACCTCGGGCCCACCGGCACCACCCAACTCTGTGACAAGACATACAGAAGCCCAGACTTAGACTCTATATGAACGAAACAAGACGCACGGCGTTGCTTAACATGATCGTGATTATGCATAAGTGTTCATGTTGTGCTTGGATAAGGTGTCGTGGTCATTCAAGACATATCAATGCTCAACAAGGTCATATTTACAAGCAACCATCATGCAATTCCATATCCAAAGATGCAAGATCAATTTAGGAAGTCAATGTATTCACAAAATGCATGTTAAATCATCCAATGTCACGGGGTTCAATTATAATATTAGAATTAAGCATCAAGTTTATGACGAGTTATAAAGGGCATAAGTAAGAGCAACTTGATCATATAAACATACAAGGTTGTTGTACGTAGATGGCATGCTTGATACAATTAAAGAGTGCATCTAATTCACTTAAGATCATACTTTACAACTTCACAACATGTTTGGTACACAAGCTCAAGTCACATCCATGGTTTCATAAATATTACACTTACATCCCCTAAGTCATTTATAAAAGTTTAGAATTATTACACATACATCCCCTTAGTCGATTGCTAAGCATAATTGTTCATTTAAAGTGTTTATACAACTATTCAACTAGGAATTAATTACTTACAAGCATGACAATTATCAATTTATCATAATTCACAATATACCATTTTCAAGTAGTAAGAGTAAATCAAGATATTACAATTCTAACTCCTATCATGCATCAAGTCTCAAGTTGTTCAAGCATCTTTCATGTATCTCAATTTTATATTGGAAACACAATTTACAACAAACATAACATTGAGAACGTCTCAAATTCATATAGAGAAATCACAACAGGTTCGTTCTTCTAAAATACCATTCAAGTTCATTTAGTCACATAAAAGATTAGTTTCTAAATATTACACTAACACCCCTTCATATCTAAACACATAGCATAAATTCATCACATCGGGATTCAAATTGTAAATCGAAACATTCATGCATATCACAATCCATTCAATACATGTTTTCGTATACGATTGGAATACATCTCGATCAACAAACCAACAATAACCAATTTATTTGCACTTAAAACAATTAATTCAAATAATCACAATTACGCAAAATAATTCGTAATAAATAGATCGAGTGTCCGATTTACGAACGAAAAGTGGTGTTGAACTCACCACAATGAGACGAACATTCTGACCAAACGCCGCCGGAACGCCACCACAGTAGCTGCCGGAATTTGGCCGGACCGTCGCCGGGCCGCCACCGAAGGTCGCCAGAAAAATCCCAAAAAATCAGTCCTGAATGAAGTCTTCGTGCCCGTTCCGAATCCTTGATCAATTTCTGAAAATTCCAAGCCGATTGTCCTAGATCTGAAATCTAAGAACACGAAAACCCTAAATCTTCAAACTCAAATTACTTCCAAACTGGTGAACCAAAATGTGATTCGTAAAAGCCATTGTCTTACCCATGACGAGATCTTCGAAAGCCCTAAGGTAGCTCACCGGAAAAATCCTCGGAGCTAGTGTAGCGGTTGCACCGCCACTTTGCCGCCGCGATCCGCCGCTAAACCACCGAATCTGGAGTCGCCTGATCACAGACCACTATTTCTTGTCGTTCCGAACAACTTTCGTGAAGAGCCCGAGACCAAAAGATGGCCGTAGAAGGCCCCCGTTGGCCGCCGAAGTTTCTGCCGCCGCTGCTACAGTAACTCGCGCCGCCGCCGCGAGCTTTGGGCGGTGCATACGGCTCCGTCACTGCTCCGATGGCCGCACCGCTGACGTCAAACAAAGCGCCGGGATGTCCTCTTACTGGGTCTTGGGCGCGTGTACCAAGGAAGTGGCCGAAAAATGCCACGAAACGCCGGCGAAGTGGCGGCGGTCTGACAGCTCCGCCGCTGCTACTGAAATCCGGCCATAACTCCACCACCTTTCATCGTGTGAAATTGGTACTCTTGCGTCGGTCTCACCGAGATAATCGAAATGGACTATTCGTTTGTTGAATTCCGTCGAGAAACGATCGAGTTATGGGCTCGTAACCGAAGCCGCGTATAGTGACCCGCGGGAGAGAGAGAGTGGGAGAGGAGAGAGAGAGAGAGAAAAGGGATTGGGAGAAATGTGTCTTGTGCACAAGCTATATACAACCGGGTATCCTTATCGCTTAGCAAAGAGTAATATCGCGTACAAATAATCGTGAATAAAATTGGTAAAGTTACGAATAAACATTCAAGCTCCGAATTAATTTTATAAATTAAAATGAAAGAGAGAGATTTACCAATTAGAGATTAATTCAATTTAATTTTAGAAACCTTTCGTACAATTTAATGACACTCGTAAACACATGATTGACAATTAATCTCAAGGAATTCAAGTAAACCGAAATTAAACAAGTTAAGCAACATGACGGATTTAAAAATCAACTTGACAATTATTTCATGGAATAAATTTGAATTAAATCAAATTAGACAGTTAGGGTTAAATATGCGCGTAATTAATCAAGTTGGCAATTAATCTTAGAATAATTCGAATGAACACATATTAAATTGAATTTACATTAATTCACATAATTCAAGAACTCTTAAATTAAACACACACAAGTGTAGAGACTTACTTGTTGATGTCGTAAGGACGCCCTTCGAGAAAACGGGGCGTCACAGATTTAAGTTGAGTTCGATTGACTGTACTACCTTTTCCAGCACATCTAGTATGGCCACGACTGTGTTTTCCCGTGGCTGTTAGAAAGAGTTCATCTTTATACAATCTTGTTCTTTCCGCCTCGGACTTTTTCAAAAGCTCTCGAGTAAATTGACCCTATAAAATGTACAAGAAAATTTGATATCATCTATTTATATTTATTTTGTTAAATTCTAAAATGCACCTCTCACTTACATGTAAATCTGATGTTGTATTATCATCCTCTATCCCTTTTCCACGAGATCTCGACTCCATCCACACATCCAGGCTTGTAACATCAGTAACGCCTTTTGCCAACATCTAGAATACAATGTAATGCAAAAATAGATTCAATAAAAGATATTATATTAGTTAACTAGGTTTAAAAGGTTATTTTATATCTTATACCTCATCCTCTAATGTAGAAAAAGGTGTTCGTCTGGTCCTATGCAAGCATTCCTTCTTTGAAACATTTGTGGCATTTTGGTTCGCAACATCCTATCAGTTATCTTAAATCAACTCCAATAATCTTATTTTGGTTTGCATAAAAATGGGAAACGTATAATTAGTTTTTATGTAATTAATGACCTGCACTTTAGGGATCTTCCAATAATTGACCAACTCCAACCATTGATTCATTTGAATCCTATCATCAGCTGGTTGTTGCAAGAGGAACTCGTAGTCATCTTTGTATGGTGTAAAGAAATTCTTTTTAATGCTACTCTTCCAATTCTTCCAAATATCTGATATTGTGAACATTACCACACCCTTTGCTTCGAGAGAAAGGTAAGTGTTCTCCTGAAATATTTAGCAAACTAATACTTTAAAAAGTTGATATATAACTAACTAGTACCCAATTATATAGTTAACTAATTACCTGCACCTCATCCCAAACCATATCCCTTTTATATTGTGGGATAGCACTGAAAGTCATACTATTCAAAGGTAATTAAGCTCCAATACGAGCTAAACAACCTAATGCAGTAGCATACTTGTGATAATCAGGTCCTGATACACTCCCTTTGGGATTCAGAGAAACTTGAAGTTTATTTCATGTATTCCACTCTTTAGGAAACCTAGCCGCTCCGCGCCCCGTTTTAACACTCAAGTTCCTAGTATTTTGTGCTATCCAACATAAAGGGAGATATTATCAGGAGATATTCCATTATCAGGAGATACTATCTAGAAGATTTACAACATACAGAAGGTGATACCGTTGCATGAGGTTGTTTGAGCCTCTAATTGGTCATTGAGGCTCTCTTGCCTTTGTGTTTGCAGCTGACTTTGACTTAGGTTCTCCTGTATTTGTGGAAGAGGTCTTGTTTTATCCACATTCTGAAGCACTTGTGTTTGTCTTGTACCTATAAAAAAAATTAATATTAATATATCAAATGAAGATTTTTTAAAACTATAAAAGATCTTGAAATAATTCACTGCAGAGTATAGATTACTTACATACAAAGATCTTGAAATAATTCACTACAGAGTACAGATTACTTACATACAAAGATCTTGAAATAATTCATTGGAGTAAAACTGTACAGATTACTGACAGACTTTATTTTGTATTCTCAGTTGGCATGTATATTTTAGTGAGTAAATAATTGGCTCAATGGCTTGGCTAATCTCCGTTAAAGCATCTACTAAATGGATGTGCCAATTCCCTTTGGATAAGATCAGAAAAGAGGTCAAAATTCAATATCCAGAAACAAGTGCACTGCATTAGTTTGGCTAGAAACACTAAATACAACAATTCAAACTTCCAACTCCTATATCAGATTTAATAGGCTGCAACTTAACCTTTACTTTAAGCCATCTTGAGTGTAATATTATAACCTCACGAGCATCTTTCTTGGAAGGCAATATACACTATCAAGACAACATCAACAAATTTCCATTTCTTGAGTAGAAGAAAAATATACTTCCACATATAAAAAGAGTGTATGCTTGCACAGTTTCAAAGCATCCAAAACGTTGGGAAGAAAAATATAGGTATCCAGAGATACAACATATATATATACCATCAACATGTACTGTATAATTACATAGGTTGTTAAAGAAAGTAGCAGATAAAAACCTCTATGAGCTGACCATATTAATTAAATAACTTTTTTGATCTTTTTACCAGGTATAAAAGTAAATTCACTTATCAATATCATACCTTTGTGTGAAGGTACTTGAGTTTGTGTTTGTAGCTGATTTTGACTCAAGTTCTTTTGCCTTTGTAGAAGAGGTACTTGAGTTTGTGCTTGTAGATGTTGCACCTTTTTCATTCCTATTTTAACAAATACACAAAAAATAAGACTCAACTAATCATTATTAAAATAAGACTAATGTATTACCATTCTTTTTCAATTCAGTTAATTGATCAGAGCCTAGATCATATTGTCTTTTTCTTGCTTTGATCATACCTCCACACAATTCACAAGAATTTTAGAATACAGATTTTAAATTTACAGAATTTAAGAATACAGATTTAACCCTCCTATTTACACAAAAATACTAATTCCAAGAATTTCTCAACAACATGGACATACTCATCAGATGGTCTATTCGATCAATGAACCCAACTTTTATCCATCTTTAAATCTCTATATTTGTAAAGTGATAATTAACTACAAATATAAAAACTTATCATTCTCTTCAAATATGAAAAACTTACTTTATCTGCTCAAGTGTTTATCTAAAATTGCCAATAAAGATCTTTATGTCAAATGTACCCAGCTACTGGTTGCTTCTTGGGGTTTAGCACGTTCTGAATGAGGGTTTTTCTCTCCTTTTCTGTCTTCAAAGAAGCCTGTAAAAAAGATTGTCAGGTCAGGCCATTTATTTTAAATGACTTACTCATGATCTATTATTTAAGCCAGCCCATTTCATTTCTCTTCCATTGTATATGTACATATGTGCCTATCTTTATAGAAATTAAGTCACCATTATAATTTCGTTGAATTTATTCAAACTCACATGAACCATATATTAATCTTTAAAAATGCATTAATTTTCCGAAACAAAAAATATAATAAGTCTAGAATTATTCATTGTCGTTTTCAGCTGGGAGGGAGGCACAATATGAGAAATAGAGAGCTTCTTGTTAACTTGTAACATTAAAAAAATGGCCCCGGCCCCTTTTATAAGTGCAATCAGTTTCTTGTATAACAAATCAATTTAACTATGTTTACCCGTTAGTGGAAATTAAGTTGTCTTTACTAATAAACTATGCAAAATATTGTGAGCCATTAATTACAGACAAATGGAATCAAATAAGACTAGGAGGTAGGTTTAAACTATGCAAACTAATAATATTATAGTAGCTTACTAGTTTTTTAACTATGCAATGAACTTGATATCAATATGATGACAACAAAATATTAGTAAAATCCAGTACATCATATCAATATGTTGATCAAAAGTTAATAGATAAAGATGGGACCACGAGAATGATGAGCTGAAACTTCACGAGAAGGTAAAATGACAAAGAATCTAAACGTCCCACCCTGCATCTCATCTTATATATAACACAAAAGTTTGCAATATACTCTACTCAATTGAAACAAAAAATTAAAAACCCAATACCCAGCATGTATAGTAACAAATGATGAGCTAAGATTCAATTGATAAAATTCACATTTTGGAACAGATAACGATGACAACTTTTAGGACATGTAATAGATTTTTTGAAAAAAAATCCCAAAACCATTTCTGCAAATGAGGACTAAGACCATGAATGATATGATGAAATATCAGGATCAACCTCTTAGGAATAAAAGAAAGCAAAATAAAAACATCTAATTACTTTAAACTAACCCCTCACATAAGCAAACTTGATCTGAAACCATTAGATGCAGAGAATAGGTAATGACATCGCGTCCCTCACAATATTCCGCATATTTCACAAAATACAGGATGTCAAAGTAATACAAGGTACCCAATTTTCAGTAAATAAATTAGATGTTACACTAGTCAACCTCTTGAGACCAAACCAAAATGAAGATTAATTCTTCCTGATCAAAGTCGAGAGTCTTTTAAAGAAAAAGTTAGCAGTGTGGAAATTAAACTCGGCTTCATACCACAGAAAATATGTGTCAACCATTGTTAGCAACTACAGATAAACGAATTTAATTACACCTTAAGATCATCAATTAAAACTAGCAGGAAATTTTTTTAAAGATAATAATTAAAACTACCAAGAAAAAGTTAAATTTAGTCTTGTCATTTCTTTAGTTAAAATTTATTTGTCAACCACATAGAGCAAAAACCTATGTTTGCAGATTAAACAAAACCAAATCAACCAAAGGTCAAACATGTTATCATTCCCTCACCCCACTAAATCCATATGAAAAAGATTGAATTTAAACAATCATTACGCATGTGCTAATTAGCTAGGTCAGAAAATGTAGTTTGCTGCTCATTTGCAAGAGTTATTTCTCTTTTCCTTTCAGATCAATTTATTCTTTAACACATTATCACTGAGAATCAGTAAACATATTAGCGAGTACTGGAATTCTACGAATATGTATATTAACCTTTGATTAACATATTGATATCAAGTTCAGAAACAAAATCGCCATAGCAATTATTTCTTATACATAAGAAATTCATTAATTTAAGAATTATCGAGCAAGGGTCAAAGTAATACCTAGGTGATGTAACGGCGAATCATCCTGGTTAAGGGCGAAGGCGAGTTTTCAGAAAAGGGGCAGCAACTTCCTAGCAAACAACAACCGACTTCTCGTTGGGAGCTCCACCGTTGTAGGCCTCCGCTGTCGAAAACCCCCCGCCGTTGAAGACCTGCGCTTAAGGGTTTCTTATTAGCCTGGTGAAAGGGTCGAAAAGGTGAAAGGGTTTGGCGGAAAAAAAATATGTCTTGTGACTTGTGAGGGTAAACACTTATTCCAAAAAAAGACTTAAGTTTTTGGTGAGATTTTTTTCACTTTCCCGCTGTTAGCTTTGGGGGGACAAAAAAATTTCAAGCTTTGGACATTAAAGTTTTGGAGATAAATTTTTTTTCACTTTCCAGCTGTTAGCTTTGGGGAGACAAAAAATTTTCATTAAAAGTTTAAAATATTCAACAAATGATAAATAGAAAATTCAACACATATTTGATTAATTAATGAAAGAAATTATTAAGATTTGAAATATAATATTACTTTTAGTCTTAAAAAAAACATATAATATGATTTTAGAATTTCAAAAAGTAATATATTTTGGTTTTATAGTATATTAAATAATTACTGGGAATAAAAAAAAAAGTCAAATCTTTATAAGACACTATTTAAGAATTTAATTATATTTTATAGCAAAAAATATCAAAACTACGTAGTTTTGATATATTATTTACTACGATAGTGGTGTCGTAGTTAATAAGTGTCCTATTCGTTAATTATTTACTACATACAGTAAATTGTAGTAAATAACTATCTTTTATTACGATCAAATGATCGTAGTTAAAAATTTTGTAGTAACAAGTCATTCTTTTTGTAGTGTGATCACGAAAATCGGAAGCTTAACCCGCAACAGACAGACAGACAGATATATTTCATGCATATCGTACTTAGCTATCGTATGTACATATCACGCAGACTGACCTCAAAATCATAACAAAATCAAAGCTAAGCTTACATAGGCTTATACATAACTTCATACTTTCAAACTTATAGCAAAGCCAACAAAATACGTAGCTTACGCATATCTACATACACATAAAGGCTTATAAGTCGCATGCATTCGAAAACCGGCACATTTCATTAGGGTATAACTATATCCTAACCTCACCTGGCACCAAACACAGCCGAAGACACAGCAGATGGTTCACCCCGGAACCTGCACGACCACAAGTCACCACCCCGGGTGCACCTGTTCCAACTGGACACATAAAACACAACACACGACTCAGACTCAAACTTAAACAACCCCATAGAGACGCACGGCAAATGCAATCACACAAGCAGGGATCAAATGCCTAGCAATTATTTGCAGAAGAAACATTACATAATTTAATCAAATCATATTATTCATTTATCACATAAAAAATTCATGGATTGTATAACAAATTTAATTAACGAAGTTTACTTAATTCATTTCATGCAATTTCACATAGCACCTATCATACCAATTGACACATATTAATAAATCAAATAAATTATAATAGTATGCTTCCTAATTCATACAAATTTCACGAGGTTACAAATCAAATTCTAACCCTACTAAATTCATACAATTCATATTTTACATATTCAATTCATGTATTACATATTAGATTTAATTACTAAGGTTTACCAATTCAAATTAAACAATTCATACTTTTCCAGAAATTACACAAACACCCCCTCTTAAATTAAACAATTATCATTCAACAAACCAGAATCAAATTGCAAATCAAGACGTTCAAATATATCAAATTATATTTCATACAATCATTTAATATACATTGAAGTACACTTCGATCGGCAAATCAAGTATATCGCGTTAAAATCACAATTAGAACAAATAATTAAATATTCACAATTATACAAATAAATTCACAGAAAATAAACCGAGTGTCCGATTAACGAACGGAAAACGGCAACGGACTCACCATAACGAGACGGACATTCTGTTCGAAGCGCGCTGGATCGCCGCCGTCGGAACAGTGGCGGGCCGCAGCTCGGCCGCCGCCGGAGCGTGCCAGAAAAAGCCCAAAAAATCATCCGTGCAAGTACTCCTCGTACTCGTTCCAATTCCTCAACCAATTTCTGCAAATTCCAAGCCAATTGTCTCCAATTTCAAATCCAAGAATACGAAAACCCTAAGATCTTCAAACTTCAATTACTTCCAAACCGGTGAACCAAAATGAGATCCGAAAGAGGCATCGGCTTACCCGTGACGAGCTTTACGAAAGCCCTAAGCTTTCTCGCAGGAAAAATCCCTGGAGGTGGCACCGCCGTTGTGCCACCGCGATCCGCAACCAAACGGCCAAATCAGGAGTCGCGTGATCAATGGCCGATAGTTCTCGTCGTTCCGAACAACTTTCGTGAAGAGCCCGAGGCCAAAAGATTACCGACAGAGGGCCCCGTTGGCCGCCGAAGTTTCTGCCGCCTCCCACGTCACCAGAACCACCACCTACGGCCAAAGTTGGGTGAAATCGATGCCGGAAGTGAACTCGGGATAGTCGATAACCTTGGAGAACACTAACCTTCGTCGAAAAAGACCACTCGAGCGGCGGAATCTCCCCCGCTACAGTGCCGTACGCCGCCGCCGCGAGCTTCAGACGGCCCGTGGGGCTCTACCGCGGCCCGGATGGCCGTGCTGCCAACGTCTAAGGCTACGCCGGGACGTCGTCATCATGGGTCTGGGGCACTTGTCGCCGGAATCCCACCAGAAACCGCCGCAAGGGGCGGCGAAGTGGCGATGGTCCGTCCCCTTTTCTGCCGCGACTGAAAATTGCTGAAACGGGCCTCCTCCGCTCGTCCGTTGGTCGAGATCTTGGTATGATTGTGACCGCGTCGTCGAGCTTTTCGAAATGGACTATTGGATCGTCGAATTCCGTCGAGAAACGAGCGAGTTTGAGTAGTGTGTGAAAACACACCATGAGTGTGTGTGAATAGTGACTGAATCGCGGGAGAAGAGAGAGAGAGCTGGGTCTGCTGCGTTTGGCACGAAAAGCGAGAATCCGGGTATATATCTTGGGTCCTCGTACACGAAAACAGTCGGAAGAAGGGGTTAACGACGTCAGAATTGGGCAAACTCAGAGTTTACGGACTCGTCTCGATGCCCCGAACGCGTTGAAGGGGTCAAAATGGTCAAAATCTCGTTCGAACGATAAATGATCGAAAAACCCCTAAAAAGAGAAAATTATAAAGGGGCCCCTAAACTCTAAAAGAGTTCAAAATAGGGCCACGCACAACACAAAATCACATAATTGAACACGTAAAGGGTTGAAACGTGACGTACCTTATAAATCGGACGAGCGGGATGTTACAAACTCCCCTCGTTCAAAAGGACCTGTCCTCAGGTCCTAAGGTCGGATCTTGAACGAGGCTAAAACGAGTTCCACTTCAATCTTCCGCTGCGCAACTCTGATCTACGCGAACTGCAAACTCCTCAGGATACTACTCCCTCAGTTAGTATCAACTCCCTTCATAGTGCCTCGCTGTCACTGAGGTTCCGCTGAGCACTTGACCGTTGGTCACTTCAAACTCATTCGGTCACCACTAGGCCACTGCACCCGAAGCTCGATACTGTCGCATCTTCGTTGCTTGCAGACTGTCGGCAGGCCACGCGTAACACAACTATGACAAACAAGAGAGAATCCCATCTCTCAACACACAAGAGAGAGAACCCCGTCTCTCGGCACACAAAAGAGAAAACCCCGTTTCTCAAAACACAAGAGAGAGAACCCCGTCTCTCAAGCACAGAACTGGGAGAACCCCGTCTCTCAACCTAAGTCTGACAGATTCCACACCTCCCAGACAATCTAGTTTGAGAAAATCCGAGGGAATCCAGCATCCCTCGAATACCTAAGAACAAGAGAATCTAACATCTCTCGTTCACAAAACTCAGAAAGAATCCAACATCTTTCTATCACGCAATATAGAGAGAATCCAGCATCTATCTAACACACAAGTAGGAAGAGTCAACATCCCCCTAGCACATAAATAGAGAGAATCAAATCTCCCTTTCACTCAAGCACACAACCAGAGTCAGAAATCCTAACAATCAACAAGTATCACAATGGTCAGATATATCACGCAGTATAAAAAATTAATCAAATAAAGAATGCATGTATGCTCGTGTCATGGATGCTTAGCGTACCGTTCACCGTAGTATTGGAAGTCTTGACCATAAAGTTGTGGTGAGACCATGGAAGGTGATTAAATTTTTGCTGAAGCAGCCCTGTAGTTAAAACACTATGTTGGAATTTACGAATTGAATGTTTGGAATTTGGGGACAGGTTAGGACAGGTGCTTGGATTAGTTGAACCCGTCTTGATTGTATGATTATTCGGGACAGGTTTCTAGGGCCAGTTGAACCCGTTTTATTGTGTAATTTTTCGGGACAGGATAGGACAGGTTTGCTGGATTAGTTGAACCCGTGTAGTTCATCTTATACTTATAATGCGCGGTATGTTTGAAGTATGAAAAGTTTTTGGAAAGTTGGCTTTTCGCATTGCTTCCGCTGTCATGTTTTGCATCTTTTCATTCGTACAGGGTTAGGTACCGCCTAGCTAGTGGGTGCGTTCTTCGTTTGTCCCCCGTTCGCTATGACTTGGTGCGTGTGCGGACTCTCCATTTCGTACACGTGTTGGGTCTTAGTGCAGGGGTCTGATTCCCCACCGCTTGGGGTGTTACATCTTAAGTGGTATCAGAGCTACCAGGTTCAGAATCGGTGCTCTGGAGTCGTGTCGTGTCAGTCTAGGTCGTACGGCATAGGAATATGTGCGCATTGCATAAGGGTTAAGAATGCAAATGTAATGTGGCATTTAAGTCATCTAAGGGCCAGAATGCAAATATATAATTTTCTCCAAAATTCCTTCACCATTTTCGTTTGCTATTCACGATCTTCTGCTTTGCTCCCTAAACATGATAATTCAACTTGAATCTGAAAAATGAGCTCAATCCAAAGCTACTAGTTCGATTTGAATTATCGAAATGATCTTCTTCTTTTACTTGAATTTGCTTCCCAATTAACTAAGTCTCAATTTAACAACACACCTGAATCTTGAATAATTAGTACCCCAATCTCCCTTCACCTGGCTTTCGAATAAAATATAAATGTCCACGCTTGATTCTTTTATTCCGGATCTCATCCTTTGAATCATAACTCGATAAACTTGTCTTCGAACTTTTTCATACTTGATCCTTAATCTAAAATTCCTTGGTAGCACTTTCTGTGAATTGATGATCCAAGTTGGTAATTCTTAAATTTAGATGCTTCTACTTGTTGCTCCATATCTTCCAATTCAACCACATCATAGTCGACAATCCTTAAAGCCCTTTCCCCGAGAATATCCCCTTTTTCCTTATTATTAGACTCCCGGTTAGGCATCTTCGAAACTGTTTTTTCTTCCAACCCCTCGAATCACTCGCTAACGGCAATTCGGTTATTCTCCCTAGTCTAGTACTTTGCCTTTCCTGACTGCTTTCATTTACCGCTCCCTATCTTTCAATGTTTTTTCTCAACACGACAATTCATCTTGAATCAGAAAATAACCTTTTCTTACCCGAATGTAGAATCCCGAACATGTTGGTTTTCCATAACTGGTGGTTCGATCTTTCTGACTGTCGTGTGAGGAATTTGAATCCAATTGGTTTGAACCCAGATGTAATTCCCAACTTGTACTTTGATCGAAAATACTTAATTGCCTTTCCTTCCACGCCCTGATTTTGGCCTTAACTTACACACCCTTCTCAAATCCCATCGTAGCCTAAAATTATCGAGCAATTGGTCGTGGTTTGATATTCTTTCCACAACCTGTAACTCACAACCTTCTTTGAAATAAATGCATGTGGGTAAGGCGTGCTCATGTCACATAATGATCACATAATTAATGCTCGCAACGAAAATTTAATATAAATGCAACAAGTAGTTTATCAATGTTTAAAATAAAACACGTTAAGCACATAATTTCAAATAATTCAAGATCAGTTATTTAACAATAAATAGCAGAAATCAATGCAAAGCACAGGTTGTCACGTAATCTTATTAATTCAGAGAATTCAAATAGATTCAAATAATATGCAAGACTTCCAATTAACAATTAATTCCTATGCCGTTCGACCTAGACTCGACACGACACGACACTAGAACCTCGGTTTTGCAACCGGCCTCTGATACCACATTAGATGTAGCACCCCTATACGTAGAGATACCACACCCCCGCACTATAGGCCGATCCAAATACAAAATGGACAATCCGTACATGAACTAACCTATAGCGAACGGGTGACAAATAAAAGAAAGGACGAGCTAGGCGGGACTATACCCCAACGCAATACAAAACCAAGACATAAAAGTTGAAAGCGGAAGCAGTAATTCGTAAATACATATAGGTACCATATTTACATCAACGATATAAATACTAATAGATACCAACAAATATCAATACATTATCATCTCTTATATATCATACAAGCAAAAGTCCCCGAATATACCAAGAACTATAACGTACTAACTCAGGTCATGACAAAAGCAAGATCATGGAAATGTGTGAAGTGCTAGACCTGGTTGAATGACAAGACACGACTCAGACTCCCGCCTAGCACACGACCGCAACAACCTGAAAGGTGGGGTGTCAGTCCATGGAAGACTGAGTGAGGGGCATAAATATATATATTAGCGCAATTAACATGCAAGTTATAACCTCGGGTAAGGTTTTATAATTAAAAGTATTATAAGTTCATAATAATAGAGAACTCGCCCGAGATTACAACTGTCAACATTAAATACTTGAATCATTTTCATGCATTCAATACGTGCAATACGTGGCCCGGCGAGTGAGGGCATTTGTCCAACCTTACTCCAACTGTATATAATACATGCATGCTTTGTTAATCAATACGTGATCATGCAATTCCCTTATCGTGCAATCGTGCAGGTGTAATCAGGCAATACAATCAATACATGCAATCATGACAATAACCCGAGGACAATCCGCGATGCCGGACCTGTCCCCAGTCTCCTTCTCCCTCCGGTGATGGTGGGATTGCAAGGCCCCACCATCCAATCTCATTGAGCAGAGGGTACATGAATCCCTAAGCCCGGAGCTCCTTCCTCCACTAATCTCCTAGTGGATTCAGGGGTGACCCCAAATGTGGTGAGGATAATGTTTGAGTTACCCGTCAGCCCATGCTTTCCCGGTTGGCTCAAACCACTACCCTCGGGCCCAACGTGACATGCTTTACTCGCCAAAACCCGATCAATCAATCAATCACGATACATGACTTGCTTGCAATTGTGCATAAGTTTAGAAATAAGTATATATATACATTTTGGCTTAAAATCCACATAAAGGTTATACGGGTTCTATATACTAACAATTAAACCTCACCTTTACCGACAAAAGACAAGTAGGGCACGGCCTACGGGGCTTGCTCCTCATCCGTACGAAGCTGGTCTGTGCAAAATAGACGTGTACACGTGAGACATGACTCTAAATAGACCAAATATGACGAACGGAGAAAATGCAACGAGATGACGTGCAAGTCACAATGTGGTATGAAAACATCTTGTTACAGTACATCTTCAATCATATAATAGCAATTCGGGGTCAAAGAAGTCGTTGGATCGAGGGGCTAAAAATGTAATTTTATGCAGAAACTTTTGTTCTGCAAATCAGGTGGGAACGGCCGTTCCGGCTTCCCTTTGTAAATGGGAACGGTCGTTCCCATAAACCCCAAAATCGCGCGAACGATTTTAAAACAAAAGCGCGCCTTTTGGCTGGGAACGGCCCTTCTGGCACCAAGGCCAAAATGGGAACGACCGTTCCCATGCTCGGCTGCCTACTTTCATTTGAAAAAGGTGGGAACGCCCGTTCCCACAATGCCCTGAGGCTGGAAACGGTCGTTCCCAGTTTTTGCAACTGGAAAGAACAGAGCAAAACAGAGCATGGCTACGGGAATGAACAACAACAACAACAAATTCTAATTTTTGATCAACCAAGCTATGATTTTCTGGAAATATGATGTACTTATGCTCAAAGAATGATAAAAGCACACTTAACCACATAAAACATGAAATATCATCAAGATTTCAAGGTTTCAAGTTCATGCTCATAAGGATAATTCAAGCTCAAATTTCCAATAATTCCATGAATACATCATGCCATCTTTCAAGAAATGATCTCCTAATCATGCTTCCATCTACAATTAATTCATCTAGCATATAATTCTCAAACCCTAGCTCATACATATATGATCAAGGCTCATCTACTCATGCACAACCAACCTTGGAAATGAAAGAAATGAAGAAGATGGATGAGGATGATGATCAAGCTTCCCAAACTTGGATTAACACTTGAAATTCTTGATGAAATGGATGAAAATCACTTCTTTCCCTTTTCTTCTTAATACCGAGAGAGAGAGGATGAGGATGTTGGTGAATTTTGATGATAAAATGATCAAGGAAGCATATGGAAGCAATATACCGTGATTCATTTCTTGGAAATGTGTGAAATGGTCAAATTGCTAATTAATCCTCCAAGAACTCAAGTCATGCAATTGAGGATATATAATTTTGAAATATGATCACTTAGGTCCTTGAAAGATCATGCAATTAAGTCCCTAAAGGTTAGGAAGAAAATCAAGTAGGGACAATTTCGTAATTAAATCATACTCGGTGAATATTTTACGAAATGAATATTTTTGAGTCATGAAAGAAATTCTCAATTTGATATAAATTGATAAAATTTCATGAAAGTATTATAAAATATAATTTATAAAATTATTTTAGACATAAGATACTAATAAATAAAAACCGGGGCGTTACACTACCCACACACACCTACATATATATAGAGCACAACACGTAGAAGAAGCAACGTTCGTGAACCCGGGGTTAGTTTTTGCACGCCAAAATAGTTTCCCGTGATAGTAAATATATAAAGGGTGACTTAAAACCAAACAAATAAATCTTAACTCAAATGTTTCTTAACGTATAAACTCAAATTCATGCAGACTTGGCACACATATCGGAGCATATTTTATTAACTTAAAAGTATGTCAAATTTTATCTTAATTTAAGAATCTACCCCCATTTCACGAACTTATGACAGATAAACGAAAAGCTCGGCGGGAACGAGCACACATCCAACCAACTCCTTCTTATCACACATAGACTTAAGCAGACGAAATCAAAAATACGCATACCTCCACTTACTCCGGTTGATGGGTGGGTTGTACATACCCAAACCATCCCCACTGATACGTTAGGGTAGTGAGTTTCGCGACACTCACTTCCCAAGGACTCCGTCCCCCACCTCCCTCCGAGTGGGTTTCGGGTTGACCCTATCGAAATGGAGAAGTGCACAGGGGTTGCAACCGGCGACCCCGCTGGTCGTCCCGGGCCTCCCACTACACACAACTCCAGGGCCCAAACTTACACTGATCACGAAAATCGGAAGCTTAACCCGCAACAAACAGACAGACAGACAGACAGATATATTTCATGCATATCGTACTTAGCTATCGTACGTACATATCACGCAGACTGACCTCAAAATCATAACAAAATCAAAGCTAAGCTTACATAGGCTTATACATAACTTCATACTTTCAATCTTATAGCAAAGCAACAAAATACATATCTTACACATATCTACATATACATAAAGGCTTATAACTCGCATGCATTCGAAAACCGGCACATTTCATTAGGGTATAACTATATCCTAACCTCACCTGGCACCAAACACAGCCGAAGACACAGCAGATGGTTCACCCCAGAACCTGCCACTACCAGAAAAACGCCCTATAGCAACGGATTTAGCAACGAATTATTAGCAAAGGATATTAATTCAAATTAATAAATTAAAAAATTCATTTACGGGGCCCGGATCACCCCACCTAACCGAGCCGACCCCCAAACGAGCCCGCACGAGCTGAGCCCCAACGGAGCGCATGAGAGACGAGCCCCAACCGAGCTCCACGCGAGCCAACACATTAAATCCACATATTCGTGTTGAGTAGGAATTAAACCCTGGACCTCATGTGAAGAAGGTTTGTAACACCCGAGCGCAAGGTGTCACATCCCCCGCACCGAGACCCGACACGAATATGAAATGGACGATCCATACCCGAGCCAAATCACGGTGAACGGGGACAAACACACACTCTAAGCTAGGCGGGCTAACCCTTAAAACCAAAAAAATAACATAAAACATTAAAACGGAAGCAATAAACGAGCATATACCATATATATATATATGTACCCTGAGCATCCAAGCTCCAAAAATCATTCATATACATCAACAATTGCCATCACGGCCCAAAGCATGTACGCTCCACATCACTATACATATACAATGATCGAAATAAAAGTATGCAAGTGTAAGACTCAAAATACAGAGCTAGAGACGAATGCAAGACCTAGGACTCGTATTCCTGCCTAGCTCCCTCAACACCTGCACAAAAACAACTGAAAACCAAACGGGTTCAGTCCAAAAGGGACTGGTGGGTATAAAACAGGGTATAAATAGAATATATGACGGTAATTAAACAATTACATGCAAGCTATAATCCCAAGTGAGGTTTTTGAAGAATTTCCCAAGTGGGTGAACATAAATTATCAAAAGGGATTATAACGAATCATTAACATTAGGTCATTAGTGGCCCGGCCAGTGGGAGTGCATTATCTCCAACCAACACCTTGTGTAAACCATTTAAACATTCATTCATTCTTTTCATGCAATCAATCTTTTGTGCACATTCATTAACATTTACACCTTCTTCCTCCGGGTTGGTGGTGGGTTTGCAAGGCCCGACCACCCATTCATTGACCAAAAGGGGTTACATGACTCCCCAGATGGCGCTCAGCGTCCATTCCTCGCTAACTCCTAACGAGGTCCGGTTACGCCGTTCATTGGTGGAACTAGTGTGAGGGATCACCGTCGGCCCGTGCCTCCCCGGATAGCCACTCACACTAAGTCCCTAGGCCCCAATCGTGTATAACATTCATTCATTCTTGCCAAAACATTAGGTAGGGTTCAAGAAATAAGGGCTTTACGTTTGCAATCATTAACTCGATAAAAGACTCAATATATATATATATATCATTTTACTTTGGCTTAAAACTTTTCACATAGGGAGATATATAGGGTCGTTTTATCTAAGTAGAAGAGATACCCACCTTAAATCGTCAAAAGAAGAAAGCACGAGCCTAACTGACCGGCCTCGTCTCCAAGTAGATCAAAATCTGTGCAAGAACGGTGAAGTGAGACTCAATATAACCAAATAAGACGCTCGGCAATGCAATGATCATGGTATGAACATATAAAAGATAAAATTATGCTATGAGAATGTTCATGAGCACTATTAAGAAATCAAATCATATGATCAAGTCATTCAATCAATCGTTCAATTCATTCGAACTCATAATTCCACACTTTCAAACACATTGATTCAACAACTTCATATAGAATTGAAGCACAAGTTAAATCGCATTCAAATTAGAAACAAACAATTACATATATTCAACTAAATCAAATAACATTTAACACATATCCAATATATATATAAAACACATGCATGTACAGTAGCATGCAAAGAAAATGCATGAAAAACAGAGGGTGACACGCCCGTGTCACCTCAATACACTAAGCCGTGATATCCCCGTGTCACGGTACAGCGGACAATCATGCATGAAAATAAGGTGACACGCCCGTGTCACAAAAACAAAGCAAACCGTGACACCCCCGTGTCACGGTACAGAAAATCAGCCCAACCAAGCATGCACCCCCGTGTCACGCTGAAGAGAAGAAAAGTGACACGCCCGTGTCACTGTGCGTAACAGAAAAAAAAATAGGGCATCAACGTGACAGCAACAACAACCAACCCAAAACGCCAAATTCAACCAACAAAGGCAACCCAAAACTTGAAGAAACATGTGACCATACTTAAAGCACAATAAAATCAAGCATATATTCCTATATCATGCATTGATCATCAAGATTTCATCAATTAAAACCCATATACTCATTCATGCTTCCAAGTCCAAACTTCACAAGTTAAAAGCATACAACTTAAGCTTAAAGTTCCTAAACATATTTCCAACAACAATTACACACATTAAACAACATATAGGCAAGCCCTATCTATCACATAAATCCAAGAAATTCATCAAAGTTCCATAAATACCTCAAATGAAGGAAATGAGAGAAGAGAAGAAGAGATGATGTTGATGATGCTTCTATGATCTCAAATCCCACAAAAAAAATGAAGCTTGAAAGAAGAAATCTCCCACCACTTTGGCAAGGGTTTGATTGGTTGGCTTGGGAGCAAGAACAAAGATGTGTATGTAATGTATGTATGAATGAGGGAGATGCATTACATAATATGCTGCTATGAATCAAGAAGAAGTGGCCAAAATTGCTATTAAGTCCTCCAATTTAATAAGTTATGCAAGTGAAACCCCAAGCTTGAAATGTAATCAACTAAGTCCAAGCAATTAGGTCCTCAAGGTTTCATGAAATGATCAAATAATGTCACAACGAAATTAAGTCAAGTTCGGGAAATTAATTCATGTTGCAATCAAGTTCAATTTATGCAATAAATATCAAGTTGTAAAGAACTCACAAAATATTTAACATTAAATTACTCACACAATTAACAATTAGATAAATATATAAGTATACTAACAACAATAAAATAAGGTAAATAACATTTAGTGCATTTAAAATAAAATTACCATATAAACACGAAAAATAATATTTTGCGCAATTAGGTAAACAATTACGTCATACCTGTACGGCCGAAATATCGGGGCGTCACAACCTCTCCCCCTTAAAAGAATCCGTCCTCGGATTCGTTGATCACTCGGAAACAACTCGGGATGAAATCTCTTCATCTTATCCTCCGTCTCCCATGTAGCCTCTTCCGTTTTATCACTTCTCCATAAGACTTTAACTAATGGGATCTGCCGATTTCGAATCTCTTGAAATTTACGATCCAAAATCTTAATCGGCTTCTGAACGAAGGTGAGATTCGGTTCTAACTCCATTTCCCCAACAGGAATTACATCCGATTCATCCGGATAATATTTCCGAAGCTGAGACACATGAAATACATTATGAATTCCGGTCAAACTCGGGGGTAGGTCCAAACGGTAGGCCGTATCTCCAATTTTCTCCAAAATCTCATACGGTCCTAGAAACCGAGGATTCAATTTCCCTCCTTTTCCAATCCTCGAGAATCCCTTACGAGGTGAGGCTTTCAAGAAGACCCTATCACCAACCTCAAACTGAAGATCTTTCCTTCGGTGATCGGCATAGCTTTTCTGTCTGTCCTGGGCTGCTTTCATCCGTTGTCTGATTATTTGAACCTTATCAATTGCCTTTTGCACGGCCTTAGAGGGTTTTTCCTTATTCTCTCCTCGTTTCACACCCTCTTGCTTCGTCCAATTCTATTCTTCCAGATCAAAAAACAAAGGTGACCTGCATTTCCGTCCGTAGAGAGCCTCATATGGAGCCATTTCTATCGATGCTTGGAAGCTGTTGTTATAGGCAAATTCAATCAAAGGCAATTGTTCGTTCCACGAACTCGAAAAATCCAATGCACATGCTTTCAACATATCCTCCAAATATTTAATTAATCTCTCTGATTGCCTGTCTGTCTGAGGATGGAAAGTTGTGCTGAATTGAAGCCTTGTGTCCAGATTCCTTTGCAATTCTTGCCAAAATCTAGAAGTAAACCTCGGATCCCGATCTGATACAGTGCTAACCGGTACTCCATGAAGTCGGACGATTTCATCAACATACTTCTTAGCCAATTTAGGTACCTTATCCGACATCCGAACAGCAAGAAAATGTGCCGATTTCGTCAGTCGATCCACTATTACCCAAATTCCATCTAAACCACCTTTCACTCGTGGAAGACCCGAAACGAAATCCATCGCCACTTGCTGCCATTTCCATTCTGGAATCGGTAACAGTTGCAGTAGCCCCGATGGCTTCTGATGCTCTGCTTTCACCACTTGGCAAGTCAAACAATGTCTCACGAAGTCGATCACATCCCGCTTAAGTCCATTCCACCAATAAAACTTCTTTAAGTCCTTATACATCTTATTTCCCCCGGGATGTATCGAATACCCTGACCGATGAGCTTCTTCCAAAATCAACCGTCTCAACTCTTCCGGAACCACCACTCTGTTCTTAAACCTTAGAAGTCCGGTGTCATCAAATCCGAACGGACTCTCTGAATCATTTCTAGCTTTCTGCACTAATCTCTGAACCTCGGAATCCACTTTCTGAGCTTCAAACAATCTCTGCTGAAGATCCGGTTGAACGGTAATATTCCGAATAGTAGCTCTTAGCTTGAAGGACTCAGATTCATCTATAGTTTCCACTTTAACACTTGACAGGCTAGCTTTCCTACTAAGCGCATCCGTGACCACGTTGGCCTTTTCTGGATGGTATCGAATCGTACACTCATAATCCGCCAACATCTCCATCCAACGCCTCTATCTCTTGTTTAATTCCTTTTGCGAAAACAAATACTGGAGACTCTTATGGTCGGAAAAGATCTCAAAAGAAACTCCGTAAAGATAGTGTCTCCACTTTCCCAAAGCGAAGATCACTGCTGCAAGCTCGAGATCGTGAGTGGGATAATTCTGTTCATGATCTTTCAATTTCCTTGAGGCATAAGCTATCACCTTACCATTCTGCATCAAAACACACCCCAACCCTTCTTTCGAGGCGTCCGTATAAACCATGTATCCTTCAGTGCCCTCGGGAAGTGCTAATACCGGTGCAGTGGTTAATTTTTCCTTCAAGAGTTGAAAACTCGCTGCGCATGCCTCGTCCCACTCAAATTTAGCTTCCTTCTTAGTCAATCATGTTAATGGACCAGCGATCTTCGAAAAATCCTTCACAAACCTTCGGTAATAACCTGCCAATCCCGAGAAACTTCTAACCTCGGAAGCATTTTTTGGACTCTGCCACTGAATAACCGTCTCGATCTTTGAAGGATCCATTTCCAAACCCTTACTCGAAATAATATGGCCTCGAAAAGCAACCCGGTCGATCCAAAACTCACACTTACTAAACTTCGCATACAACCGGTGCTCTCTCAACGTCTCCAATACCAAGTCGAGATGCCTAACATGATCTTCCGGAGTCTTTGAATACACAAGAATGTCATCAATGAAGATTACGACGAATTTATCTAAATACGGCCGAAAAATCCGATGCATCATGTCCATGAATGCTGCAGGGGCATTTGTCAAACCAAACGGCATCACTACGAACTAATAATGCCCATATCGGGTATTAAATCCTGTCTTAGGTATATCCTCTTCCCGGATTTTCAACTGGTAGTAGCCTTGCCCTAAATCCAATTTTGAATAAACCTTTGAACCTTGCAACATATCCCTAAATCCAATTTTGAATAAACCTTTGAACCTTGCAACATATCAAATAAGTCCTCAATGTGGGGCAACGGGTACTTATTCTTGATAGTCATCCGATTAAGCTCCCGGTAATCTACACACATTCTCAACGTCCCATCTTTCTTTTTGACAAAGAGAACCGGAGCACCCCACGGAGATGAACTCGGTCGGATATATCCACTCTTAAGTAATTCCTCGAGTTGAATCTTCAACTCTTTCAACTCTACCGGAGCCATTCTATAAGGAGTCTTGGAGTAAGGTTCTGATCCCGGATATAAATCAATAACAAATTCAATCTCCCGATCCGGTGGTAGAGAACCCAAATTTTCTGGAAATACGTCGGGATATTCCTTTACCACGGCCGTCTCCTCAAAACTTGATTGATCCTTTGGTTTGTTAAGGAGATAAGCGATAAATCCCATGGATCCTTCCTTCACCAACTTGCGAGCTTCCATAAACGATAAGAGTGGTACATTCTTCGACCCAACTTCTCCAATCAACTCTTAACCCAATTTAATCTTCTTCTTAAAACAATCAACTTCGGCCCGGTGCCGGTATAACCAATCCATCCCGAAGATTACCCCATACTTCTTCATAGGCATCACAATGAAATCTGCCGGATAATCTTTCCCTTCTATCAAAACTGAACAACCCCTGACAACCCAATCTGTCTGCAAACTACCTCCAAGAGGCGAACTTACATAATAACAGGAATTTGAACAAGTAACAGGTAGGCACAGAAAGGCACATAGATCAGAATATATAAAAGAATGCGTGGCACCCGGATCGAACAACACATGAATGCTCGTCTTATGAATGCAAACGGTACCTTCCACCACGGCGTTTGGATCAGCTTCAACTTTCTGCTCCTCACCCTCAAGGGCATAAGCTCGTGCCTGAACCATCGGTCTCTGAGCCCCAGCTTGATATCCTGGAGTCTTATCCGGGCATGCAAACGCCATATGATCTCCTTTCCCGCAAATCAAACATAACTTCAATCTTTTTCGGCAGTTGTTATAAGAATGAGTTGGCCATCCACAATAAGTACATGGAGGCTGATCATTGCGAGATCCCTTAGGAACCGGTGGAGCCTGAGGTGGTCGTGGAACGGGTGCAATCGGACCTCCTACTCTAGGCTTCTTGAAAGGCCCTTTTTGTGGTGGAGTTGGTACATTCATCGGCCTCTTTCCTTTGTTAAATCCCGATCCGAATCCTGATCCTTGTCCTTGGCGATAAGCTGGCCTTCTCGCATTCACAGAATCTTCAACCTTCAAGGCTTTTGAACACTACAAGAAAACAGCCGAAATCCGAGGGAAATTTCTGAGGGAAAAATTCCCTCGGAATTCCCTCGGAAATTCCGAGGGAATTCCGAGGGATTTCCGAGGGACTATTTCCCTCGAAAATTTCCGAGGGACTTCCGAGGGAATTCCGACGGAATTCGCCAAATTAATTTCCGAGGGAAAATTCCCTCGGAAATCCCTCGGAAATGTTAGCGCCAACGTTAGCCGCCAAGTTTTCCGAGGGATTTCTGAGGGAAAATTCCCTCGGAAAATTAAATTTTAATTAATTTTTAAATTAGAACTATTTTCCGAGGGCATTTCCTAGGGAATTTTCCCTCGGAAAATAAAAAATTATTAATTTTTAAACTAAAATTAGTTTCCGAGGGAATTTCCGAGGGAAAATTCCCTCGGAAAATTAATACATAAATAATTTTAAAATTGAAACTAGTTTCCGAGGGATTTTCGAGGGAATTATTCCCTCGGAAATGTTCTAATATTAATTTTTGAATTTTTCGAGGGAATTTTCTCTCGGGAATTCCCTCGGAAACTAATTTTAGTTTAAAAATTAATAGTTTTTTTAAAAGAATGATTTTGCCTCATTCCTTTTTTTTTATTTATTTATCCTAATTTCCGAGGGAATTCCAAGGGATTTCCGAGGGAAAGTGGAAATTCCCTCGGAAATCCCTCGGAATTCCCTCGGAAATTGCCATAATTATTTTTAAAATTAAAGAATTATTACAATTTATTAATTTTAACTATAGTCAATGATAATTATATGTATTATTAGTGAATTAAATTAGGTAATGATAGGTATTAAATTAGTAATTGCTAGTTATACATATGTGATTAAACTTTCGATAAATATTTCCAATGATATCATTGTAGATGTTCATGTTCGTTTAAGTGGAGATCGAATTTTGTATTCAAATATTTGAGCGACATCAATTTTTTCTTATTTAATTCTTTTATAAACCAAACATTGTATTATTCAATTGAATTTTTAAAAGAACGATTTTCCCTCATTCCTTTTTTTTTTTTTTTTTATTTATCCTAATTTCCGAGGGAATTCCGAGGGATTTCCGAGGGAAAGTGGAAATTCCCTCGGAAATCCCTCGGAATTCCCTCGGAAATTGCCATAATTATTTTTAAAATTAAAGAATTATTATAATTTATTAATTTTAACTATAGTCAATGATAATTATATGTATTATTAGTGAATTAAATTAGGTAATGATAGGTATTAAATTAGTAATTGCTAGTTATACATATGTGATTAAACTTTCGATAAATATTTCCAACGATATCATTGTAGATGTTCATGTTCGTTTAAGTGGAGATTGAATTTTGTATTCAAATATTTGAGCGACATCAATTTTTTCTTATTTAATTCATTTATAAACCAAACATTGTATTATTCAATTGAATTTTTAAAAGAACGATTTTCCCTCATTCTTTTTTTTTTTTTTTTTTTATTTATCCTAATTTCCGAGGGAATTCCGAGGGATTTCCGAGGGAAAGTGGAAATTCCCTCGGAAATCCCTCGGAAATTGTCATAATTATTTTTAAAATTAAAGAATTATTATAATTTATTAAATTTAACTATAGTCAATGATAATTATATGTATTATTAGTGAATTAAATTAGGTAATGATAGGTATTAAATTAGTAATTGCTAGTTATACATATGTGATTAAACTTTCGATAAATATTTCCAACGATATCATTGTAGATGTTCATGTTCGTTTAAGTGGAGATCGAATTTTGTATTCAAATATTTGAGCGACATCAATTTTTTCTTATTTAATTCATTTATAAACCAAACATTGTATTATTCAACTGAATTTTTAAAAGAACGATTTTCCCTCATTCCTTTTTTTTTTATTTATTTTTTATCCTAATTTCCGAGGGAATTCCGAGGGATTTCCGAGGGAAAGTTGAAATTCCCTCGGAAATCCCTCGGAATTCCCTCGGAAATTGCCATAATTATTTTTAAAATTAAAGAATTATTACAATTTATTAATTTTAACTATAGTCAATGATAATTATATGTATTATTAGTGAATTAAATTAGGTAATGATAGGTATTAAATTAGTAATTGCTAGTTATACTTATGTGATTAAACTTTCGATAAATATTTCCAACGATATCATTGTAGATGTTCATGTTCGTTTAAGTGGAGATCGAATTTTGTATTCAAATATTTGAGCGACATCAATTTTTTCTTATTTAATTCATTTATAAACCAAACATTATATTATTCAATTGAATTTTTAAAGAATTATTATAAATTTGCTAAAATAAAATTTTCAAAACTATTAATACTGTGTCTTAAAATAAAAATTTCAAAACATTGTATTAAAATATAGTATTTCTTTTTTAAATTTTTTTCCCCAAATATCTTTATCGTGCATTGTAAAAACATTGATTTTGTACCCATTAACATTAATAAGTAGATAAATTCAAGGATAGAAATTAAAGGAGTTGTAGTTGATATGGCATAAAATGGCCGAGCCATGTGGCACGCCTTAGAGGAAGCCACGTGGACATCTCGCCACCTCAAGCGAACCGAGGTCCCCACGCCAACGGATCAGCGGATCGAACCTGATCCCCTACGCCATGACGGATCAAGTTCGATCCCTTATCTCGGTTGAGATCGATCCATCAAGGAACGACGAATCCCAAGGCTCACGGGATCGATCCGAGCCCACGCGCCTAGGTGATCGATCCGATCCCTTATCGATCCGATCCCACTCGCCCTTGGGGATCGATCCGATCCCCTACGCCTAAGGAACGACGGATCCGATCCCATACGCCCTAGGGGATCGATCCGATCCTTTAATCCGCAACGGACGGGCCATCCTTGTTCCTGCATGGGAACCACGCATGAAGCGTCCTTATCCCGCGCAAGGCTTGGGGTCGAACTCGACCCCACTAGCGAGTTCCTCACTACGGACATGCTTCATCACAACTCGCTTGACCCCGACCTCTCGGATCGAGCTCCTACGTCACCTGGCGACAAGATACCATAAAGCATCTTTGTCGGGACACGTGTAACTCCCCGGTTCACCAGGGCTAGACGCGCTACAGTGCATTTAATGCCCCCGGTACATGTCTACACCCAAAAGGGAAACAAAGTACACCCGACCCCAAGGCACCCGCTCAGGCGCCCGACAAACGACCCGATCGACTGCAGAGCATTTAATACGTAGTCGCGGTACACGCACCATTGTGTTAATTGCTCCTGACTATAAATACCAAGTCTTGAACAGTAGTTGGTAAGCAATTTAAGAGCATTTATTTCGCTTCTCAGCATTTAATTCTCTCTCTAAAAACCTTCCACTGACTTGAGCGTCGGAGTGCCAAACTTGGGTCCAACCCCAAGTCCCCAATTTGGCCTTTGAGCTCACGTGTGTTTCGAGTGTTTTCAGATCGATTAAAGAGCCCACGTCTACAAATTCTTGACTGATCGACCCGAGATTACCGTTTAGACCTCCAACTCAGCAAAACCATTTTCGAGCCGGATCAGTTTGGCGCCGTCTGTGGGAAACTACACTTCTCTCTACCTCGATCTTGAGTAAAACACTTCCCCTCTTTGCGATCATGGTGAACACTAGGAAGACCCGACAGGATGAGGACTTGGAGGAGGTCACCAAAGGCAGGCACGACATCTGGCTGACAAGTCTTGTCCAAACCCGATGTCTCGGTCGAATGATGAAATGGGCGGTGGAGCTAAGCGAGCATGACATCACTTTCCAACCTCGCCTCGCCCAACAAGCTCAGGTTCTGGCTGACTTTTTAGTCGAAAAGAACACGAAGCCCCCAAAGAACGCCCCCGATCCCTTGAGTTGGACAATGTACGTTGACGGCTCATCGACCTCCAAGGGGGGAGGGGTGGGGATATCACTAATCAGTTCGGATGGTACACAGTTCGATTTTGCCGTCCGCCTAGACTTCAAGGCCACCAATAACGAAGCAGAATACGAGGCACTCATCGCAGGACTAAAGTTCGCTGCAGAACATCGGGTCGACCGATTGGCCGTCGTGACCCACTCCCAGCTTGTCGCGGGTCAGGTCAACGGCACGTATGAAGCAAGGGAAGAATCGATGGCGGATTATCTCAAGATGGTTAAAGAGTTAGCCTCAAAATTCAAAGAATTTCGGATCGAGCAAGTCCCCCGTGAAGAAAACACCCGAGCGGACGCATTGTCCAAACTCGCGAACGGCCTTCAGGGCACCCGGGACGGGACCATCTCATTTCACGTCTCACCCGGCCGGGTCATCGACCCGGATCCGATCGATATCGCGGCGATCGACCCGGAGGAGCCATGTTGGATGGATAGTTTGGTCTCCTACCTAAAGGACGGGACACTACCTCAAAGCCGGTTAGAGGCGAGGCGGATGAAATACCGCTCGCTGCTATACCTATTGGACCGCGAAGGGAGATTGTTCAAGAAATCATTCACAGGTCCACCGCTAAGGTGCCTCCGCTCGAGTCAGGCCAAAGATGTGTTAGAAGAAGTCCACGAAGGGAACTGCGGGAACCACTCAGGGGGTCGAGCCCTAGCTAAAAAAAATCTTAAGAAGCGGGTATTTCTGGCCGACCCTAATCCAAGACGCAAAGCTGCACTCAATGAAATGCCCCAAGTGCCAAAAACACGGCAACCTCATACACACGCATCCCGCAACCATGATCGCGATCGATGTCTCATGGCCCTTCGATCAATGGGGGATCGATATTATTGGTCCTTTTCCCCTGGCCCCTCGGCAAAAATGCTTCGCCATAGTAGCCGTCGAGTACTTCTCAAAATGGGTCGAAGCCGAAGCAGTCCCAAAGATAACTGACGCGGTGATAAGAAATTTCCTCTGGAAGAGTATAATCTGCCGCTTTGGGGTCCCGAGGGTTCTCATCTGTGACAATGGGCCCCAGTTCCGAAGCGAGAACACCAAAAGCTACTGTCGGGATATCGGAATCGACCTCAGGTTCACCACCGTCGGCCACCCCCAAACGAATGGCCAAGCCGAAGTCACCAACTGGATCATCATTCAAAATTTGAAGACCCGTCTCGATGCCAAGTTGGGGTCGTGGGCAGACGAACTCGACGGGGTCCTCTGGGCTTGTCGAACGACCCCCAGAACGGCGACGGGCCAAACCCCCTACTCCCTGGTATTCGGATCAGAGGCAGTGATCCCATCGGAGTTGCTACACGAAACAGCCCGCGTCAGTCAATTCCAGCTCGACAGGAATAACGAAAATCGGTCCGCTGACTTGGATCTGATTGAGGAAAAGCGCGAACGCGCATACCAGAAGATTAAACAATACAAGGCGGCCGCGACCCGATCATACAACAAACACGTCAGACCCCGTACATTCCAGATCGGGGATCTAGTGTTGAAGAAGGTAGAGGTCCTCCAGCATGTGGGAAAACTCGAACCCAATTGGGAAGGTCCCTACCGGGTTACAAAAGTAGGCAAGAACATGGCATATCAGCTCGAAGATATGGCCGGAGTGCCCCTACCGAGACCCTGGAACGCGCACAACCTGAAGAAGTTTTATGTATAAAAACACCTATCTTGTATAGTCGATCGAACCGGAGCCCGTTCAAAGCCCGGTCCCGATCCCATCTAGGGATCGACTCCGATCCTTTCGATGAAAGTCCATAGTCGTTTTTATATAATGTGTATTCATTTGGCATTCGATCCACGATCATGCTATCATGTATTTATTTGGTTATTTTGTCGTACTTACGAATCCCCAAGTCCAACGAGGTCGTTCAACGACCCGACGAGAACGGTGAAGTGAGACTCAATATGACCAAATAAGACGCTCGGCAATGCAATGATCATGGTATGAACATATAAAAGATAAAATTATGCTATGAGAATGTTCATGAGCACTATTAAGAAATCAAATGATATGATCAAGTCATTCAATCAATCGTTCAATTCATTCGAACTCATAATTCCACACTTTCAAACACATTGATTCAACAACTTCATATAGAATTGAAGCACAAGTTAAATCGCATTCAAATTGGAAACAAACAATTACATATATTCAACTAAATCAAATAACATTTAACACATATCCAATATATATATATAACACATGCATGTACAGTAGCATGCAAAGAAAATGCATGAAAAACAAAGGGTGACACGCCCGTGTCACCTCAATACACTAAGTCGTGACACCCCCGTGTCACGGTACAACGGACAATCATGCATGAAAATAAGGTGACACGCCCGTGTCACAAAAACAAAGCAAACCGTGACACCCCCGTGTCACGGTACAGAAAATCAGCCCAACCAAGCATGCACCCCCGTGTCACGCTGAAGAGAAGAAAAGTGACACGCCCGTATCACTGTGCGTAACAGAAAAAAAACAGGGCATCAACGTGACAACAACAACAACCAACCCAAAACACCAAATTCAACCAACAAAGGCAACCCAAAACTTGAAGAAACATGTGACCATACTTAAAGCACAATAAAATCAAGCATATATTCCCATATCATGCATTGATCATCAAGATTTCATCAATTAAAACCCATATACTCATTCATGCTTCCAAGTCCAAACTTCACAAGTTAAAAGCATACAACTTAAGCTTAAAGTTCCTAAACATATTTCCAACAACAATTACACACATTAAACAACATATAGCCAAGTCCTATCTATCACATAAATCCAAGAAATTCATCAAAGTTCCATAAATACCTCAAATGAAGGAAATGAGAGAAGAGAAGAAGTGATGATGTTGATGATGCTTCTATGATCTCAAATCCCACAAAAAAAATGAAGCTTGAAAGAAGAAATCTCCCACCACTTTGGCAAGGGTTTGATTGGATGGCTTGGGAGCAAGAACAAAGATGTGTATGTAATGTATGTATGAATGAGGGAGATACATTACATAATATGCTGCTATGAATCAAGAAGAAGTGGCCAAAATTGCTATTAAGTCCTCCAATTTAATAAGTTATGCAAGTGAAACCCCAAGCTTGAAATGTAATCAACTAAGTCCAAGCAATTAGGTCCTCAAGGTTTCATGAAATGATCAAATAATGTCACAACGAAATTAAGTCAAGTTCGGGAAATTAATTCATGTTACAATCAAGTCCAATTTATGCAATAAATATCAAGTTGTAAAGAACTCACAAAATATTTAACATTAAATTACTCACACAATTAACAATTAGATAAATATATAAGTATACTAACAACAATAAAATAAGGTAAATAACATTTAGTGCATTTAAAATAAAATTACCATATAAACACGAAAAATAATATTTTGCGCAATTAGGTAAACAATTACGTCATACCTGTACGACCGAAATATCGGGGCGTCACAAGGTTGAACCCCAAACCAGCTGGGCTAAAACCATTGTTGTTATTGTTATGTAATTTTTTATATTTAACCACTATCAAATATTCATATACTAATTTAAATAATTAAATACATGTTTTCATATATTTTAAATAAAAATATTTTTAAATATATAATTATTTATATTATAATACATATTCCGTTAAAAATTTAAATATTTATTAATTAACTACATATCTCAAGTTTTAGTTATGAGATGAAAATATAATGTATATCAACTTAAGTATAATTTTTTATGACATACAAAAAAAATGAAGAAAGTTTTACATAACTAAATAATTAGATTTAATTTGTTGTTGAATAAAGAAATTTTATATTATATGAAGTATTCACTTATACATTTGTATTATTTAGCAATCGTAGTTGAGTAACTTAATGAAGAATTATTTTGTTAATTTGAAACATTTATATTTGAATTTGTAGATTTATATCTAAATATTGAAGAATTATTGTGTTAATATATATAATAATAATAATAATAATACTAATACTAATAATAATAATAATAATGTATATCAACTTAAGTATAAGTTTTTATAACATATATAAAAAAAAAAGAAAGTTTACATAATTAAATAATTAGATTTAGTTGGTAGTTGAATAAAGAACTAATTTTATGTCAATATGAAGTATTCACTTATACATCAGTAGAATAATATCTGCAATTTGAGAAACTATTGTATTATTTAGCAATCGTAGTTGAATAACTTAATGAAGAATTATTTTATTAATTTGAAACATTTATATTTGAATTTGTAGAATTATATCTAAATATTGAAGAATTATTGTGTTAAATTCTATATAAACCCCAAGCATGTATATATATGTATATATATAATAGTAATGTATATCAACTTAAGTATAAGTTTTTATGACATATAAAAAAAAAAAAATGAAAGTTTACATAATTAAATAATTAGATTTAGTTGGTAGTTGAATAAAGAACTAATTTTATATCAATATGAAGTATTCACTTATACATCTGTAGAACAATATCTGCATTTTGAGGAACTATTGTATTATTTAGCAATCGTAGTTGAATAACTTAATATAAAGAATTATTTTCTTAATATGAAACATTTATATTTGAATCTATAGAATTATATCTATACATTGAGGAATTATTGTATTTCGCAACTGTTAGATGTTAAATTAAGAAGTTTTCTTTTAATATAATGAATTTATATTAAAATTTGTAGAATTAAATCTAAATATTAAGAAATTATTGTATTATGCAACCGTTATGTAACGCCCCAATTTCAGGTACGCTCGACACGTGCGATTTTGAGGGTTAGGATTTAATTTTAATTCCTTCATGTATTAAATTCCTTCATTTTATGATAAATTATATTTCAATATAATTATGTGAAATATGTATCAATTTGAGCATTATGGCATGAATTGGATTCATTTATTACATGAATTAATTGCCAAACATGATCTAAGTGCCTAATTGTCCTTAATTGCTCATTTCCTTTTCTTTAAGGACTAAATTGCATGAAAAACTTGTGGACTAAATTGATCATTTCCAAACCTTTTATCCTTAATTGCATAACTTATAGAACTTGGAGGATTAATTGGCAAAATTGGATATTTCACACATTTCAAAAATGGATGAATCGTTATATGCTTCTCCAAGCTTCTTCCTTGCTCTCATATCATCCAAAAATCTCCCAACCACAATTTCTTCTTGCTCTCGGTTCATACAAGAAAGAAAGGGAAGATAATTTCATCATTTACCTCAAGAATTTCCAAGAAAGATTTCAAGAAATTAAGTTTGATCATCATCTTCTTCTATTTATATTCACCTCAAGGTATCTATGAGCATCTATATGATTTCTTGGAATTTATGTGATAGCTAGGGTTTGAGAATTATGTGCTAAATGGATTATTTGTAGATGGAATCATGATTATATGATTATCTCTTGAATTATAGCATGAATTCTTGCTAACAATTGAGGTTATGTGAAGATATGTGCCTGAGCTTGAGGGTATGATTCTTGATGATATTTCATGTTTTAGGTGGTTAAGTGATATAACTTCATACCTTGAACTTGTATACATGCATATTTCCAGAAATAATTGCTTTTGGGGATCAAAACTTGAGTTTTGATGTTGTTTGCTTATTCCCGTAGGTCTTCCCCTGTTTCTGCTCTGTTTTGTAAGTTGCAGAAACTGGGAACGACCGTTCCCAGCCTCAAGGTATTGTGGGAACGGGTGTTCCCACTCTTTTAAACCAAAATAGGCGGCCGAGACTGGGAACGGCTGTTCCCATTTTGGCCTGCGTGCCGGAAGGGCCGTTCCCAGCTTCAGCGTGTTTTCAAATAAGAAATCGTGGGCGCGTTTTGAAGGGCCATGGGAACGGCCCTTCCCATTTACAAAGGGAATCCGGAACGGCCATTCCCATGCGTCTGATAGAACAAAATATTCTGCATAAAATTACATTTTTAGCCCCTCGATCCAACGACTTCTTTGACCCCAAATTGCTATTATATGATTAATTATGTGTCAAAACAAGATGTTATCATGCTACATTGTTCATTGTTCGATGTCTCGTACATGATCATGCCGTGCGTCTTATATGAAATAATGTTCTTAAATTATGGTCTCATGCACGTACATTGTCCCGTTTCTTGTTCAGTTACTCTCCAGGGAGGAGATTATCGAGCATGAGCACGTTCACGCAATCACGAGTCGTGTGTCGCCTGTCAGGTGAGGTTTAATTGCTAGTTACTTAGAACCCGTATAACCTTATGTGACTTTTGGGCCAAATGGTATGGATATATATATTTACAAGTGTTTCTAAATTCTCAAATCGTGTTCTTTAAAAGTAAACCGTGTTCTTGGAAAAAAAGTCATGTTCATGAAAAGCAATCGTGTATCGTGTTGCAAGCAAGTCGTGTATCGTGTTATCGTGTTACAATGATCGTGTTTGGCGAATTATCGTGTATCGTGTATCGTGTTTATGGGCCCGAAGTTGTGTGTTTGAGCCAATCGGGAAAGCATAGAGCTGACGGGTAACTCACACACCTCTCTCAAACCGTGGGGATGCCTCCTGAATCCACCAGGAGGTTTGGTGGAGGAAGGAGACCCGTACGTGGGAGTCATGTTCCCGACGTGCAACGTGAGATCGTGGGTGGTTCGGGCCTTGCAAACCCACCACCATTGGAGAACGGAGAATTTCGTGTTATTGATCGTGTGCACCATAATGACTTGCATGATAACTTAATTAAATGAAAGTGTAACCCTTGTTCACTGTCGAGGTGGGTTGGAGATCGTGCACGCCCCTCGCCAGGGCCACTGATTGTTATAATAAACGTGATTGTCGTGTTAAACCTGATAGTTGTAATCTCGGGCGAGTTTTATGTTATTCTTGCACTTATATTATTGTTATTATCATTTTAGTTACAAAACCTTACCCGAGGTTATAACTTGCATGTTATCTGCGCGAATATATATGTATGCCCCTCACTTAGTCTTCCATAGACTGACGACTCCACCTTTCAGGTTCTTGCTGGTGCATGCTAGGCGGGAGTCGAGTCGTGTCAAGTCCAGTCCAGTCCATGTAATCGAGTCCAGCACGGTGCATTTTACTTGTTTATTCATTGATTGTTCTAAGGAATTATGTTTAAAGTTAATTGTTATGTATTTTAGGAGATGATAATGTATTGATATGTGAAGCTGGAACATATTTCATTTTACTTGGTAAACGAGAAATGTCGTGACATGTTGAATAATTATATTTGACAAGTGAACCGTTTATGCTTCCGCTTTCACTCGTTGCATGTATACCGCCTAGCTTGTCGTCTATTGCATTGTCACCCTTTCGCTATAGGTTAGTTCATGTACGGATTGCCCGTTTCGTATGTGGATTGACCTATAGTGCGGGGGTGTGGCATCTCCACGTGTAAGGGGTGCTACACGTTACATGTTCAATGAAAAACTTTTCTCTTAATATTGAAGTATTTATATGTGAATTTCCAGCGTTATATATGTAAATTTTAAGTAATTATTGTGTTATGCACATCTTTTAATGATTTATAATGTATATTATAAACACATATTGTATATATGTACATATATTATATATAAACATATAATATTAATTATTATTTAATATGTAAGATATAAGATATATATGTCTATATATTATATATATAGATATATAATATTTAATACATATATATATATATATTATAAATATTTTATATTTATACATAATATACGTATGTATATAATATTATATGTATTATAAATATTATATATAATATACATATGTATATAATATTATATAATATATATACGATATATATAATATCAATATATTAAATATTATATAATATTATGATAATAATAATATATAATATATAATATGTATTTTATACATGTCTATATTATATAATAAATATATATATACATATATAAAAAAGGGAGAGTCTAGGATTGAACCCAACACCTCATGAAAAGAAAATGAGCATCCAACCAACTTGGATACAATCCATTGATGTTTTGTTTGAACGAAATTTTATTTGACTTTTAAATATAATTAACGGTTTCGTCCAAAATTTAACGGTTGGGACAAAAAATGTAACAAAATGAAACCAACGGGACTATTTTTGTCTAATTCTAAAAGAATGGGACCAAAATTGAAAACGGCGCAATCCTATGAGACCAAAAATGTAATTTGTTCTATTTTTTATTATTCATTTATTTTTATTCCATATAGCAACGAAAAATCCGTTACTAAATTATAAATATTTTATTAATTTTTTTAATCATATGTTTATAGCAACGGATTTTCCGTTGCTAATCTTTTTTATATTTATTTATTTTTATTTCTTTTTTTTTCTTCCTTATAGCAACTGAAAATCCGTTGCTATTTAGCAACGGATTTTCCGTTGCTAATATTTTAAATATTTTTTTATTTTTATTTCTTTTTTTTTCTTCCATATAGCAACTAAAAATCCGTTGCTTAATTAGCAACGAATTTTTCGTTGCTATTATTTTTTATATTTATTTATTTATTTTTTTCTTTCATATAGCAACGAAAAATCCGTTGCTAAACAGCAACAGATTTTCCGTTGCTATTTAGCAACAGATTTTTCGTTGAAAATATTTATAAATATTATATTATTTTTTATTAGCTTTTTATTTTAATAGCAACGGAATTTTCGTCGCTATATATACCAATTTATTTATTTTTTGTATTATTTAATTTTAGCAACGAAAAATCCGTTGCTATTTTTTTCCATATATAGCAACGGATTTAGCAACGAAAATTTCGTTGCTAAAGCATTTTGCCACGAAATTTTTTTTTTCGTTGCTATATCCTTTGCTAAATAGCAACGAATAATTTCCATTGCTAAATTTTGGTTGCTATATGACAGATTTCTAGTAGTGTGCACGACCACAAGTCACCACCCCGGGTGCACCTGTACCAACTGGACACACAAAACACAACACACGACTCAGACTCAGACTTAAACAACCCCATAGAGAAGCATGGCAAATGCAATCACACCAGCAGGGATCAAATGCCTACCAATTATTTGCAGAAGAAACATTACATAATTTAATCAAATCATATTATTCATTTATCACATAAACAATTCATGGATTTCATAACAAATTTAACTAACGATGTTTACTTAATTCATTTCATCCAAATTCACGTAGCACCTATCATACCAATTGACACATATTAATAAATCAAATAAATCATAATAGTATGCTTCCTAGTTCATACAAATTTCACGAGGTTACAAATCAAATTCTAAGCCTACTCAATTCATACAATTTATATTTTACATATTCAATTCATGTATTACATATTAGATTTAATTACTAAGGTTTACCAATTCAAATTAAACAATTCATACTTTTCCAGAAATTACACAAACACCCCCCTCTTAAATTAAACAATTAACAAATTCAACAAACCAGAATCAAATTGCAAATCAAGACGTTCAAATATATCAAATTCTATTTCATACAATCATTTAATATACATTGAAGTACAATTCGATCGACAAATCAAGTATATCGCGTTAAAATCACACGTAGAACAAATAATTAAATATTCACAATTATACAAATAAATTCACAGAAAATAAACCGAGTGTCCGATTAACGAACGGAAAGCGGCAACAGACTCACCATAACGAGTCGGACATTCTGTCTGAAGCGCGCCGGATCACCGCCGTCGGAACAATGGCGGGCCGCAGCTCGTCCGCCACCGGAGCGTGCCGAAAAAAACCCAAAAAATCATCCGTGCAAGTACTCCTCGTGCTCGTTCCAATTCCTCAACCAATTTCTGCAAATTCCAAGCCAATTGTCTCCAATTTCAAATCCAAGAATACGAAAACCCTAAAATCTTCAAACTTCAATTACTTCTAAACCGGTGAACCAAAATGAGATCCGAAAGAGCCATCGGCTTACCTGTGATGAGCTTTACGAAAGCCCTAGGCTTTCTCGCCGGAAAAATCCCCGGAGGTGGCGCCGCCGTTGAACCGCCGCTGTGCCACCGTGATCCGCCACCAAACGGCCAAATCAGGAGTTTCGTGATCAATGGCCGATAGTTCTCGTCGTTCCGAACAACTTTCGTGAAGAGCCCGAGGCCAAAAGATTACCGGAAAAGGGCCCGGTTGGCCGCCGAAGTTTCTGCCACAGCCCACGTCGCCGGAACCACCACCTACGGCCAAAATTGGGTGAAATCGATGCCGGAAATGAACTGGGGATAGTCGAAAACCTTGGAAAACACTAACCTTCGTCGAAAAAGACCGCCGGAGAGGCGGAATCGCCGCCGCTACAATGCCGCGCGCCGCCGCCGCGAGCTTCAGGCGGCGCGTGGGGTCCGGGCCACGCCGCCAACATCCAAGGCTACGCCGGGACATCCTCATCATGGGTCTAGGACGCGTGTCGCCGGAATCCCACCGGAAACCACCGCGAGGGGCGGCGAAGTGGCGGTGGTCCGCCCCCTTTTCTGCTGCGACTGAAAATCGCTGAAACGGGCCTCCTCCGCTCGTCGGTTGGTCGAGATCTTGGTACAGTTGTGACCGCATCATCGAGTTTTCCGAAATAGACTATTGGATTGTCGAATTCCATCGAGAAACGAGCGAGTTTGAGTGTGTGTGAAAACACACCGTGAGTGTGTGTGAATTGTGACTGAGTCGCGGGAGAAGAGCGAGAGAGCTGGGTCTGATGCGTTTGGCACGAAAAGCGAGAATCTGGGCAAACTCAGAGTCTACGGACTCGTCTCGATGCCCCGAACCCGTTGAAGGGTTGAAAATGGTAAAAATCTTGTTCAAATGATAAATGACCAAAAAACCCCTAAAAAGAGAAAATTACAAAGAGGCCCCTAAACTCTAAAAGAGTTCAAAATAGGGCCACGCAAAACACAAAATCACATAATTAAACACGTAAAAGGTTGAAACGTGACGTACCTTATAAATCGGACGAGCGGGATGTTACACGACGAGTCTCCGCCCTTGAGAAAACTGTATAAAAGACAGTATAGTGTACACGAGAAACTCAAGACTCCAAATTAACCAAATACGACGCACGACAATGTAATGAATATGATATGAATGCATAAGAGATGATATGGAATCATGGAAACATTCATATGCACAATTCATTACTTAAAGTCATGTAAACAAGTCATTCATTCATTCCTAGAGACGTTCATAACTTCCATATTTCATACCAAATAAATTCGAGAAATTCAAATAATAATCAGAACACATGATATAACATTTATACATATCATACAAGTCTTAAAATGAGAGTCATAAGCAATTAGGGCGCACATTGAGAGCCAAGATCCATGCATGCGCATATTAGGAGCAATGATGACATGTTGAGGCATAACTTGGAAAATATTTCACAAACAAATCATGAAACTTCATAAAATCCATGGTAACACATTATAAAACATGTTAGTATATCATAGAAGTCATAAAAGAGGTGGAGGAAGATCAAACGAGCAAAGAAAAACGGAACTGGAGAAACAAAAATAGGTAGGGCAGAATCCACCCCCATGGATTTTTCCACAGGGAAAAATCCACCCCCTTGGATTCCTGTTAGCAACTCTACTGACTCAAATCCACCCCCACGGATTTTTCCAAAGGAAAAATCTACCCCCGTGGATTTGAGTCGGTAGCCAAAAAAAACACACAGACAGAGCAGATTCCAGGCCTATCCTTAACCAACAAGCCCAACTATGAAAAGGGAACAAATATGTAACAAAACAACTCTAAAATAACACTTAAACATGCTCCCAAAGTGATCAAACATGAGGAGAGTGCATATGTGATCATGTCATGATATTTCCTCAAAGTTTTATTAATGACATCTAACAAATCCTTCAAATACAATATAATCAATGATCATAAATCAAAAGAGGGAGTTATGATAACCAATTTCATGCTTTAAATCAACCAAAAGCACCAAGGAATGAAAGAGATCAACAAAATGACATAAAACCTAACTATTCATCATCTCCTCCAAACTCCATGCACACAGGCTTAAAGTTGGGGATGCATGGCTTAAAATGACACATATTTAATGTACGTAACAACCCTAAACTCACCTTGTGAATTGGATAGAATATGGAAGAGATTTGAGCCTTGAATCTCCAAGCTTGGCAAAGGTTACGGGATTCACTGGAGGCAGGGGATTTTTGGCTGATTTTCTTGTTGTGTGGAGTATGGTTCGGTTTGGGGCTGGTTTAGGGTGTTAGTGGGGTTAACTTGGGTTCCATAGCTTCCAACCATGGTTAATTTGGTCAAGTTTTGAATGAGTTATGGCATTTTTAGTAAAGTGTGGCAAATTTGCATTCATTTCGGTTTTTCGGTTGAATATCGGGGGTTCAAATGATATTAGAAAAACATGAGGTTAAGTTTATTGAACCCGAATCATCGACATGAGTCCAACGAAAGTGATGAAACTCGATTCCGAGTTCCCTAACTCAAGATATCACATACGGAACCAAAGGTGCGCTAATTTCCCGTTAGCCCCGTTTTGGTTCCAAGCATACAAAATAAATTCAAAACGCCCTCAAACGAATCCGAAAACATAAAACGAGCATACATACACATTCATGACACACATAGATCCAACATATTAAATTTTCACGAAATTTGGAATTCATTTCATATAGAAACGGCACGTAAACAATTCATGCAAGCACAAATTATTCAAAACTCCTTAAAATTCCAAATTCAATTAATTCAATTATTTATAACATAAAACAACTAATATTAACGTAATAAAATTAGACAAAATAAAATAATAATTAATCACTTAGTAACAATTAATTCGCGTAAATTGGTAAACACATACGTCACACTAGAATATAAAAAAGTTGGGGCGTTACAATCTCTCCCCCTTAAAAGAATCCGTCCTCGGATTCACTGCTCGACCGAAAATAAACAATGAGAGAGCCCTGTCTCTTACAAGCATCAAGGAGAGAACCCCGTCTCTCGAGCAACAATGAGAGAACCCCGTCTCCCGGAAGCAAAGAGAGCACCCCGTCTCTCAAACAACAATAAGAGAATCCCCGTCTCTTACAAACAACGAGAGCACCCCGTCTCTCAAACAACAACAAAGCAAGGAAGTCTCCAATACTCCCGAGCAACATAATGTAATACAATAATTAAAGTCACGTAAGACACCCAAAGCAGGTAATAGATATCATCAACGTTGATTAACAATTACTCCAAGTGATTTAACATGATAAGGAATCAAAGCACATAGCATAAAAATTATTTAAATTAAACTTGCACGTATGCATATGTCATGGATGCTTCATGTACCGTTCACCGTAGTTTTATAATTTAAAATTGGGAGTTTTGTTGTCCAAAGCATGATCTGCCCCGAAAGTGAGTTCAGTGCTTGACTTGTCTTTAAGCTCTTCAGGGTACCCCTGTGAAGAAATGATAGATCCTCTAAAGATTCTATTCTTTATTTCCCTATGACTTGTACTGCTTCTAATCTTCTTCGGTCCTTTATCAATCCCTATAATTTTCCTTCAGTCAGACCAACTCTTTAAGCAATCGAGCTTTGATCTTCCCGTATACCATTGGATCATCCGTCCCAAAGTCAGGTCCATAACTGCAATCTTTACTCTTCTCAACTCCGAACATATCATCGAAGGTAACTACCCTTGGAGACCTTGAAAGTTCATTCCCGATCGGGAAATATTTGTTATTAACACGGACCTTTTCCTCTCTTCTGTTCAGGTTATCCCTTCACTCTCTTTAAACCTTTAAGATTATATTCGGTATTCGGCCCCGACAATTCTTCAATCGAAGGTAGGATGTTCTTGATGATTTTTGAAGTTTGATTTAAATTTCCCAATGTTTATCCTTGCCGATTTTGTCTCTTCTTAAATCTCTTTCCAAACTCATTGAACCAAGATTTATTGACAGTATCCCTTTTATATGATAACTTGAATCGGTTCCCTCTTGACAACTCAGCTTAGGAGTTTTCTGAACTCCTTCATAACTCCTTTGTCTTCAATCGACCTATATACGTAGAAAGATTCAACGAGCTATCTTGTAGCACCCGAAATGCCGAGATGCCACCCCCCCGTACTATAGCTTAGTCCACATACGAAATGAGTTATCCGTACATGAACTAAGACTATAGCGAACGGGTGACAAGAGAAAAGGATCCACTAACTAGGCGGGACCAACCCTCAATTAGACACAACCATGCATAAACAATAACATGAGAATAGGATATACATGCATTTCATTACCATTCTTCAAATTCAACTTCATCACTTACAAATACATTGTAAATATGCAAAACCTAACGTAACCTACGTAAGTACCAAAACCCATAACAATCTATATATGCATCAATAAGGTACATGTGACGGTGCTAGACCTAACTGAATAAAAGACACAACTCAAACTCCCGCCTAGCAGTACCTGAAAATGTTGAGGTATCAGTCTACCAACGACTGAGTGAGGGGGTTATGAATAAATATTAGCCCAATTAACATGCAAGTTATAATCCCGGGTAAAGCTTTTACAAATGAAACAATATAGGTTGAATAAGGAATAATCTTCGCCCGAGATTATAACTATTCAATTTAACAATTCAATCACTTATCAATTCAATCCGTGGCCCTGGCGAGTGAGGGCAATTCTCCAACCTTACACCAACAGTGAACATTACATGCTTGTGTAATCATCATGTGATCATGCAATTTAATTAAAGTTCACACGTATCAATTTCATGAACTCCTTTACTCCGGGAGATGGTGGGTTTGCAAGGCCCTAACCATCCAAGCTACGTACGTCGGGAACATGACTCCCACGTACGGGATTTCTTCCTTCACCAAACCTCCTGGTGGATTCAGGGGTTATCCTGTTGGAAAACACGAATCAGAAAGCAGCGGAATTTAAAAAATTTTCCCAACAAAAGGATCTAGGACTCGTAATCGTGTAACCAAATTCGTAAAGATAGAAAACTTACTTTTCTTTTGTTCTTTCTTGAAGCGTTTCAAGCCACCCAAGAACGCTCTTCTCGCGGCTTGATCCCCTCTCCTTGGTAAAGCTCGAATCTTCAAACTTCTAACTTGAAGTCTCTAGAGAAAGTCCACCAACTTGATCACAATCTAACTAGTAAGGATGCTAGTTCTCTAGTTAGTGTTTAGGCTTAACCTAGGGTTTAATTTAATCTTGGAGAAAGGAAGGTGTTCAACACATGAACCAAGAATTGTCTATTTGCTCTAAAGGGGAGCTCGAGCTCCCCTATATATAGGAGGGAGTGCCGATCCAAATCCTTATTGGACAAGGATTTGGTTCCTCTCTCTCCTATTACTTGATCACCAAGTATTTTCCAACTTTGACTTTGAATTCTAATTCTAGTCAACTTTTAAGAGAGCAAAAAATATCCAAACTATTTTTGGATAATTTTATACTTTATTTATTATAAAATAAATAACTTATTTTTATCTAATTAATTAATTCATAATTAATTAACTAGATTATTTTCTCCAAAATTAGACTTTCTTTTTAATTCAAAATTAAACCAAAGTCTATTAAATAATTAACTAATTAATTATTTAATATATATATATAATATATATATACACACGTGTGTGACACGTGTCACAGTGACACGTGTCACTCACGTGAGCCACACGTGTGATTTCACACGTGTGGAACCCTCTTGGCCCGATTAACTCGTTTAATCATTTTCAAGCCTCAACTCATGTAACCAAGTTGTCGTGTGTGACCCTCTAGGTTCTCAATTCAATTAGCAGTGACCCTAATTAATTAATTCACTAATTAATTAATCAGTCCACAGATTAAACGACCATAGTCTAGCAACAGGTGTTTAACCCCTAACTGAATTGGAATGTTCGGATTCGACAGAACCTTTAAGTCATTGATTCATGTGAGATACAATCCTCCTACTTACTATCTCTCAACCAAGATCTAGGGCAAGGGAATAATCAGAACCCTAATAATCCGGTCTTAGAGCTAAGTGCATTTCACATCCATTTGATCTCAATCCAAGAAACCCTTTTCTTGATGTCTTGATCTACTGCCTTGGCCAAGGACTCCATATGGCATATGAATGACTTACACAATAAGAGATCACCTTGCAAATGCAAGTGTAGGTCCTTTCTTGATTCTCATTCACTTTCACGAGTCACTTGTGCAGCCCCAGCATAAGCCTTGAATCAGTTGTCTAAGGCGACACCCTTTAAAGCTTATACCTAAGACTACAGAGTTAACTCATAAAGTGACAAGGAACCTCAAGTCTAAGGATCAATTAATCACATCAATGACTCGTGAGATATTTCCTAATCTGGAAGTTTCCATTTCCTGAAATAGAAACTTCCTTTCCCATTTAGGAATGTTCTCACACGGGGCGCCTCAGTGAACTCACTTGTTAAAGTAAGCACCCTCATGTATCACGCATGTATCAACTATACACTTTCCACCTCCATGAAACAAGGTGATCCTTCTTAAGGGTGTGATCCCACAAGCAAGCCTTAGAGGAGTCAGGTTGACACTCCCACTGTCTGTAGGACTCATCGGTTTGGAGTATTTTACTAATCATGACTTATGTGATATAGGGCTCGTTTCATGAACCATTTCACCTAAATGGCAGAGTCCTAAAGTCATCAGGATTAGGGGAGTTCTCATACATGCACAGATAAAGTAAACGCATACCAAACAAGAGCATATAAAGAAGTGTTGCCTCAATTCGTTATTTCATTCAAAGATTGTCTGTGATTACAATAAGGAAAAGCACAAAGCGGATATACAATCGGCTTTCTAGGGCACTATTCCTAACAATCTCCCACTTGCCCGTCAAAGCCATTCTAAAGCTACTCTAAGTCCCATCTTCTGAAGATGACCTTGGAAAGCTTCTCGACTAAGGGGTTTAGTAAGTGGATCTGCCACGTTCTCTGCTGATGTGACCCTCTCAATTAGCACATCTCCTCTTTTGATAATATCACGGATTAGGTGATACTTCCTCATAATGTGCTTGGTCCGTTGGTGAGATCTTAGTTCTCTTGCTTGAGCAACCGCCCCAGTGTTGTCACAAAACACAGTAATGGGGTCTTTCATGCTAGGAACAACATTCAACTCTTGAATGAAGTTTCTAATCCAAACACCTTCCTTATCTGCATCATTTGCAGCTAAGTATTCGGCCTCAGTGGTCGAATCTGCAGTGGTTGTTTGCTTGGAACTCTTCCAACTCACTGCTCTGCCGTTTAGGCAGAACATGTATCCTAACATTGACTTAAAATCATCTAAGTCAGACGCAAAGCTTGCATCGCAGTATCCTTCGACAGTAAGATCTTTCTGACCTCCGTAAACTAAGAATAAATCTTTAGTACTTTTCAAGTACTTAAGAATATTCTTCACGGGAGCCCAGTGACCATCTCCAGGGTCAGATTGGAAACGACTTGTTACACTAAGTGCATAAGCCACATCCGGTCGAGTACATAACATTGCATACATTATGCTACCTATTGCTGATGCATAAGGTGTATGAGTCATTCTCTCCTTCTCAAGGTTAGTCTTAGGACACATCTTCTTTGAAAGACACGTTCCTACACTCATAGGAAGGTTCTTAACCTTTGTTGACTCCATATTGAATCTCTTCAATACTTTGTCAATGTACATCGACTGTGATAGTCCTATTAACCTTCTGGATCTATCTCTATAGATTTTAATTCCAAGGATATAGGACGCATCACCAAGATCTTTCATCTCGAATTGGTTCGATAACCATAACTTAGTCACTTTCATGTCATCCTTCGAATTCCCAATAAGAAGGATGTCATCAACATAAAGTACTAAGAATTGCACTGAGGTCTCCAATTCCTTTATATACACACATGATTCATTCGAAATTTGGATGAAGCCAAACGCTTTGACCGATTCATCAAATCGAATGTTCCAATTCCTAGAAGCCTGTTTCAATCCATAGATTGATCTTTGGAGTTTGCAAACCTTTTGCTCACTCCCACTGAATGTGAAACCTATGGGTTGTTCCATATAAATGTCTTTGTCAATGTCACCATTGAGAAAGGCAGTTTTCACATCCATTTGCCATATCTCATAGTCATAATATGCAGCAATGGCAAGCATGATCCGAATAGACTTTTGCATTGCAACTGGTGAAAAGGTTTCGTCAAAGTCCACGCTGGGTCTCTGAGTGAATCCTTTTGCAACCAGTCTTGCTTTGTAGGCTGCAATGCTTCCATCAACTCCAAGCTTTCTCTTAAAGATCCATTTGCAACCTATGGGTTTGACCCCATCAGGCAAATCTACCAAGGTCCAAACTTGGTTGGAGTTCATGGAATCCATTTCGGATTTCATGGCTTCTATCCACTGTTCAGACTCAGAATCTGAAAGTGCCTCCTCATATGTTGAAGGATCATTATCCTTTTGAGAGATTTCATGGAAGAATCCATACCATCTCTCCGGCTGTCTAGGATTGCGTTCAGAACGCCTTAGAGGAGGATTTTCATGTGTATCGAAATTCGTGATTGGTTGTGGTTGATCAGAGTGGGACGTTTCTTTAGTGGGTGGTGTGGGGTCACTTTGTACTTCTTCTAATTCTATGATCTTGCCTTTCTTTTCTTTAAGGAACGGTTCCTCAAGAAAAGTGGCATTTCTGGAAACAAACACCTTTTGCTCAGATTGATCATAGAAATAGTATCCTATGGATTCCTTAGGATAACCTACAAAGTAGCATAAGTTAGAACGAGATTCTAACTTATCTACCACTGTCCTCTTCACGTAAGCAGGACAACCCCAAATTCTTAAATAAGAATAATTAGGGATTTTACCATGCCACATTTCATAGGGCGTTTTAGGGACTGACTTAGAGGGAACTAGATTCAAAATCTTTGCTGCACTTTCTAGGGCATAACCCCAGAAAGAAGGTGGTAAGTCAGTGAAACTCATCATGGAACGAACCATATCAAGTAGGGTTCGATTCCTTCTCTCAGAAACTCCATTAAGCTGAGGAGTTCCCGGAGGAGTCCACTGAGAGATAATCCCATCATCTTTGAGATGATTAAGGAATTCTTCACTAAGATATTCGCCTCCTCGATCAGATCGAAGTGCTTTGATCTTGTGACCAGTTTGGTTCTCAACCTCCTTTTGAAATTCTAAGAATTTCTCAAAAGCTTCAGATTTATACTTCATTAAGTATACATAACCATACCGACTAAAGTCATCAGTAAAGGTTATGAAATACTGATGATTGTTTCTAGTGCTTACACTAAGCGGTCCACAAATATCAGTATGGATCAAATCCAAAACCTTAGTGGCACGTTCCACAGTTCCTTTAAAAGGAACTTTGGACATCTTTCCTTTGAGACAGGATTCGCAGGAAGTCAACTCTTTGAGATCATTTTCAGAGAATGATCCTAAAGTGTTTATCTTGCTAATTCTGTTCTTGGAAATGTGTCCTAATCTAGCGTGCCATAAGGGAGCTGAAACTTTGTCATCTCTCTTACGCTTTGTTTCTCGTTGTATATTCATAATATTGATATTTTGAGTTAGGTAAAGTCCATTACTTAGAGTACCGATATGAACGGAAGAGTTGTTCCGTTTGATAAAATATTTACCATTCTTAATATAAGTTTCATAACCTTCACAATCTAATATTGGAACTGAAATTATATTACGAATAATGCTCGGTACATAAAGGACTTTATTTAATACTAACTCAAAACTACCTAAATCTAATCTAATTGTGCCTAAAGCTCGAGCTTCAACGTTTGAGCCATCGCCGATCTTCAAGACACATTCTCCTTCTTTTAGTTGTTGAACATCACTTAGCATCTGTACATCATTACAGATATGAGTTCCACAACCGGTATCAAGTACCCAAGAACTAGAATTAATAGACAGATTTACTTCAACGAGAAAGATACCTTTCTTTAGAGTAGCCTTGTACTCTGGGCAGTTTCTCCTCCAATGTCCCGCTTTGCCACAATGGAAGCAAACATCCTCTTTCTGATCACTCTTCTTCTTTTGGGCCTTCCCCTTCGAAATGCCACCAGTGGGCCTAAGGGGTTTCTTCTTCTTCTTTTGGGCTTTCTTGCCCTTACCTTTAGAAGGCCCAGAAGAGAAAGATGGAGCATTCACCATCAAAACCTTATTGTCCTTCTTGATCGTGCTTTCAGCAGTCACAAGCTGACTAATCAGCTCAGCTACAGTAGCACCAGCATGATTCATGTTGAAGTTAAGGACAAATGGGTTGAATGATGGTGGGAGCCAAGCTAGCAACAAATCCACTGAAAGCTCATCTTTCAGCGGCATGTCCATGGAAGCAAGTTTCTCAGTAAGGGCAAGAAACTTGAGTCCATATTCATGGACACTTGAACCTTCCCTCATTCTCAAGTGGAACAATTCCTTTGAAGTGTTATACCTTGTAACACGTTCATGAGGGCGGTAAAGTTACTCTAAGTGGTCGTAAATCTCCCAAGCAAATTCCATGGCCTCATGTTGTCTTTGCAAGTCCGGAGACATGTTAGCCAACATAAGGCAACGGGCTTGGAGATTATCTTCCTTCCACTTCTGAATCGCGTCCCGCTCGGCCCAAGTGGGAGCCTCCCCTTCGGGACTAGGCTCCCCTTCGAAGAGAACATAAGTTCTCTTCTCAGAATCTAAAATGATTTTTAGATTCCTCAGCCAATCAGAATAGTTGGGACCAGTCAACTTGTTTGACTCGAGGATCGATACAAGAGGGTTTTTGGTTGCCATTTCAAAACACGTAGAGAATCACAGAATCTACGACCTAAATGGTAAAACAGAGAACTAGTGAGCATGCTGAATTATAACGATATACAAAAGATAAGGTCTTTAATCTATTGTAGCTCCCACTGTTTTTCAAAGATCTATAATTCCCAAAGATCTAAGAGGAACACGTTTCCCAATGGGTACTAAGATCCTAGGCATTTTACCTCGAACCCACGACTCGCGGACATTCTAAGTAAGAACCCTAGGTAGGTACAACTTACCAATTCTAACACTTTTAGAATTCTTAGTAGTTGTTTTTGCATCACCTATCTTTCAATATGGACCCACGACTCGTGCGACATCCATATTTACTTAGGCGTTAAGCTAGACCCATCAATCATAAGATCATGACCAAAACTTAGTTCGAACGACCCACGACTCGCGGACATCGCCTTTGCTAAAATTGACCACGAAATATTGATCACTTAAAATGATCAATTAGGTAACTAAGAACTAATAAGCTCTACTAGCTATCCCACGACTCGCGGATAATAACTAGCTTTACTTACTAAACTTAAAACCTATTGATGGAATGCTAGGAATTTAATTCAAAATTTGCATCTCGAATTAAACACCTATTTGTTCGAAATTAGCTTAATATTTAATGGGAATTTTCGAATCAACCGGAGAGTTGTCCGGTTCGACCTCACCAACATATATGTTATCCAATTTTATTAGTCTTGATTAATGCAAGTACACTTAAATGCATTTCAAACAAGCACATAAACAGATAACATGTCCTAGCATGATACTAACATGTAATGATCATGGGTTCTACCTATCTTATGCGTAATATGTGGGAGCCACTCCACAATCACAAGTTCTAACATACATGCCACATAAACAGTTTAAATCACATAAGGGAAAGCGGTAACAAAATATGAGCCCTATTTCTATTACATTTAACAATTGAGATTCCCCTCCCTAACATTTTGAGGGGTCTTCACTTATGGCCTCCTTGTTACTTGAATGTGATCCATCTTACTCCTTGGGTGCATTGTCTCCAAAATGAAAATAAAAACCTCACCACCTATCTCTACTCTCAAATTACAATAAAAAGAAAAAGACATAAAGTAATAAGGCTCAATCTTCATATTGGCCTTAGACAATTACACGGGGCATACCCCGGCCTCAAAAACAGTAATATGGAAAGCCACATAATAAATCACATAACAGTACGCACACAAGTGAGGCTCCAACCTCAATTGAAAAACGCAACTATAGGGCTCCAACCCCAATTTAAACCATTCATGTGCATAAATTAAAACCATACATAGATCTAAACCCATGATCACCTAACATGCTTTTGCGAGAATTTAAATTTAGCCAATAAATTAAAATTCTCGTTTCAAGTCCTAATGACTTAAAACACGACTTAGATGCAATTCTTGTTCAAGAGCCTTTTCAATAAAACCCGAAAAACAACAAACCAATAAAATTCCAATTAATTTTCAAAATTAATAATTTTATTCTTTCATTATTTTCAGAAAATAAAGTTCATAATTTTCCCAAAATCCAAATCGCTTCAATTTCTCAAAAATCCCAATTTAATCAAAAATTTTAAAATAATTTTATTTTAACAAAACTGATTTTAAAAGATAAAATTAAAATAAAATTAAATCGGGATTTTACGGACTGAAAACACGAAAAACACGAAACACGAAAACGGGCCCGAAAAGGGGCCTAGCCGCGCGAGGCACAGACGCGCAGCAGCGCGCGCACAGCGCGCGGCAGTTGCCGCTCGCGTGCGCGCGCCGGCCGCGCATCATGCGCCCGCCGCGACTAGGCGGACTGGGCAGGCGTCCCGCGCGGTTGCGGGACGGGCTGGGCGGGCGCGCCTAGGCGCGCCTGGAACGGCTCCCGCGCTGTTGAGGGAGGAACTGGGCGGCGGCGACGGGCCTGGGCGTGCGACGTGCTAGCACGCCTAGGCTCGTTGCTTTTCGTGTTCGTTTCGTATTTCTGGGTTTCTCGAAAACCCGGTTCAATCCAAAATTAAAAAATTCGATTTAAACATATTTTAATCAAAACAATTTTCAAAAACACAATTTGAGAAAACAGTTTTAGAAATTCAGGAAAAATTACAGTTTCGTAATTCAGGCTTTCTAAAAGAACTCATGAATACCTAATTCGCATCTAAGCCTAAGAATTTCTACCAAATTCAGAATAATTGAGACGAATCAGAAACACGATTAACGAGGTGGCTCTGATAGCACTTGTTGGAAAACACGAATCAGAAAGCAGCGGAATTTAAAAAATTTTCCCAACAAAAGGATCTAGGACTCGTAATCGTGTAACCAAATTCGTAAAGATAGAAAACTTACTTTTCTTTTGTTCTTTCTTGAAGCGTTTCAAGCCACCCAAGAACGCTCTTCTCGCGGCTTGATCCCCTCTCCTTGGTAAAGCTCGAATCTTCAAACTTCTAACTTGAAGTCTCTAGAGAAAGTCCACCAACTTGATCACAATCTAACTAGTAAGGATGCTAGTTCTCTAATTAGTGTTTAGGCTTAACCTAGGGTTTAATTTAATCTTGGAGAAAGGAAGGTGTTCAACACATGAACCAAGAATTGTCTATTTGTTCTAAAGGGGAGCTCGAGCTCCCCTATATATAGGAGGGAGTGCCGATCCAAATCCTTATTGGACAAGGATTTGGTTCCTCTCTCTCCTATTACTTGATCACCAAGTATTTTCCAACTTTGACTTTGAATTCTAATTCTAGTCAACTTTTAAGAGAGCAAAAAATATCCAAACTATTTTTGGATAATTTTATACTTTATTTATTATAAAATAAATAACTTATTTTTATCTAATTAATTAATTCATAATTAATTAACTAGATTATTTTCTCCAAAATTAGACTTTCTTTTTAATTCAAAATTAAACCAAAGTCTATTAAATAATTAACTAATTAATTATTTAATATATATATATAATATATATATACACACGTGTGTGACACGTGTCACAGTGACACGTGTCACTCACGTGAGCCACACGTGTGATTTCACACGTGTGGAACCCTCTTGGCCCGATTAACTCGTTTAATCATTTTCAAGCCTCAACTCATGTAACCAAGTTGTTGTGTGTGACCCTCTAGGTTCTCAATTCAATTAGCAGTGACCCTAATTAATTAATTTACTAATTAATTAATCAGTCCACAGATTAAACGACCATAGTCTAGCAACAGGTGTTTAACCCCTAGCTGAATTGGAATGTTCGGATTCGACAGAACCTTTAAGTCATTGATTCATGTGAGATACAATCCTCCTACTTACTATCTCTCAACCAAGATCTAGGGCAAGGGAATAATCAGAACCCTAATAATCCGGTCTTAAAGCTAAGTGCATTTCATATCCATTTGATCTCAATCCAAGAAACCCTTTTCTTGATGTCTTGATCTACTGCCTTGGCCAAGGACTCCATATGGCATATGAATGACTTACACAATAAGAGATCACCTTGCAAATGCAAGTGTAGGTCCTTTCTTGATTCTCATTCACTTTCACGAGTCACTTGTGCAGCCCCAGCATAAGCCTTGAATCAGTTGTCTAAGGCGACACCCTTTAAAGCTTATACCTAAGACTACAGAGTTAACTCATAAAGTGACAAGGAACCTCAAGTCTAAGGATCAATTAATCACATCAATGACTCGTGAGATATTTCCTAATCTGGAAGTTTCCATTTCCTGAAATAGAAACTTCCTTTCCCATTTAGGAATGTTCTCACACGGGGCGCCTCAGTGAACTCACTTATTAAAGTAAGCACCCTCATGTATCATGCACGTATCAACTATACACTTTCCACCTCCATGAAACAAGGTGGTCCTTCTTAAGGGCGTGATCCCACAAGCAAGCCTTAGAGGAGTTAGGTTGACACTCCCACTGTCTGTAGGACTCATCGGCTTGGAGTATTTTACTAATCATGACTTATGTGATATAGGGCTTGTTTCATGAACCATTTCACCTAAATGGCAGAGTCCTAAAGTCATCAGGATTAGGGGAGTTCTCATACATGCACAGGTAAAGTAAACGCATACCAAACAAGAGCATATAAAGAAGTGTTGCCTCAATTCGTTATTTCATTCAAAGATTATTTGTGATTACAATAAGGAAAAGCACAAAGCGGATATACAATCGGCTTTCTAGGGCACTATTCCTAACATATCCCAAAGTAGTGAGGATAGTGCAAGAGTCACCCGTCAGCCCTTGCGTCCTCGGTTGGCTCAATACACTACCCTCGGGCCCAAATGTGAACATGCTTACTCGCCCAAAATAATTAATCAATCCATTTAGTTCAATCAATAAATTCCATGAAATCAGTTGAAAATCAATAAGGTCACGGTCTAATCACGATACATGCATTGCTTTGCATGATCATGGTGCTAATCAAACTACATGCATTTCTTTGCATAAGTGTGACTTGCTTGCAATCGTTTAGATTTGGAAAACTCTAGATATATATATACATTTTGGCCGAAAACATCACATAAGGGTTGTACGGGTTCTACATAACTAGAAATTAAACCTCACCTTTACTTTACCAACCAAAGCAAGAAGGAAACACCCTAAGGAGCGTGCTCCTCATCACCTGGAACGTGATCTGTATAACAAGGACAAGTGTTCGTGAGACACGACTCTTATGAACCATTTATGACGCACGGCAAAGTCATGATCAATAAGTCATTCAATAACGCTTAGGAAAATGTCAAGTAGGAGTATGATTATCAATTAAACAAGTATATATATCATATAATTAACATATGGGAGCCACGAGAGTGAAAGGAATGCAATAATAAAGGTTTTGGTGAAGTTTGGCAAAAATGGGCAATTTTAGAAAACGTACATGTTGAGGGAAAACTGGGATATCTTTAATTCTAAAAGTCGGAATTGAGTATTTTTTGTTGAGTGTGAAAATAGACACAAAGACCTTTCCGAGCATATATGGCTCGTTTTCTAGTTCAAAGCGAGGAGAAAATGGCGGACGGTTGAAGTTAGGCGAGTGTAGTTTGTCGGGAAATCAGCGACACCAAAAAGAATTGATCATAACTCATAAATGGGAAAATATATTGAGATGATTCCAATTGAAGATTGTTTTAAACTTCAAGATCTTTCGAAAGAATAAAAAATGAGGTCATTTGGAGTTCGGATGAGAGAATACCCGACCGGGTAAGATTCAAGGGAAAAGTTCCCCGACCGGGTAAGCAGTACAGAAGCTTTTCAGGGGAAAACTACCCGCCCGGGTACTTTTTATGCACAAAAAGTACCCGGCTAGGTACTGTTCCATAGCTGGAAAAAAGGCCAAAACAGGGGTAGCTTCGGGGAAGAAAGAAAAGGGATGAAAACCCAAAGCAAACTCAATCAAAATGCTCCAAACAATCATATATCATGCATATAACTCATATATATCAATTAGGAATCAAGTAATCCATGAAACATACACCAAATCATCAAGAATTTATCCACAAAATCCCATATATCTCCATGGTCTCCAACTCTCATTTCATACAAGAATTCATGCAAGCTTTGAAGTCTAAAGATCCTACTCATGCTTATAATCTCAAATAACCAAGGAATTACATCAAATTCACTACAAAAAATTTGATTTTTTGTGACAAAGTTCATGTGACGGCATATGACATTGTCACATTAGATCAGTCTATAGTGACGATAAATAATTTTGTCACAAGACGTTAAATTTTTTATGACAAAAATTCTATTTGTCACAAGAGAATCAAACTTATATGACAAATTAAATTCGTCATAATATGCCTAGGAGTTTGTCGCATTAAATTTACCTACGATGACATAAATTTATTTTCTCACAATAAAGTAAGGTTTATATGACAAAAATCGTATTTGTCACAAGAAAATTAAATTTAAATGACAAATTAAAATAACGTCTTGGATGCTTGTCACGTTTGATGGCGGGAGAAGTGATGAATTTTATCTTTTCAATTTATGTGACAAGATTTTTTGTCATGTAAAAGTCTAGTCTATGACAATATATTTATTGTCGCAACAAATTGTTTTGTTGTGACAATATATAATTTCGTCATGTAAAGTATTATCACACTTTATACACTTTCAATTAATTTATTGTGTCAAAATTAGGGATGCAAACTAGCCGAGTCGAGCTTTGAAATTTTTTTTTTGGCTCGGACTCGGTTCAATCAAGGCTCAGATCGGCTTGAGCTAAAATAAAAAATATATTATTTTTTTTATAATTTAATATATTTATATATATAATATATATTAATTCAATATATATACAAATATATAATTTATTTTTTTTGGGGGGATTTTGTATAAAATCAGTATGTACATGTATAATATTATATATTAAAAAATAATTTATTTTTAACTTTAATATCTAGGCTCGCCAGCCAATGAGTAAGATATAATTGGCTCGGGTTCCATCTTTTCACGAGCTAGCTCACTTGGCTCGCGAGCCGACTTGCTCGTTTGCATCCCTAATCAAAATGTTCATTATACTATCTTGAGATTAGATTGTTAGGACGAAATTAATATTGTCCTATATAAAGTAGGGTTAATTATATCTAATTTACCATAATTATATTTAATTATAGAAACCGTAATCTTTGTAATTTAATTACAGAAATCATCTTCTTAATAAATAATAATCAAAACTACGTAGTTTTGTATATTTTTATTATTTAAAATTAAAATTTTATAAGACTTAATTTTGATATATTTCTTGATTTGGGGCAATTTTTGAAAACTCCCCATGGGTTTGAAAAGTTCCTTTTACCTCCCCATTTTCAAATACATCATTTGGGGTTTTAGATACGCGATTCTGGGATTTAGATACGCAATTCTGGGATTTAGATACGCGATTCTGGGATTTAGATACGTGATTTTTTTCTTGTATTTAAAATACATCATTTGGGGTTTTAGATACGCGATTCTTGAGTTTTAATACATCATTTTTGAAAATGGGGAGCTAAAAGGAATTGGACTTATCATTTGGGGAGTCCTCGGGAATTCCCCGATATTTTTCTTACTATTTAAAATTAAATTCTAAAGACTTCTCAAGTTTTGGCTCTAAAAGTGTTCTCTTTTCCTTTTACCCTTCAAGACGTCTTTTTCCTTCACCATTCTTTCTCTGAGAAAGGGTTCCGACTTCCAAATCTGTCAAGCACCTCTTAAAAATTTCTCTCCCAATCTTTACGTGAGGCATCGCTGTGAATTTCGGTCTTCGGAGATGGCTATCGCAAAGTTAGGACACCACCGTTGAGGCCACCGCTGTAAAGCTCCAACACCACCGCTGCATCTCCGAGGCGACCTTGGCAAACTGCTACTAATATCTGAAATGGTATTTTCGAACTCATCAATTTCTAGCGCTTCAATGCCGGACATCTATTGCCCTACAACTTGCTATTATTTTTCCTCTATTGGCTGCTGTCGAGGGTTTGTTTGTTTTGTCTCTTTGTTGTTTTTCTGAAAAATTTCTTTTGTTATCTAATGCCGCGAATCTCTAAGACCACCGAGTACTTTATTTTGTTCTTTTGTTATTTTTTTTGAAAATCTTAGCTCCAAAACATTTTTTATTTCCGATTGTTTTGCTTTTTCATATCTGTACTTGAACCTGAGTGCCTTGATGTTTCTTGTTTACAATTTCAATTGCTTTGTGCACATATTGTTTTACTCTCATAAATAATTTTTGAGTTAAGCATTTTGTAGAAATTTTCCAGTTGAAAGCCTTTCAGTCGTGGTTTCATGAATTTTAGAAAGGTATTATGGCTCCTTTTGTAATTAGTTTTTGTGTTTGAATTGGGTATCGTGAGTTTGTTTTTGATTCGTATTGGTGGATTTTTTAGTCATGGTCAAGATCAATTTATAAAAAAAGTAATAAAATGGAATTATATCCATCAACAATCCATGCAGCAACTTTCCCAATCTCACAGTCCCAAATTTGTCACGTTTCGATGGTGATTAAGATACTTTTCTTCTTTTATTATATGATTCATATCTGATTATCTTCTCTAACTTTGTGTGTATTCCTTGCTTGGATGGCTTTATCGGAGTTTGATTGCATTTTGTATGTTTTTATCTCGAAAAAAAAGAATGAAGGAATTCTATGAGTGGCAAGAATGAGATTGTATATCATTAAGCTTATTTTTCAAAAGATTTGAAACAAGGCTGCTGAAAGCAGCACGTCGTTGCATAGCAGGAAGCTTTGACCAAGACACAGAAAAATCTTGCTCGTGAGTTGAAATTTTTTTCTTTTCTTTTAATATTAAGTTGAATCAGTGGGTTGTATTTCATCATTGTGATAGTAACTCGATTGAATTTAGATTCTTGCTCTTGTATTTGTTAGCTACTGTCTGTTTCTTTCTATTGTTTTTTATCCTTGAGGATTTGTGGCTACATAACATATGTTATTGCTTGAATTAGTTAATACAGTTTTAATTTTTAAGACAATGAAATAGCCTGCATACTTCTCAATCTTTAGAAGAGGTGCGTCTGATATCCTTCTTTAATGATCACAGACCACAACAATGAAACTGACCGAGATTTACATCCTTTTCTTTATCTTCCTATGTATTATATTCAGCTGATAATCTATACTATTAAAACCTTATATCCATATGCTTGCATTGTCTGAGGCCTATAACTGTTATTATTTACCTAACTGTAGTACCTTATATCCATATGCTCGCATTGTCATATTTGTTGCTTTATGCTCTGTTGCTCGGGAATATGCAGAATTTTCTCCAAGCTCTTGAATGCAGGTACAGTTTTTTCATACATGGCTCAATGCATTCAATGGGATTCTCTGGATTCGAATAACATATTATCATATATTTCCTTTTTGTTGATTTGAAGAAAGCAATGAAGGATGGAAAGCCAATTATTATTGAGGTAAACTACGTCCTACCCTCCTACTTGCTAATCTCTGATTTATGTGCTCGTAATGATTCCTCTCCCTTGTATATCATTCTCTTTTCATGTATTATAATTCCATCTTATCTTTGTATTTTAATTATTATTAGACTGTTTGAACACTTCAACTTAAAGTAGAGCCCTGTTTACTGTTTAAAGATTCATATGTGGAGAATCGTATTTATATACTTTGTGATGATAACCAAAAATGGAAAGGAAAGAAAAATCCTACAATATTAATTAAGACGTAAACAATAGAAGTAATTGTTCTACTCAATGTGAAGCATTTTAGCACAACCTTTTTTGATCATGATCATTTTCTACTTTATAGGTCTGCTAAATAAGATATTATAGAGTTAATATTGGTATAAAAACCACAGCACAACTTGTATCTGGACTGGTCTTAAGTTAAGACTCTTAACGTTCCTTTTAGTACCATGTTAGCGGCTAATTTTCTAATGCATAATTGCATATTCAGTTTTGGTAATGAATTTAGCTTTATTTGTCAAACTAGTAAAGTCGTACTTGACACAAAAGATGTGCTTGAATTATTAGTTGCAATGTTCATCAATTAATTTTCTCAACATTGAATTTCAAAATTCAAGCCTGCCTGCTGCTTGCTGCCCTTGCTTGCACCTGAGTTTACTCCATTTTGAAGGACATTGATTAGTGTTGGTCAAAAGCAAACTATGTGATACTTGAACGGATAAGATATGCATGGTGTTGCAGTAAAAGAAATCTGGGAAATTTGTAACTGAGGCTAACAATTGAAATTGTGCCGACTGTATCAAGAACTGTTGACTTGATTTTGGACTAAGTAATGATAGCTGCGTTAATACCTGACAGAGCAGAAGAGAGTACCAAAGAGACAACAATAAAGGTTAAAAATATTATCTTATATTGTAAATGCTTTACTTATTATCTTAATGTAAAATTTATATTATCCTATTATGCATATGTTAAACGCAATTGACATATATACACACACACACAAAATTTGATAGGGAAAGTAGATGTTTTGTATCCGTTTTATGTGTAAGTTACTATTTTTGGTGATTTTTTTGTTTGTTAATATTGCATATAAAATTAGAACTCTAGATTGTACAACCATCATTCAACTCGGTTAGATCATATTCTAGTTTGTTGGATCTGCAAATTTCAGATAATTATGTAGATTGTAGGACCTCTGTTCTCTCATATTAAATTTGCTAATCTCATTTTTGATAATAAATTACTAATATTCTATTTTGCTCTTTATATTGGCAGGGCTTGTAGGTGAGAATATCTTCCGACATAAACATACAAGAGATGATTTCTGGATTAAGAGGAAAAGGTTGAATACCTTGTGTTTTCAAAAATCTGAGTTTAGTTTGTTTTATTTTAATTTTTTGTTATCAGTATAGTACCTATTTTATGTAACATGTTATGAGGTAGTTCTATTCTTTAGAAACATTTTAGATGCATTAGTGATGATACTTTAAATGTAATGACTTCTTTGTTTAGTATTTGTTGAGATATAAATTTTTGGGGTTGTGTCCCAGGTTGTCAATATTCAATATTTTAAAGATATCGTGAAGATTTATTTTGTCCCAAGAAATATATGGTTAAATCTAATTATAAAAGTATTTTTATTTTTTAAAATAGTTGTCAAAATAAAAATTTCTTGTGACAAAATTTATTGTCATAATAAATGGCTAAATGACAGGTCTGTAGCGACAAAATATAGTTATAGTGACAAAATTTAATATTTATGTGACCAATATATTGTCGCAAAAAATTATTCTTTTATGACAAATATGTATTTCGTCACAAGCTATTGTGACAAAGTGAATTTTTGTCACATAAACCCTTATACGACGGGCCTTACGCGACGGCGGCTGTGACAAATTTTTTTGTCACAAAAGGGTTTTTGCGACAAAATTTTGCTTTTAAGTGACGAAATTTTTTGTCATAAAAGAACAATTTTTTTGTAGTGATTCATCAAACCCAACTTCAAATATGCTCAAGAGATTCATACATATACCTTGAAAGAATGAATGGAAAGATGAAAGGAACTATGAAGATGATGATGATGCCTCAAACTCATGCAATTCCTTCTTGAAATTAACTTGGAATGATGAAATCTCCTCCTTCTCTTCCATGGTGTAAAAATCGTAAAAGAGTGTGTGTATATGTGTGAAATTTTGGATGAAATATGGAATGGAAAAAATGAATGAGATATTTACAAAAATCTTCCACTAAATATGATGACTCAACCAATTTTGCATATTAGTCCTTGAAATATTTGAGTGCAAGTAATCAAGTTTCATTCCATAGCATATAATTAATTAATTCCAAAGAATTTATGCAATTAAGTCCACCAATTTTCAAGTAGTGATCAAATAAGGTCATATATGAACAATTAGTCACATTATCAATTAATTCATATAAATCTCACATTAACAATAATTTCATAAAATTTCATGAACATATGTTGCATATAATATTAGGAAGATTAATATAATAACACATAACACATGACTGGAAAAACCGGGGCGTTAGAATTCTCCCCCCTTAAAAGGGCCTGGTCCCCAGGTCCACTGTCGGGTTTTAAAAAGATGCACAAGCAATAAGAGAGCCCCGTCTCTTAGACAAGTAATGGGAGAGCCCCGTCTCCCTAACACAAAATGAGAGCACCCCGTCTCTCCAATAAGAAATGAGAGAACCCCGTCTCTCAAACAAGAAATGAGAGAACCCCGTCTCTCAAACACACCCCAAATAACGATTCAAGAAAGCAAATTGTATAAACATTCACGTATATGTCACATAAGGCAAGTGGCATCACGTTAATCACATAACTAGCATTTATACACAATTAAATTGCAACTAACAAGAATTAAATACGATCATAATAAAATTAATGATGCACGTGGTATGCATGATTAAATGTACCGTTCACCATTGTTTACACCATGCAAGTAATTGATACCTTCTCCTAACAAAGCCGGATCCACCCTTACATTTTGCACCTCTCTTTCTAGAGCATAATCATAATCTTGAACGAGTGTCCTCTTACCCCCGATAGACTTCCCTCGTCGCCTTGGGCGTGCGTCTACTTCATTCTCAGTGCTCCCACAACGGAAACATAGACCCAAGCGCTTTCTACAATCCTCGTATGTATGTGTGTTATGTCCACAATAATCGCAAAGAGGCTTTTCCGAAGGTGATATTGAGGCTGAGGTAGGTGAAACTCCCAAACTCGATCCAGTTGATCGATGCTTCTTCTTTTGAGACCCTTCTTGAGGTGATGATGTATGATAAGAGATAATCCTCTTTCCCTTGTTAGACTTCTATCCGAATTTCGAGCTTGAAGCCTGTCTGGGTTGAGGATTAGGCCTCCCCGTATTAAAGGAGTGGTGTATCGAACCTTCTCTTGAGAGTCACACGGAATGAGTTCCCAAACTCTTTTAACCTTCTTGAGCCACGGCTTGGATTGAATATCATTCCCTTCAAAGGACTTTGGATTTTGCTGATTCTGAAACTCCTTAAATATAATAGAAATCTAAGCCGGTTGTGGTGATGCTATAGGAACATATTCTCTTATCTTCTGATCAACAAAACGAACCAAGGAATCGAAAAACTCCTGAGGTTGAACCGGATGGGGTGGATGTGGGGGAAACCTAAGAGAACATTCACGATGAGGGTGACCTCGAGGCATCCTGTAATCAAGACACTAGATATGCATGGGGGATTAGTGGATGCAAATGAATATATCTAAAATCCCAAATACAAATATCGCACATAATTCACATAATTCAACTAGTTCAAATAAGTCAAGTAAGTTCAAATAGGATGCAAGACTCACAATTAATAAATAATCCTATGCCGTTCGACCTAGACTCACGAAACACGACACTAGAACCGCGGTTTTGCAAGCGGGCTCTGATACCACCTAAGATGTAGCACCCGGAACGCCGAGATGCCACACCCCCGCACTATAGCTCAGTCCACATACGAAATGAGTAATCCGTACATGAACTAAGACTATAGCGAACGGGTGATAAGAGAAAAGGATCCACTAGCTAGGCGGGACTAACCCTCAATTAGACACAACCATGCATAAACAATAACATGAGAATAGGATATACATGCATTTCATTACCATTCTTCAAATTCAACTTCATCACTTACAAATACACTTTAAATATGCAAAACCTAACGTAACCTACGTAAGTACCAAAACCCATAACAATCTATATATGCATCAATAAGGTACATGTGACGGTGCAAGACCCAACTGAATAAAAGACACAACTCAAAATCCCGCCTAGCACACGACCGTGAGTACCTGAAAATGTTGAAGTGTCAGTCTACCAACGACTGAGTGAGGGGGTTATGAATAAATATTAGCGCAATTAACATGCAAGTTATAATCCCGGGTAAAGCTTTTACAAAAGAAACAATATAGGTTAAATAAGGAATAATCTTCGCCCGAGATTATAACTATTCAATTTAACAATTCAATCACTTATCAATTTAATCCGTGGCCTGGGCGAGTGATGGCAATTCTCCAACCTTACACCAATAGTGAACATTACATGCTTGTGTATTTATCATGTGATCATGCAATTTAATTAAAGTGCACACGTATCAATTTCATGAACTCCTTTACTCCGGGTGATGGTGGGTTTGCAAGGCCCTAACCATCCATGCTACGTACGTCGGGAACATAACTCCTACGTACGAGATTCCTTCCTCCACCAAACCTCCTGGTGGATTCAGGGGTTATCCCAAAGTAATGAGGATAGTACAAGAGTCACCCGTCAGCCCTTGCTTCCTCGGTTGCCTCAATACACTACCCTCGGGCCCAAATGTGAACATGCTTACTCGCCCAAAATAGTTAATCAATACGTTTAGTTCAATCAACAAATTCCATGAAATAAGTTGAAAATCAATAAGGTCACGGTCTAATCATGATACATGCATTGCTTTGCATGCTCATGGTGCTAATCACACTACATGCATTGCTTTGCATAAGTGTGACTTGCTTGCAATCGTTTAGATTTGGAAAACTCTAGATATATATATATACATTTTGGCCGAAAACATCACATAAGGGTTGTACGGGTTCTACATAACTAGAAATTAAACCTCACCTTTACTTTACCAACCAAAACAAGCAAGGAAACACCCTAAGGAGCGTGCTACTCGTCACCGGGAACGTGATCTGTGTTAGGAATAGTGCCCTAGAAAGCCGATTCGACGTAATCTGCTTTGGGACTTTTCTTGTATCACAGACAATCTTTGAATAATATACGATTGATTATAGGCAAACACTTCTTTATATGCCAATACGTGTTTTGTGTGTTTCCATTACGTGCGCATGTATGAGAACTCCCCTAATCCTGATGACTTTAGGACTCTACCATTTAGGTGAAATGGTTCATGAAACGAGCCCTATATCACATAAGTCATGATTAGTAAAATACTCCAAGCCGATGAGTCCTACAGACAGTGGGAGTGTCAACCTGACTCCTCTAAGGCTTGCTTGTGGGATCACGCCCTTAAGAAGGACCACCTTGTTTCATGGAGGTGCAAAGTGTATAGTTGATACGTGCGTGATACATGAGGGTGCTTACTTTAATAAGTAAGTTCACTGAGGTGCCCCGTGTGAGAACATTCCTAAATGGGAAAGGAAGTTTCTATTTCAGGAAATGGAAACTTCCAGATTAGGAAATATCTCACGAGTCATTGATGTGATTAATTGATCCTTAGACTTGAGGTTCCATGTTACTTTATGAGTTAACTCTGTAGTCTTTGGTATAAGCTTTAAAGGGTGTCGCCTTAGACAACTGATTCAAGGCTTATGCTGGGGCTGCACAAGTGACTCATGAAAGTGAATGAGAATCAAGAAAGGACCTACACTTGCATTTGCAAGGTGATCTCTTATTGTGTAAGTCATTCATATGCCATATGGAGTCCTTGGCCAAGGCAGTAGATCAAGACATCAAGAAAAGGGTTTCTTGGATTGAGATCAAATGGATATGAGATGCACTTTAGCTTTAAGACCAGATTATTAGGGTTCTAATTATTCCCTTACCCTAGATCATGGTTGAGAGATAGTAAGTAGGAGGATTGTATCTCACATGAATCAATGACTTAAAGGTTCTGTCGAATCCGAACATTCCAATTCAGCTAGGGGTTAAACACTTGTTGCTAGACTATGGTCGTTTAATCTGTGGACTGATTAATTAATTAGTGAATTAATTAATTAGGGTTACTGCTAATTGAATTGAGAACCTAGAGGGTCACACACAACAACTTGGTTACATGAGTTGAGGCTTTAAAATGATTAAACGAGTTAATCAAGCCAAGAGGGTTCCACACGTGTGAAACCACACGTGTGGCTCACGTGAGTGACACGTGTCATTGTGACACGTGTCACACACGTGTATAAATATATGTGTATATTTATTTATGTATTAAATAATTAATGTGATTAATTATTTAATAGACTTTGGTTTAATTTCGAATTAAAAAGAAAGTCTTATTTTGGAGAAAAATAATCTAGTTAATTAATTATGAATTAATTAATTAGATAAAATAAGTTATTTATTTTAAATAAATAAAGTATAAAATTATCCAAAAATAGTTTGGATATTTTTAGCTCTCTTGAAAGTTGATTTGAATTAGAATTCAAAGTCAAAGTCAAAATTACTTGATGATCAAGTAATAGGAGAGAGGGAGACCAAAATCCTAGCCCATTAAGGACTAGGAATTTCGTCCCTCCCCTTTCTTATATATAGGGGAGCTCATGCTCCCCTTTAGAGCTAATAGACAATTCTTGGTTCATGTGTTGAACACCTTCCTTTCTCCAAGATAAAATAAAACCCTAGGTTAAGCCTAAACACTAACTAGAGAACTAGCATCCTTACTAGTTAGATTGTAGCCAAGTTGGTGGACTATCTCTAGAGAGCTTCAAGTTAGAAGTTTTGAAGATTCGAGCTTTACCAAAAAGTGGGGATCAAGCAAAACGATCAGAAGGGATGATGTAACGATTCTGAACCCGACGTGAAGCGAATGAAAAAATCGAACCAAAGAAGATGGCGAAAACCGTTCGTCCATATCCTGAAGGATGAATTTTTTCACGAGGGTTTTGTGACTGGCAGTTTTCTACTTTCGCAAAACTGGTTTTCGAAGGGAGTTTCAATCCTGCTTTTCTCGTTTCATGTTTCTTTCTTTATGTTATATTGTTAAGAACATCTCTAACATGAATTGAATCTAGGTTGGTATGGATTGCTATCCCGACAATGGATTCTGAAGTAGAAAGAGACTTTCGAGGGACGGGTTGTCAAGCCGCGAGAAGAGCGTTCTTGGGTGGCTTGAAACGCTTCAAGAAAGAATAAAAGAAAAGTAAGTTTTCTATCTCTACGAATTTGGTTACACGATTGCGAGTCCAAGATCCTTTTGTTGGAAAAATTTTTAAATTCCGCTGCTTTCTGATTCGTGTTTTCCAACAAGTGGTATCAGAGCCACCTCGTTAATCGTGTTTCTGATTCGTCTCAATTATTCTGAATTTGGTAGAAATTCTTAGGCTTAGATGCGAATTAGGTATTCATGAGTTCTTTTAGAAAGCCTGAAATACGAAACTGTAATTTTTCCTGAATTTCTGAAATTGTTTTCTTAAATTGTGTTTTTGAAAACCGTTTTGATTGAAATATGTTTAAATCGAATTTTTTAATTTTGGATTGAATTGGTTTTGAGAAACCTGGACACGAAACGGAACACGAAAAGGACGAGCCTAGGCGTGCTAGCACGTCGCATGCCCAGGCCCGCCGCTGCCGCCCAGCTCCTCCCGCAACCGCACGGGAGCCGGCGCACCCGCCCAGCCCGTCCCGCAACCGCGCGGGACGCCTGCCCAGCCCGCCTAGTCGCGGCGGGCGCTGCTGCGCGAAAGTGCCTCACGCGGCTAGGCCCCTTTTCGGGCCCGTTTTCGTGTTTCGTGTTTTTGTGTTTTCGGTCCGTAAAATCCTGATTTAAATTTTATTTTAATTTTATCTTTTAAAATCAGTTTTGCTAAAATAAAATTATTTTAAAATTTTGATTAAATTGGGATTTTTGAGAAATTAAGCGATTTAAATTTTGGAAAAATTACAATCTTTATTTTCTGAAAATAATGAAAGAATAAAATTATTAATTTTGGAAATTAATTGGAATTTTATTAGTTTGTTGTTTTTCGGGTTTTATTGAAAAGGCTCTTGAACAAGAATTGCATCTTAGTCGTGTTTTAAGTCATTAGGACTTGAAACGAGAATTTTAATTTATTGGCTAAATTTAAATTCTCGCAAAAGCATGTTAGGTGATCATGGTTTTAGATCTATGTATGGTTTTAATTTATGCACATGGATGGTTTAAATTGGGGTTGGAGCCCTATAGTTGCGTTTTTCAATTGAGGTTGGAGCCTCACTTATGTGCGTACTGTTATGTGATTTATTATGTGGCTTTCCATATTACTGTTTTTGAGGCCGGGGTATGTCCCGTGTAATTGTCTAAGGCCAATATGAAGATTGAGCCTTATTACTTTGTGTCTTTTTCTTTTTATTGTAATTTGAGAGTAGAGATAGGTGGTGAGGTTTTATTTTCATTTTGGAGACAATGCACCCATGGAGTAAGATGGACCACATTCAAGTAACAAGGAGGCCATAAGTGAAGACCCCTCAAAATGTTAGGGAGGGGAATCTCAATTGTTAAATGTAATAGAGATAGGGCTCGTATTTTGTTACCGCTTTCCCTTATGTGATTTAAACTGTTTATGTGGCATGTATGTTAGAACTTGTGATTGTGGAGTGGCTCCCACATATCACGCATAAGATAGGTAGAACCCATGATCATTACATGTTAGTATCATGCTAGGACATGTTATCTGTTTATGTGCTTGTTTGAAATGCATTTAAGTGTACTTGCATTAATCAAGACTAATAAAATTGGATAACATATAAGTTGGTGAGGTCGAACCGAACAACTCTTCGGTTGATTCAAAAATTCCCATTAAATATTAAGCTCATTTCGAATAATAGGTATTTAATTCGAGATGCAAATTTTGAATTAAATTCCTAGCATTCCATCAATAGGTTTTAAGTTTAGTAAGTAAAGCTAGTTATTGTCCGCGAGTCGTGGGATAGCTAGTGGAGCTTATTAGTTCTTAGTTACCTAATTAATCATTTTAAATGGTCAATATTTCGTGGTCAATTTTAGCAAAGGCGATGTCCGCGAGTCGTGGGTCGTTCGAACTAAGTTTTGGTCATGATCTTATGATTGATGGGTCTAGCTTAACGCCTAAGTAAATATGGATGTCGCACGAGTCATGGGTCCATATTGAAAGATAGGTGATGCAAAAACAATTACTAAGAATTCTAAAGGTGTTAGAATTGGTAAGTTGTACCTACCTAGGGTTCTTACTTAGAATGTCCGCGAGTCGTGGGTTCGAGGTAAAATGCTTAGGATCTTAGTACCCATTGGGAAACGTGTTCCTCTTAGATCTTTGGGAATTATAGATCTTCGAAAAACAGTGGGAGCTACATTAGATTAAAGACCTTATCTTTTGTATATCGTTATAATTCAACATGCCCACATTTTCTCTGCTTAGCATTTAGGTTGTAGTTCTGTGATTCTCTACAATATAAAATGCAAACCCATTCGTATCCATCCTTAAGTCAAATAAGTTGACTAAGTCCTGACTAACTCTAAATGGCTTCGGATCCTAAAATTCATTTTAGAACCCGACTAGAGAAAGGCGTTCTCTAAAGGGTGAAGTTTTCAATTGTGAAAAGTCGACCCGGGCCGAAAGAGAAGCAATCTGAGGTGAATGGATTTTTCCAAACCACTTAAAAGCAATTGAACCACCTCATAAAAATGTTACAAGGTATAACATTATGGAATTATTCAATATTCCAAATGAGGAAACAAGTGCACACGAACAAGGTCTAAAGATCTTATTTGAAGATCTTATGGTCTCGATCATCAACTGAGAAGAGAGTTCTCAATGCACTGATTGCTTACATTGCTTCGACTATCAATCAAACCCTTTATGCTCAACTAGAATGATGCTAATGTAGCATAGTTAATCATTTAAGTTGATAATGGTTGAGAGCATCCTTAAGAAGGAATAAAAGGTTGAGATGGTTAATTCTTCTTCTAAAACTCCCTAAGATTAAAGGCTTGAAGGCCTAAAGAAGAAGAAACCCTTAAGAGCCCAATGGAGGGGCATGTAAGGGGTACGCCCAAAAAACACTAGAGATCAAATAGGACGTTTGCTTCTATGGTAGCAAATAAGGACTTTGAAAGGGAACTGCAAAGAGTATGAGTACTTTGAAATGTTACCTCGTTTAGTAATTCTACTAGGAATAGAATTTACTAGTCTTAAGTCAATTCTGCATAAGCCGTTGTGCAAAGACTCAAGACACTAATGTTCTGAACATACAACGAGATAACAAAAGTAAGTGAGATGACAAAGCTTCGAATTACTTTGGAACGTTGAGATATAAAAGGATTAGCAAGTCAGACACCTTAGGATCATTCTATGAAAATGAACCTATAGTGTTGAGTTCCTGTGAATCCTGTCATGAGGGAAGCGTTCCTGAATCCCGTTTATAAGAAACGTGGAACGTTCCAAAATTATAGTGGATTTCGATCCGTGCTGATGAGTGTAAGATGCTTAATGTAAGCACTAGATACAATCGTCAGTTTAATCATTATGAATGAATGTACTTGTTAAAATACAAATTCGAAACTTATATGAAATTCTTAGAATTTCGAAAGGAGGTTAGGAACCGAAATAGTCATAAGTTATAGGTAAATCGATATGATCGAGATAGCCAATATCTTAGCAACTAATTCCTTACTCATCTTAGAGATAATAGGATTATCTCTCAGTAAACTAATTCGAGAACACCTTAGTGTTTCTGAATGAGGGAATGAAACCTTATAGGATATGGTCCATTCCATAGCAAGCTTTACTGACTTATAATCATTCTAGGAATAAACTCTTAGAATATGCAGTTAGAGATTTTGAATTTAGTACCTTCCAAAATCAGTCCTTCAGTTGCACTATGCAAAGTGGCATACTAAATTCCCTAATTATTCTTATCCAAGAATTCAATGGAATCCTCTTACTTGAAGAGGATAGTGGGAGATAAGCTTGAAATGAGTTCAAGTTTTTACAATGATATTGGATATCAGTTTTGCGATTCCCTTGCACAAAGGTTGTTTGTCTCAAAGGAATGTACCTTTCTTAAGGAATCGTTCCTATAGAAGAACAAAGGCAAGCAAGCAGACCTCAAAGAAATTTGAGAAAAATATTCATGCCACATATAGAAGAAACGAGCCCATCTGATAAAACTTAGCCAAATTTTAGAGTATGTACACGTGTGAAACCCTTCTCTTAAGATGCGTTTAGAACGCGTTCCTAGATAGCCAAGGAATTACTTGAAGAGGAGACACTGTCAGATTTGGAATCTGAGTAGTGTAAGCAAGCCTTGAAATCCAATATGGATTCCATATACTTAAACCGAGTTTTAACCTTGGTTGATCCACCTGATAGGATCAAGCTCCTAGAGCTTCGAGTAAATGGAAAGCATTACAACCTTCTTGACGGTTGAAATGCAAAAGTCCATTTGGATTATGTTTACCACATCCTCATATTCTGACTATGAGATATGATAAATGAATATGAGAACTATCTTGTTCAATATGAGATTGAAAGAGACTGAAATAAGGTATTTCTATAAATCTCATATTCAGTGGGAGTATGCATAAGGTATACAAATCCCTAAAGTCAATCTGTGGATTGATAAAGGCTTCTAGGAGTTAGACAATTCGATTCCACAGTCAAATCGATTGACACAGATAGAAGTCGAATAAGTCTCAGAGTGTACATATGAAAGTTAGTGATGTAAGAGTCAATTTTGGTTTTTTAGAAGATGACATCCTTCTCATTGGGAATGTCAAGGATGATGTGAAAGTTACCAATTCTTGTTTAAGAAACAATTTGACATGAAAGATCTTGGTGATTATCCTATATTCTCGACATTCAGATCTATGGAAGATAGATCTAAGAGAATAAAAGGATTATCACAAAATGAGTACATAACCACGGTACTAAAAGGAGTTTAGTATGGACAATGGAACATCTCTTTTGAAGAGTATGTGTCCTAAGATAACTTTGAGAAAGTTAGAATGTCCAAAATCCCTTTAAGTGAAAGGGTGCATAATGTATGAAAAGTTATGTACTAAATTAGATATGGCGCAACACTAAGCGTAGTAGGCCGAATCTAATATGACCTCAGAGAAGGTCATTAGATCTCTGTAAAGGATGTCCTCAGAGTACTTGAGAAGAAATGAGGATATGTATTAATTTACAGAGCCCAAAAGATCTTGTTGTTGGAAGGATATTTGATGTAACCGTTCATCAAACATGGATGATTATGAAATCATTGCAAGGATACAACTTCTACCAGAATGGTAATGCAATGTGTTGGAAAGGGTTCCAAGGACGGACATTGCAAAACTCGACTGTCGTAGTTGAGAACTTAGTCGTATTATATAACGCTAAGTTAAGTGTTTGGGTAAGAAACTCCATCTAACCAGTTAGATGAAGTTCCTAGCATGAAACAACTCCTTTATCATATTGTATGATAAAATGGATGGTTGCTCAAGTAAGAGAACCAAGACCTCACCAAGAGACTGAACACGTGATTACGAATCACTTTATAAGGAAAAGGTGTTTCCTAAGAGATGTGTAAACAAGAGGGTCACATCAGCAGAGAATATAGCAGATCCACTTTGGAAACGCCCAAAGTCAATAGGCTCTCAAAGTGCATCTTGAGAAGATGGGACTTAGAATACCTAAATGGCTTTTACGGGCAAGTGGGAGATTGTTAGGAATAGTGCCCTAGAAAGTCGATTCGACGTAATCTGCTTTGGGACTTTTCTTGTATCACAGACAATCTTTGAATAATATACGATTGATTATAGGCAAACACTTCTTTATATGCCAATACGTGTTTTGTGTGTTTCCATTACGTGCGCATGTATGAGAACTCCCCTAATCCTGATGACTTTAGGACTCTACCATTTAGGTGAAATGGTTCATGAAACGAGCCCTATATCACATAAGTCATGATTAGTAAAATACTCCAAGCCGATGAGTCCTACAGACAGTGGGAGTGTCAACCTGACTCCTCTAAGGCTTGCTTGTGGGATCACGCCCTTAAGAAGGACCACCTTGTTTCATGGAGGTGCAAAGTGTATAGTTGATACGTGCGTGATACATGAGGGTGCTTACTTTAATAAGTAAGTTCACTGAGGTGCCCCGTGTGAGAACATTCCTAAATGGGAAAGGAAGTTTCTATTTCAGGAAATGGAAACTTCCAGATTAGGAAATATCTCACGAGTCATTGATGTGATTAATTGATCCTTAGACTTGAGGTTCCATGTTACTTTATGAGTTAACTCTGTAGTCTTTGGTATAAGCTTTAAAGGGTGTCGCCTTAGACAACTGATTCAAGGCTTATGCTGGGGCTGCACAAGTGACTCATGAAAGTGAATGAGAATCAAGAAAGGACCTACACTTGCATTTGCAAGGTGATCTCTTATTGTGTAAGTCATTCATATGCCATATGGAGTCCTTGGCCAAGGCAGTAGATCAAGACATCAAGACAAGGGTTTCTTGGATTAAGATCAAATGGATATGAAATGCACTTTAGCTTTAAGACCAGATTATTAGGGTTCTAATTATTCCCTTACCCTAGATCATGGTTGAGAGATAGTAAGTAGGAGGATTGTATCTCACATGAATCAATGACTTAAAGGTTCTGTCGAATCCGAACATTCCAATTCAGCTAGGGGTTAAACACCTGTTGCTAGACTATGGTCGTTTAATCTGTGGACTGATTAATTAATTAGTGAATTAATTAATTAGGGTCACTGCTAATTGAATTGAGAACCTAGAGGGTCACACACAACAACTTGGTTACATGAGTTGAGGATTTAAAATGATTAAACGAGTTAATCAAGCCAAGAGGGTTCCACACGTGTGAAACCACACGTGTGGCTCACGTGAGTGACACGTGTCATTGTGACACGTGTCACACACGTGTATAAATATATGTGTATATTTATTTATGTATTAAATAATTAATGTGATTAATTATTTAATAGACTTTGGTTTAATTTTGAATTAAAAAGAAAGTCTTATTTTGGAGAAAAATAATCTAGTTAATTAATTATGAATTAATTAATTAGATAAAATAAGTTATTTATTTTAAATAAATAAAGTATAAAATTATCCAAAAATAGTTTGGATATTTTTAGCTCTCTTGAAAGTTGATTTGAATTAGAATTCAAAGTCAAAGTCAAAATTACTTGATGATCAAGTAATAGGAGAGAGGGAGACCAAAATCCTAGCCCATTAAGGACTAGGAATTTCGTCCCTCCCCTTTCTTATATATAGGGGAGCTCATGCTCCCCTTTAGAGCTAATAGACAATTCTTGGTTCATGTGTTGAACACCTTCCTTTCTCCAAGATAAAATAAAACCCTAGGTTAAGCCTAAACACTAACTAGAGAACTAGCATCCTTACTAGTTAGATTGTAGCCAAGTTGGTGGACTATCTCTAGAGAGCTTCAAGTTAGAAGTTTTGAAGATTCGAGCTTTACCAAAAAGTGGGGATCAAGCAAAACGATCAGAAGGGATGATGTAACGATTCTGAACCCGACGTGAAGCGAATGAAAAAATCGAACCAAAGAAGATGGCGAAAACCGTTCGTCCATATCCTGAAGGATGAATTTTTTCACGAGGGTTTTGTGACTGGCAGTTTTCTACTTTCGCAAAACTGGTTTTCGAAGGGAGTTTCAATCCTGCTTTTCTCGTTTCATGTTTCTTTCTTTATGTTATATTGTTAAGAACATCTCTAACATGAATTGAATCTAGGTTGGTATGGATTGCTATCCCGACAATGGATTCTGAAGTAGAAAGAGACTTTCGAGGGACGGGTTGTCAAGCCGCGAGAAGAGCGTTCTTGGGTGGCTTGAAACGCTTCAAGAAAGAATAAAAGAAAAGTAAGTTTTCTATCTCTACGAATTTGGTTACACGATTGCGAGTCCAAGATCCTTTTGTTGGAAAAATTTTTAAATTCCGCTGCTTTCTGATTCGTGTTTTCCAACAATCTGTATAACAAGGACAAGTGTTCGTGAGACACGACTCTTATGAACCATTTATGACACACGACAAAGTCATGATCAATAAGTCATTCAACAACGCTTAGGAAAATGTCAAGTAGGAGCATGATTATCAATTAAAAAAGTATATATATCATATAATTCACATATGGGAGCCAAGAGAGTGAAAGGAATGCAATAATAGAGGTTTTGGTGAAGTTTGGCAAAAACGGGCAATTTTAGAAAATGTACATGTTGAGGGAAAACTGGGATATCTTTAATTCTAGAAGTGGGAATTGAATTTTGTTTGTTGGGTGTGAAACTAGACACAAATACCTTTCTAAGCATATATGGCTCGTTTTCTAGTTCAAAGCGAGGAGAAAATGGCGGATGGTTGAAGTTAGGCGAGTGTAGTTTGTCGGGAAAGCAGCGACACCAAAAGGAATTGATCATAACTCATAAATGGGAAAATATATTGAGATGATTCCAATTGGAGGTTGTTCTAAACTTCAATAGCTTTCCAAAGAATAAAAAATCAGGTCATTTGGAGTTCGGATGAGGGAGTACTCGGCCGGGTAAGATTCAAGGGAAAAGTTCCCCGACCGGGTAAGCAGTACAGAAGATTTTCAGGGGAAAACTACCCGCACGGGTACTTTTTATGCACAAAAAGTACCCGCCCGGGTACTGTTCCATAGCTGGAAAAAAGGCCAAAACAGGGGTAGCTTCGGGGAAGAAAGAAAAGGGATGAACACCCAAAGCAAACTCAACCAAAATGCTCCAAACAATCATATATCATGCATATAACTCATATATATCAATTAGGAATCAAGTAATCCATGAAACATGCACCAAATCATCAAGAATTTATCCATAAAATCCCATATATCTCCATGGTCTCCAACTCTCATTTCATACAAGAATTCATGCAAGCTTTGAAGTCTAAAGATCCTACTCATGCTTATAATCTCAAATAACCAAGGAATTACATCAAATTTAGCAAACACAACTTCAAATATGCTCAAGAGATTCATACATATACCTTGAAAGAATGAATGGAAAGATGAAAGGAACTATGAAGATGATGATGATGCCTCAAACTCATGCAATTCCTTCTTGAAATTAACTTGGAATGATGAAATCTTCTCCTTCTATTCCATGGTGTAAAAATCGTAAAAGAGTGTGTGTATATGTGTGAAATTTTGGATGAAATATGGAATGGAAGAAATGAATGAGATATTTATAAAAGTCTTCCACCAAATATGATGACTCAACCAATTTTGCATATTAGTCCTTGGAATATTTGAGTGCATGCAATCAAGTTTCATTCCATAGCATATAATTAATTAAGTCCAAAGAATTTATGCAATTAAGTCCACCAATTTTCAAGAAGTGATCAAATAAGGTCATATATGAACAATTAGTCACATTATCAATTAATTCATATAAATCTCACATTAACAATAATTTCATAAAATTTCATGAACATATGTTGCATATAATATTAGGAAGGTTAATATAATAACATATAACACATGAATGTTGCATATAATATTAGGAGGGTTAATATAATAACACATAACACATGAATGGAAAAACCGGGGCGTTACATATCTTCTCTTCTCCCCGTGAAAATCTTCAACCCGAATTTAAACACTTTAATGGTTAACCCTTACAATCGTCTTATTCATATCCGCTCACCACCATAAAATTCCCAGGTCTTCTTTTATTGTATTTCCGTTATTTCTACTAATTATTTCTTCGGCCACGACCTCAAGTTTCAAGTTTGCCTCTTAGTCATGCTCTCTGTAACGCCCCAGCTTTCGGCATTTCAGGTATGATCGACACGTGTGCGTTTGAGAGTTAGCTTTTAATTATTAATTGTTCATTTCTTTAATTTTCCATAGCATGACATAATTTTATAAAATTATATTCTTGACATTTTATTGAAAATTCATATCATATCATATTTATCGGATAAATTGAACGTGATTGCAATGTGAATTATTTTCCCGAATGTGATTTAATTCTTTTATGGCCTTAATTGCTCATTTTCATGAATTTGGGGTCTAATTGCATTGGACCTAATTGGTCATTTAATATTGGAGTTGGACTTAAGTGCATAACTTGCTAAGTGAAGGGATTTAATTGCAAATTGGCCATCTCTTCCCTTTTTCATAGCAGCATTCACGTACCTTGGCTTCCCATTTCTTACCAAAACATTTCATCCCTTGTTCTTGCTTCCTTCTTCAAACGAGACAAACCCTACCTAGTTAAGTGGGAGATTTCTTCATTCAAGCATCATAATTGTGGGTTTTGTGGACATAGAAGCATCATCATCATCATTTCTTCTTCTTGGCTTCCATTTCATGTATTTGAGGTAATTATGGAGATTGAATGATTTTCTTGAAAATATGGCATAGATAGGGCTTTGTATTGACATGAATAAATTGTGTATTGGTTGTTGGAAATATGTATGTGAACTTTGAGCTCAAGTTTGATGCATATAACTTGTGATTTATGGACTTGGAGCATGAGTGTTGATATGGGTTTGGATTGATAGATTATTGATGATCTAGCATTGAAATGAGTGTTTAAATGAATTGTTATTGATTATATGTAAGCTAGTATGTTTATTGCATCAAATATGTGCATTACATCTTGAGTTTGATCCATTTTTGGTGGTTGATTGTTGTTGCTTCGTGTTGCTCTGTTCTGTTCTGCATATTCAGCTGCTCACGTATTTTGGGAACGACCCTTCCCAACCCCAGTTAAAAACTGGAACGGCCGTTCCCATGATTCTGAGTCAGTAGGCCAGTGAGACTGGGAACGGCCGTTCCCATTTTGGCCTTTGAGCCGGAAGGGCCGTTCCTAGCTAAAACGTTATTCCCTTTTAAGAAACGCTGGCGCGTTTCTGTAGGCCATGGGAACGGCCCTTCCCATTTTCAAAGGGAAGCCGGAACGCAGAAAGTGTCCAAAATTCACTGCATAAAATTGCATTTTTAGCACCTCGTTCCGACGGCTTCTTTGACCCCTAATTGCTATTTTATGACTGAATACGTGTCGAAACGCAATATTTTCATGGTACATTGTATTTTTCCCGTCGTCTCGTTGCATTTCCGCCGTTCATCATATTTGGTACATTTTGAGTCGTGTTTCACGGACATTTATCTTTCTTGCACAGACCAGCCTCCTGGTGACGAGGAGCAGGCCCTGTGAGCTGTTTCCTTGGATATTTTTGGGTCGTTCAGGTGAGGTTTAATTTTAGATACATAGGACCCGTACAACCCTATGTGAAGTTTTAAGCCAAAACCTATCTTTATACTTATAGTTTTCAATTGAGATTGATTTTCAAATGTTTTACCGAACTATTGAAGGGATTGATTGATCGATTGATTGATTTGACGAGTATTGTATTGCACTGTGGGCCCGAGGGTAGTGACTCAAGCCAACCGGGAAAGCACGGGCTGACGGGTAACTCGAGAGCTATCCTCACCAAACTGGGATGAACCCTGAACCCTCTACGAGATTAGGGAAGGAAGGAGTTCCGGGCTTAGGGATTCATGTACCCTCTGCCCAGATTGATTGGATGGTGGGGCCTTGCAATCCCACCATCACCCGGAGGAAGAAGGCGTTATTGAACTTGCTAATTGTGCACAGTAATGAATTGCTTGATCACCTAATCACCTAATAATTGATTGATTGATTGATTGTACACAGTCGGTGTAAGGTTGGATAATCGCCCCACTCGCCGGGCCACAATTGATTGTATTGAATTGATTAAATTGCAATTGAATTAGTTGTAACCTCGGGCGATAGAATCTTTTATTTTACTAAATTGTATTGTTTTCCAAGAAATTATTACCCGAGATTATGACTTGCATGTATGTGCGGCTTATAATTATTTATACCCCTTGCTCAGTCTGTGTTGGACTGACACCTCAACTTTTCAGTGTTTTTCAGGGCGTGCTAGGCGGGAATTTAGAGTCTAGTGGTCTTTAAATTTGGGTCTAGCACACTTCATTCCCACATTTTGTTCATGTATAGCTTGGGATATTTTGTATCATGCCTTGTTATCTATTTTGTTGTGGAGATGATATTGTATTGATAGTGTAATTGTTGGTATCTATAAGTAAATAAATAAATATGGTACCTATACGTATCGAATGAATGTTATTGCTTCCGCTTTTCAATACTCTGACTTGATTGTTGGTTGGTTTTAAATTGAGGGTACCCGCCTAGCCTTGAGTCATTTTATTGTCTCCTGTTCGCTAGAGCTTTGATTCATGTATGGATTGTCCATTTCATATGTGGATTGGAGCTATAGTGCGGGGGGATGTGGTGCCTAGCATTCCGGGTGCTACACTCTCCCCCTTAAAATTTCTGTCGTTACACATTAAACTCCATCGATCCTTCTTGCATCGAAATCCTCTCAACTTCCCTTCCAATTCTCTTGATACTCAAATCCCCCTTCTCTAATCTTGTTCGATCCAAATACCCCGAAGCCAAATCTAATCTCACTTTTCCTTTGGAGTTCCTTTCCACCAACCTATCCCTTACTGGAGGTTCTTTATTTCCCGAAGTCATCTTCCTTGTAATGTGCCATCCCATTATTTCTTTTCCTTTTAACTTAAATGTGGCCAGTCGAAGAGATACTTGATAAGCGAGGTGAAAGAACTTCCTACTAAGTAAACACTAAAATGCATGTCGGGTAAGGATGTCAATGCACGTGTCACGCTTGCAACAAGCAAATATGCAACACATTAAAGTGATGAGGTCAAATAGGGATGCACACACAAGTACAATTAAGGAAAATTAACTAATTTGATGCAAAATATGATGCGCGTGCCATGAATGCTTTGAACCTGTCACCAAGATGGCAAGTGATTAACTCGGTAGATTGTTCTCATTTCTCTGATCCCGGCTTACTTTAACGTTTGATCATTTCTTGTCTTTCCCACGGTCTTCAAAATTTCCATGAGTCCTTGTGCATCAACTTGTACCTTCCACGGTCTGGGATTGTAATTTCTAGATCCCTAACTTCTGTTACATCCACGGAATTAGCATCTGAATTTCTCCCCGAGAATCAACCCTTCAATATTGTCCGAACTCTTTTACAAAATTAACCCCGATTGTGGTTCCGAATCCTACTTCGAATCCTCACCCTGATCAAGATTCCCGCGCTTATGCTTTATGAGTTTGAATTGATAAATCAAACTTATTTTCCAATTACTTACACTTGAGTGCATAATTTCCTTCCATAGAGCCTTTGTCTTTCTTTATCGTTTCCATTTGTTGCTTCATATCTCCCATTTCAACCTCACAACTCGATAATTCAGCTTAGATTAAAAAAATGGACTCAAATCCTATACTTAACGTTGTTACCTTCCATAAACCTGTATTTACTACATTACTTGGATCTTTCCAATCTCTTCCCATTTTTTCATCTTAGTTGAAATTCAGAGCTCCCGGATTTAAATTCTCTCCGATCTTGACTTCTACAAACTCGTCTTCTAGCCATTAGATTTATTTAGAAACCCTACTTTGACGACCCTTCGTGCTTATTTCCTAGCGGATGTGTTTTACCTTAACTCCTCTCAATCCTCGATACCTCTTCACTAATCTGAACCCTGAACTAAAGTACCTTCAAGGTTCATTTCTTCCATTCATTAGGTGGAATGATCCCGTTGAATCCAATTATGGCATCCTATGTAAGAGAGCCACCGATGTCGATCTTTTGATTCATAAGCATTCCCTGATCCACTCTTATTTCATCAAATGTCCATATATCCATTGCATCTCTGTGAAGTTAAATTTCCCATTCCGATTCCTAACCCTTTAACTCTAGCTCCATTTATAAAGGCCATGCATATCGAATTCACTATATTCTTCCCCATCCTCCTATCTTCCATGCCTCAGAAAGAACTTGAAATGGGTCGTTGCTATCATAGAACTTGGCCGTGGTTTTATGTCATCTTCATAACCTATAAATAATAACTCATTTCCAGGATATATGCATGCGATTAGTGCATGCTCATGTCACATATTCAACACAAAAGGCACGGATTCAATGCAAGAATACAACACGTAATTCATCAAGATTCAAAAGAGAAGGCAATTTCGGGCTCCAAATCAATGCAATGCACACATTGTCACATAATTCCTAAGCCGTACGACCTAGACTGACTCAATCACGACACGAGAACAACGGTTTTGCAACCGGGCTCTGATACCACTTAAGGATGTACCACCCGAGCGTAAGGTACCACATGCCCCGCATCGAGACCCGACCCGAATATGAAATGGACAATCCATACCCGAGTTAAATCACAGCGAACGGGGACAAACACGCACGCTATGCTAGGTGGGACTAACCCTTAAACCATAGAATACAAAGAAAAACATTAACGCGGAAGCATTCATTGATCAATCACCGAATGGATAACAAATGACGGGTTCAACTATCCCTAGAAGCCTGTCCCGAATCAATATCATAAAATCATAATCATAATCATAACATAACATAACATTTATCTACTCATATACAATTTAATCGAATTGCAAAAATGCATATGAAGTGACCTAGACTTAACTAACACACATGACAAACCCGACTTCCCGCCTAGCACACCAACCTGCAAGAAAACTAAAAACAAACTGGGTTCAGTCTATACGAGACTGGTGGGTATAAAACGGCATAAGTATCATATAAGGCAACATTTAAACATTCACATGCAAGTTATAATCCCAAATGAGTTTTTTAGAGCATTTCCCAAGTGGGCTAAATAAAGAAGTCATCAAAAGGGATTATAACGTTCATTTTTCATTCTTTAGGTGTTTCGTGGCCCGACGAGTAGGCGTGCATTATCTCCAAACAACACATCGTGTAGTTCATTAAACATTCATTCATTCATTCTTTTCATGCATATCATCTTTCGTGCGCATTCATTAACATTTACACCTTCTTCCTCCGGGTTGGTGGTGGGTTTGCAAGGCCCGACCACCCATTCATTGACCAAAAGGGGAACATGACTCCCCAGATGGCACTCAGCGTCCATTCCTCGCTAACTCCTAACGAGGTCCAGTTAATCTGTACATTGGTGGAACTAGTGTGAGGGATTACCGTCGGGTCACCACTCACACCAAGTCCCTGGGCCCCATTCTGTGCATTTATTCATTCTTTTTCGCTAAAACATTTGGTAGGATTCATAAAAGAAGGGCTTTACTTTTAAAATCATTGACCCTTGAAAACGACTCTATATACATATATACTTTTGGCTGAAATCCTTACACATTGGGAGTATATAGGCCATTTATGTAATGTCCCGGTTCCGGATGAACAGGTAAGCACGCCACGTGTGAGTTTTGAGCGTAGGATTTATTTTATTTCTTTAATTTTATAATATTATTACGTGGCATTTCACATTTTTATAAAATACACGAGACATCATTTTTGTGAATTAATTGAATTCATATGATTGAAAATATTATTTCATGACACGAAAAATATTTATTTCATGAAACATTAATCGAGAGTGATTCCAAATTACCAAATTGTCCCTAGTGAATATTTCTTTAAAATTCTAGGGACTTAATTGCCTAATCCTTTAAGGACTTAATTGATCACTTTTCAAAACCTCATATACTTCATTGCATAACTTGAATCTTTGGGGGATTAATTGGCAATTAGCATAATTCACAAAAAATCAATGTTGGTGAATCACGTAATAAGCATTCCATGATCTTCCTTGATCAATTATCATCAAATCTCCCAACACCTCCACCTCCTTGCTCTCGGTTTCTTCAAGGAAAAATAAGGAAGAGAGTTTTCATTCTTTTCATCAAGAATCTTCATATATTGCTAGAATTGAAGCTTGAGCATCATTTTCATCCATTTTCTTCATTTCTTGAACTTTAAAGGTGAGAGTTGCATGAATTCATGGTTCTTGATTATATTTTAAGGAGCTAGGGTTTGAGGATTATGTGTTAGATGGATTAATTGTAGTTGGAAGTATGATTAGGTGAATATTTGTTGAAATATGGCATGATTTATTCATGAAATCATTGAAAATTGAGCTTGATTGATTGATCAAGGTGAGCATGAGTTTGGAAACTTGGAATTTTTTATAATATTTCATAATTTGAGTGTTTAAGTGTTATGTTATCGTTTCTTGAGCATATATGCATCATATTACCAGAAAATCCTAACTTTGTTGATTGAAAATAAAATTTTGGTTGCTTTGTTGCTCATTTCCGAGAGCATCCCCTATTTTTGCTCTGTTCTTTCCAGTTGCAGAAACTGGGAACGTCCGTTCCCAGCCTGAAGGCATTTCGGGAACGGGCTTTCCCACTCTTTCAAACTAAAAGTAGGTGGCCGAGCATGGGAACGACCGTTCCCATTTTGGCCTTGGTGCCGGAAGGGCCGTTCCCAGCTAGGCGTATTTTTTAAAACTAAAAACGTAGGTGCGATTTTGGGGATTACAGGAACGACCGTTCCCATTTTGCAAAGGGGGTCCGGAATGGCCGTTCCCACCTGACTTGCAGAACAAAAGTTTCTGCATAAAATTATGAAAATAGCCCCTCGATTCGACGACTTCTTCGACCCCGAATTGCTATTATATGAACTAATATGTACTGAAACAACATGTTATCATGCCACATAGCATTTTCCTCGTCATCTCGATACATTTCCGTCGTTCGTCATATTTGGTCCATTTTAGGTCATGTCTCACGTATACACGTCATGTTTGCACAGGTCACGGGGTTGTGGACGAGGAGCAGGCTCCGTAGAGCATATCCTCATTGTATTTTGTAAGAAAAGGTGAGGTTTTACTTTAGGTATATAGAACCCTACCACCATTATGTGCTCTTTCGACCGAAAATGTATTATAAATATAAACGTTTTCAAAAATATAAATGTTTCAAGCATGCAAGCCATGATTGTCATGATTTTCAAGCAAGTTTGGCGAGTACATGATTGCACGTGGGCCCGAGGGTAATTCTTGAGCCAACCGGGAAAGCAAGGCCTGACGGGTAACTCCTGAATTATCCTCACATTGTTGGGATCACCCCCGAAGCCACTAGGAGATTAGTGGTGGAAGGAGTTCCGTGTCTAGGGATTCAAGTCCCTTACACACACCATGTCGTGGATAGTTGAGCCTTGCAAACTCACTATCACCCAGAGGAAGAAGGAGACTGGGGATTAATCCGGCATGTCGGGTTATCCTCGGGTTATTGCATGATTTCAAGCATGAAATTGTCTATGTGAGCACTAAATTGAAATGCATGATCATGTATTGAATTGATAAAGTAAGCACGTATTGTCACGTTTGGTGTAAAGGTTGGAGAATCGCCCCTACTCGCCAGGGTCACATGTTCATGAAATGATCAAGTTAAATTGTTAAAATGATTAGTTGTAATCTCGGGCAAAGAACGAGTTTCTTGAACTATATATCTATTTCTTTGCCAAGTCTTCACCCGAGGCTACAACTTGCATGTGATGTGTGTTATATATATTTATTGCCCCTCACTCAGTCTTCGGTAGACTGATACTTCACTTTTCAGGTACTTGAGAGCTGGGTCATGCTAGGCGGGAATCGGGTCCAGTCTTGCATTGGCATGGGTCTAGCATTGTACCTTCATGTATATACTTTCGATAGATATCATGTTATGATCATGATTGTTACATTTTGAGTACACTAGCATGTATATAGTATATGGAGATGATAATGTATTGATAGTTAAGTCTGGTATCTATATGTATCTATATCGGTAAATATGGTACCTATATGTATGATTCATGTATTGCTTCCGCTTTTAATTCCATGTTTGGTTTGATTATGTTGGGGGGGGGGGGAGTGTCCCGCCTAGCCCGGTTGTTTTATTTGTCACCCGTTAGCTATAGTTTTGGTTTATGTATGAACTGCCCATTTCATACGTGGATCGAGGCTATAGTGCGGGGGATGTAGTGCTCTGGGGGTTAGGGTGCTACATCTACAGGTGGTATCAGAGCCCGGTTGCAAAACCGAGGTTCTTGAGTCGTGTCAAGTCAGTCTAGGTCGCACGGCATAGGATTACTTGTTACTTGAGAGTCTGCATTTCACTGAATTACTTGATTTACTTGAAATTTTGTGTTAATTGAGTTATTCAATCTTCTTTGAATTTGTGTTTATTGATATTATGGAATTATATGCACACATTTGCATTTATTGATCAAACCACGCATGTGTAGTGATTTGATTTCAGGATGGATCGTGATAGACATCACCGTGACCGATATCCTAGACACAGGCATCATCATCGCCGGCATCATCGTCGTGAGAGATCACCACCTTCTCCTCCACCTGCTCAGGCACAGCCCCAGGATTTTATGAACGCGGTCGTGGGGCTAATTGATCAGAGACTACAGGACAGGGTACCTCCACCACCACCAGCGCCAGTAGCACCCCAGGAGAACCCCATTTCTGCAATATTGCGAGAGTTCCAGAATCAGCGTCCCCCGAAGTTCTATAAGGGTGACGATATACAGGTAGAGATGTGGCTGAAGGAGATCGAGAGAATCCGGCAGCTTATACCTTGTGATACCCAGGAGAAGGCTCGCTGTACACTTACTTTGATTCAGGGCGAGGCCTACTCGTGGTGGGAGAGCACACAAATAGTCTTAGAGGCTGCTGGTACAGATATCACCTGGGAGGTCTTCGTACGGGAGTTTAGGAACAAGTTTATTCCTCCAGCTTCCCGTACCCGCCGGTTGAGGGAATTCACCGAGTTAAAGCAAGGAGGAAGGTCTGTGGGGCAGTATATCGCCGAGTTCGAGAGACTTTCTCGCTATGCACCTAACATAGCGAATGATGATTTTCATAAGGCAATGCAGTTCGTCCAGGGACTTCGACCTGACATGCAGGATGCCCTGAAAGCAGCCAATACGAGCACCTGGGCTAAAGCTACCGCAAAGGCTCTCAAGGTTGAGGATTTTGATATTACTAGGAGGGCTACTCAGCTTACTGGATAGGCTTCGGGCTCGAGATCGGGACAGGGATCGAGCTCAGGAAAGAGGCCGATGATTTACTCTGTACCTCCAGTGTAATGCCCCGATTTCCGGATGAACAGGTAAGCACGCCACGTGTGCGTTTTGAGCGTAGGAATTTGTTTTTAATTCTTTAATTTATAATATTCTTACGTGGCATTCATATTTTTATAAAATTCATGAAACATCCTTTATCTAAATTATTTGAATTAGTATCATTGAAAATATTATTTCACGACACGGAAAATAGTTATTGCATAAAATCACTACCGAGAGTGATTCAAATTACCAAATTGTCCCTACTTGATTGTCCTTTAAACTTTAGGGACTTAAGTGCATAACTTTGCAAGGGCTTAATTGAGCATATTTTAAATTGTTGTATACTTGGTTGCATGACTTCATAAAACAAAGGATTAAATGGCAATTAGCATAATTCACAAAAATCAATGTGATGAATCACGTAATATCCTCTTCAAGCTTCCATGATCTCATTTCATAAAAGATTTCCCAACAACTTTGCTCTCTCTTTCTCTCGGTATCAAGGAAGAAAAGGAAGAAGTGAATTTTCATCCAATTCATCCAAGATTTCAAGAAATCATTCAAGTTTTGGGAAATTGATCATCATCTTCATCCATCTTCTTCATTTCTTAGTTTTCAAAGGTTGGTTTGCATGAGTTGATGACCTTTGAACATATATGTATAAGTTAGGGTTTGAGTTTGATGTGCTAGATGAATTAATTGGAGTTGGAAGCATGGTTGGGTGATCATATCATGAATTATGGCATGAGTTATAGCTTGAATTCTTGGATATTTGGCATGAATGATCAAGTTTGATCATAAACATGAATCTTAGAATCTTGATGATATATTGTGTTTTAAGTGTTTAAGTGATAGTTTATCATCTTATGAACCTGTATGCATGCATATTCCTAGAAAACTTTGGCTTTGATGATCAAAATGGAGTTTTGGGTGCTTGTTTGTTGCTTCCCGTAACCTTCCCCTGTTCTGCTCTGTTTTTTCTTCAGTTACAGAACTGGGAACGACCGTTCCCAGCCTCAAGGCATTGTGGGAACGGGCGTTCCCCTCTTTTAAACTAAAACAAGGCGGCCGAGCATGGGAACGGCAGTTCCCATTTTGGCCTTGGTGCCAGAAGGGCCGTTCCCAGCTAAGGCGCGTTTTTGAAAAGGAAATCGTTGGTGCGCTTTTGGGGATTACGGGAACGATCGTTCCCATTTTTCAAAGGGGATCGGAACGACCGTTCCCACCTGACTTGCAAAACAAAATTCACTGCATAAAATTACGAAAATGACCCCTCGATCCGACGACTTCTTTGACCCCGAATTGCTATAATATGTGTTATTATGTAGTGAAACAACATGTTATCATGCCACATTGTATTTTCGTGGTCGTCTAGATACATTTCCGCCGTTCGTCATATTTGGTCCCTTTTAGGTCTTGTCTCATGTGTACATGTCATGTTTGCACAGGTCAAGAGGGCGTGGACGAGGAGCAGGCTCAGTAGAGTATATCCTTGTCATATTTTTTAAGAATAGGTGAGGTTTTGTTTTGAGTAAATCGAACCCTATAACCCTTATGTGCTATTTTCGACCAAAACATACTATATTTATAAATGATTTCAAAACCATGAATATTTCAAGCAAGCAAGTCATGATTTCAAGCATGTTTGGCGAGTACATGATTGCACGTGGGCCCGAGGGTAATTCTTGAGCCAACCGGGAAAGCAAGGGCTGACGGGTAACTCCTGAATTATCCTCACATTGTTGGGATCACCCCCGAAGCCACTAGGAGATTAGTGGTGGAAGGAGTTCCGTGTCTAGAGGGTCATGTCCTCTACACACAACATGTCGTGGATAGTCGAGCCTTGCAAACTCGCTATAAACCGGAGGAAGAAGGAGACTGGGGATTAATCCGTCATGTCGGGTTATGCTCGGGTTATCGCATGATTTCAAGCATGAAATTATCTATGTGAGCACTAAATGGAATTGCATGATCATGTATTGAATTGATAAAGCAAGCATGTATTGTCACGTTTGGTGTAAAGGTTGGAGAATCGCCCCTGCTCGCCGGGGTCACATGTTCATGAAATGTTAAGCTAAAATGTTAAAGTGATTGGTTGTAATCTCGGGCAAAGATTAAGTTTCTTGAATTATATATTCCTTTTCATTTCCAAAATCTTCACCCGAGGCTATACCTTGAATGTGATGTGTGTTATATATATTTATTGCCCTTCACTCAGTCTTCGGTAGACTGATACTTCACTTTTCAGGTACTTGAGAGCGCGGTCGTGCTAGGCGGGAGTCCTGCAAAGTCTTGTATATCACGGGTCTAGCATTGTACCGTTCTTGTATATATTTTGTTACCTATCATGTTATGATCATTATTGTCACGTTTTGGGGATACCTGATCATGTATATTATGAAAAGATGATAATGTATTGACAGTTAAGTTGGTATCTATACATATCTATTCGGTAAATATGGTACCTATATGTATGAATGATTTTATTGCTTCCGCTTTCATTATCATGTTTGCTCTGGTTTTGTTGGGGAGAGTGTCCCGCGTAGCTCGTCATTTTTATTGTCATCCGTTCGCTATAGTTTTGGTTTAGGTATGGACTTTCCATTTCATACGTGGATCGAGGCTATAGTGCGGGGGATGTGGTGCCCTGGGGATTAGGGTGCTACATCTACAGGTGGTATCAGAGCCCGGTTGCAAAACCGAGGTTCTCGAGTCCTGTCAGGTCAGTCTAGGTCGCACGGCATAGGATTATATGATACTTGAGAGTCTGCATTTCACTAAATTACTTGATTACTTGAATTTTTCTGCCTTATTTGAGTTATTTGATTCTTTCTAAATGTGTGTTTATTAACATTGTTGAATTATATGCACACATTTGCATTTATTAATCAAGCCACGCATGTGTAGTGATCTGATTTCAGGATGGAGCACGATAGACACTCCAGTGACTGAGCCTCGAGACATAGGCAACATCATCCTTGCCGGTATCATCGTCGGGAGAGGTCACCACCTCCTCCACCTGCCCAGGCACAGCCCCAGGATTTCATGAATGCGGTAGTGGGGCTAATTGATCAGAGGCTACAGGACAGGGTTCCTCCACCCCCGCCAGCACCGGTAGCACCTCAGGAGAACCCCATTTCTGCCATATTGCGAGAATTTCAGAACCAGCGTCCCCCGAAGTTCTACAAGGGCGACGATATTCAGGCAGAGATGTGGCTGAAGGAGATCGAGAGGATCTGGCAGCTTATCCCTTGTGACACTCAGGAGAAGGCTCGCTGTACACTTACTCTTATTCAGGGCGAGGCCTATTCTTGGTGGGAGAGCACTCAGATCGTTTTGCAGGCAGCCGGGACAGATATTACTTGGGAGGTCTTCGTACGGGAGTTCAGAAACAAGTATATTCCTCCAGCTTCCCGTACTCGCAGGTTGAGGGAGTTCACCGAGCTGAAACAGGGAGGCAGATCTGTGGGGCAGTATATCGCCGAGTTCGAGAGACTTTCTCGCTATGCACCCAACATAGCGAATGATGACTTTCACAAGGCGATGCAGTTCATCCAGGGACTCAGGCTAGATATTCAGGATGCGCTGAAAGCAGCCAATACCGGCACTTGGGCCAAAGCTACCGCCAAAGCTCTAAAGGTCGAGGATTCTGACATTGCTAGGAGAGCTACTCCACAGACTGGACAGGCTTCGGGCTCGAGAGCAGGCCAGGGATCGAGCTCGGGAAAGATACCGATGATTTTCTCTGCACCTCCAGCGCAGAAGGACTCCGGGAAGAAGCTTAAGGCGACAGGGCCATTACCGAGAGGTCCTAGAGCTCCAGCACCACCACAGCCACCTCAGAGACCGGGCTGCAGATATTGTGGGCTTCCTACACACAACTATGATAACTGCAGACGCCGGTTAGGCTTATGTTTGATCTGCAGGAGCGACGAGCACTTGGTGGACGGCTGTCCGGATCGTCGGGATCCGCCACCTGCAGGTCCGAGGCAACTTGTGAGAGCTCGGGCTTATGCACTCGCTGGGGAGGAGCAGGATGCTGAGATAGACCCCGCCGCGGTAGTTGAAGGTATTATTTACATCCATGGCACGAACATCCATACATTATTTGATCCAGGAGCTACACACTCCTTTCTTGCGCACTCTATTGCTATTACTTTGTCTTTGCCTGCTATGTGTACTTCTGTGCGCTATCTAGTTAGTACTCCTTTCGGTAGTAGGCGAGAGACGGATCAGGTTTACAGGGATGTTCCAGTGGTGACTGAAGGTCGGGAGTTTCTGACAGATTTCATTGTTATGCCGATGGAGAGATACGGGGCTATATTGGGGATGGAATGGTTATACCGGCATTGTGCTACAGTGGATTGTCGGGCTAAGAAGGTTCAGTTGGGTTCAGAGGTTATCACGGGCTGTACTTCGAAGACCGTACCCCTACTTTCTTTTTCAGAAGCTCAGAAATTAGTCAGAGACGGGGCTACAGGGTTCATTGCTTACATTCTGAACAAGCCCAAGGATTAGGTGAAATTAGAGGACACCGAAGTGGTAAAGGAGTTTCTCGAGGTATTTCCAGAAAAATTGGATTCTTTGGCTCCTGAGCGAGAGATCGAATTTGTGATCGATCTTTTCCCGAATGCTGAGCCGTATTCAAAGACTCCATACCGGATGGCTCCAGCGGAATTAAATGAATTAAAAGTTCAGCTGGAAGTATTGTTGGAAGTTGGTTACATTCGGCCGAGCACTTTATCTTGGGGAGCACCAGTTTTATTTGTAAAGAAAAAGGACGGAACTTTAAGAATGTGCATCGACTATAGGGAGTTGAACCGGATGACTATTAAGAACAAGTATCCCCTCCCACATATCGAGGAGTTATTCGATATATTTCAGGGTTCCAAAGTTTATTCAAAATTAGATTTAAGACAGGGATACTATCAGCTGCGAATCCGAGCAGAGGATATTCCTAAGACAGGATTCAATACTCGGTACGGGCACTACGAGTTCATGGTTATGCCGTTTGGATTAACTAATGCCCCTGCAGCTTTCATGGATATGATGCACCGGATTTTCAGGCCTTTTCTCGACAAGTTTGTGGTGATTTTTATTGATGATATTCTGGTTTTCTCAAAATCAGCCGAGGAGCACGCGAGACATCTCAGGCTCGTTCTTCAGACCTTAAAGGAGCATCAGTTGTTTGCAAAGTTTAGCAAGTGTGGATTTTGGATCGATCGGGTTTCCTTTTTGGGACATGTGATTTCGGGAAAAGGGTTGGAAGTCGATCCCTCGAAAATCGAGGCCGTGCTCAAGTGGGAGAAACCAAAGAATGCCTCGAAAATTAGAAGCTTCTTGGGATTGGCCGGCAATTACAGAAGGTTCGTTCAGGACTTCTCTAAGATTGTTGCACCGTTAACCCGATTAACAAAGAAGGATACTAAGTTTGTCTGGGACGAGAAGTGTGATCAAAGCTTTAACTTTTTGAAAGAAAAGTTAGTCTCAGCTCCGGTATTAACTTTACCCGAGGGTTCAGAGGAGTATGCAGTGTACACAGATGCTTCTAAAGAAGGCTTGGGTTGTGTTCTGACTCAGAAAGGAAAAGTGATCGCCTATGCTTCTCGAAAGCTAAAGGAATATGAAATGAATTATCCAACACACGACTTAGAGCTTGCAGCCGTGATCTTTGCTCTCGGGAAATGGAGACAATATCTTTACGGGACTTCCTTTGAGATTTTTACCGACCACAAGAGCCTCCAGTATTTGTTCACACAGAAAGAGTTGAACATGAGGCAACGGCGATGGATGGAAAAGCTAGAGGATTATGATTGTACAATTAAATACCATCCCGGGAAAGCAAACGTGGTCGTCGATGCACTTAGCAGGAAGGCGAGTGTATCGAGTTTGGAAATAAAGGAAAGTGATGAAGTTGTTCCAATTTTGTTAAAAGCTCGGGTTTCTAATATCACAATTCAACCGGAATTAAAGAATCAGTTGTTTGAGGCTCAGAATAAGGATCCGGAAGTTCAGAAGCTTGTGGGTAAGGCTAAGGATGATCAGGAGAGTATGAGACCGGGTTACTTCGGTTTAAAAACAGAGTGGTAATACCTGAAGAATTGAAACGGGTCCTACTTGAAGAAGCTCACAAGTCACCCTACTCGATCCACCCTGGAGGAAATAAAATGTATAAGGATTTGAAGCAATACTATTGGTGGAACGGGATGAAAAGAGATGTGGCTGAGTATGTAAAGCATTGTCTGACTTGTCAGAAAGTGAAAGCTGAGCACCAAAAGCCCGCGGGACTTCTACAACCGTTACCTATTCCTGAGTGGAAGTGGGAACAAGTAACGATGGACTTTGTTTTCGGATTACCGAAGGTTAAAGGCGGGTTTGATGGAATTTGGGTAATAGTGGATAGATTTACAAAGTCTGCTCACTTTCTACCGGTTCGGATATGCTATAAGATTCCAAAGTTGGCCGAGATCTATAACAAAGAAATTATTCGACTTCATGGCATTCCGGTGAGTATAGTTTCAGACCGAGACCCGAGGTTTACTTCTAAGTTGTGGCAGGAGTTACAAGCCGTTTTGGGGACGAAACTTAAGTTCAGTATGGCATTTCACCCTCAAACAGACGGTCAATCTGAATGGTTAATCAGATATTTGGAAGATCTTCTTCGGGTTTGCGCGATGGATTTTCAGAACTCGAGGGCAGAACAACTTCCTTTAATCGAGTTTGCTTATAATAACAGCTTTCAGGCTTCGATCGGGATGGCTCCTTACGAGTTACTGTATGGAAGAAAGTGCCAATCTCCGTTGTTCTTCGACTTGGAGGAATGGAAATGGTCGAAACAGGAAGGAGTAAAGAAAGGTGAAAGATTCGAAAGGCCTTCCAAAGTTGTTCAGGCCATGATTGAGAAAGTACAAATGATTCAACAACGGATGAAAGCCGCGCAAGATAGGCAAAACAGCTATGCCGATAAGCGCCGAAGAGATCTAGAATTCGAAGTTGGTGACCGGGTATTCTTGAAGGTGTCACCAAGGAAAGGTTTCACCCGGATCGGGAAAGGAGGAAAAACTTAATCCTCGCTACTTAGGTCCGTTCGAGATTCTTGAAAAAATAGGCGAGGTAGCCTATCGACTGGACCTACCACCGAGTCTTACGGGAATTCACAACGTGTTTCATGTTTCTCAGTTAAGGAAATATTACCCCGATGAGACCACGATTCTCCCCGTGGAAGAAGTTGAGCTGGAACCGAATTTGACATTTGTTCAGAGGTCGGTTAGAATATTGGATCGGAAATTTCAGGAATTGAGAAACCGGAGAATTCCCATGGTTAAAGTGTTGTGGAGAAGTGATAAAACCGAGGAAGCTACGTGGGAAACGGAAGATAAAATGAAACGGTTCCATCCCGAGTTGTTCGGGCAGGACTACAGAATCTGGGGACCAGATTCTTCTAAGGGGGGAGAGTTGTAATGCCCCGATTTTCGGATGAACAGGTAAGCACGCCACGTGTGCGTTTTGAGCGTAGGAATGTGTTTTTAATTCTTTAATTTATAATATTCTTACGTGGCATTCAAATTTTTATAAAATTCATGAAACATCCTTTATCTAAATTATTTGAATTAGTATCATTGAAAATATTATTTCACGACACGGAAAATAGTTATTGCATAAAATCACTACCGAGAGTGATTCAAATTACCAAATTGTCCCTACTTGATTGTCCTTTAAACTTTAGGGACTTAAGTGCATAACTTTGCAAGGGCTTAATTGAGCATATTTTAAATTGTTGTATACTTGGTTGCATGACTTCATAAAACAAAGGATTAAATGGCAATTAGCATAATTCACAAAAATCAATGTGATGAATCACGTAATATCCTCTTCAAGCTTCCATGATCTCATTTCATAAAAGATTTCCCAACAACTTTGCTCTCTCTTTCTCTCGGTATCAAGGAAGAAAAGGAAGAAGTGAATTTTCATCCAATTCATCCAAAATTTCAAGAAATCATTCAAGTTTTGGGAAATTGATCATCATCTTCATCCATCTTCTTCAGTTCTTAGTTTTCAAAGGTTGGTTTGTATGAGTTGATGACCTTTGATCATTTATGTATAAGTTAGGGTTTGAGTTTGATGTGCTAGATGAATTAATTGGAGTTGGAAGCATGGTTGGGTGATCATATCATGAATTATGGCATGAGTTATAGCTTGAATTCTTGGATATTTGGCATGAATGATCAAGTTTGATCATAAACATGAATCTTAGAATCTTGATGATATATTGTGTTTTAAGTGTTTAAGTGATAATTTATCATCTTATGAACCTGTATGCATGCATATTCCCATAAAACTTTGGCTTTGATGATCAAAATGGAGTTTTGGGTGCTTGTTTGTTGCTTCGCGTAACCTTCCCCTGTTCTGCTCTGTTTTTCTTCAGTTGCAGAACTGGGAACGACCGTTCCAAGCCTCAAGGCATTGTGGGAACGGGCGTTCCCCTCTTTTAAACTAAAACAAGGCGGCCGAGCATGGGAACGGTCGTTCCCATTTTGGCCTTGGTGCCGGAAGGGCCGTTCCCAGCTAAGGCGCGTTTTTGAAAAGGAAATCGTTGGTGCGCTTTTGGGGATTACGGGAACAACCGTTCCCATTTTTCAAAGGGGACCGGAACGGCCGTTCCCACCTGACTTGCAGAACAAAATTCACTGCATAAAATTACGAAAATGACCCCTCGATCCGACGACTTCTTTGACCCCGAATTGCTATAATATGTGTTATTATGTAGTGAAACAACATCTTATCATGCCACATTGTATTTTCGTGGTCGTCTCGATACATTTCCGCCGTTCGTCATATTTGGTACTTTTTAGGTCTTGTCTCATGTGTACACGTCATGTTTGCACAGGTCAAGAGGGCGTGGATGAGGAGCAGGCTCAGTAGAGTATATCCTTGTCATATTTTGTAAGAATAGGTGAGGTTTTGTTTTGAGTAAATCGAACCCTATAACCCTCATGTGCTATTTTTGGCCAAAACATACTATATTTATAAATGATTTCAAAACCATGAATATTTCAAGCAAGCAAGTCATGATTTCAAGCATGTTTGGCGAGTACATGATTGCACGTGGGCCCGAGAGTAATTCTTGAGCCAACCGGGAAAGCAAGGGCTGACGGGTAACTCCTAAATTATCCTCACATTGTTGGGATCACCCCCGAAGCCACTAGGAGATTAGTGGTGGAAGGAGTTCCGTGTCTAGAGGGTCATGTCCTCTACACACAACATGTCGTGGATAGTCGAGCCTTGCAAACTCGCTATCAACCGGAGGAAGAAGGAGACTAGGGATTAATCCGGCATGTCGGGTTATCCTCGGGTTATCGCATGATTTCAAGCATGAAATTGTCTATGTGAGCACTAAATGGAATTGCATGATCATGTATTGAATTGATAAAGCAAGCACGTATTGTCACGTTTGGTGTAAAGGTTGGAGAATCGCCCCTGCTCGTCGGGGTCACATGTTCATGAAATGTTAAGCTAAAATGTTAAAGTGATTGGTTGTAATCTCGGGCAAAGATTAAGTTTCTTGAATTATATATTCCTTTTCATTTCCAAAATCTTCACCCGAGCCTACACCTTGCATGTGATGTGTGTTATATATATTTATTGCCCCTCACTCAGTCTTCGGTAGACTGATACTTCACTTTTCAGGTACTTGAGAGCGCGGTCGTGCTAGGCGGGAGTCCTGTCAAGTCTTGCATATCACAGGTCTAGCATTGTACCGTTTTGTATATATTTTGTTACCTATCATGTTATGATCATTGTTGTCACGTTTTGGGGATACCTAATCATATATATTATGAAAAGATGATAATGTATTGATAGTGAAGTTGGTATCTATACATATCTATTCGGTAAATATGGTACCTATATGTATGAATGATTTTATTGCTTCCGCTTTCATTATCATGTTTGCTCTGGTTTTGTTGGGGAGAGTGTCCCGCCTAGCTCGACATTTTTACTGTCACCCGTTCGCTATAGTTTTGGTTTATGTATGGACTTTCCATTTCATACGTGGATCGAGGCTATAGTGCGGGGGATGTGGTGCCCTGGGGATTAGGGTGCTACATCCAGCGCAGAGGGACTCTGGGAAGAAGCTTAAGACTGCAGGACCGTCACAGAAGGGTCCGAGAGCTCCACCTCCACCACAGCCACCCCAGAAACCGGGCTGCCGATTTTGTGGGCTTCCTACACATAATTATGATAACTGCAGACGACGTTTGGGATTATGTTTGATCTGTGGGAGTGATGAGCACATGGTTGACGGCTGTCCGGATCGTCGGGATCCGCCACCTGCAGGTCCGAGGCCACTTGTGAGAGCTCGGGCTTATGCACTCGCTGGGGAGGAACAGGATGCAGAAATCGACCCCGCCGCGGTAGTTGAAGGTATTATTTGCATCCATGGCACGAACATCCATACATTGTTTGATCCAGGAGCTACACACTCCTTCCTTGTTCGTTCTATTGCTATTACTTTACCTTTGTCTGCTGTGTGTTCTTCTATGCGTTATTTAGTTAGCCCTCCTTTCGGTAGTAGGCGAGAGACGGATCAGGTTTACAGGGATGTTCCAGTGGTGATTGAAGACCGGGAATTCTTAACAGATTTTATTGTTATGCCGATAGAAAGATACGGGTCTATATTGGGGATGGATTGGCTATACAGGCACTGTGCTACCGTGGACTGTCGTGCAAAGAAAGTTCAGTTGGGTTCAGAGGTCATCACGGGTTGGACTTCGAAGACTGTGCCTTTACTTTCATTCTCAGAGGCTCAGAAATTAGTCAAAGAGGGGGCTACAGGATTCGTTGCTTATATTCTGAACAAGCCAAAAGATCAGGTGAAATTGGAAGACACGGAAGTGGTAAAAGAATTTTTCGAGGTTTTTCCGGAGAAGTTGGATTCCTTACCTCTTGAACGAGAGATCGAGTTTTTGATCGATCTTTTTCTGAATGCCGAGTCGTATTCAAAGACTCCCTACCGGATGGCTCCAGCGGAATTAAAGGAATTAAAAGTTCAGATTGAAGCATTGTTGGAAGTTGCTTACATTCGGCCGAGTTCTTCACCTAGGGGAGCACCAGTTTTATTTGTAAAGAAAAAGGATGGGACTTTGAGAATGTGCATCGACTACCGGGAGTTGAACAGGATGACTATTAAGAACAAGTATCCCCTCCCACATATCGAGGAGTTATTCGATATACTTCAGGGTTCGAAAGTCTATTCAAAATTAGATTTAAGACAGGGATAATACCAGCTGCGGATCCGAGCAGAGGATATTCCTAAGATGGGATTTAATACTCGGTATGGGCACTACGAGTTCGTGGTCATGCCGTTTGGGTTAACTAATGCCCCTGCAACTTTCATGGATATGATGCACCGGATTTTCAGGCCTTTCCTCGACAAGTTTGTGGTGATTTTCATCGATGATATTTTGGTATTCTCAAAATCAGCCGAGGAGCACGCGAGGCACCTAAAGCTCGTTCTTCAGACTTTAAAGGAGCATCAGTTATTTGCCAAATTCAGTAAGTGTGAATTCTGGATCGATCGGGTTGCTTTCTTGGGACATGTAATTTCAGGAAAAGGGTGGGAAGTCGATCCCTCGAAAATTGAGGCCCTGTTAAAATGGGAGAAACCGAAGAATGCCTCGGAAATTAGAAGCTTCTTGGGATTGGCCGGTTATTATAGAAGATTTGTTCAGGATTATTCTAAGATTGCTGCACCGTTGACCCGATTGACAAAGAAGGATGTCAAGTTTGTCTGGGACGAGAAGTGTGATCAAAGCTTCAACTTTTTGAAAGAAAAGTTAGTCTCAGCTCCAGTGTTAGCACTTCCCGAGGGTTCAGAGGGATATACAGTGTACACAGATGCTTCTAAAGAAGGCTTAGGTTGTGTTTTGACTCAGAAAGGAAAAGTGATCGCTTATGCTTCCCGAAAGCTAAAGGAATATGAAAAGAATTACCCGACACACGACCTAGAGCTTGAAGCCGTGATCTTTGCTCTCGGGAAATGGAGACATTACTTATACGGGATTTCCTTTGAGATTTTCACCGACCACAAAAGCCTCCAGTACTTATTCACGCAGAAGGAATTGAATATGAGGCAACGACGTTGGATGGAAAAGCTAGAAGATTATGATTGTACGATCAAGTACCATCCAGGAAAAGCTAATGTGGTCACCGATGCACTTAGCAGGAAGGCGAGTGTATCAAGTTTGGAAATAAAGGAAAGTGAGGAAGTTGCTCCGATTGTGTTAAAGGCTCGGGTTTCCAATATCACAATTCAGTCGGAATTGAAGTATCAGTTGTTTGAGGCTCAGAATAATAATCCGGAGGTTCAGAAGCTTCTAAGTAAGGCTAGAGCTGACCCGGAGAGTCCTTTCGGGTTTGACGAGACCGGGTTGCTTCAATTTAAAAACAGAGTGGTAGTACCTGAAGAATTGAAACGGGTTCTACTTGAAGAAGCTCACAAGTCAGCCTATTCAATCCACCCAGGAGGAAACAAAATGTATAAGGATCTGAAGCAATATTATTGGTGGAACGGGATGAAAAGAGACGTGGCTGAGTATGTGAAACCTTGCCCGACTTGTCAGAAAGTGAAAGCTGAGCACCAAAAGCCCGCGGGACTTCTACAACCGTTACCTATTCCCGAGTGGAAGTGGGAACAAGTAACGATGGACTTTGTTTCCGGATTACCAAAGGTAAAAGGCAGGATTGATGGAATTTGGGTAATTGTGGATAGATTCACGATGTCTGCTCACTTTCTACCAGTCCGGATGTCTTATAAGATTCCAAAGTTGGCTGAAATTTATAACAGAGAGATTATCCGACTTCATGGCATTCCGGTAAGCATAGTTTCAGACCGAGACCCGAGGTTTACATCTAAGTTGTGGCAGGAGTTACAAGCCGTTTTGGGAACAAAACTTAAGTTCAGTACGACATTTCACCCGCAAACAGACGGCCAAACAGAAAGGTTAATTAGATATTTGGAAGATCTACTTCGGACGTGCGCGATGGATTTTCAGAATTCCTGGACAGAGCAGCTTCCTTTGATTGATTTTGCTTATAACAATAACTTTCAGGCTTCGATCGGGATGGCTCCTTATGAACTTCTTTATGGAAGAAAGTGCCGATCTCCGTTGTTTTTTGACTTGGAAGAGTGCAAATGGTCGAAACAAGAAGGTGTAAAGAAAGGTGAAAGATTTGAGAGGCCTTCCAAAGTCGTTTAAGCTATGATTGAAAAAGTCCAGATGATTCCACAATGGATGAAAGCCGCGCAAGATAGGCAAAAGAGCTATGCCGATAAGCGCCGAAGAGATCTAGAATTCGAAGTTGGTGACCAGGTATTCTTGAAGGTGTCACCAAGGAAAGGTTTCACCCGGATCGGGAAAGGGGGGAAACTTAACCCTCGCTACTTAGGTCCTTTCGAGATTCTTGAAAGAATAGGCGAGGTGGCCTATCGACTGGACCTACCACCAAATCTTACGAGGATTCACAACGTGTTTCATGTTTCTCAGTTAAGGAAATATTTCCCCGATGAGACCATAATTCTCCCCGTGGAAGAAGTTGAGCTGCAACCGAATTTGACATTTGTTCAGAGGCCGGTTAGAATCTTGGATCGGAAATTTCAAGAATTGAGAAACCGGAGGATTCCCATGGTTAAAGTTTTGTGGAGAAGTGACAAGACCGAGGAAGCTACGTGGGAAACTGAAGATATGATGAAACGGTTCCACCCGGAGTTATTCACGCAAGATTAGAGAATCTGGGGACTAGATTCTTTTATGGGGAGGAGAGTTGTAACGCCCCGGTTCCGGATGAACAGGTAAGCACGCCACGTGTGAGTTTTGAGCGTAGGATTTATTTTATTTCTTTAATTTTATAATATTATTACGTGGCATTTCATATTTTTATAAAATTCACGAAACATCATTTATGTGAATTAATTGAATTCTTATCATTGAAAATATTATTTCATGACACGGAAAATATTTATTTCATGAAACATTAATCGAGAGTGATTCCAAATTACCAAATTGTCCCTAGTGAATATTTCTTTAAAATTCTAGGGACTTAATTGCCTAATCCTTTAAGGACTTAATTGATCACTTTTCAAAACCTCATATACTTCATTGCATAACTTGAATCTTTGGGGGATTAATTGGGAATTGGCATAATTCACAAAAAATCAATGTTGGTGAATCACGTAATAAGCATTCCATGATCTTCCTTGATCAATTATCATCAGATCTCCCAACACCTCCACCTTCTTGCTCTCGGTTTCTTCAAGAAAAAATAAGGAAGAGAGTTTTCATTCTTTTCATCAAGAATCTTCAAGATATATTGCTAGAATTGAAGCTTGAGCATCATCTTCATCCATTTTCTTCATTTCTTGAACTTCAAAGGTGAGAGTTGCAAGAATTCATGGTTCTTGATTATATTTGAAGGAGCTAGGGTTTGAGGATTATGTGTTAGATGGATTAATTCTAGTTGGAAATATGATTAGGTGAATATTTGTTGAATTATGGCATGATTTATTCATGAAATCATTGAAAATTGAGCTTGATTGATTGATCAAGGTAAGCATGAGTTTGGAAACTTGGAATTTTTGATAATATTTCATGCTTTGAGTGTTTAAGTGTTATGTTATTGTTTCTTGAGCATATATGCATCATATTACCAGAAAATCCTAACTTTGTTGATTGAAAATGAAATTTTGGTTGCTTTGTTGCTCATTTCCGAGAGCATCCCCTGTTTTTGCTCTGTTCTTTCCAGTTGCAGAAACTGGGAACGACCGTTCCCAGCCTCAAGGCATTTCGGGAACGGGTGTTCCCACTCTTTCAAACTAAAAGTAGGCGGCGAAGCATGGGAACGGCCGTTCCCATTTTGGCCTTGGTGCCGGAAGGGCCGTTCCCAGCTAGGCGCATTTTTTAAAACTAAAAACGTAGGCGCGATTTTGGGGATTACAGGAACGACCGTTCCCATTTTGCAAAGGGGGTCCGGAACGGCCATTCCCACCTGACTTGCAGAACAAAAGTTTCTGCATAAAATTAGGAAAATAGCCCCTCGATTCGACGACTTCTTCGACCCCGAATTGCTATTATATGAACTAATATGTACTGAAACAACATGTTATCATGCCACATTGCATTTTCCTCGTCATCTCGATACATTTCCACCGTTCGTCATATTTGGTCCATTTTAGGTCATGTCTCACGTATACACGTCGTGTTTGCACAGGTCACGGGGTTGTGGACGAGGAGCAGGCTCCGTAGAGCATATCCTCATTGTATTTTGTAAGAAAAGGTGAGGTTTTACTTTAGGTATATAGAACCCTACCACCATTATGTGCTTTTTCGACCCAAAATGTATTATAAATATAAACGTTTTCCAAAATATAAATGTTTCAAGAATGAAAGCCATGATTGTCATGATTTTCAAGCAAGTTTGGCGAGTACATGATTGCACGTGGGCCCGAGGGTAATTCTTGAGCCAACCGGGAAAGCAAGGGCTGACGGGTAACTCCTGAATTATCCTCACATTGTTGGGATCACCCCCGAAGCCACTAGGAGATTAGTGGTGGAAGGAGTTCCATGTCTAGGGCGTCATGTCCCCTACACACACCATGTCGTGGATAGTTGAGCCTTGCAAACTCACTATCACCCGGAGGAAGAAGGAGACTGGGGATTAATCCGGCATGTCGGGTTATCCTCGGGTTATTGAATGATTTCAAGCATGAAATTGTCTATGTGAGCACTAAATTGAAATGCATGATCATGTATTGAATTGATAAAGTAAGCACGTATTGTCACGTTTGGTGTAAAGGTTGGAGAATCGCCCCTACTCGTCGGGGTCACATGTTCATGAAATGATCAAGTGAAATTGTTAAAATGATTAGTTGTAATCTCGGGCAAAGAACGAGTTTCTTGAACTATATATCTATTTCTTTACCAAGTCTTCACCCGAGGCTACAACTTGCATGTGATGTGTGTTATATATATTTGTTGCCCCTCACTCAGTCTTCGGTAGAATGATACTTCACTTTTCAGGTACTTGAGAGCTGGGTCGTGCTAGGCGGGAGTCGGGTCCAGTCTCGCATTGTCACGGGTCTAGCATTGTACCTTCATGTATATACTTTCGATAGATATCATGTTATGATCATGATTGTTACATTTTGAGTACACTAGCATGTATATAGTATAAGGAGATGATAATGTATTGATAGTTAAGTCTGGTATCTATATGTATCTATATCGGTAAATATGGTACCTATATGTATGATTCATGTATTGCTTCCGCTTTTAATTCCATGTTTGGTTTGATTATGTTGGGGGGGGGGGGGAGTGTCCCGCCTAGCCCGGTTATTTTATTTGTCACCCGTTCGCTATAGTTTTGGTTTATGTATGAACTGTCCATTTCATACGTGGATCGAGGCTATAGTGCGGGGGATGTAGTGCTCTGGGGGTTAGGGTGCTACAATTTAACTAAATAGTAGAGAAACCCACCTGTCCTTAGCTTACCAACCAAACTACGAAGAAACAAGAGGACCCGGAAGTGTCCTAAGAACTTGGCAAGTCTCCGCCCTGGAGAAAACTGTACAAAAGACAGCATAGTGTACATGTGAAACTCGAGATTCCAAATGAACCAAATACGACGCACGAAAATGTAATGAATATGATATGAATGCATAAGAGATGATATGGAATCATGGAAACATTCATATGCACAACTCATTACTTAAAGTCATGTAAATAAGTCATTCGTTCATTCCTAGAGACGTTCATAACTTCCATATTTCATACCACATAAATCCGAGAAACTCAAATAATAATCATAACAGATGATATAACATTTATACATATCATACAAGTCGTAAAATGAGAGTTATAAGCAATTAGGGTGCACATTGAGAGCCAAGATCCATGCATGCTCATATTAGGAGCAATGATGACACGTTGTGGCATAACTCGGAAAATATTTCACAAACAAATCATGAAACTTCATAACATCGAAGGTAGCACAATATAAAACATGTTAGTATATCATAAAAGTCATAACGGAGGTGGAGAAAGATCAAATGAGCGAAGAAAAACGGAACTGGAGTAACAAAAATATGCTGGGCAGAATCCACCCCCATGGATTTTTCCAAAGGGAAAAATCCACCCCCATGGATTCTTGTCAGCAACTCTACTGACTCAAATCCACCCCCCGCGGATTTTTCCAAAGGAAAAATCCACCCCCGTGGATTTGAGTCGGTAGCCAAAAAAACACACAGACAGAGCAGATTCTAGGCCAATCCTTAACCAACAAGCCCAGCTATGAAAAGGCAACAAATATGTAACAAAAAAACTTTAAAACAACACTTAAACATGCTCCCAAAGTGATCAAACGTGAGGAGAGTGCATATGTGATCATGTCATGATATTTCTTCAAAGTTTCATTAATGGCATCTAACCAATCCTTCAACTACCATATAATCAATGATCATAAATGAAAAGAGGGAGTTATGATAACCAATTTCATGCTTTAAATCAACCAAAAGCACCAAGGAATGAAAGAGATCAACAAAATGACATAAAACCTAACTATTCATCATCTCCTCCAAACTCCATGCACACATGCTTAAAATTGGGGACGCATGGCTTAAAATGACACATATTGAATCTATATAACAACCCTAAACTCACCTTGTGAATTGGATAGAAGATGGAAGAGATTTGAGCCTTGAATCTCCAAGTTTGGCAAAGGTTACGGGATTCACTGGAGGCAGGGGATTTTTGGCTGATTTTCTTGTTGTGTGGAGTATGGTTCGGTTTAGGGCTGGTTTAGGGTGTTAGTGGGGTTAACTAGGGTTCCATAGCTTCCAACCATGGTTAATTTGGTCAAGGTTTGAATGAGTTATGGCATTTTTAGTAAAGTGTGGCAGATTTGCATTCATTTCGGTTTTTCGATTGAATATCGGGGGTCCAAATGATATTAGAAAAATATGAGGTTAATTTAATTGAACCCGAATCATCGATACGAGTCCAACGAAAGTGACGAAACTCGATTCCGAGTTCCCTAGCTCAAGATATCACATTCGGAACCAAAGGTGCGCTAATTTCCCGTTAGCCCCGTTTTGGTTCCAAGCATACAAAATAAATTCAAAACCCCCTCAAACGAATCCAAAAACATAAAACGAGTATACATACACATTCATGACGCACATAGATCCAACATATTAAAATTTCACGGAATTTGGAATTCATTGCATATAGAAACGGCACGTAAACAATTCATGCAAGCGCAAATTATTCAAAACTCCTTAAAATTTCAAATTCAATTAATTCAATTATTTATAACATAAAACAACTAATATTAACGTAATAAAATTAGAAGAAATAAAATAATAATTAAACACTTAGTGACAATTAATTCGCGCAAATTGGTAAACACATACGTCACACTAGAATATAAAAAAGTTGGGGCGTTACAACATATCAAAAGAAAGACTATGAACCGGGAGTAGGGTTTTTCATACCAAAACCATTTTCAAATTACACGTATACTTATCGTATTTAGAACATAACAAACTAAACATAATCGTATCATATCAAAAGAGAAAGCTCCTATCCCGTTTCATAATCAACATAACAGATCATATTCTAATACCCGGCGAGTAAGGGTCTCCAACCTTACTTCCATATCATAATATACGTATCAAAATGGAAAACAAACAGATATCATAAACAATCCAACCCCAACAGCAAGGTAGTTCGGGGAGCAAACCCTCACTACCCAATACCAATACGAATACACACGGGGCAGCTAATCCACGTTGTGCCTTCCCCGGTTATCCACCGAGGGCTCAAAGCACCACGCCTCCTCAATCTCCACGAGTCGCACGTGTGTACTTCAAATAAGACAGTGTACAGGGGTCATGTAGCACCCAGAACGCCGAGATGCCACACCCCCACACTATAGCTCAGTCCACATATGAAATGAGTAATCCGTACATGAACTAAGACTATAGCGAACGGGTGACAAGAGAAAAGGATCCACTAGCTAGGCGGGACTAACCCTCAATTAGACACAACCATGCATAAACAATAACATGAGAATAGGATATACATGCATTTCATTACCATTCTTCAAATTCAACTTCATCACTTACAAATACACTTTAAATATCCAAAACCTAACGTAACCTACGTAAGTACCAAAAACCATAACAATCTATATATGCATCAATAAGGTACATGTGACGGTCCTAGACCCAACAGAATAAAAGATACAACTCAAACTCCCGCCTAGCACACGACCGTGAGTACCTGAAAATGTTGAGGTGTCAGTCTACCAACGACTGAGTGAGGGGTTTATGAATAAATATTAGCGCAATTAACATGCAAGTTATAATCCCGGGTAAAGCTTTTACAAATGAAACATATAGGTTGACTAAGGAATAATCTTCGCCCGAGATTACAACTATTCAATTTAACAATTCAATCACTTATCAATTCAATCCGTGGCCCGGGCGAGTGAGGGAAATTCTCCAACCTTACACCAATAGTGAACATTAAATGCTTGTGTAATTATCATGTGATCATGCAATTTAATTAAAGTGCACACGTATCAATTTCATGAACTCCTTTACTTCGGGTGATGGTGGGTTTGCAATGCCCTAACTATCCATGCAACGTATGTCGCGAACATGACTCCCACGTACGGGATTCCTTCCTCCACCAAACCTCCTGGTGGATTCAGGGGTTATCCCAAAGTAGTGAGGATAGGGCAAGAGTTACCCGTCAGCCCTTGCTTCCTCGGTTGGCTCAATACACTACCCTCGGGCCCAAATGTGAACATGCTTACTCGCCCAAAATAATTAATCAATCCGTTTAGTTCAATCAATAAATTCCATGAAATCAGTTGAAAATCAATAAGGTCACGGTGTAATCACGATACATGCATTGCTTTGCATGATCATGGTGCTAATCACACTACATGCATTGCTTTGCATAAGTGTGGCTTGCTTGCAATCGTTTAGATTTGGAAAACTCTAGATATATATATACATTTTGGCCGAAAACATCACATAAGGGTTGTACGGGTTCTATATAACTAGAAATTAAACCTCACCTTTACTTTACCAACCAAAACAAGCAAGGAAACACCCTAAGGAGCCTGCTCCTCATCACTGGGAACGTGATCTATATAACAAGGACAAGTGTTCGTGATACACGAGTCTTATGAACCATTTACGACGCACGGCAAAGTCATGATCAATAAGTCATTCAATAACGCTTAGGAAAATGTCAAGTAGGAGTATGATTATCAATTAAACAAGTATATATATCATATAATTCACATATGGGAGCCAAGAGAGTCAAAGGAATGCAATAATAGAGGTTTTGGTGAAGTTTGGCAAAAACGGGCAATTTTAGAAAATGTACATGTTGAGGGAAAACTGGAATATCTTTTATTCTAGAAGTGGGAATTGAGTTTTGTTTGTTGGGTGTGAAATTAGACACAAAGACCTTTCCGAGCATATATGGCTCGTTTTCTAGTTCAAAGCGACGAGAAAATGGTGGACAGTTGAAGTTAAGCGAGTGTAGTTTGTCGGGAAAGCAGCGACACCAAAAATAATTGATCATAACTCATACATGGGAAACGATATTGAGATGATTCCAATTTCAGGTTGTTCTAGACTTCAATATCTTTCCAAAGAATCAAAAATCAGATCATTTGGAGTTCGGATGAGGGAGTACCCGGCCGGCTAAAATTCAAGGGAAAAGTCCCCCGACCGGGTAAGCAGTACAGAAGCTTTTCGGGGGAAAACTACCCGCCCGGGTACTCTTTATGCACAAAAAGTACCCGGCCGGGTACTGTTCTAGAGCTGGAAAAAAGGCCAAAACAGGTGTGGCTTCGGGGAAGATATAAAAGGAATGAAACCCCAAAGTAAACTCAACCAAAATGCTCCAAAATAATCATATAACCGGTATATAAGTCATATATATCAATTAGGCATCATATACTCCATGGAAACATGCTTTGATTCATAAGATTTAATCCAACAACCCATATATGATCATGATCCTTCTCACTCAAACTCAAGAATTATGCATAAAATTCAAGTTGCTAGCTCATGATCACGCTTCTACTAGCTCAAATCTAAGTTATCAATGCAAAAATCATAACCTTAGCTCCACTTATGAAATTCAAGAATGAACCATAATATCATCTATACCTTGAAATGGAAGAAAGAATGAAGATGTGATGACGATGATGAAGATGCTCCCAAATATGCAAGTTCCCTTTGAAATCAATCTTGAAAGATGATGAAATCTCTTCCTTCCTTCATGGTATTTTGATCGTGATTGAGTGTGAGACATTCTTTGGATGAAAAATAGAATGAAATGGAATAGAATGGAAGAGATGGGATGATATTTATGAAAGTCTTCCAAGAATGTGCATGACTCATCAATTTTTGTACTTAAGTCCCTCAATTATTGGAAGTCATGCAATCAAGTTTCATCTCATTGCAATTGATCATTTAACTCAAATCCATATTATGCAATTAAGTCCATAGATTTACACAAAGAAGCAATAAATGTCATGTAATGCAATTAAATCACTTACCTCGTATAATTAACATAAATGACAATTCATATAAATGCATAGAAATGTGATGCATATAACATGATGAAAATTATAATAAATGAATGAAATAATTGAATTTAATCACATTAGTAATTAATTCACGTAGATTTCACGTTAAAAGAAATTTCACATAAGTTTATGAAAATAAAATGAATATAATGATATGAAAATTATAATAATAACACATAATGCATAAATGGAAAACCGGGGCGTTACAATTCTCCTCCCCTTAAAAGGACCTGGTCCCCAGGTCCACTGTCGAGTTTTAAAATGATGCATAGGCAATAAGAGAACCCCGTCTCTTAGACAAGCCATGAGAGAGCCCCGTCTCTCAAACAAATAGAGAAAGAGCCCTATCTCTCTAACACGCAATGAGAGAACCCCCTCTCTCAAACAAGAAATGGGAGAACCCCGTCTCTCACACACACGCCAAAACAACGATTCAAGAAAGCAAATTATAGAAACATTCACGTATATGACACATAAGGCAAGTGGCATCACGTTAATCACATAACTAACGCTTTTCTACAACCAAAATTGCAACTAACAAGAATTAAATACAATAACAATAGAATCCATGATGCACGTGATATGCATGGTTAAGTGTACCGTTCACCGTTGATTTTGCTATGAAGGTAATTGATACCTCTGGTTGCCGCATTCGGATTTCCTCGTCCACCTTGCACCTCGCCTGCCAAATTGTATGCGCGAACCTGAACTAGCGGCCTCTCACCCCCGCCCGGCCTTTCTCTTCGCCTTGGGCACGTGTCCACTTGATGTTCATTGCTTCCACATCACATACATAAGTTCAAACGTTTCCTACAAGCCTCAAAAGTATGGTTATCACGTCCACAATAGGCGCAAAGAGGTTTTCCCGAAGATGATGTTGAAGTTGGTACACTTGGAGCTTTCGAGGCCAATCCTATTGATTGAGCCTTTTTCTGAGATCCTTCCTGAGGTGGCGAGGATTGATAAGAAATAGGCCTCTTTCCATTATTAGAATTTTGTCCGGAGTGAGGTACAGACCTTCTCGCCTTCACCGCGTCTTCAACTTTCAAAGCTTTTGTAGTAGCCTTAATCCAAGTACTCGTGTTAACCGCTTCCAAGGCTCTCTGTATGTCCGGTCGGAGTCCTTGTACGAACTGCATAGCTTTGTGAAAATCATCACTCGCTATATTGGGTGCATAGCGAGACAACCTTTCATACTCGGATATGTACTCAGAAATGAACATTTCTCCTTGCTTTATCTAACACCCCGATTTTCAGACAGTCAGGTACGCTCGACACGTGTGGGTTTTGGAGCGTTAGGACTTTATTTTATTATTTTCGTTTATTTAATTTAAACGTGTCAGATTAATTTCTATCAATTGTGTTCAACATGATTATGTGAAAATTATATGATATTCATTTCATTTTGAGAATTCTTATATGAATGGAATTTAATTGCTACATGAATTAATTGTCCAAATTGTATAATTTGCATAATTGTCCTTAATTGTTCATTTACATAAATTAGAGGACCAAATTGCATGAAAATCATTGAGGACTAGATTGATCTTTTCCAAACCTTATATCCTCAATTGCATAATTTATGATACTTGGAGGATTTGATCATAAATATTACATATTTTCCCCAAATATATCGATATATGCATCTCTTCTCCAACCTTCATTTTTCATCTTCATAAAAAATATACCATTTGCTTCCTTCTTCACCGAGCCAACCCTCCAAGGAAAGAAAAGGGAATTTCATCCATTTCAAGCTAAAATCTTTGAGGAATTGGAAGTCTTAGGCCATCATCTTCATCACATCTCCATCTTTTCTTCTCCTTCTTTCATTCAAGGTAGGGATGAGCATATATATGATCTCTTGAAATTTATGTGGGAAACTAGGGTTATGATTTGGATGCAATAGCTTGATTACTTGATGTTAGAAGCATGAATACTTGATCATAGTTTGAAATCATGCATGAATTCTTGGAGAATTTGATGATATATGATGGATTTGTGTATGAACTTGGAATTGATGATTTGAGATGACCAAGCATGAAACAAGTGTTTATATTGTGTTTTATTGCACTTTAAGCATGTATATATGTTTCCTCCTATGAATTTTAATATATGGGATGGATTATGAGTGTTTTGGGAGCTTGTTCCGTAGCTCCCCTATTCTTCTCCCCTGTTTTCTGAACCTTCTGTGTAACGGGAACGGCCGTTTCCGTCCCCTTTGCAATTGGGGAACAGCCGTTCCCATTGTTTAAATAATGCGTCAGGCGGCGAGGACGGGAACGACCGTTCCCACTTTGTCTCACAGACGGGAACAGCCGTTCCCATCTTCGGGGAGCCCGACAGCGGGAACGGCCATTCCCACTTTGAACTAAAACCTGGAACGACCGTTCCCAGCTCTCTGGTAGTGTAGAAACTTTCTGCATAAAAATAGAATTTTGGGACCTCGTTCCAATGACTTATTCGACCCCAAATTGCTCTTATATGATTGATTATATGTCAAAACAACATGTTATCATGCTACATTGTGTATTGCTCGATGTCTCGTGTACGATCATGCCGTGCGTCATTATATGGAATAACGTACTTGAATTATAGTCTCATGCACGTACATTGTCCCGTTTCTTGTCCAGTTGTTCTCCAGGGCGGAGATTATCAAGCATGAGCACGTTCACGCATTTACGAGTCGTGTGTCGCCTGTCAGGTGAGGTTTAATTACTAGTTATGTAGAACCCGTATAACCTTTACGTGATTTTTGGCCAAAGGTATTTATATTTATAAGTTCATGAAATCACTTATTATTTCAAGTATGTTAGTGTTCACGAATAGAGCATGCCATGTTCATGAAAGCAAGTACGTGTGTTCTCCTGGCCAGGTCCTCCTTAGTGAGGGCGCTGGGCTAGTCTTAGAGCTGGTGGTTGTCCGTCCAATCACAGGAAGAACAATACCCTATCGTGTACATGTGTTCTCTTGGGCAGGTCCTTTTTAGTGAGGGCGCTGGATTGGTCTTCGGGCTGGTGGTTGTCCGTCCAACCACAAGAAGAACAAAGCCTTATCGTGTACCTGTGTTCTCCTGGTCAGGTTCTCCTTAGTGAGGGCGCTGGGCTAGTCTCAGGGCTGGTGGTTGTCCGTCCAACCACAGGAGGAACAAACCCTATCGTGTTACAAGCAAGCCATGTATTGATTGCACGATTTCCATTCCATGAATGTGCTAATTGATTACCATATCGCACGATTGTACGATAATTGAATTGCATGATCACCTAATGATTAACAAGCAAGCAAGCATGTCCATCGATTGCATGAAAGAACAAGTATTTAATATTGATAGTTATATTCTCGGGCGAAGCTGTAATATTATTGAACTTGTATATTTATCTTTATAAATCTTTACCCGAGAATATGACTTGCATCTTATCTGCGCTAATATGTATTTAAACCCCTCACTCGGTCTTCACAGACTGACGCCTCCACCTTTCAGGTTATTGCAGGTGCGTGCTAGGCGGGAAGTGAGTCGAGTCCAGTTGTTAGAGTTGAGTCAAACACGGTGCATTTATTTGATTATTTATTTATTGTTCGAGAAAATCATGTTTACGGTTATATGTTATGTATTTTAGGAGATGATAATGTATTGATATGTAAGTTAGAATATATTTTAGTTGGAAGACGAGAAATGTCATGATTGGATAAATGTAAATAGTTGATAATGTTCTGTTTATGCTTCCGCTTTATTATGTCGCATGTTCGAGTATCCCGCCTAGCTTGTCGTGTATTGCATTGTCACCCGTTCGCTATAGGTTGGTTCATGTACGGATTGGCCGTTTCATTTGTGGATTGACCTATAGTGCGGGGGTGTGGCACCTCCACGTGTCCGGGGTGCTACACTTTAGCTTAGTAAATTCCTTCAACCTCCGAGTCCAAGAAGATGGAGGGATAAACTTGTTCTTGAACTCTCTCTCAAAAACCTCCCATGTAACCTGCTCCTCGGCGGCTTCAAGGAAAATTTTGGTACTCTCCCACCAAGAATAAGCTTCTCCTTGGATTAGAGTGAGGGTACACCTAGCCTTTTCCCGAGTCTCACAAGGAATAAGTTCCTAAATTCGTTCCACCTCTTTAAGCCATTGGTCGGCTTGCATGTCATTTCCCTTGAAGAATCTAGGTGGATGTTGGTTCTGGAATTCTCTTAAAATAGCTGAAATTGGGGCCGGTGGTGCTGGTGGAGGAGCTGGTGGTGCAGGAGGCACATAAAATCTTAATCTTTGATCAATAAGTTGAACCATAGATTTTAAGAAGTCTTGAGGTTGAGCTTGAGGGGGTGAAGGTGGAGTTCGATCACGACGATGATGCCGATGACCGGGAGAATGCTCTCTACGAGGCTTTCCACGAGGCATCCTGAAATTCAAACACTAGATATGCATGTTGGATTAGTGGATGCAAATGATTACAATTAAGGTCATAAGATGCAAATAAAACACATAATTCAAAGAATTCAAGTAGGGTCAAATAAGTGCAAGTAAGTTTTTAAGATTCAACACTCTCAAATTAGCAAATAATCCTATGCCGCACGACTTAGACTCACATGGCACGACACTAGAACCGTGGTATTGCAACCGGGCTCTGATACCACCTAAGATGTAGCACCCGGAACGCCGAGATGCCACACCCCCGCACCATAGCTCAGTCCATATACGAAATAAGTAATCTGTACATGAACTAAGACTATAGCGAACGGGTGACAAGAGAAAAGGATCCACTAGCTAGGCGGGACTAACCCTCAATTAGACACAACCATGCATAAACAATAACATGAGAATAGGATATACATGCATTTCATTACCATTCTTCAAATTCAACTTCATCACTTACAAATACACTTTAAATATCCAAAACCTAACGTAACCTACGTAAGTACCAAAAACCATAACAATCTATATATGCATCAATAAGGTACATGTGACGGTGCTAGACCCAACTGAATAAAAGTCACAACTCAAACTCCCACCTAGCAACGACCGTGAGTACCTGAAAATGTTGAGGTGTCAGTCTACCAACGACTGAGTGAGGGGTTTATGAATAAATATTAGCGCAATTAACATGCTAGTTATAATCCCGGGTAAAGCTTTTACAAATGAAACAATATAGGTTGACTAAGGAATAATCTTCGCCCGAGATTACAACTATTCAATTTAACAATTCAATCACTTATCAATTCAATCCGTGGCCCGGGCGAGTGAGGGCAATTCTCCAACCTTACACCAATAGTGAACATTAAATGCTTGTGTAATTATCATGTGATCATGCAATTTAATTAAAGTGCACACGTATCAATTTCATGAACTCCTTTACTCCGGGTGATGGTAGGTTTGCAAGGCCCTAACCATCCATGCTACGTACGTTGGGAACATGACTCCTACATACGGGATTCCTTCCTCCACCAAACCTCCTGGTGGATTCAGGGGTTATCCCAATGTAGTGAGGATAGTGCAAGAGTTACCCGTCAGCCCTTGCTTCCTCGGTTGGCTCAATACACTACCCTCGGGCCCAAATGTGAACATGCTTACTCGCCCAAAATAATTAATCAATCCGTTTAGTTCAATCAATAAATTCTATGAAATCAGTTGAAAATCAATAAGGTCACGGTCTAATCACGATACATGCATTGCTTTGCATGATCATGGTGCTAATCACACTACATGCATTGCTTTGCATAAGTGTGACTTGCTTGCAATCGTTTATATTTGGAAAACTCTAGATATATATATATACATTTTGGCCGAAAACATCACATAAGGGTTGTACGGGTTCTATATAACTAGAAATTAAACCTCACCTTTACTTTACCAACCAAAACAAGCAAGGAAACACCCTAAGGAGCGTGCTCCTCGTCACCGGGAACGTGATCTGTATAACAAGGACAAGTGTTCGTGAGACACGACTCTTATGAACCATTTACGACGCATGGCAAAGTCATGATCAATATGTCATTCAATAACGCTTAGGAAAATGTCAAGTAGGAGCATGATTATAAATTAAACAAGTATATATATCATATAATTCACATATGGGAGCCAAGAGAGTGAAAGGAATGCAATAATAGAGGTTTTGGTGAAGTTTGGCAAAAATGAGCAATTTTAGAAAATGTACATGTTGAGGGAAAACTGGAATATCTTTAATTCTAGAAGTGGGAATTGATTTTTGTTTGTTGGGTATGAAACTAGACACAAAGACCTTTCTGAGCATATATGGCTCGTTTTCTAGTTGAAAGCGAGGACAAAATGGCGGACGGTTGAAGCTAGGCGAGTGTAGTTTGTCGGGAAAGCAGCGACACCAAAAGGAATTGATCATAAATGATAAATGGCAAAATATATTGAGATGATTCCAATTGGAGGTTGTTTTAGACTTCAATATCTTTCCAAAGAATCAAAAATCAGGTCATTTGGAGTTCGGATGTGGGAGTACCCGGCCGGGTAAAATTCAAAGGAAAAGTTCCCCGACTGGGTAAGCAGTACAGAAGCTTTTCGGGGGAAAACTACCCGCCCGGGTACTTTTTATGCACAAAAAGTACCCGGCCGGGTACTGTTCCAGAGCTGGAAAAAAGGCCAAAACAGGGGTAGCTTCGGGGAAGAAAGAAAAGGAATGAAACCCCTAAGTAAACTCAACCAAAATGCTCCAAAATAATCATATAACATGTATATAAGTCATATATATCAATTAGGCATCATATACTCCATGGAAACATGCTTTGATTCATAAGATTTAATCCAACAACCCATATATGATCATGATCTTTCTCACTCAAACTCAAGAATTATTCATGAAATTCAAGTTGCTAGCTCATGATCACGCTTCTACTAGCTCAAATCTAAGTTATCAATGCGAAAGTCATAACCTTAGCTCCACTTATGAAATTCAACAATCAACCATAATCTCATCTATACCTTGAAATGGAAGAAAGAATGAAGATGTGATGATGATGATGAAGATGCTCCCAAATATGCAAGTTCCCTTTGAAATCAATCTTCAAATATGATGAAATCTCTTCCTTCCTTCATGGTATTTTGATCGTGATTGAGTGTGTGAAATTCTTTGGATGAAAAATAGAATGAAATGGAATGGAATGGAAGAGATGGGATGATATTTACAAAAGTCTTCCAAGAATGTGCATGACTCATCAATTTTTGCACTTAAGTCCCTCAGTTATTGGAAGTCATGCAATCAAGTTTCATCTCATGGCAATTGATCATTTAACTCAAATCCATATTATGCAATTAAGTCCATAGATTTACACAAAGAAGCAATAAATGTCATGTAATGCAATTAAATCACTTACCTCATATAATTAACATAAATGACAATTCATATAAATGCATAGAAATGTGATGCATATAATATGATGAAACTTATAATAAATGAGTGAAATAATTGAATTTAATCACATTAGTAATTAATTCACGTAGATTTCACGTTAAAAGAAATTTCACATAAGTTTATGAAAATAAAATGAATATAATGATATGAAAATTATAATAATAACACATAATGCATAAATGGAAAACCGGGGCGTTACAGGTCATAACCGGCGACCCCATGTTCCTCCCGGGTCTCCCTTACCCACGTCTCCGGGGCCCAACACATCAGAACAGAGCATATCAGATCATAACTCGCTACAAATCATACTTATTATACCATAATCATTACTTACGTACCTTGTCAGACATACCATACCTTGCAACTTAGCATATGCTATAAACGTACCTCTCCGTGTCATCCTAATCTGTAGCTGGCATGAAGATACACAGTTTGGAGTATAACCTCGTTGCGAAACATTTCACGCTTATATATGCTCATATATATATAGTTCGAAAACCTTTAATCGTATGACAAATTCATAAACATATCATATGTGACGCCCCGTCCGATAAATCATACAGGTATGTGTCACAAGAGAGTTTAATTCCCTTTGATGTGTTTAAATCCCAACATTTATTAAATACGTGACTTAATTAGCTAAAATGGGAAAATATAAAATATGAATTCTTACATGACAACTTGAGAATTAATAGGTTAATGGGAAACGTGGCTACTTGAATTTAATTGTTGATGTTGAATTCAAATAGGACATGGGCCTATTTTATGTTTGGATCTAACTTAAGTTAGGAGGATTGGGACGTTCGGACCAATATGAGCTTGGGGATTCAAATTCGAATTTCGACACTGCCATTGTGCTCATTTCATTAATTCGGGCCCAATGGAATTTATTTCATATTATTTGGAAACCATTTGGGCCTTGAACCCTTTTATGAACTGGGAGTCTCTTAAATCGCAACCCTAACCTTAACCTAGAACTATCAGCCACCATATAAATAGCCTTATCCCTTCTCATTTCATTTCAAACCCCAACTTAGCCTCAAAAGGAGATCCATGAAGAAGCTTCAAGAGGAGATCAGGTTTTGAATTCTTCTTCCTTCCTAAGAGCTCATACCTTTAGATTCCTCTCTCCTTCACGAATCAAGGTAAATTTCGGGTTTCCTCTTCAATTCTATTCTTGAGTTTGAGCATGAGATTTGGTTGTATGAACTTGATTGGAGAAATCTTGTGAAAATGGTGTTTATGCCCAAACTTTGGAAAATATGGTTTGATTGATGAATTCATGAGTCCTTAAGCATGCTTTGATGTCCTATATGCTCCCCATGTGTTCTAGTTACTGGAAATTCGTTTAGAGAAGGATAGGAATGCATATCTCCATGTTTAGGGCTTGAAATTCATGAAAATTGGTGTTTGAGATTTTGGGCAAAACCTTCATGAAACTTGAATTAATTGGTATTTTTGGGTCTAGCATGATTTATGTTATATTATACTCGAATTTGGTGATGTTTTATGGTTGAATTGGTGTTGGATTGGCCATTTTTGGTGTTGGTCTTCTTCTTCCCGAAGGGGAGAAGTTTTTGTTCCAGTTTACAGGCCGGAACGGCCGTTCCCGTGTTAGTTTTATGCCCGGAACGGCCCTTCCTAGCCGCTGATGTCATCACCAAGCATGATAACGACTGTTCCCATTTGTGCTTGGACTCGGAACGGCCGTTCCGAGTCTCGCTAGGGTTAAGAGTGGGAATGACCGTTCCCATGCTATGCTATGCATGGGAATGGCCGTTCCGGTGCTTCTGGACCCCTTTTTACTTATCTTCTTCGTGCATGCTTGATCCGTTTGAATTGCTTTATGACTTATATGCTTTAATATGATTTCAAATACATTGTTAAACCTTAATACTTCGTTAATTGCATGATTTAGTGGAATATGTGAAATATGCTATGTTACCTATGTGTATACTTCTTTCCATATTACATATCATTCATCTCTTGGTACGCCGTGCGTCTTGCTTGGTTCATAAAGAGTCTAAGTCTGGGCTTCTGTATGTCATGGCACAGAGTTTGGTGGTGCTGGTGGGCCCGAGGTTTAGAGTGTTTGGCCCTTCACACTCTCAGACTCTACTTGCACGAGGTGAGGTTTAGGATTTTTTTTCAGTTAAGCAACCTATGACCTTAATATGATGATTTCAATCCTTTCATGTTGTTATATAATATATATGATTAGATATGTGTTGGATATGATATGATTATGACCTTGTGGATCATCCTTGGTTTTGGAAAAAAAATTAAATATGAAGGCATACGTAAGCTATTTTGGAAAATTTTGATATGTTATGTTTCTGTAGCGAGTTAGCCATGAAATATTGGCATCTATCTGTCTGTTTGTTTATGCATCCGAGGAGCTACGGGTAATGGAGCCCCGGGGACGGTTAGGGCCGTCGGGGTTTGACCATGTGCGTAGATCCATTTGAGATATCATTGCGCGGCTCAGGGAGATAGGGGAGGCGTGATATCTTGAGCCTTCGGTGTACAGCCGGGGAGGACACTTGCGGGTTCACTACCCGTTGTGAGTCTTTCTGTTCTGGATGGTTAGGGCCAACGCGAGGCTCTCCCATCACTGGTGTTGAGGAGGGATTTATTTCTGTATTTCCATTTTGTTCTGTTATGAGGAGTAAAGGTTGGAAGCTCGTACTCGTCGGTCATGTGTTATGATCTATTCTAGGAATCATGAATTGGAATAAGGTTTCTGAAAATGTTTTCTAAGTATCAGTACATTTTTGTTTTCAAACGCTTTGGTGTGCAAACCCATATATCCAGTTCATGTGTAACAGCCCGTAATGGGGCCTGGTTGAAATGGTAAGCTAAGGGCAGTGGTAAAGCATTTATAGACCGTGATCCAACTTTACAAAACCTCATGCATTGCATTTTTATTTGATCAACGTGCTCATATGTGATTTTTAGTACGTTAAAGGGGAATTCTTTACCTTTCACCCACTTTACTATTCATTTACCGAGCCTACTTTACCCATCTTGTCACTCGAACCCTAGAGGTTCATAATCCATGTTTTCCAATCATTCGAACTTGTTTTCCAAGGTTCAGAGTCCTTTCTTTAGCATTAAAGGCATTTTGGGCACTTACCGTCCAAAGTTACTATTCATTTTGCAAAAGAGTTTTTATTCGGACACCTTTTACTGCTCAAATTTATAGTCAAATCAATCCTTAAGTCGATACAAGTCTCTTTAAATCATTCTTGACTTGAAAATCTATTTCAAACTTCATTTCAAATTAAACGTTTATTTAAAACCCTAATTTACTATTCCTTCTACAAACGGTTTTTCATTCGGAGAACTTCTACTCTTCAAATTTGGGTTTAAAGTACTTCTTGATTCATTTCATAATTTTTTAGATTTATTACATCTCTTCGTTGAAGCCCTAACTCGAGTTTTGAATAAAACTGTTTTTAAAAATAAGTTACTGTTCATCCTACGTTTCTAACTTTTTATCGGTAAAACTTTTTATAGTCAATATTGGGCTCAAAACGATTGTCGATTTATTTTATGATGTTTTAAAACAATCTAGACTTTCAAATCATTTTCAGAGGTCATTTTTCATTCATATTCATTTAAAACGTTCAAATTTCTATTCTTTCAAACTAATATATCTTTCTAACGGTAAATCCGTTTTCATTGAGTAAATATTCATTTCGATGCTAATTGTTGTCTGTAGCGCCCGGAGCGACGAGCCACCACATCCCCCGCACCTAGACTCAAACCAATATATGAAATTGACGTCCATACATGAGTCCAAATCTAAGCGAACGGGAACCTACACACACCCACTAGGCCAAGCGGGGCTAAACACTGACAGAGCGCGTAAAACAGACATAAAAAGTGCGGAAGCAAGGAATAAAATCCACTAAAGACATATACAGTGGCCAAATGGCCCAAAAGAAATCCATTATATACATGAGTACGCAAGTAGTGCCATAATCTCGAAATACATACTTTAAGTTCAAATACATATTCAAAATAGCAAGAGGAAAGTAAATATGCGTGCGACACAACCTAGACCGGTAAGTACGACACGAGACGCACTTCCCCGCTTAGCTCGCAACCTGCAACTAAAGGAGGGAAAAAGAGAGGGGTCAGTCACAACTTGACTAAGTGAGGGGGCTAACGCACACCCACACACTATATAAATATAAAGCAGGACACTTAATAAACAAAAGATTATGAACCGGGATAGGGTTTTGCACACCAAGTCATTTTCGAAACAAACTTATACATTTCCTAATCAAAGCGAAGAGTACTAGAGTTTTAAGGAAGTTTCTATCCCATTTCATAATCAACGAATCATACAAAAGCTCGGCGAGTACGAGCACCTAGTCCCATCTTGGGCTCCTCCGACAAATCGTTCAAGCAGATAAAATCAAACGTACAATATACTAACACAATATCCTCCTTCTTCGGCGATGGAAGGGTTGCGTGACCCTAACGATCCATTACGTTATGTATGGGTCGCGAGTTTTATGACACTCACGCCCAAGGATTCCATCCCCCACCAAACCTTCTGGTGAGTTCAGGGGTAATCCTATCAGAGTGGAGACTACGCCCAGTCTTAACCCGACGGCTCGCTGCCGTACCGGGTATCCTGGTTCGCAGGCTCCGGGGCCCAACAGTACCAATACGAATCAATACATTACCAACTAACTCATTAAACTTACTTAACTCGCTACGGAAATTAAACGTAACTTACGTACCTTATCGAACATACCTTATCTTGCAACTTGGCATATGCTATACACTAACCTCTCCGTGTCTTTCCTAGTAATAAGATGTTGAGATAGATTCTAGCTTGCGTGCAAACACACGGTTTGGAGCATAGCCTCGTTGGAAAATATTTTCAAGCTTATATATGCTCATACTTATAGTTCAAAACGTTTAATCGAAAGGTAAGGTTATAAACATATTATAAAACACGTATCTAATAAGTAATTATAGAGTAATCGCATGCGGGTGACAAAATCATCACATTTAGGCCATTAGTCGTTTATCTAAATGAAAGGTCCTAAACCTCACCTTTGCAAAAAGGAGTGTAATAGGAAGGTAAATGGGCGAACAAGCGCCCAAACCTCGTGCTCACGAACTTCCGGAAGAGGCTCTGAAACAAAAGAAGACAAGACCCGAGACTTAGACTCAATAATGAACCACATAGACGCTCGACAATGCTCATGAATGCAATAGATGCAATTGAAATGCAAGAATGCATTACTTAGATCATTTAAATCAAATCCGTATAAAAGGTATGATATCACTTCATAATTTATATCCGTAATTCACAACATATAATTTCAAAATTAAAAGGTCACATTTCATGAAATAATATCATACTATTTAAATTTTTACATGATAGCACTTAAATTTCTAATTAATTCAATATATATCATAATATATATATATATATATATATATATATAACATAAGATATACATATGACTTATATTACATATATATGTACACGTACATGTAGCCCCAATCACACTTAAAGTCATTTAAATTCATGCAAACCTCACAATCAATCATATGCATAAACTACTCTCATCAATTTATGCAACACCTCACGCACAAACCATGCAAAAGGGACAAAAAGGGATCAAATAAAGGAAAATGCATCAGCAGCTCATCTCTCCATCTCCCCTCCTAGGGAGATTTTCTTCTTAAAAGTACCCTCCCGGGTACAGAACATGCAGGAGGTTCTGCATAGAAAGTACCCGGCCGGGTACTTTCCATGAACAAAATCTCCCCGCCCGGGGAGATAGTTTCAACCGCGGGAGAAAGCCTTCACGCCCTTGTTCAGCCCTGCTTCCCACCCCAAACAAATACCAACTCATATAGGCATGATAAGGTATGAAAATAGCCAGTAAAACAAGTCAAAAACTCCCAACAATCAAGGCAAAATGAACATCAGGCTGGAAGGAAAGAAAATGGTGCTAATCTTATGCTTAAACTCTTCAAAATGCAAGAACAGGGATGGCAAACTCCCTCAAGTTACAACTACCATCAATTACAGGTTTAAGCAACAATAAACGAAGTGTAAGTGAAGAAGTTTATAGCATCAATTCAAGGAAAACACCAAAGGAGTTCATGTAATTCAAACTAGGGCATAAATCTAACTATTCATGTCATGGAGCCAAAACTCAATCAAAAATAAATCAAAATCTGAAATACTTGGATAAAAATGATCACATAAGAATGGAGATATCAAATATGTACTTACCTCTTGAAGATGGTGGAGGAAAATGAAGATTGAAGCTAAAAAATCCCCTTGCGTCCAAAGTGAAGGGAGTAGGAGGGTTTGCTCCAAAGTTTCAGACGTTCTCCTCTTTTTCCTTCCCCAAACCGAGATGAGAGAAGTATGGTATAATAAACCATTGATTTGGTGAGTGGTGGGGCCAAGTTTCATGTAAAAAGGTTGAAAATTGAGGGACTTATCTGCAAATTAGTGAAAGGTGGTTGTATTGGTGCGAGTCAGTTTTTCCGGGCCAAATTAGGAGTACCAAACGGGCTTAGAAAAATATGAGTCTAGGATCTTTAGCTTGAAAATCTCGCTACGAGTCCGATGCCACTTTCGAAATTTGAATCCGAATTCCCGAGCTCAAGTTATAAATTCCGGAACACAAGGTGCGCTAAAACTAATTAGGCCCTCGAGTCCCCAAAACAAATAAAATGGTGCATTACCATTTCAAACAAGTCCGAAAATGTAAAACGAGCACATAAACAAATTCATAACTCACAAATCTCCAACATATCAGAAAAACACGAAATTTTGATCTCAAATCGAATACAAACTCAACACATTTCAACAAATAAACATATTATTCAAATAATTAGAATTCAAATATTCAAAGAAATAAATATTAAGAAATTCAAATATTTCAATTAATGGAAATAAACATTTAAAAAAAATATAAAATGCATAAACAATAATTTTAAATGCGCACATACATCATACATGTACGATTGAAAAGTCGGGGTGTCACAATCCCCTCCCCTTAAGAGAACCTGGTCCCCAGGTTCGCCTGCTCGAGTTTCAAGCTCGAACAACTTCCCGTATTCACCCAAGTTCGAGGTTCATGATGTCCCGACAAGGGTTAGCCCTGTAAGGTCTTCTTGCACAAGGGGTTTCATCACTTCTTGAAATCTTGATGGAGAAATTCCACACCGCATGGTCCGTGCTAGGAGCAACTAAAATGTTTCGCACGATAGGAGGGTCCAAGTTTGATTCATCTCCCATTGTTTGATTCATTCCAACTACTCGAAAGCTCGGTATTACACGAATGGCGTGGTTACCGAACCTCTACCACTCTCACTTTCTAATTCAAGAAGTCCCTTTGAAAGAGAGCTAAATCACCACTCCTTGCTCGCTCCGGAAGACCGTTGTAAACATAACCCTCGACTTATCGTGAAAGCCACACACTCGAGCAAAACGCACAACAAACACACACTCACATGAGTAAAATATACAACAGTAAGATAACAATCAAAGATGCTTGATGCACCTGCCATGAATGATGTATGTACCGTTCACCATTTCTCGAAAAGCCTTCATATTAATGAGATTGAGTGGAGAGTCAATGTTGATATCTTATAATTCGTGGCTTAGATTCTTTGGCCTCGGTTTATTATGGGATGGATCCCCAACTTGTTAAGTCTATTCCATTTCTCCAACTATCCCGGATTGACGATATTTATTTTCCTCGAGTAATTTCTTTCCTCTTCTTCAATTCCCTTAATTGGCATGAGAGATTATTTGAGTTTCTTTCCTTTCGGAATCTTTCATAACCTGTTTAATCTTAAATCACCCTAACTCAGTCGACAATCATCGTATCATGATCACCGGTTGTCTTAAAGTCTCTCAACCCACTCTTTCTAGGACATCCCTATATCTTGTCTAATTCAAATCCTGGCTTCTCGGTATCCTTCCCTTGTATTTTAGGGTCCGGTGAAGAGGTACTCCCTGGGAGTCGTCAAGTGGCACGCGCTAGCATTCACTTCCTCACAATCTCCATCGTTCATCAATTCTTTAGAGCTCGTGATCCCAATTCTTTTATGTCCATGGAATTAATTTTTTTTGGCTTCTTTCTAATAATCGATCTCCAGTTATCGTTCTGATTCTTCGTCTAGTTATCAATTCGACAGGAGTCCCCTGGTTTTTCTCTTTATGAATTCGAATTGAATATAGGACTTGTCCTCTATTGGTTTACACTAGGGTACATGATTTTCTTCCAAAACACTTTGTCTTTCTTTATCATTCCCATTTGTTGCTTTATAACTCCCAATTCGGCCTCACAACACAACAAATTCATCTTGGATGTGGAAAGTAAACTCCAATTCATCCTGAAGATAGAACTTCTCGTATCTTAGCTTTCCATGGACTCGGAATCAACATTACTGATCGGTTTTCTTTAACCTCTCCCAATATGACTTCTTCCTTAGTGGTTCGTATTGCTCGTTATCCGTTAACTATAGGATATTCGAACCCTCATTATTGATCTTTGTTACTTATCCCTTAAAGAATTTTATTTTACCTTAAGTCCTCTTGAAGATCATAACCTCATCATTAGTCTGGATCCCAAATTAAAACATTCCAAGAACTTTCCTTTGCTCTTTTCTTAAGTCAGACAGTCCCATGGAACTCGATTAAATTTACCCTAGAACCGGGAGTTATTCATTTCACTCAAGGAGTTGAGTTCGAATACTTGTTCACAAATCGCCGTTTCAATACTTCCCTCAACATTCTCTTAATTAATCATCATTAAGGCATCCCTTCTTTTTCGTAGTATTCTCAGCCTTCTCATTATTATTATTTCCTCCAAGTCTCTTGAGTTTTCACCTTAATCTTACCCCGGTCTTCATCATTACGGAGGGAAACTTCATTCAGTGGTGTGAGAACTCCGTGCTATCTATCATGAAGATAAGAAACTTATGCATGCTGGGTTAACTTTGCTCATGCTATGCATCATGTTGTCATCCAATAAAGCAAGAAAACAACAAGTAGTAGCAATTTATAACACACATTATAAATATATATAAAAGTTCGATGCAAGATGAATGCTCGTACTATGAATGCGGTTACCTCTCGGTTATCTCTTAGGTCTCAGGCGATCACACGCATCCAACTTATGCTTCGGTGATCTACACCCGTAGCAACGCCCCAACCTTTTCCAGCAATTCTCGTAGATATGGGTCGTACTTTTACAATGAGGACACGGAGGTTGTACCGATAGTTGAGTCCCTTTCATCTTCTTATTCTGGTTTGAGCTTGGTGGATTAAACTCTTTGCTCCGTTTCGATCCCGACCCCGAACTATTCCCTAGTTCAATTCTTCTCGCCTTGTTCTTACGCCGTAGATCCTTTGACTGAGCTTTGACAGCTTTCCTTGTGGAATCGAGCCATTCATTCGATTGAATTTCGGGCTCAACGTCTTTGAGATCTCTCCTAAATCTGTCCATAAATTGGGTCAATCTCTCGGACTCCTTAGCACGCCTTTGGTCATTTTAGGGACATTCGTCCACCTTGTGATCGGTAGCACAGCATCCGAAACAGGTTCCTAACCCCTTCCTACAATTTCGATATGTGCGATTTAGCCCTTTACAATAGGCACACAAGAATTTCACTTCGGGAACGGGTGAGCTCGAAGAGGCCTGAGGATCTTTTATGGGGAATCGAGGTGCTTTTCCATGCATCTTGATGGGTAGGCAAAGTAATTGGTCGTCTTGATTGTCTAAATGACACCTAGGAAAGTGTTAACATGTAATACACCAGCTAGGCGAAAATATAATGCATGCGGTTAATAAGTGATTATAACACATAGTTGATGTAACATCCCGCTACTTCGGCATTTCCAGGTACGCATCACGAGAGAGTTTAATTCCGTATTTATATAATTCGTATGCTTTAAATGTCAACGTGTAATTTATTTAACTTTCGTGCGCTTTAGGATTTAATTAATTGTTTGGGCTCGAATGCCCAATAATTGAAGTTTAGGGACCTAATTAATTAGGGTGTTTTGGCATTCGTGGCAATCTTGAGCTCTGGAATTCGAATTCGAATTCCGACCCCTTCATTGAGTTCGTTTCGACGATTTGGATTCGATGAAATTAACATTATATTTTCAAAGCCGTTTGTTAGCCCTATCGTTTTAAAATCCGATCTGAATGGATCGGACACTGTTTGACCCTACCGGTTTTTCCCGATCTGTTTCTTGGCCCTACAAGAGGGGACCGAACCCCTTTCTTTCCCATTTGGTTCGGTCCAAGCAAGAGAAGAGGGAGAAAAGAAGAAAAGAAAAGAAAGCCACCCAATCCCTTTGAGCTCAAGTTCCGACTCCAACTCTCGCCCAATCAACGATCCAAGGTAAGCAATGTGACCCTCTCCTTTCGTGATTCGATTCTACCGATTGAATCTTGCTTTATTGCCGTATTTCTTGAGTTTGGAGATAGTGATGAATAGTATAGGTTTCGTGTTTTAGGTGTTCGGACTCGTTTCGGAGTCCAATTTATGTTCTAATGTGATATATATATGTGATATATCTTGAATTTGAGTGTTTTTGGTGTATTATATGATTGGTATGTGATTTGGGGTGGTTTAGGAACCACCCCCGTCGACCCCTTGCTTTCCTGCTCTTTTTTTTGGAGAAGACGACCCAACACGGCCGTGTCAGCCCCTAGTTCATTTCCGACACGGCCGTGTCAATCCCTCGAGTTGGAATTTTTTTTATTCCGACACGGCCGTGTCAGTTTCTAGGCCAATTTTGACACGGCCGTGCTGACCTCGTTTGAACTTGGATTGGCCTGATTTTTAAACCTACGGAAACCTCTTGAAGTTTAGAACATCCTCAAATTGGAATCACCACAAAATAAGTTCTATATTGAGAGATATAATCGTTTGAAATTTGTGTCGCCATCCCACCGAAATTCTGCTTTCGTCCAACTTCAAACGTATGCCATTTTCGCCTCGCTTTGAACCACGTTTTGAGCCACCTTGAATTTTAAAGATATTTGTGTGTAGTTTCATTTCCAATAAACAAAACACAATTCCTATTTCTCAATCTCAAGTTATAACCATTTTACTACAGCTTGTCCGTTTCGGAATAATTTCCAGTTTTTGCCGGTTTTGCTCGGAACAATCTCTTATGCATTTCTCCCACTTTTCTTGCACCTTGCCACCTCCGAACTCATTCCTAACTTGTTTTATCTTGTGTATGTGCATATACTTGTTGCTATATGTGATTTATGTTGCTTATTTAATATGGATTATTTGCACGAAGCATCTATGCACCTTGTTACGTATCTCTGCTTTGTAATATGCATTAATTGTGCACTTTAACGTGCTATATGATTATAAATGAATATGTTAAGCTATGTAATGTCTTGGATTACATGTAATTGATTCGAATATTTGTTATGCCTACTTGATTGCATCTCCTATATGCATGAACGTATGCCGTACGTTTATGTCATTCATTCTTGAGTCTAAGTCTTGTCTTTTACCTTCAGTTTGTCCAGGTGCACCCGGGGTGGTGTTTTGTTCGTCAAGTTGATTTCGGGGTGAATCAAGTGCTTTGACTTCGTCTTCGTTTGGTTCGAGGTGAGGTTAGATATAGTTATATCCTAATGAAATGTGCCGGTTTTCGTATGCATGCGACTTATAAGCCTCTATGTATATGTGGATATGTGTGAAATACGTATTTATTGATTTTGCCATAAGTTTGAAAGTATGAAGCTATGTATAAGCCTATGTACGCTAAGCTTTGATTAGGTTATGATTTTGAGGTCTACGTGATATATATGTACGATATGATAAGTACGATATGCATGTGCTGTGTATATATGTGTGAGTTTACCGAGTTTAAGCTTCCAATTTTCGTGATAAGTATAAGTTTAAGTGTATGTGTGGGGCCCCAAATTCCATGTAAGGGATGTACCGGAACCCACCTGAGGAAGTGGGGGATGGAGTCCGAGGGTATGAGCAGCATTGAGCACTCCGCTCATCCGATTCAGGATGGTTCGGGTCGCGCAACCCTTCCATCACCCTATGTATTTTCCTGGTATGTTTTGTCTTGTTCTGTTTTGTTTAGTCTGTCTGTGTGCTCGTACCCACAGAGTTTCGTTATGTCTGTCGGTTATAAGTTCGTGAAACGGGGGTAGATTCTCAAATTAAGATAAAATTCGATATACTTTTAACCTAATAAAATATGCTTGGATATGTGTGCTTCGTCTGCATGTTTTGGATGTACGCATTAAATAAGTTAAGTTTCGTTCGTTTTATTTTGCTAAATCACCCTGTATATATATTATCACGGGCAAATGATTTGGCGTGCAAAAACTACTCCCGGCTTCATGAACATCTTCTTTTTACGTGCTTTGCTATGTATATTATGTATAACGTGCGTGTGTTAACCCCTCGCTCAGTCAAGTGTGACTGACCCCTCCCTCTTTATGTTTTTAGCTCTGCAAGTTTGCTTTGGAGTTCGAGCTAGGCAGTGTGAGTCTCTTGGAGTCGAGTCTTGTATTAGTTGAGTCTTTGCATTTGCATTTTGAATTCAATTTTAGTTTCGTGTTATTAACCTATTAACGAATATGTTTAAATATGATTTGTTCATTTATGATTTGAAATCGGGACAGGTTAGGACAGGTGCTCGGATTAGATGAACCCGTTTTGATTATATGATTATTCGGGACAGGTTAGGACAGGTGCTCGGATTAGATGACCCGTTTTGATATATGACTTACATTATGTTATGATTTAACTTCGGGATTAGGAATTATGCTAGATTGAACCCGTCAACTGTTTGCATGGTTTCGAATTTTTGTTTGGCATGATCACGCTTCCATATATTCGTTACGTATTGTGTGTGCAGGGTCTACGTTCCGCCTAGCTTAGGGTTGGTTTTGTTTTTTTTTTTTTGTTTGTCTCCGTTCGCCATGGTTCGGCATGTGTGCGGAGTCCTTGTTTCGTTACACGTGTTGAGCTATGGTGCGGGGGTGTGGTGCCCACCGTTGGGGCGCTACATCTGTAAGTGCTATCAGAGCCCCAGCTTGCAAAACCGGGGTTCAGCATCGTGTTGTGTCTATCTAGGTCGTCCGGCATAGGAGAATTTTGTTACGTGCACGTTTGCATCATGGTTTGATACGTTTTGCTTGTGTAAATTCTAATACTTGGTTGATTTTACATTATGCAATGCATTGCATTTTAATTGCTCTTGATTGATTTAACTACGTGACATAAGCACTTACTAATCAACACGCATATATCTTTATTGTAGTTGTTGAGATTTTCAGGATGCCGCCACGTAGACAGCACTACGGTCAACCTTCTTATCAATATCCGTACGATCAAGGGCAGTCTTCAACCGGAGCACCTCCTATGTATTCGATGGCAATAAAGTACCGGGAGTTCAAGACATTTGATCCTCCCCAATTCCGAGAAGGAGATGACTTAAAAGCCGAGGAATGGCTCTCGGAGATAGAGAGCATATTTGAGATATGGCCATGCGATTCCCAAAATATGGCTCGCCTTGCGATACAACTTCTACAAGGATAGGCAAGATAACGGTGGAAAAGAGTTGCCCAGTAATTAGAGGCAATGCACGAAGAGATGACATGGGACGTGTTTGTTCGGGAATTTAGGACAAGGTTTGTGCCGGTCATTTTACAAGAACGAAGACTTGAAGAATTCCTCGCATCAAGACAAGGAGATAAAACAGTTATGGAGTACTTGGAGGAATTTGAGAGATTGGGTGTGTACGTGCCTCACCTAACGAGCAACGATGACATGAAAGCTAGGAATTTTGTGGAAGGTCTTTGGGACGAACTCAAGGAAGCTTTATTTGCGAAGGATACTAGTACGTGGGATAAAGCTACAAAGAAGGCTTTAAAAGTTAAAACGTGGATTCTAACAAGAAGTAAAAAAGACGATGGAATGGGGCCTAGATTTGAATCGGGATTATGTTGCAATCTACAAGAAGAAGGAAAATCTCATCAATACGGGAATCGAACCAAGAAGATTCGTGGGAAGAAGCATAAGACCGGTAACTTTTCAAAGTCAAAGAAAGAGCTTCAACATTATACCCACTGCGGAGGGACCAACCATGCCTACGACGCTTGTTGGGATAGATTGAAGAGATGCTACGCTTGCGGATCAATCGAGCACAAGGTCTCCGAGTGTGATCAATCGAGAGCTAACAAGCACCGAATGGGAGGTCAACGACTTCAAATTGGAGACCTACATGAACTCGAGAATTGAGGTACTTGCATCCATGGCAAGTGCATTCATAGCATATTAAATTTTGTAATTAAATTTCTCTACGTGTTAAAATCACAATCTGTAGCATTTTTCTACGTGCTCGAGTGACTTTATGATGCATTTCATATATACATATAACCCGACATGCATATCTAGTGCTTAATTGTAGAATGTTGATTCACTCATACGGCTGAGTTTGAAGTCCTATGAAGTGGGAAGAGATGGTTGAAGTGATGGTCGAATTAAAGGTCTTCCTTGAGATTTGATTGCCAACTATGGGGTGATACGGAGATATGTCAAGTAAGTAGGTTCGAGAAAACTATATACCGGATTAAAGACATGGGATCCGAGAGTGCTTTGGAGAAAAGTTGAAACTCATCTTCCGAAGAAGGCGTTTTGGCATTTCTACAAAAAAGCATATTGGTGAAGAACTTGGACTTAGAGGTCGTCGAGGAAACACCGGGTTCGAGAATTATATAAGAAGTCATGTTAATAAACCAAGAACTGAAGGATTCAATTCTTGGAAATAAAATCAGGACCAAGAGATCACTTAAGCAAGGAATCTAGGGCTAAGGCGATTGGCTAAGGATGGAACTCAATTATGAAAGGAATCCCACGATGATATTGGAAGAAACGAGTAGGACAAGGATCGAATTGAGGACCTTCTTTGGAGATTGAGAATGCCGAAGATAGGGTGACACCAAAAATGAATCGAGGAAAAGATCAGATTGGAGAAATCTATATATGGGGTTGATGATTTCAAATCAAAGAGTACGACATTGAGAGCAAGTGTAACCAACCGCAAACCCGGGGCCTGAGGATTTATTCAAATCTTGGAAGGAAGGAGATGGGAAACAATTATTGGGACCTAAGCCTCCATCGAATAGGGGACCTTTCTTAAAATAGGAGAAGAAGATCTACCACCGAAATTCTTAGAGGCAAATCGAAATTTACAGGATTCGGATTTGCGAAAGAAGATGAGATCAAGTGCATACTTGGTAGTGGGGTAACCGAAATCAAGTTCGGGATTGAAGGCCGGATGGGAATCGGAGTATTAGTTCACATCGAGAGTTCAAACCACGACCTCAAGAACGAGAAAGCTACAATCATGGCCTTGGCTTTGGTTCAAATCATCACGGGCATTCGTATATCGGTGAACGGTACACTTAAACATGCATATCACGTGCATCATGCATCTTTCAGCCTTGTTTTGTGTGTTGTGTGAGTTGTTGGTTACCCTACGGGGTAGTTTGAGCGAACGGTTACTTTTGTTTTGGGTTAGTTGAGGGTCGTGCTTTGCAATGGTCTACCCAACGATCTTCCAAGAGTCTTCAGTTAGAGGCAAGCAACGGTTCGAACGTCAACTTCGAGCCACGGGTTGAAGTGGTGTTAGAAGGCCCGTTTGGGTTGGAGACGAATGGTGGAATTTCCTTAATGACCCCATTCGTGATTCCGAGTTGTGGGTGGTTTAGATGGATTCAAACGGTGGGAGTTGAATCATTTTTGGACCCTCCTATCGTCCAAAAACGTTTGAGCTATTCCAAATCGGGATCAAGTTCTTGTTGAGCTTGGAGTGAAGATCAAACCCCCTTGGTGCTTGAAGACCTTTCTCGAGCTAACCCTCGTCGGGACGTCATGAACCTCGAACTTGGGTGAATACGGGAGAGTTGCTCGTAGTTCTTACTCGAGCGGTAGGACCTGAGGATAGGTCCTCTTTAAGGGGGAGAGTTTGTAACATCCCGCTACTTCGGCATTTCCAGGTACGCATCACGAGAGAGTTTAATTCCGTATTTATGTAATTCGTATGCTTTAAATGTCAAGGTATAATTTATTTAAGTTTCATGCGCTTTAGGATTTAATCAATTGTTTGGGCTCGAATGCCCAATAATTGAAGTTTAAGGACCTAATTAATTAGGGTGTTTTGGCCTTCGTGGCAATCTTGAGCTCGGGAATTCGAATTCGAATTCTGACCCCTTCAATGAGTTCGTTTCGACGATTCGGATTCGATGAAATTAACTTTATATTTTCAAAGCCGTTTATTAGCCCTAACGTTTTAAAATCCGATCCAAATGGATCGGACACCGTTTGACCCTACCCGTTTTTCCCTGTAACGCCCCAAATTTCGGAAGTTCAGGTAAGCACGCCACGTGCGGGTCTTCGGGAGTTGGGAGTTTAATTTTATACATTTACTTGCTTATTATGATCTCTTTATAATATTGTGTGCATTATACATTTCTCTATATTTATACGAATTAACTTTTAATATGAAATTCGTGAATTAAGTGATAATGTGTTTAATTGTACTATGTGACTTTAATTGATCATTTCATAAAATTATGGACTTAATTGCATAACTTGGTTTGGAGCTAATTGATCTTTTGGATAGGGATGATACTTGATTGCATTCATTTAAATAAGCTAGGGACTTGTTTGCAAATTGGGTGCAATTGTTATGTTTGGTGGATGATATAATATATCTAGTATATGCATCTCTTCCAACACTCTCATACATTACATACACACAAGAACCTCACATACACACACACTAAGGATCGGTTTTTACACCTTAAGAGAAGGAGAAGAATTCATCTCATAATCCAAGCTATTTTGAGGAACTTTGAAGCTAGAAGCATCAACATCTTCATCTCTTCATCCTCATCTCATTCTTCTTTCATTTCAAGGTATAACATGAGAATAGATTGAATCTCTTGATTGACTATATGAGTAGGGTTTGATGTTAGCTTGATGCTTTCATGTGTATTCATGATTAGAGGCATGTTTAGCTCATATTTCCTTCATTTCTTGCATGAAACATGAGGATATGTAAAAGTTGGTGTATATGAATAATTATGGGGTTTTGGGGCTTAATTCTTGGTGGTTAGATGCATATTTATTCGTTTGATTGTTGTATAGTTGAAGTATATTATGTATATGTTGTGTTTGAGCATTTATATTGGATTGAATTTGGTGTTTTGGTTAGATTTTAGTGCTGTCCAAATTTGCCCTGTTTTTCTGCTACGCACAGATGACACGGCCGTGTCATCTTTGCTTTGTGTTGGGTGACACGGGGGTGCATGTTGGTTAGTTTGGATTTTCTGCACCGTGACACGGGGGTGTCACGGTTTGCCTTGCCTTGGTGACACGGGCGTGTCGCCTTCCTTTTCACGCATTTGGTCCGCTGTACCGTGACACGGGGGTGTCACGGCTTAGTGTATTTTGGTGACACGGGCGTGTCACCCTCTGTTTTCATGTATATTGTTTTGCGTGCATGGCTGTACCTGTATGTGTATATATACTTGGTTATTGACAATCATGCGCGTATTTGACATTCATTAAATCGCTATTGCATAACATATTGTTGCATGACTTTGTCGTTCGTCATAATTGGTTCATTCGAGTCGAGTCTTATTTCACACTTGTCCTTGTTGCACAGATCACGGTCCCGGTCTCGAGGAGCCCGCTCAGTAGGGTGCTCTCTTGCTTCTTTTTGGTTGGTTTGCTCAGGTGAGGTTTAAATTCTAGATAAATAGAACCCTTACAACCCCTATGTGACTATTTCGGCCAAAATGTATATATATATATATATCTATAGTTTGCGAACTTTATGACTTTCAAATGATTTAGCAAAACCGATTGATTGATTGATCGATTGATTGATTGACGGATTGATTGTTTTGGCGAGTCATTGAATTGCACTGTGGGCCCGAGGATAGTGGCTCGAGCCAACCGGGAAGGCATGGGCTGACGGGTAACTCGAGTATTATCCTCACCAAACTGGGATGACCCCTGAACCCCCTAGGAGATTAGGGGAGGAAGGAGTTCTGGGCTTAGGGATTCATGTACCCTCTGCCCAGACTGATTGGATGGTGGGGCCTTGCAATACCACCATCACCCGGAGGAAGATGGATGGACTGAAACTGCTAATTGTGCACCATAATGAATTGCATGCCCACCTAACTATTAAATAATTGATTGATTGATTGTACACAGTTGGAGTAAGGTTGGAGAATTGCCCTCACTCGCCGGGCCACATATTGATTGTATTGAACTGAATTAATTGATAAATTGAATTAGTGGTAATCTCGGGCGATAGTACCTTCTACTCTAATAATTGTGTTTGATTTCCTAAAATTATTACCCGAGATTATAACTTGCATGTACGTGCGCATATATTTATTTATACCCCTCGCTCAGTCCGTTTGGACTGACACCTCAACTTTTCAGTTTTGCAAATTCTTGCTAGGCGGGAATTAGAGTCTCGTGTCTTTTATTCGGGTCTAGCACTGCACCTTCCTAGAGTGTACTCGTGTTGATACTTGTTATTTTGTAGTAAATCTTGAATTATACTTGGATGGAAATTGTAATGGTATGAATTGTCGGTACCTATAAGTAAATATGTAAACATGGTATCTATATGTATTGAATGCTTTTGCTTCCGCTATTTTATTGCTTTGAGTTGTTTTGGTTTTCATTGAGGGTACCCGCCTAGCCTTGTGTTTTTTTTTTATTGTCTCCCGTTCGCCGTAGCTTCGGTTTATGTATGGATTGACCGTTTCATATGTGGATTGGAGCTATGGTGCGGGGGATGTGGCGCCTGGCGTTCCGGGTGCTACATCCCAAGGTGGTATCAGAGCCCGGTTGCAAAACCGCGGCTCTAGTGTCGTGTCTTGTGAGTCTAGGTCGTACGGCATAGGATTAATTGATTATTTGAGAGTCTTACAACCTATTTGAACTTATTTGATTCTATTTGAAGTACTTGGATTATGTGACTATGTGGTTGGATTACATTGTGTGTTGTAATTACACTTATTGCACTTGTTAATCAAACATGCATGTACAGTGTTTGAATTTCAGGATGGCTCCTGACCGACATCACCGTGATCGTTCTCCTCGACATCGACGTCATCATCGGCGTGATAGAACTCGTCCCCCAGCTCAACCCCAAGATTTCTTAACTTCCATGGTGCGACTCATGGATCAGAGGCTAAGGGATTATGTGCCTCCAGCACCGCCAGCTCCTCCACCGCCACAACAGGCACCTATTTCCGTTATTTTAAGGGAATTCCAGAATCAACATCCGTCGAGATTCCAAAAGGGGAACGATATCCAAGCCGAGCAATGGCTTAAAGAAGTTGAACGGGTTTGGGAACTTATTCCATGTGAGTCTCGGGAAAAGGCCCGGTGTACTCTTACCGTCATCCAGGGAGAAGCATATTCATGGTGGGAGAGTACCAAAATTGTCTTGGATGCCGCCGATGAGGAAATTACATGGGAGGTATTTGAAAGAGAATTCAAGAATAAGTTTATTCCGCCATCTTCGCGCACTAGAAGACTTAAGGAGTTTACTGAGCTTAAACAAAGAGGAAGATCAGTTTCGGAGTATATAGCCGAGTTCGAGAGGTTGTCCAAATACGCCCCTAACATTGCTAGCGACGACTTCTACAAGGCTATGCAATTCGTACAAGGTTTGAGGTCGGATATTCAAGCGGCGATTGAAGCGGTTAACACAAGCACTTGGAAGAAGGCCACTACCAAAGCTCTTAAGGTTGAAGACTCGGTTGTTGCATGGAGGTCTTCCGTTAGGACGGGACAGGGTTCAGGTTCCGGGTCAAGATCGGGTTACAATGCCGGCAAGAGGCCGATGGTTTATAATACCGTTCCTCCTCAGTTTAAGGGCCCTATGAAGAAGTTTAAACCACAAGGGCCAGTCCAGAAGGCTCCTCAGCCATCGGTTATGCCGCCATCACCGGAGAAGCCTAAGTGCACTTTTTGCGGGCAACCTACACATCACTATGATAATTGCCGAAGGCGTCTAGGGTTATGCCTAATTTGTGGGGCTGTCGATCATATGGTGGATACTTGTCCGGATCGACGTAATCCGCCGCCTGGGGGACAGAGACCGTTGATTAGGGCCCGTGCTTATGCCTTGGAAGGTGAGGAACACGATGCAGACGGGGACCCGGCTGCTGTTGTTGAAGGTACCATTTGCATTCATGGCATCAACATACACACTTTATTTGATCCGGGAGCCACTCACTCCTTCATTTCTTCTGATGTTTCTATTAAATTACCCTTGTGTGTTACTTATTCTGATGCATGCTACGTGGTTAGTACTCCTTTTGGTGGTAGTATAGAAACTAACCGGGTTTTTAGAGAGGTGCCGGTGAGTATTAAGGGTCGGGTTTTCTCAACGGATTTCATTGAGTTGCCTATGTCTCGGTATGGTTCCAACTTGGGTATGGATTGGTTGTACAAGCACTACGCCACTGTTGATTGCCGGGCCAACAAAGTTAGTTTGGGCTCTGAGGTTGTTACGGGTCAGGGTTCGAAGACGGTGCCTTTATTATCTTTTTCAGAAGCTCAGAAATTGGTTCGTGATGGGGCTACGGGGTTTATAGCCTTTATTCTTAATCAACCGAAGGATCAAGTGAAATTAGAGGAAACCGAGGTAGTTAAAGAGTTTCCCGAAGTGTTTCCCGAGAGGTTGGATTCGTTACCGCCGGAAAGGGAGATAGAATTTATGATTGATTTGTATTCGGATGCCAAACCTTATTCTAAGACTCCATATAGGATGGCACCTGCAGAATTGAAGGAATTAAAAGTGCAACTTGATGGTCTTTTGGAAGTTGGGTATGTAAGACCGAGCTCGTCGCCATGGGGTGCTCCAGTTTTATTCGTGAAAAAGAAAGATGGTACTCTAAGAATGTGTATTGATTATCGGGAGCTTAATCGGATGACCGTTAAGAATAAGTATCCTCTTCCACACATTGAGGAGTTGTTTGATATACTCCAAGGGTCTAAAGTATATTCGAAGCTTGATTTGAGGCAAGGGTATTACCAATTACGAATCCGAGCGGAGGATATTCTGAAGATGGGTTTTAATACAAGATACGGGCATTATGAATTCGTACTCATGCCTTTTGGATTGACGAATGCTCCCGCTGCTTTTATGGATATGATGCATAGGATTTTCCAGCCGTTTCTTGACAAGTTCGTTGTAATCTTCATTGATGATATACTAGTTTTCTCTAGTTCGGCCGAGGAACATGCAAGGCATCTCAAATTGGTTTTAAGGACGTTGAAGGAGCATCAATTATTCGCGAAGTTTAGCAAGTGTGAGTTTTGGATCGATCGGGTTTCCTTCTTGGGTCATATTATTTCGGGGAATGGATTAGAGGTTGACCCATCGAAGATTGAAGTGGTGTTGAAGTGAGAGAAGCCAAAGAACGCATCCGAGATTAGAAGTTTCTTGGGATTGGCGGGTTATTATAGAAGATTCGTGCAAGATTTCTCTAAGGTTGCTGCTCCTTTGACTCGGTTAACTAAGAAGGATGTGAAGTATTATTGGGATGAGAAATGTGAGAGAAGCTTCGATGTTTTGAGAGAGAGATTGGTTTCTGCTCCAGTGTTAACTCTTCCAGAGGGTTCGGAGGGATATGGTCTGTATACTGACGCGTCGAAGGAAGGTTTGGGAGGTGTATTAACTCAGAAGGGCAAGGTTATCGCTTATGCCTCACGGAAGTTGAAGGATCACGAGAAGAACTACCCGACGCATGACTTAGAGCTTGCTGCCGTGATTTTTGCACTCGGCAAGTGGAGACATTATTTGTATGGAGTGTCCTTCGAGATTTTCACCGATCATAATAGTCTCCAATATCTTTTCACCCAAAAGGAGCTCAATATGAGGCAACGAAGATGGATGGAGCGACTAGAAGATTATGATTGTGTTATCAAATATCATCCCGGGAAAGCTAATGTAGTTGCCGACGCTTTAAGTAGGAAAGTGGGTGTTTCGAACTTGGAAATAGGTACAAGTAAGGGAGTTGAGTCTATTGTGATTAGAGCTCGAGTTTCCAATATCTCCATTTATCCGGATTTGAAGTACAGAATGTTCGAGGCTCAAGGAAAGGATCCGGGAGTTCAGAGATTGGTCTCTAAGGCTAGAGAGGATCCGGAGAGTCCATTTGGGTTCGATGAAACCGGTCTTCTTCGTTTCAAGAACCGAGTAGTAGTACCCGATGATTTGAAAAGGCTATTGCTCGAGGAAGCTCACAAGTCAGCTTATTTAATTCACCCTGGAGGGAATAAGATGTACAAGGATCTCAAACAGTATTATTGGTGGCGTGGGTTGAAGAAGGATGTGGCAGAGTTTGTGAAGCACTGCCTCACTTGTCAGAAAGTGAAAGCCGAACACCAGAAACCGGGAGGTCTTCTTCAGCCGTTACCTATTCCTGAGTGGAAGTGGGAACAGGTGACGATGGATTTTATATCCGGGTTACCTAGAGTGAAGGGTGGATTCGATGGTATTTGGGTGATTGTGGATCGCCTGACCAAGTCTTCTCATTTTCTACCGGTCAGAATGTCCTTTAAGGTTCGGAAGTTGGCTGAGATTTACAACCGGGAGATTGTACGACTTCATGGTATTCCGGTGAGTATTGTTTCGGATCGAGATCCTCGTTTTACTTCAATGTTATGGCAAGAGTTACAAGAGATGTTGGGTACCAAGCTTCAGTTCAGTACGGCGTTTCATCCACAAACTGATGGACAATCTGAGAGGGTTATTCGGTACTTGGAAGATCTACTTCGAGCTTGTGCTTTGGATTTTCAGACATCGTGGCATGATCAACTTCCTTTGGTGGAGTTCGCTTACAATAACAGCTTTCAAGCAACGATTGGTATGGCTCCGTATGAATTGTTGTATGGGCGGAAATGTAGATCACCGTTGTTTTTTGATCTAGAAGAGTGGAAGTGGTCAAAACAGGAAGGGGTAAAGAAAGGGAGAACGCTTGAGAAATCTTCTAAGGCTGTGGAAGCCATGATTGAGAAAGTTCGAATTATATAACACCGGATGAAGGCTGCACAAGATAGGCAGAAGAGTTATGCCGATATTCGCCGGAGGGATCTCAAATTTGAAGTGGGGGACCGGGTTTTCTTGAAGGTGTCTTCACGAAAAGGATTTTCTAGAATTGGAAAGGGAGGAAAGTTGAATCCCCGTTACCTAGGTCCGTTTGAGATTATCGAGAGAATTGGGAAAGTGGCTTATCGAGTGGACCTACCTCCTAATCTTACCAGAATTCACAATGTTTTTCATGTATCTCAACTCAGGAAGTATTATCCGGATGAAACCGAAATTCTCCCCATTGAAGAAGTGGAGTTGGAACCGAATTTATCTTTTGTACAGAAGCCGGTCAGAATATTGGAAAGGAAATATCAAGAGTTAAGGAATCGGAATATTTCTATGGTGAAGGTGTTATGGCGAACTGACAAATCTGAGGAGATGACCTGGGAACCGGAAGAGAAGATGAAGAAGTTTCACCCGAAGTTATTTTCATCCGACCAATGAATCTGGGGACCAGATTCTTCTAAGGGGGGGAGAGTTGTAACGCCCCAAATTCCGGAAGTTCAGGTAAGCACGCCACGTGCGGGTCTTCGGGAGTTGGGAGTTTAATTTTATACATTTACTTTCTTATTATGATCTCTTTATAATATTGTGTGCATTATACATTTCTCTATATTTATACGAATTAACTTTTAATATGAAATTCATGAATATAGTGACAATGTGTTTAATTGTACTATGTGACTTTAATTGATCATTTCATGAAATTATGGACTTAATTGCATAACTTGGTTTGGAGCTAATTGATCTTTTGGATAGGGATGATACTTGATTGCATTCATTTAAATAAGCTAGGGACTTGTTTGCAAATTGGGTGCAATTGTTATGTTTAGTGGATGATATAATATATCTAGTATATGCATCTCTTCCAACACTCTCGTACATTACATACACACAAGAACCTCACATACACACACACTAAGGATCGGTTTTTACACCTCAAGAGAAGGAGAAGAATTCATCTCATAATCCAAGCTATTTTGAGGAACTTTGAAGCTAGAAGCATCAGCATCAACATCTTCATCTCTTCATCCTCATCTCATTCTTCTTTCATTTCAAGGTATAACATGAGAATGGATTGAATCTCTTGATTGACTATATGAGTAGGGTTTGATGTTAGCTTGATGCTTTCATGTGTATTCATGATTAGAGGCATGTTTAGCTCATATTTCCTTCATTTCTTGCATGAAACATGAGGATATGTAAAAGTTGGTGTATATGAATAATTATGGGGTTTTGGGGCTTAATTCTTGGTGATTAGATGCATATTTATTGGTTTGATTGTTGTATAGTTGAAGTATATTATGTACATGTTGTGTTTGAGCATTTATATTGGATTGAATTTGGTGTTTTGGTAGGATTTTAGTGCTGTCCGAATTTGCCCTGTTTTTCTGCTACGCACATATGACACGGGCGTGTCATCTTTGCTTTGTGTTGGGTGACACGGGGGTGCATGTTGGTTAGTTTGGATTTTCTGTACCGTGACACGGGGGTGTCACGGCTTAGTGTATTTTGGTGACACGGGTGTATCACCCTCTGTTTTCATGTATATTGTTTTACGTGCATGGCTGTACTTGTATGTGTATATATACTTGGTTATTGACAATCATGCGAGTATTTGACATTCATTAAATCGCTATTGCATAACATATTGGTGCATGACTTTGCAGTTCGTCATAATTGGTTCATTCGAGTCGAGTCTTATTTCACACTTGTCCTTGTTGCACAGATCACGGTCCCGGTCTCGAGGAGCCCGCTCAGTAGGGTGCTCTCTTGCTTCTTTTTGGTTGGTTTGCTCAGGTGAGGTTTAAATTCCTGATAAATAGAACCCTTACAACCCCTATGTGACTATTTCGGCCAAAATGTATATATATATATATCTATAGTTTGCGAACTTTATGACTTTCAAATGATTTAGCAAAACCGATTGATTGATTGATCGATTGATTGATTGACGGATTGATTGTTTTGGCGAGTCATTGAATTGCACTGTGGGCCCGAGGATAGTGGCTCGAGCCAATCGGGAAAGCATGGGCTGACGGGTAACTCGAGTGCTATCCTCACCAAACTGGGATGACCCCTGAACCCCCTAGGAGATTAGGGGAGGAAGGAGTTCCGGGCTTAGGGATTCATGTACCATCTGCCCAGACTGATTGGATGGTGGGGCCTTGCAATCCCACCATCACCCGGAGGAAGAAGGATGGACTGAAACTGCTAATTGTGCACCGTAATGAATTGCATGCAAACCTAACTATTAAAAAATTGATTGATTGATTGTACACAGTTGGAGTAAGGTTGGAGAATTGCCCTCACTCGCCGGGCCACATATTGATTGTATTGAACTATATTAATTGATAAATTGAATTAGTGGTAATCTCGGGCGATAGTACCTTCTACTCTAATAATTGTGTTTGATTTCCTAAAATTATTACCCGAGATTATAACTAGCATGTACGTGCGCATATATTTATTCATACCCCTCGCTCAGTCCGTTTGGACTGACACCTCAACTTTTCAGTTTTGCAGGTTCTTGCTAGGGGGGAATTAGAGTCTCGTGTCTTTTATTCGGGTCTAGCACTGCATCTTCATACAGTGTACTCGTGTTGATACTTGTTATTTTGTAGTAAATCTTGAATTATACTTGGATGGATATTGTAATGGTATGAATTGTCGGTACCTATAAGTAAATATGTAAATATGGTATCTATATGTATTGAATGCTTTTGCTTCCGCTATTTTATTGCTTTGAGTTGTTTTGGTTTTCATTGAGGGTACCTGCCTAGCCTTGTGTTTTTTTTTTATTGTCTCCCGTTCGCCGTAGCTTCGGTTTATGTATGGATTGACCGTTTCATATGTGGATTGGAGCTATGGTGCGGGGGATGTGGCGCCTGGCGTTCCGGGTACTACATTCACGATCCGTTTCTTGGCCCTACAAGAGGGGACCGAACCCCTTTCTTTCCCATTTGGTTCGGTCCAAGCAAGAGAAGAGGGAGAAAAGAAGAAAAGAAAAGAAAGCCACCCAATCCCTTTGAGCTCAAGTTCCGACTCCAACTCTCGCCCAATCAACGATCCAAGGTAAGTAATGTGACCCTCTCCTTACGTGTTTCAATTCTACCGATTGAATCTTGCTTTATTGCCATATTTCTTGAGTTTGGAGATAGTGATGAATAGTATAGGTTTCGTGTTTTAGGTGTTCGGACTCGTTTCGGAGTCCAATTTATGTTCTAATGTGATATTTCTATGTGATATATCTTGAATTTGAGTGTTTTTGGTGTATTATATGATTGGTACGTGATTTGGGGTGGTTTGGAAACCACCCCCGTCGACCCCTTGCTTTCCTCCTCTTTTTTTTCGGAGAAGACGACCCAACACGGCCGTGTCAGCCCCTAGTTCATTTCCGACACGGCCGTGTCAAGCCCTCGAGTTGGAATTTTTTTTATTCCGACACGGCCGTGTCAGTTTCCAGACCAATTTTGACATGGCCGTGCTGACCTCTTTTGAACTTGGATTGGCCTGATTTTTGAACCTACGGAAACCTATTGAAGTCTAGAACATCCTCCAATTGGAATCACCTCAAAATTAGTTCTAGATTGTGAGATATAATCGTTTGCATTTTGTGTCGCCATCCTACCGAAATTCTGCTTTCGTCCAACTTCAAACGTACGCCATTTTCGCCTCGCTTTAAAACACGTTTTGATCCACCTAGAATATTAAAGATATTTGTGTCTAGTTTCAGTTCCAATAAACAAAACTCAATTCCTATTTCTCAAACTCAAGTTATAACCGTTTTCCTACAGCTTGTCCGTTTCGGAATAATTTCCAGTTTTTGCCGGTTTTGCTCGGAACAATCTCTTATGCATTTCTTCCACTTTTCTTGCACCTTGCCACCTCCGAGCTCATTCCTAACTTGTTTTATCTTGTGTATGTGCATATACTTGTTGCTATATGTGATTTATGTTGCTTATTTAATATGCATTATTTGCACGAAGCATCTATGCACCTTGTTACGTATCTCTGCTTTGTAATATGCATTAATTGTGCACTTTAACGTGCTATATGATTATAAATGAATATGTTAAGCTATGTAATGTCTTGGATTACATGTAATTGATTCGAATATTTGTTATGCCTACTTGATTGCATCTCCTATATGCATGAACATACGTCGTGCGTCTATGTCATTCATTCTTGAGTCGAAGTGTTGTCTTTTGCCTTCAGTTTGTCCAGGTACACCCGGGCTGGTGTTTTGTTCGTCAAGTTGATTCCGGGTGAATGAAGTGCTTGGTCTTCGTCTTCGTTTGGTTCTAGGTGAGGTTAGATATAGTTATACCCTAATGAAATGTGCCGGTTTTCGTATGCAAGCGACTTATAAGCGTCTATGTATATGTAGATATGTGTGAAATACGTATTTGTTTATTTTGCCATAAGTTTGAAAGTATGAAGCTATGTATAAGCCTATGTACGCTAAGCTTTGATCCGGTTATGATTTTGAGGTCGGCGTGATATGTGTGTACGATATGGTAAGTACGATATGCATGTGCTGTGTATATATGTGTGAGTTTAGTGGGTTTAAGCTTCCGATTTTCATGGTAAGTATAAGTGTAAGTGTATGTGTGGGGCCCCAAATTTCGTGTAAAGGATGTACCGGAACCCACCTGAGGAAGTGGGGGATGGAGTCCGAGGGTATGAGCAGCATTGAGCACTCCCATCATCCGATTCAGGATGGTTAGGGTCACGCAACCCTTCCATCACCCTATGTATTTTCCTATTATGTTTTGTCTTGTTCTGTTTTGTTTAGTCTGTCTGTGTGCTCGTACCCGCTGAGTTTCGTTATGTCTGTCGGTTATAAGTTCGTGAAACGGGGGTAGATTCTCAAATTAAGATAAAATTTGATATACTTTTAACCTAATAAAATATGTTTGCATATATGTGCTTCGTCTGCATGTTTTGGATGTACGCATTAAATAAGTTAAGTTTCGTTCGTTTTATTTTGCTAAATCACCCTGTATATATATTATCACGGGCAAATGTTTTGGTGTGCAAAAACTACTCCCGACTTCATGAACATCTTCTTTTTACGTGCTTTGCTATGTATATTATGTATAGCGTGCGTGTGTTAACCCCTCGCTCAGTCAAGTGTGACTGACCCCTCCCTCTTTATGTTTTTAGCTCTGCAGGTTTGCTTTGGAGTTCGAGTTAGGCGGTGTGAGTCTCTTGGAGTCGAGTCTTGTATTAGTTGAGTCTTTACATTTGCATTTTGAATTCAGTTTTAGTTTTGTGTTATTAACCTATGAACGAATATGTTTAAATATGATTTGTTCATTTATGATTTGAAATCGGGACAGGTTAGGACAGGTGCTCGGATTAGATGAACCCGTTTTGAATATATGATTATTCGGGACAGGTTAGGACAGGTGCTCAGATTAGATGAACCCGTTTTGATATATGACTTACATTATGATATGATTTAACTTCGGGATTAGGAATTATGCTAGATTGAACCCGTCAACTGTTTGCATGGTTTTGAATTTTTGTTTGGCATGATCACGCTTCTATATATTCGTTACGTATTGTGTGTGCAGGGTCTACGTTCCGCCTAGCTTAGGGTTGGTTTTGTTTTTTTTTTGTTTGTCTACGTTCGCCATGGTTCGGCATGTGTGCGGAGTCCTTGTTTCGTTACACGTGTTGAGCTATGGTGCGGGGGTGTGGTGCCCACCGTTGGGGCACTACATCTGTAAGTGGTATCAGAGCCCCAGGTTGTAAAATCGGGGTTCAGCGTCGTGTTGTGTCTATCTAGGTCGTACGGCATAGGACAATTTGGTTACGTGCACGTTTGCATCTTGGTTTGATACGTTTTTCTTGTGTAAATTCTAATACTTCGTTGATTTTACATTATGCAATGCATTGCATTTTTATTGCTCTTGGTTGATTTAACTACGTGACATAAGCACTTACTAATCAACACGCATATATCTTTATTGTAGTTGTTGAGATTATCAGGATGTCGCCACGTAGACAACACTACGGTCAACCTTCTTATCAATATCCGTACGATCAAGGGCAGTCTTCAACCGGAGCACCTCCTATGAATTTGATAACAATGAAGTGCCGGGAGTTCAAGACATTTGATCCTCCCCAATTCCGAGAAGGAGATGACTTAAAAGCCGAGGAATAGCTCTCGGAGATAGAGAGCATATTTGAGATATGGTCGTGCGATTCCCAAAATATGGCTCGCCTTGCGATATAACTTCAACAAGGACAAGCAAGACAACGGTTGAAAAGAGTTGCCCAACAATTAGAGGCAATGCACGAAGAGATGACACGACACGTGTTTGTTCGGGAATTTAGGAAAAGGTTTGCGCCGGTTGTTTTACAAAAACGAAGATTTGAAGAATTCCTCGCATTAAGACAAGGAGATAAAACAGTTATGGAGTACTTGGAGGAATTTGAGAGACTGGGTGTGTACGTGCCTCACATAACGAGCAATGATGAGATGAAAGCTAGGAATTTTGCGGAAGGTCTTCGGGACGAACTCAAGGAAGCTTTAATTGCGAAGGATACGAGTACGTGGGATAAAGCTACAAAGAAGGCTTTAAAAGTTGAAACGTGGATTCTAACAAGAAGTCAAAAAGACGATGGAATGGGGCCTAGATTTGAATCGGGATTATGTTGCAATCTACAAGAAGAAGGAAAATCTCATCAATACGGGAATCGAACCAAGAAGATTCGTGGGAAGAAGCATAAGACCGGTAACTTTTCAAAGTCAAAGAAAGAGCTTCAACATTATACCCACTGCGGAGGGACCAACCATGCCTATGACGCTTGTTGGGATAGATTGAAGAGATGCTACGCTTGCGGATCAATCGAGCACAAGGTCTTCGAGTGTGATGAATCGAGAGCTAACAAGCACCGAATGGGAGGTCAACGGCTTCAAATTGGAGACCTACATGAACTCGAGAATTGAGGTACTTGCATCCATGGCAAGTGCGTTCATAGCATATTAAATTTTGTAATTAAATTTCTCTACGTGTTAAAATCACAATCTGTAGCATTTTTCTACGTGCTCGAGTGACTTTATGATGCATTTCATCTATACATATAACCCGAAGTCCTATGAAGTGGGAAGAGATGGTTGAAGTGAGGGTCAAATTAAAGGTCTTCCTTGAGATTTGATTGCCAGCTATGGGGTGATACGGAGATATGTCAAGTAAGTAGGTTCGAGAAAACTATATAACGGATTAAAGACATGGGATCCGAGAGTGCTTTGGAGAAAAGTTGAAACTCATCTTCCGGAGAAGGCGTTTTGGCATTTCTACAAGAAAGTATATTGGTGAAGAACTTGGACTTAGAGGTCGTCGAGGAAACACCAGGTTCGAGAATTATATAAGAAGTCATATTAATAAACCAAGAACTGAAGGACCAAGAGAACACTTAAGCAAGGAATCTAGGGCTAGGGCGATTGGCTAAGGATGGAACTCAATTATTAAAGGAATCCCACGATGATATTGGAAGAAACGAGTAGGACAAGGATCGAATTGAGGACCTTCTTAGGGGATTGAGAATGCCGAAGATAGGGTGACACCAAAAATGAATCGAGGAAAAGATCGGATTGGAGGAATCTATATATGGGGTTGATGATTTCAAATCAAAGAGTACGACATTGAGAGCAAGTGTAACCAACCACAAACCCAGGGCCTGAGGATTTATTCAAATCTTGGAAGGAAGGAGATGGGCAACAATTATTGGGACCTAAGCCTCCATTTAATAGGGGACCTTTCTTAAAATAGGAGAAGAAGATCTACCACCGAAATTCTTAGAGGCAAATCGAAATTTAGAGGATTCGGATATGCGAAAGAAGATGAGATCAAGTGCATACTTGGTAGTGGGGTAACCCAAATCAAGTTCGGGATTGAAGGCCGGATGGGAATCGGAGTACTAGTGCACATCGAGAGTTCAAACCACGACCTCAAGAACGAGAAAGCTACAATCATGGCCTTGGCTTTGGTTCAAATCATCACGGGCATTCGTATATCGGTGAACGGTACACTTAAACATGCATATCACGTGCATCATGAATCTTTTAGCCTTGTTTTGTGTGTTGTGTGAGTTATTGGTTACCCTACGGGGTAGTTTGAACGAACGGGTGCTTTTGTTTTGGGTTAGTTGAGGGTCGTGCTTTGCAATGGTCTACCCAACGATCTTCCAAGAGTCTTCATTTAGAGGCAAGCAACGGTTCGAACGTCAACTTCGAGCCACGGGTTGAAGTGGTGCTAGAAGGCCCGTTTGGGTTAGAGACGAATGGTGGAAGTTCCTTAACGACCCCATTCGTGATTCCGAGTTGTGGGTGGTTTAGATGGATTCAAACGGTGGGAGTTGAATCATTTTTGGACCCTCCTATCGTCCGAAAATGTTTGAGCTATTCCAAATCGGGATCAAGTTCGTGTTGAGCTTGGAGTGAAGATCAAACCCCCTTGGAGCTTGAAGACCTTTCTCGAGCTAACCCTCATCGGGACGTCATGAACCTCGAACTTGGGTGAATACAGGAGAGTTGCTCGTAGTTCTTACTCGAGCGGTAGGACCTGAGGACAGGTCCTCTTTAAGAGGGAGAGTTTGTAACATCCCGCTACTTCGGCATTTCCAGGTACGCATCACGAGAGAGTTTAATTCCGTATTTATGTAATTTGTATGCTTTAAATGTCAACGTATAATTTATTTATGTTTCGTGCGCTTTAGGATTTAATTAATTGTTTGGGCTCGAATGCCCAATAATTGAAGTTTAGGGACCTAATTAATTAGGGTGTTTTGGCCTTCGTGGCAATCTTGACCTCGGGAATTCGAATTCGAATTCCGACCCCTTCATTGAGTTCGTTTTGATGAATCGGATTGATGAAATTAACTTTATATTTTCAAAGCCGTTTCTTAGCCCTATGGTTTTAAAATCCGATCCAAATGGATCGGACACCGTTTGACCCTACCCGTTTTTCCCGATCCGTTTCTTGGCCCTACAAGAGGGGACCGAACACCTTTCTTTCCCATTTGGTTCGGCCCAAGCAAGAGATGAGGGAGAAAAGAAGAAAAGAAAAGAAAGCCACCCAATCCCTTTGAGCTCAAGTTCCGACTCCAACTCTCGCCCAATCAACGATCCAAGGTAAGCAATGTGACCCTCTCCTTACGTGTTTCGTTTCTACCGATTGAATCTTGCTTTATTGCCGTATTTCTTGAGTTTGGAGATAGTGATGAATAGTATAGGTTTCGTGTTTTAGGTTTTCGGACTCGTTTCGGAGTTCAATTTATGTTCTAATGTGATATATCTTGAATTTGGGTGTTTTTGGTGTATTATATGATTGGTATGTGATTTGGGCTGGTTTGGGAACCACCCCCGTCGACCCCTTGCTTTCCTGCTCATTTTTTTCGGAGAAGACGATCCAACACGGCCGTGTCAGCCCCTAGTTCATTTCCGACACGGCCGTGTCAAGCCCTCGAGTTGGAATTTTTTTTTATTCCGACACGGCCGTGTCAGTTTCCAGACCAATTTTGATACGGCCGTGCTGATCTCCTTTGAACTCGGATTGGCCTCATTTTTGAATCTACGGAAACCTATTGAAGTATAGAACATCCTCCAATTGGAATCACCTCAAAATTAGTTCCAGATTGTGAGATATAATCGTTTGAAATTTGTGTCGCCATCCCGCCGAAATTCTACTTTCGTCCAACTTCAAACGTACGCCATTTTCGCCTCGCTTTGAACCACGTTTTGAGCCACCTAGAATATTAAAGATATTTGTGTCTAGTTTCAGTTCCAATAAACAAAACTCAATTCCTATTTCTCAAACTCAAGTTATAACCGTTTTACTACAGCTTGTCCGTTTCGGAATAATTTCCAGTTTTTGCCGGTTTTGCTCGGAACAATCTCTTATGCATTTCGTTCACTTTTCTTGAACCTTGCCACCTCCGAACTCATTCCTAACTTGTTTTATCTTGTGTATTTGCATATAATTGTTGATATATGTGATTTATGTTGCTTATTTAATATGCATTATTTGCACGAAGCATCTATGCACCTTGTTACGTATCTCTGCTTTGTAATATGCATTAATTGTGCACTTTAACGTGCTATATGATTATAAATGAATATGTTAAGCTATGTAATGTATTGGATTACATGTAATTGATTCGAATATGTGTTATGCCTACTTGATTGCATCTCCTATATGCATGAACATACGCCGTGCGTCTATGTCATTCATTCTTGAGTCTAAGCCTTGTCTTTTACCTTCAGTTTGTCCAGGTGCACCCGGGGTGGTGTTTTGTTCATCAAGTTGATTCTGGGCTAAATCAAGTGATTTGTCTTCGTCTTCGTTTGGTTCGAGGTGAGGTTAGATATAGTTATACTCTAATGAAATGTGCCGGTTTTCGTATCCATGCGACTTATAAGCCTCTATGTATATGTAGATATGTGTGAAATACGTATTTGTTGATTTTGCCATAAGTTTGAAAGTATGAAGCTATATATAAGCCTATGTATGCTAAGCTTTGATTCGGTTATGATTTTGAGGTCGGCGTGATATGTATGTACGATATGATAAGTACGATATGCATGTGTTGTGTATATATGTGTGAGTTTAGCGGGTTTAAGCTTCCGATTTTCCTGATAAGTATAAGTGTAAGTGTATGTGTGGGGCCCCAAATTCCGTGTAAGGGATGTACCGGAACCCACCTGAGGAAGTGGGGGATGGAGTCCGAGGGTATGAGCAGCATTGAGCACTCCCCTCATCCGATTCAGGATGGTTAGGGTCGCGCAACACTTTCATCACCCTATGTATTTTCCTATTATGTTTTGTCTTGTTCTGTTTTGTTTAGTCTGTCTGTGTGCTCGTACCCGCTGAGTTTCGTTATGTCTGTCGGTCATAAGTTCGTGAAACGGGGGTAGATTCTCAAATTAAGATAAAATTTGATATACTTTTAACCTAATAAAATATTTTTGGATATGTGTGCTTCGTCTGCATGTTTTGGATGTACGCATTATATAAGTTAAGTTTCGTTCGTTTTATTTTGCTAAATCACCCTGTATATATATATTATCACGGGCAAATGTTTTGGCGTGCAAAAACTACTCCCGGCTTCATGAACATCTTCTTTTTACGTGCTTTGCTATATATATTATATATAGTGTGTGTGTGTTAACCCCTCCCTCAGTCAAGTGTGACTGACCCCTCCCTCTTTATGTTTTTAGCTCTGCAGGTTTGCTTTGGAGTTCGAGCTAGACGGTGTGAGTCTCTTGGAGTCGAGTCTTGTATTAGTTGAGTCTTTGCATTTGCATTTTGAATTCAGTTTTAGTTTTGTGTTATTAACCTATGAACCAATATGTTTAAATATGATTTGTGCATTTATGATTTGAAATCGGGACAGGTTAGGACAGGTGCTCGGATTAGATGAACCCGTTTTGATATATGACTTACATTATGTTATGATTTAACTTTGGGATTAGGAATTATGCTAGATTGAACCCGTCAACTGTTTGCATGGTTTCGAATTTTTGTTTGGCATGATCACGCTTCCATATATTCGTTACGTATTGTGTGTGCAGGGTCTACGTTCCGCCTAGCTTAGGGTTGGTTTTGTTTTTTTTGTTTGTCTCCGTTCGCCATGGTTCGGCATGTGTGCGGAGTCCTTGTTTCGTTACACGTGTTGAGCTATGGTGCGGGGGTGTGGTCCCCACCGTTGGGGCGCTACAGTTGAAATAGTAAACGCAAGTAGGAAACAAAAATACGACATTTAAGGAGCTAGAAGTAAAATTTAAAACACATAATTCAAGAAGTTTCATATGTCTTAATGCAATGCACACGTTATCACGATGTTCTTAAGCCGTACGACCTAGACCAGACACCACACGACACCAGAACTCCGGTTTTGCAACCCGAAGCTCTGATACCACTTTAGGATGTAGACACCACGCGACGAGCCACCACATCCCCCCCACCTAAACTCAAACCCACATATGAAATTGACGTCCATACATGAGTCCAAATCTAAGCGAACGGGGAACCTACACACACCCACTAGGCTAAGCGGGGCTAAACACTGACAGAGCGCGTAAAATAGACATACAAAGTGCGGAAGCAAGGAATAAAATCCACTAAAGACATATACAGTGGCCAAACGGCGCAAAAGAAATCCATTATATACATGAGTACGTCAAGTAGTGTCATAATCTCTAAATACATACTTTAAGTTCAATTACATATTCAAAATAGCAAGAGGAAAGTAAATATGCGTGCGACAAAAGCTAGGCCGCTAAGTACGATACAAGACGCACTTCCCCGCTTAGCTCGAGCAACATGCAACTAAAGGAGGGAAAAAGAGAGGGGTCAGTCACAACTTGACTGAGTGAGGGGGCTAACACACACCCACACACTATATAAATATGAAGCAGAGCACTTAATAAACAAAAGATTATGAACCGGGATAGGGTTTTGCACACCGAGTCATTTTCGAAACAAACTTATACATTTCCTAATCAAAGCAAAACGTACTAGAGTTTAAAGGAAGTTGTTATCCCGTTTCATAATCAACAAATCATACAAAAGCTCGACGAGTACGAGCACTTAGTCCCATCCTGGGCTCCTCCGACTAATCATTCAAGCAGATAAAATCAAACGTATAATATACTTACACAATATTCTCCTTCTTCGGCGATGGAAGGGTTGAGCGACCCTAACTATCCATTACGTTATGTATGGGTCATGAGTTTCATGACACTCACACCCGAGGATTCCATCCCCCACCAAACCTCCTGGTGAGTTCAGGGGTAATCCTATCATAGTGGAGATTGCGCCTAGGCTTAACCCGACGGCCCGCTGCCGTACCGGGCGTCCTGGCTCGCAGGCTCTGGGGCCCAACAGTACCTATACGAAGCAATACATTACCAACTAACTCATTAAACTTACTTAACTCACTCGAAAATTAAACGTAACTTACGTACCTAATCGAACATACCTTACCTTGCAACTTGGCATATGCTATACACGTACGTCTCCGTGTCTTTCCTAGCAATAAGATGTTGAGGTAGATCCTAGCTTGCGTGCCAACACACGGTTTGGAGCATAGCCTCGTTGCAAAATATTTTCAAGCTTATATACGCTCATACTTATAGTTCAAAACATTTAATCGAAAGATAAGGTTATAAACATATTATAAGGCACGTATCTAATATGTAATTATATAGTATAATCGCATGCGGGTGAGAAAATCATCACATTTAGGCCATAGGTCGTTTATCTAAATGAAAGGTCCTAAACCTCACCTTTGCAAAAAGGAGTGTAATAGGAAGGCAAATGGGCGAACACGCGCCTAAACCTCGGGCTCACGAACTTTCGGAAGAGGCTCTGAAACAAAAGAAGATAAGACCCGAGACTTAGACTCAATAATGAACCATGTAAACGCTCGGCAATGCTCATGAAATCAATCGATGCAATTGAAATGTAAGAATGCATCACTTAGAACATTTAAATTCAAATTCGTATAAAGCGTATCATATCACTTCATAATTTAAATCCGTAATTCATAACATATAATTTCAAAATTAAAAGGTCACATTTCATGAAATAATATCATACTATTTAAATTTTTACATGATAGCACTTAAATTTCTTATTAATTCAATATATATCATAATATACATATATAACATAAGATATACATATAACATATATTACATATATATGTACACGTACATACAGCCCCAATCACACTTAAAGTCATTTAAATTCATGCAAAGCTCACAATCAATCATAAGCATAAAGTACTCTCATCAATTCATGCAACACCTCACGCACAAACCATGCAAAAGGGACAAAAAAGGGATCAAATAAAGGAAAATGCATCAGCAGCTCATCTCACCATCACCCTCCCGGGGAGATTTTGTTCTTAAAAGTACCCTCCCGGGTACACAACATGCAGGAGGTTCTGCATAGAAAGTACCCGGCAGGGCACTTTCCATGAACAAAATCTCCCCGCCCGGGGAGATAGTTTCAGCCGCGGGAGAAGGCCTTCACGCCCCTATTCAGCCCTGCTTCCCACCCCAAACAAATACCAACTCATATGGGCATGATAAGGTATGAAAATAGCTAGCAAAAAAAGTCAAAAACTCCCAACAATCAAGGCAAAACGAACAGCAGGATGGAAGGAAAGAAAATGGTGCTAATCTCACGTTAAACTCTTCAAAATGCAAGAACATGGATGGCAAACTCCCTCAAGTTTCAACTACCATCAATTACAGGTTTAAGCAACAATAAATGAAGTGTAAGTGAAGAATTTTATAGCATCAATTCAAGGAAAACACCAAAGGAAGTCATGTAATTCAAACTAGGGCATAAATCTAACTATTCATGTCATGGAGCCAAAACTCAATCAAACATAGATCAAAATCAGAAATACTAGGATGAAAATGATCACATAAGCATGGAGATATCAAATATGTACTTACCTCTTGAAGATGGTGGAGGAAAATGAAGATTGAAGCTCAAAAATCCCCTTGGGTCCAAAGTGACGGTGTAGCGCCCCAACGGTGGGCACCACTCCCCCGCACCATAGCTCAACATGTGTAACGAAACAAGGACTCGGCACACATGCCAATCCATACCGAACGGAGATAAACAAAAACACAAAACCAACCCTAAGCTACGCGGGACGTAGACCCTGCACACACAATACTTAACAAATATGCGGAAGCGTGATCATGCCATACAAAATCCAAAACAATATAAGCAGGTGACGAGTTCAACTAGCATAGATTCCTAATCCCGAAAATCAAAACATATTGTAAATCATATATGCAAACGGGTTCATCTAATCCGAGCACCTGTGCTAACCTGTCCCGAATTCAAATCATAAATGAACAAATCATACTTAAACATATCCGTTCATAGGTTAATAATACAAAAATTGAATTGAATTCAAAATGCAAATGCAAAGACCCAACTAATACAAGACTCGATTCCAAGAGACTCACACCGCCTAGCTTAGATTGCAAAGCCAAAACCTGCAGAGCTAAAAACATAAAGAGGGAGGGGTTAGTCACACTTGACTGAGCGAGGGGTTAACACACGCATGCTATACATAATACACATAGCAAAGCACGTAAAAGAAGATGTTCGTGAAGCCGGGATTAGTTTTTGTACGCCAAAACATTTGTCCGTGATAATATATATATAGGGTGCTTTATCAAAGCAGAACAAACGAAACTTAACTTATTTAATGCGTACGTTCAAAACATGAAGACCAAGCACACATATCCAAACATATTTTATTAGGTTAAAAGTATATAAAATTTTATCTTAATTTGAGAATCTACCCCCGTTTCACGAACTTAATACCAACAAAACAAGACTCGACGGGCACGAGTACAACTTACACAAAACAAATGAAAACGAGTACATTCCAGGAAAATACATAGGGTGATGGAAGGGTTGCGCGACCCTAACCATCCTAAGCGGATGAGGGGAGTGCTCAATGCTCCTCAAACCCTCAGACTCCATCCCCCAACCTATGCTCAGGTGGGTTCCGGTACATCCCTTACACGGAATTTGGGGCCCCACACTTACACTTACATACACGAAAATCGGAAGCTTAACCCCTCTAGACTCACACTTATATACATAGCACATGCATATCGTACGTACATATCACGCCGACCTCAAAATCATAGCAGAATCAAAGCTTAGCGTACATAGGCTTATACATAGCTTCATACTTGCAAACTTATGACAAAGCCAACAAATACATATTTCACTCATATCTACATATACGTAGAGGCTTATAAGTCGTATTCATACGAAAACCGGCATATTTCATTAGGGTATAACTATATCCTAACCTCACCTCGAACCAAACGAATAAGAAGACAAAGCACTTGATTCACCCCGAAATCAACTTGACGAACAAAACACCACCCCGGGTGCACCTGGACAAACTGAAGCCAAAAGACAATTCTTAGACTCAAGAATGAACCACATAGACCCACGACGTATGTTCATGCATATAGGAGATGCAATGAAGTAGGCATAACATATATTCAAATCAATTACATGCAATCCAAGACATTACATAGCTTAACATATTCATTTATAATCATATAGCACGTTAAAGTGCAAAATTAATGCATATTACAAAGCGGAGATACGTAACAAGGTACATAGATGCTTCGTGCAAATAATGCATATTAAATAAGCAACATAAATCACATATAGCAACAAGTACATACACATAATAAGATAAAACAAGTTAGGAATGAGTTCGGAGGTGGCAACGTGCAAGAAAAGCGGAAGAAAATCACAAGAGATTGTTCCGAGCAAAAACGTGCAAAAGTTGGGAATTTTCCGAAATGGACCAGCTGTAGGAAAATGGTCATAACTTGAGTTTGAGAAATGGGAATTGACTTTTGTTTCTTGGAACTGAAACTAGATACAAATATCTTTAAAATTCTAGGTGGCTCAAAACGTGGTTCAAAGCGAGACGAAAATGGCTTACTTTTGAAGTTGGACGAAAGCAGAATTTCGTTGAGATGGCGACAGAAATTTCAAACTATTATATCTCACAATATAGAATGAATTTTGAGGTGATTCCAATTGAAGGATGTTTTAGACTTCAAGAGGTTTCCGTGGGTTCAAAAATCAGGCCAAACGGATAACAAACAAAGGCTGCACGGCCGTGTCAAAATTGGCATGGAAGCTGAGACGGCCGTGTCCGAATTAAAAAAATTCAAAGTCGAGGGCTTGACACGGCCGTGTTGGAAATGAACTGAATGTCAACACGGCCGTGTTAGGTCGTCTTCTTCGAAAAAAAGAGCAGAGAAGCAGGGGGTCGAAGGGGGTGGATCCCAAACCACCCCAAACCACATTCCAATCACATAATACACCAAAAACACTCAAAATCAGGGTATATCACATATATATAACACATTAGAACATAAATCGGACTTCGAAAAGATCCCGAGCACCCAAAACACAAAATCTAAACTATTCCTCATCTTCCCAAATAGGCACATAGACAAGGAATCGAGCTACAAAAGATGTATTAAATCGAAGCACGTAACGAGAGGGTCATAAATCTTACCTTAGATCGTTGATTGGACGAGCGGGGTCGGGGTTCTTGAGCTCGAAAAGGGGTTGGCTTTCTTCTTCTTCTTCTTCTCTTCCTCTCCCTCTCTCCTTGCTGTAACCGATCGAAATGGGGGAGAAAAAGAGGGTTCGGTTCCTCTTAAGGCCAAGAAACGGGTCGGATTAACAAAACGGGTAGGATCAAAGGATATCCGATCCAAACGGATCGGATTTTAAAACGATAGGGCTATCAAATGACTTTAGAAAACAAAAGTTAACTTCATTGAATCCGAATCGTGGAAACGAACTCAATGAAGGGGCCGGAATTCGAATTCGAACTCCCGAGCTCAATATTTCCATGAAGGCCAAAACATCCTAATTAATTAGGTCCCTAAACTTCAATTATTGGGCATTCGAGCCCAAGCAATTTATTAAATCTAAAGCGCATATAACTTAAATAAATTACACGTTGACATTTAAGGTATACAAATCATATAAATAGGGAGTTAAACTCTCTCGTGATGCGTACCTCGAACTGCCGAAGTTGCGGGATGTTACAGACGGGAATAGGAGGGTTTGCTCCAAAGTTTCAGACTTTCTCCTCTTTTTCATCGCCGAAACTGAGATGAGAGAACCATGGTATAATAAAGCATTGAGTTGGTGAGTGGTGGGGCCAAGTTTCATGTAAAAAGGTTGAAAATTGAGGGACTTATGTGCAAATTAGTGAAAGGTGGTCGTATTGGCGCGAGTCAGATTTTCCGAGCCAAATTCAGAGTATCAAACATGCTTAGAAATATATGAGGCTAGGATCCTTAACTTGAAAATCTCGTTACGAGTCCGGCGCCACTTCCGGAATTCGAATCCGAATTCCCGAGCTCAAGTTATAAATTCCGGAACACAAGGCTAGCTAAAACTAATTAGGCCCTCGAGTCCCCAAAACAAATAAAATGGTGCGTTACCATTTCAAACATGTCCGAAAATGTAAAACGAGCACATAAACGAATTCATAACTCACAAATCTCCAACATATCAGAAAAGCATCAAATTTCGATCTAAGATCGAATACAAACGCAACACATTTCAACAAATAAACATATTATTCAAATAATTAGAATTCAAATATTCAAAGAAATAAATATTAAGAAATTCAAATATTTCAATTAATGGAAATAAACATTTAAAAAAAATATATAAAATGCATAAATAATAATTTTAAATGCGCACATACGTCATACTTGTACGGTCGAAAGGTCGGGGTGTCACATTGTCCGATTCACATATGCCAACTTCCAGCAGCTCGTCTTCGTGTTTACCATGTTAAATTACCTAGATGCCCTTCATGTCCCATTTTTATTTAATTCCTAAGGTCAAGCTTACAAGAGAAGTTACTACCATTTGCTTTCCTACCCTTGGAGATAGTTTTATTGCAAGGTGAGGGGCCTCCCAACAAGTATAAATACCCCCCTAACTCATTCATTTCGTCTTGCACCAAGTCTTGTGTTGACAGACAATCCTCTCTCCCTCATTTTCCCTCTTGGCCGAGAGTCTCCCCTCCCCTTTAGGTTAGTTGTTTTATTATTTTAGGCTATAGTTTTATGTTATGTTTTAGTTTAATTTATGTTTTTATGTTATGGTTTATTTATATTATGTTTAGGTTGGCTCTTAGGGTCTTCCCTAAGCCATATAGGATTTTATTTTATGCATTTATGGTATAGTTTTTATGATATATTTGAATAGTTGTTCACGTGATTTAATTGTTTATAATATGCTATGATATGTTATGAATTAGTTTAATATATGCTATGATCATGCTTTAGGGTTTATATATGTTGTATATTGATGTACGTTTATGATATTTAAATTATGTTCATGCATGTTATTTAATAGAATAGTATTATATGATCAATTATGTCACAACATGTTACATATAGTCAATTGATTTGATTGTCACATATTATATGATCAATGCTCATGCTAAGCTATGACTTATGTTATGATATGATGCTACATTGTTATATGATTCATATATTATGAATTGATCTTATGTTATGACTTGGATGAATGGAATATTGTTTGATCATATCTTATACACTTGATTAGTGTCACACCTTATAACCTAAGATAGAATAGTACTTTAATTTGACCTTGTAACCTTAGGTTATATCTTTTAATCTAGATCGCACATACCTCTAATAATATGAACTTGAACCATAGATTATAACAAGATCATAATTTGTATAAAGAGTGTGTGTGTGTGTGCGTGTTTGTGTGTGTGTTCGTGTGTATGCATGACTGTGTGATTAGTGTGTGGGTTTGACCCGAACCCTTTGACCGGACATGTGAATAGTAATCTTGAATAGTAATCTAGAATAGTACTTTTGAATAGTAAAATGGAATAAAATTCGGGATACCAAATTAGACGTTTGCATTTAGGGTTTCCCAACCTCGGGTCTAAAATATATTTTCAAAATGAGTTTTCTTTCGTGGATTTTTTTCATAACCTTAGGGTTACATTAAGATTCATAATTTGACTAATACTTATTCGGCTTTAGTATGATCATAGTCTCACGTTAAGATAACTCACTTCAAGGTGTTTCTTTATGTGATACCTTATCTCTAATACCTTGAATGGTATTACTCTCATGTGTTATCTCCTTATGTTACTTCATCATTCATATGCATCATGTAGAGTGGGTCTTAGTTCTTAAGCTCACTTTAGTACGTCACTTACAGGAGTCAAGATTGAGCACTGGGATCCCCAGGGCACTGTTTAATCATACTACGCATCTTTACCTATTACTAGGCGAGGCTTACTATTTCAAACTGGAACCATGATTATATCTATAGTATCAAATGTTTTCAAAACCAACACCTAGTTCTTTCACTGCATTACTTTAAACTATTCCCTTATTGGGACAACTCTTTCATCAATCATTTACTTCAGTTATCATTTACTCAAATATCATATATCATTTCAAATATCATATTTATTCATCTCAGTTATCGTTTTAAACAATCATATTTATTTATTCAAAGATTATTGTTCATCGTTTATCGTTCATCGTTCATCATCGCATCATTTAATTGTCCTTCACGGACTTCATTATATTCAAGCATTCGGATTTACTCCGAATGTTCATTCATATGCAAGCTTTATCGTTAATCGTTATTGGGCCCGACGGTTATATGTGGAAGTGATGCTCGGGAGGTGAGCGCCAACGACATCACTAATACCGGCCGTCACCATTAGACAATTGACACCGACTTTAATCGGACGTTGATTAAGTCATGATAATCTGTCAGAGAAACGACCGCAAATCCTTATCTTATTCATCGTTTATCGTCACCTAGGGCTAGCTACCCGAAGTGACACAGGAGAAGGGTGGTGCATGTGTGTATGTTCAAGATGTTGTTGATCTCGGTCCAACATCGCTCATCGTTCATTGTTTTCAAGGATTAAGGGTGGAAGATGCCTAGCTTCTGGGCATAAATCATTTTATAAACATTGGTTTATATTTATCAAAGTTATCCTTTACCCCTATCCCATTTTATTAAAATCATATGAACCAAATCATATCATATGTGTGCGCGTGTGACATCATCATTTGCATATCAAAGGTTTTATTATGTATTTATCTTTCAAATCATTCTTCAATGTGAACTTTATTCATTTCAAATATCCTTTCATTTCAAGAGTATTCCTTTTAAGTACTCTGTCACTTAGTCACTTTGACTAATACCTCTACTTGTTTTCTGGCCACATGGTTTCAGGTCTTGCAGCCGCACTCTAGAGGTATCTTGAAGCTCTAGAATATCTATTTTGCCCGAGTTAGGGCTTATATGTTATTAATCTATTTTGTGTCCTGCATTATGATATATAGCTCCATATGGTCCTAGCTTTATTCTGTAACTTGATACACTGCTACTCTACTTATTACATGCTCCCGTGACATTGTCCAATTACTTATATCATATCATTACTTGTCTCTTCTACTTAAACGTGACTTTATTGTTCATCATATGTGCTCACTACTTGTCACCACCACGCATGGATTTAAAAGTTTCAAATTTCCCTATATTCTGCTGTATTATCATTGATCATTCATCATGATCTTCATCAACCGTTCGCCGGTATATTTGTTGAGTGATGGCTTACACCGTTATTTGATGAGTATATCGGTACGGGGGTTGGAGCGTTCCTCTCCATATATATATATACAAGTGGGGCTGTAGCACCCCTACACGTGGAGATGCCACACCCCCGCACTACAGGCCGATCCACCCACGAAATAAATAGTCCATACATGAACAAACCTGCAGCGAACGGGTGGCAATAAAAATAAAATGACCGGCTAGGCGGGACTAACTCATACATGCAATATAAATAAAGCGGAAGCGTAATCTGTTCAATAACAAACATCATTACCAGCATGCTATATCATTGGTCATTTTCCAAGTAACTCGTATTCTAATTCACGTATCAATACATTATCATCTCCTAAAATACATAACAATTAACATTAAACATAATTCCTTTGAAACAATAATTAAACAATTAAATAAAATGCACCGTGCTTGACTTGACTACAAGGACTGGACTCGACTCACTTCCAGCCTAGCGTGCACCTGCAATAACCTGAAAGGTGGAGACGTCAGTGTGTGAAGACCGAGTGACGGGTTTAAATAGATATTTGCACAGTTAACATGCAAGCTACATTCACGGGTAAAGTTTTATAAAAGATAAATATATAAGTTCAATAATAAGGTATCTTCGCCCGAGAATACAACTATCAATATTAAATACTTGATCATTTCATGCAATCAATACATGGCCCCGGCGAGTGAGGGCGGTCTCCAACCTTACTCCAATGTACATGAAACATGCTTGCTTGATTGTTAATTAATAGGTGATCATGCAATTCAATTACCGTGCAATCGTGCGATAGTGTAATCAAGTAACACATTCATGGAATGGAAATCATGCAATAACCCGGAGGACAATCTGTGGTGCCGGACCCGTCCCTAGTCTCATTCTCCCTCCAATGATGGGAAGGTAGCTAGCCTTCACCATCCACGACGTGTTGAGCAGAGGGTACATGAATCCCTAAGCCCGGAACTCCTTCCTCCACTAATCTCCTAGTGGATTCAGGGGTCACCCCAATGTGTTGAGGATAGCGCGAGAGTTACCCGTCAGCCCTTGCTTTCTCGGTTGGCTTAAGCCACTATCCTCTGGCCCAACGTGAACGGTCATGCTACTCGCCTAAAACATGCACGATACATGGCTTCCTTGCTTTCTTGCTTTTCATGAACATGACTTGCTTGAAACGATAAGTGATTTCATGAAAATTATAGATATAAATACCTTTTTGGCCGAAAGATCACATAATGGGTATACGGGTTGTAACACCCCGACTCTTCGGTCTTCTAGGTACTACGTCATGGGTGTGCTAAGTGTGCATTTAATTATTAAGCATGCGACGATATGAATTATTTGGAATATTTGAATAAGGATATTAAGTTTTTAGGTTTGAAGTTTTAAACGTTTAAATCCTTTTCGAAACGTTTTGATTTGTTTATTTCTGTTTTCCATTCTGATTTTTGTGCCAACTTGGTATACTTGAATTATGTGAGTTATTAACATGTTCACGTGCTTACGTTTTAATTTTAAGCTCATTTGATTTAGTTTTTGATTTCGGTTTTTGGAGACGGAACTTATAGGGCTTATAACGCTTTTAGCGTGCCCTGGGTTCCGGACGACATATCTTGAGCTCGGGGATTCGGATTCGAATTCCGTCACCACCGTTGCCTTCATATCGATGATTTGGAGATAATGGATCAATCCTCATAACTTTTTGAGATAATTAAGACCTCCGAAATCCAACCGTAACGAACAACTCGTGCAAGAATAACCCTTTTGTTGACTAGTCTTCATGGTGGGACCCCTTAATCCAACCTAAACCTAACCATACTTTAACCCATGACTTGTGTACTAGATTTAACCCATTCCTTCTCCTTTTACCAGCAAAAACTGAGCCAAACTCCCCTTATCTTTTCTGCAACTGATCGAGAGAGAGTGGAGAGAAGAGAAGGAGAAGAGAAAACCCTTGGCCTTGTGATTTTGAGCTCAAATCACTTCCTTTCTTCTCCATATCTTGAAGGTATGTATATTTATGTATCCTATACTCTTTTATACATGATTTCATCCATTTAATACTTGCTTTGCATCAGATTTGATAAGGGTTTGGGCTAAGAGCATGAATAGGACTTTTTGTGGATTTTTGCTCTAATGTCCTACCTAGTTGTGTAGCTGATTTTTTTGCTTATAAATGATTATATGAGCTTGTTTCTTGGCCTATTTGTTTCCTAACTGATAGTATATGATGTTAGGATGATTTTCTCTTTAGACCCTTTGATGAAATTATGAGATATAGAGCCCCAAACTTAGAGATCAAAACTGCCTCCCCTGTTTTGGACTGCTGTGTGGAATTATGTCTTGTTGCTTGATCTAATGGCCTTCATTTCGTGTGAAATTGCATGGAGTTGTTGTACACTCATTGTTTTATATGTTAGAATTCATATTTCAAGCCTTTGGATCCATTTTAAGCCCCAAAACCGAAATACATGACCTGTTCTTATGCATGACAGAACTAGACTGCAGCTGTTGCATTTTTGTGGTTTGTTGGTCATCCTAATGTGCTCCAATTCGTGTAAATTTGCATATACATGGAGTATATTAGTTTCTTATCATGTTAGTATTCCTTCCCTAAAGTTTCAGCTTCATATTCAGCCCCTAAGTACTTGATCATGGCATGATTGAACCAATCGGGCTCATATGTGCGGTTTTAACGCTCCAGACTTGCTGCATGGTTTCGGTGCTCTTAACGTGTGATTTGGCCTTTTCATTCTAAATAAAATATGCTAATAACATGCTAAATATGTTGTATATCAAGTTTCATAAGATTTGGAGTTCATTTGGTATGCTTTTTGGACTGTTTTTGTATAGGGTCTGTTTTGCGAGTAAGCTTTGTTTTCGTTTTTGGGCCTGTACCGAGACACCCCCGTGTCTCATTTACCTTGTAATATGAGACACCCCCGTGACATGCCCTTTTTTCATGTCTGTACTGTGACACCCCCGTATCTCAGTTTAGTTAAGCTGAGGGACACGGGCGTGTCCCTCCCCCTGCGGAGCTGTTGTCTTTTCCTTTTCGGTTTTTGGTTTGTTTCACCTCTTTAATGCCTTTATATTCATTTGTGATGAACTATGAACTTGTTTTAATATGTGTTGGGAGTATTGTGGTTTAATTTTATAACATTTGGATGAGATTTAGGCATGCTTTTGGTGAATACCGTTTATGTGCGTTTTTGTGTCGTTTGTGATTTTCGTAACCCATTTCCCCTATCATATGATTTCTTCTTGTTTTCAAACTTTGGAAATATGTTATATTATGTAATATGATGTATGTAGTAGAGTTTGGTGAAAGATTGAATACGTTTGAACGTATGCAATTGTTTATTTTCTAATTAGAAATGTGATTTAACTTGTGCTATGATTGTATTTGAATTTCTTGAATTGATTGGAAATGTGAAATTATGAATTCGAATGAACGTGAAAGATTGATTGAATGACTTGATTATATGATTTAAATTCCTTAATACTGCACATGAACATTTTCATAACATAATCTTATCTTTCACATATTCATATCATGATCATTACATTGCCGAGCGTCCTATTTGGTTCATATTGAGTCTCCTCTCACTGGTACACATTGTTCATTCTCTTGTACAGTTCGTTTCTAGGGCGGAGACTTCTGAATTGAATAGGCACCCGTATTGCTGATGCTTTATGTCTCGTAGTATTCCAGGTGAGGGTGTTTTTGTTTTAGCTATGTATCAAACCCTACAACCCTTATTTGATAAGTTTTGGCCAAAACCTTATGTATATATATATATATATATATGTTATTTTCGAAGTGCAGTCATCGAGTAAATTATTATCGAGTAAACCTTTTCTCAAGAATTATGAAATATGTTATGCCCCTTATGAATCAAATGTTTTGGGGAGACTATGATTATGTTATGATTATGAATGCACGGGCCCCGGGACTTAGTGCAAGTGGCTATCCGGGGAGGCAAGGGCCGACGGTGATCCCTTGTACTAGTCCCACCCCATTTACGGTGATACCGGCCCTCGCTAGGAGGTTTAGCGGGGAATGGGAGCTGAGTGCCCTTGGGGGATTCATGTACCGTGCGGTCACTTGGCCTATGTATGGACCGGTGGTCGGGTCTTGCAAGCCGGTCCACCACCCGGAGGAAGAAGGTTGGAATTATGTTATGATTATGATTATGTTATGATTGATATGCACCGTGCGGGAAGGCCGGGACATGGATTGCCCAAACGAATATGTTTTATGATATGATATATGATCTTTGTGTATTATGATATATTACATGATCACCTATTTAAAGTATTAATGATATTAGCCGTACACAGTCGGAGTTTGGTTGGAGATGATGCACGCTCACTCGCTAAGCCTATATGTTTATGTACGATTTATGAACTTAACGAATTTAATATGATTAGTCGTAAAGTCCGAGCATTGCTTCGTTATTTTCTTGTCCTCTTGAGAACTAACTTTAAATAAAACTTTGCTCGGGGATTTATGACTTGCATGCGCATGTTTCTATAGTTATGTATCGCTCCTGCTCACTCAGTCTTCTAGAGACTGACCCCTCTTTCTCACTTTTCCAGTTTCTTTTGCAGGTGTTGGTTACTAGGCAGAGTTAGAATTGTCGAGTCATTGTTCTAGTCTTACTCTCTTGCACTCACTGCATACTACATTGTTTCTAAGTATTGTATTAACCTATTATTGTTGGCCGGTGTGCCATTTATTGAATTGATATTGATTCGGGACAGGTGTATTGATTAGCGGAACCCGTATTTATATTCTTGTTGGATTTCATTTAATTCTTTGATATTATATGAATGATTTCCTTGCTTCCGCATTTTGGTTTTTGTTGATTGTTCTAGGGTTAGCTTCCGCTTAGTCAGGACTGTTCTTTTGTTTGTCACCCGTTCGCTGTGAGTCTGATTCATGTATGGACTGCCTATTTCATATGTGGATTAGACTCATAGTGCGGGGGATGTGGTGCCTATCGTCCCGGGTGCTACACGGGTTCTATGTAACTAGCAATTAAACCTCACCTGACAGGCGACACAATGACTCGTGGATGCGTGAACGTGCTCATGATCAACAATCTCCGCCCTGGAGAATAACTGGACAAGAAACGGGACAATGTACGTGCATGAGACCACAATTGAAGAATATTACCCAAATAAGACGAACGGCGTGATCAAGTAACGAGGCATCGTGCAATAAACAATGTAGCATGTAAATATCATGTTTTGGCATGTAATTAATCATATAATAATAATTTGGGGTCAAATAAATCATTGGAGTTAACTTCAAATTTCCAATTTTATGCAGAATGTTTCTACCTCTCCAGAGGCCTGGGAACGGCCGTTCCTGACCCTAGTTCAAAATGGGAAGGGCCGTTCCCAGTTCCCCAAAGTTGCTCCTCGAAGATGGGAACGGCTGTTCCCATCTGTGAGACAAAAGTGGGAACAGTCGTTCCCGTCCTCGCCGGCCAAGCACACATTTCAAATAAATGGGAACGGCCGTTCCCCAAATAAAAAGGGAACGGGAAGGGCCGTTCCCGTTACACAGACAGTGTAGAAAACAGGGCAGAAGAACAGGGGAAGCACAAACACAAGCAAATCCCCACAAAACACTCATGATTCAATCCTACAAGCTATAATTCATGAAAGGAAATATGTATACATGCTTGAGAGGCAATAAAACCAACATAAACACTTATTTTATTCATTAATCATCAAGAATCATCATCATCTACTCAACTATGAATCATCATATAAGTTCATATTTCTCAAGAATTATGCATGAAATTCAAGTCTAAAGCTTAGGATCATGCTTCTAACAATTAAAACACAAGTTATTACATCAAGAACCTAACCCTAGCTTCAAGAATTATAATCAAGAAATCACATATATGATCATATATACCTTGAGGTGAAAATAAAGGGAAGAAGATGATGAAATGAATGATTGAGCTCCAAAACTCCTAATTTTCTTGGAAAGACTTGATGAATTTGATGAAATCTTCCCTTGCCTTCTTGATGTTTTTGGCTCGGTAGAGAGAAGAAGCAAAGGTTGGTATTTTTGATGAAAATGAAATGAAGAGAAGCATGAAGAAGCATATACCGTGATATATTTTGGAAAATATGATATTTGGGACTAAATCCCCCAAGTTCATAAGTTATGCAATCAAGTACAAAAGGTTTGGAAATGCTCAATTTAGTCCATAAGATTTTCATGCAATTTAGTCATTAAAGAAAAGAAAATGAGCAATTAAGGATAATTAAGCGATTAAATTACGCTCGGCAATTATTCCATGTAGTAGTTGAATTCCAAGTGTCCAATAATTCGCAATTGACACGTTTTCACATATTTTCACATAATCATGTCAAAATACAATTTATAAATTTAATGTAACATGTATAAATTGAATAAACGAAAATAATAAAATAAAATCCTCACGCTCGAAACTCACACGTGTCGAGCGTACCTGACTGTCTGGAAATCGGGGCGTTACAATTCTCTCCCCCTTAAGAGAATCTGTCCTCGGATTCATTGTCCTTAATTCCTGGAATTTAATTGGCTCTTACGTGTTCATCCCACGTGGGTTAGCTACTCCCCGTCAGGGATTAGTTCGAAAGAGGTCTTCAATCCACAAGGTCCTCTAATGTGCGTCAAATCACAACCCTCAACTTTCCGGAGCCTAAACACTTGAGAGAAAATCTATCTTCCACTAGAACAGGTTGACAAGTAACCGATAATAATGAGAGTGCCCCGCCTCTCAAACAACTAACGAGAGAGCCCCGTCTCTTGATAACCCTGAGAGAATCCCCATCTCTCACGCACATAAAATAAAATTCAAGCGAGCACTCAGGTAAATATTTACAAGTAGCACACAAGGATCAGGTAGCAAATATTGGTTATGCTATTTATTGTTGACATAAACAATTAATAGTAACACGGCATTATATACAAGAATAACAAAATAATAATAAACAAATAGTAAAATAATGGTGCACGTGATATGCATGATTAAGTGTACCGTTCACCGAGGATTGTAATTCTTGCACTAAAACAATTCGGCCGAATACTTGATTATTTAGTTTAGACATTTCTCGCTTGGTACTGCTATGGTTCGATATTCCCATTCTTGATAGTTATCTTAGCTCCAGTGCTATTTTCTAACATAATCCATAAATCATCATTAATCACCACATCTTCATACCCGTTTTTAATCTCAGATGTACCGGTTGCAACCTTCTTCAACCCATTACCACACCCACTTTTGGGTTTTGGAATCGAAAATAACCCTGGTTTTCTTGTTAGGAAGTGATTGTACATTCAAGCTTAAAAGACTGGCTTTATGCTCCAAGCAAGCTCTTATCCGACAAACAGAGGGAACAGGTTTTACCATCTCTTCACCCTCCGTAATCAAAGTAAACATATTCCCAAAGCAAAGATCTTCAACTCTTTATTTGAAATCCGAAAGTTGCGCTATTATTCCCTTGTCCATTTCATGAAGGTTTCCTTTTAAGGCGAATGTTTAATGCGGAAAAGATCAAGGTTGTCATCCCATGAGAGTAATTCAGCAAGCACACTTGCATAGAAACGGAAGGAATCAGGTCCTAGTGAAACGTCTTCCATTTGATCCCTGAAATTTGATGACATACCCAACAACTCTGCGAAATATCTTGAAGGAGAGGATCTGTAGCACCCCAGCGTGAGGTACTACATCCCCCCGCACGGAGACCCAACCCGAATATGAAATGGACAATCCATACCCGAGCTAACTCATGGCGTACGGGGACATACACACACTCTAGGCTAGGCGGGACTAACCCTTGAACCATAAAATCAGAGTTAAACATTAAGGCGGAAGCAATAACTGAACATGCACCCTATATATATACCATGTGCATCAAAGCTCCAAAAATAATTCCTATACAATATTCACATGCCATCACGGCTCAAAACATGTACGCTCCATAACAATATTCGTATACAATGATCAAAAGTAAGAGTGTGGAAGTGTAAGACCCAAAATACAAGAGCTAGAGACAAATGCAAGACCTATGACTCGAATTCCCGCCTAGCTCCCTGACACCTGCATAAAACAATTGAAAACCAAACCGGTTCAGTCTAAAAGGGACTGGTGGGTATAAAAACAGGGCATAATTATAATATACGACGGTATTTAAACATTCACGTGCAAGCTATAATCCCAAGTGAGGTTTTTAAAGAATTTCCCAAGTGGGTGAAATAGAGAAATCATCAAAGGGGATTATAACGATTCATTTACATTAGGCCATTCTTGGCCCGGCGAGTGGGCGTGCATTATCTCCAACCAACACCTTGTGTAATTCATTAAACATTCATTCTTTCTTTCTTTTCATGCATAACATTCTTTCGTGCACATTCATTAACATTTACACCTTCTTCCTCCGGGTTGGTGGTGGGTTTGCAAGGCCCGACCACCCATTCATTGACTAAAAGGGGAACATGACTCCCCAGATGGCACTCAGCGTCCATTCCTCGCTAACTCCTAACGAGGTCCGGTAACGCCGTTCATTGGTGGAACTAATGTGAGGGATCATCGTCGGCCCATGCCTCCCCGGATAGCCACTCACACTAAGTCCCTTGGCCCCATTCGTGCATTCATTCATTTCTCGCCAAAACATTGGGTAAGATTCATAAAATAAAGGCTTTACGTTGCAAACATTTACTCTTTGAAACGACTTTATATACATATATTAATTTTGGTCGAAAACTTTTCACATTGGTATATATGGTCATATAACTACATAGAAGAGAAACCCACCTGCACGACTCTTACCGAACAATACCAGAAGAAAAGGAAACTCGAGAGTGTTCTATGAACCCAACAAGTCTCCGCCCTGGAGAAACTGTACAAGAAACAATATAACGTGCTCGTGAGACTCAAGACACCAAATGAACCATATGTGACGCACGGCAATGAAATGATCATGATATGAATGTACAAAAGATAATATTATGTAATGAACACGTTCATGTGCACGATTAATGTCTTAAAGACATATAAACATTCATTTCATGAAACGTTTAAGTCCATTCAAGATCAATCTTCACATTTAAATCAAATTGATCCAAGAATTTCAAATATGATCATAACACGTATTAAATCGCATTTACAATTAGAAAATAGACAAATAAATACATTCAAATCAAGATCGGAAATTAAATAAGAACATGAAATAGGTAACAACTAAATTCTATAATTCAATTAAATCAAATAATATTTAATATATAATAAACATATATATATATATATATATATATATATATATATATATATATATGCATAAATATATATACGTACCTAGACTAATCCCATGCATGTAAATATATCTAAATATATATATAACATGCATAAACATGCAAACCTAACCAAATAAATATTCATACTTAAGGTATATATATATATATATACGCAACTATACATGCTCCCAAAATAACATGCATGAAATATTTAATTCCAAACATATGCATGCCATCAACCAATTCACGTAACCAACATGCATGCAAACATGGGAACACAAGCACCAACACCATGCAATTCAGTTTTAAAAGCTGAAATTTTCGTGCAGAGAGCAGGGGTCGCGGCCGTGACCCATTTCCTTCATGAAATGGTAGCGGCCGCTACCACATAAATTCAGAATTTTTGATCAGATTTTGCAGAAAACGTCAGCAACTTAAATATCAGTTGGGGGCACGACTGAATTAAAGGCGAAGAAGGTTGCGGGCGCGACCCTGATCAAAGCAGCAAAAGACGCAGCAACACAGCAGAAAAACAGAGCGACACCATTTCAATCTTTAGGTGATCAGCCATTAAAGTCGTTTAGGTGATGGTTGTAGATTCCTGCTATCCTTGAAATGCACTATTCATGTACTTGCCACCTATTACTTCCAGAGAGTTGACGTTCACAAGATCAACACCATGACCTGAAGCAAGGAAAGTTCACTCTCCTGCACCACTATATTCCCAAGATGCTAGCAAATTTCTAATGGTAGAAGAAAGCATGGATCCCAAAATATTACTAGACTTCAAGCATAGTGGGATGACCCGGCTACCACTATAATACTCGATGGCTAAGAGATACCCTTCGTTAACTCGAGTTGGTAGAACTGGATCGATGCAGTGATTGGGCAGAGAATAGGGAGAGCCTATTGACAATAAACACTAAATAATGCATGCCGGTTAAAATGTTATTACACATATTACACTCACAACCAATTTAGAATGCAACAGGTTATAAGAATTATATTAATTTAAGGTACGCATATAACAGAGAAACTTGACTAATTTTGACAAAGTACTCAACAAATCACTCATGCAATTTCAACAACAATAATTATAGTAATAATTGTAAATGAGAGACAAGTTAAATTAATACAATATATGATGCACGTGTGTATGAATGCATTGAAGAAGCTGTCACCGTAGTATGGGAAATTTTATCCCGGTAATTTTTCCTTGGTTGTGGTATTCTAGACTTGCCTCGGATTGTTAATTGTTTCTTGTTTATCCACGGTCTTCAAAATCTTCAAATTTCTCCAGCTTGGACTTGTACATTTCCCGGACTTGATTTTGAGTTTTCTTGAACCCCACTCCTTCATAGTTATCAACATCTAAATGGCTCCCGAACCTTTTCCTCAATTTATTCCTTGGTCCAAAATTTCTTGGTAGGACTTTCAGTAACTTTAGGATCCGAGGTCGTATTTCTTGGATTCAATTGCCTCCATTCTCATGCCGTCGATATCTCAGTATTTCTCAAGAATTAATCTCTAAAGGTGATCCCGGCATTCATCCTCGTCATCACATTGCCTTTCTTTATTGTTTCCATTTGTTGCTCCATATTTTCCAATTCAACCAGGTCATAGTTGGTAATCTTTGAAGCCACTTCATCATTAACTACCCAAAAATGCCTCTTCCTTGTTGCTAGAATTTCGAGGTCACCTATGTTCGAATTTTTTTTATTTTTTTTTTATCTCTTGCATCTTGTAAATGGTTCCCACGCTTGATTCTTCTTTTCCGGATCCCATCACTTCAATTTTCAACCCAATAGAAAGGATGATGACTCCCGAATCCTTATATGAATTCCCTGCACGCTTTCTTACCCTACCCAAAGTTAAAGAAGAAACCTTGTAGTAGACTGAAATTGTTGAATGATTGGCCGTGGTTTGTTATTATTTCCATAGCCTGTCACTCACAACTTCCTTTTACAAATAAATGCATATGGGTAAGACATGCTCGTGTCACATAGTTGTCACATAATTCAATCCAATAACAAGAATTTAATATAAAATTGTAACAGCCCAAACCAGGGCCTGGATGAAAACAGTAAGTTAAGGGCATTGGTAAAGCGTTTATAGACCGTGATCCACCTTTTTGAATCATCATGCATTGTATTCTTACATGAACTTTGTGCTCGTATATGATCTGACATGTTTTAAGGGGGAATTCTTGACCTTTGATAAAGTTTACTATTCATAACCCGAGCCTACCTTGTTCATATTGCTACTCGAACCCTCGAGGTTCATCACACATGTTTCCCTATCGTTTGAACTTGTTTCCCGAGCTCAGAGAGTCTTTCTTGAACTTACGACCAAAGTTACTATTCATCTGAAAATGAGATTTTGATTCCGATACTTTTCCTACCCAAGTTTACAGTCGAATCGACCCTTGAGTCGAGACGAGTCTTTTGAAATCATTCTTGACTTGGAAATCTATTTTGAGCATTTGTTTTATTGAAAATGTTTTCGAAAACCCTAGTTCACTATTCCTTCTACGAACTGTTTTCATTCGAAAAATGTTCTCTTCGGATTTGCACTACTTGAGCTATTTTAAGATTTTTGAGATGTTTTACAACTCTTGATTCAAACCCTAGCTTGAAATTTTGAAGCGTACGTTCGTACGTGAGAATTTACTATTCATTCTACGTTTTCAACTTTTTAACGGTAAAACGTTTTATAGTCGATATTGGATTCAAAACGCTTCTCGATTTATTTCTTGAATTTTGGAAACAATATGGACTTGAAAATCATTCTAGAAAGTCGTTTTTCACTCGTGTTGAGTTTCGAGCTCAAAACTTTTATTCACTAAAACTAATGTATCTTTCTAACGGTAAATCCGATTTCGACGTATGAATATGCGTTTCGAAGCTAATTTTTGCCCGGTCGGAATGGTTATACTTCCAGCCACTTACCTCCACGTTTTGGCAGTGGAAATACCGAAATACCCCCAGCAGCCCCACTTTTTAGCTTCAAGATGATGAAGCTTCTAAGAGAAGCTATACACTTTTGCTCTCATACCCTTCCTTACATTTTATTTCCAAGGTGAGGGGCTTCTCTTCAACTATAAATAGAGGGCAAGAGGCATTTCATTCCTTGCTCAAAGTTGTATTGACAACACCCTTTCTTCCTCTCCCTCTCCCCCTGTTGGTCGTCGGTCATCCCCCCCTTCATTAGTTAGGTTAATTGTTTTATTTTTATCCTTTAGTTTATGTTATGTTTTAGTTTAGTTTATATTTTTATGTTATGGTATGTTTATATTATGTTTAGGTTGGGTCTTAGGGTCTTCCCTAAGCCATATAGGATTTTATTTTATGCATTTATTATATAGTTTTCATGATATGTTTGAATAGTTATTTATATGTTTTAATTGTTTAGTATGTGCTTTAATATGTTATGAAATGCTCTAGTATATGCTATGATCATGTGATATGGTTGTTATATTATGAGAATTGATGCATGATTATGGAATTTGAATTATATTCTTGCATGTTAGCTAATGGAATAGTGATTTACAATTAATTATGTCACAACTTGTTACATGTTGGTATTGAATTAAATTGTTACGTGTTACATGCTTAAAGGTTCATGATATGATATGATATATGTTGAGACATGTTGTTACATGGTTATATGATTCTTGAATTATGAATTGACCTTATGATATGATATGGATCAAAGGATTAAATCCTTGATCATATGTTATACACTTTAATAGTGTCACATGTTATAACCTAAGATAGAATAGTGTTTCATAACTTGATGTTATGCTTTAACTGGATCACTTAACCATAGGTTATACCTTTAACCTAGATCGCACTTGATTATTATAACATGAACTCGAAACTATAGGTTATAATCAAGATCATAATTTAATTAGGGGGGGTGTGTGTGTGTGTGTGTGCATGCCATGTGTGTGTGTGTACGTGCATGGGGTGTGTGTGTGTACCGTGTGTGTAGGTGTGTGTGTATAGTACGGGTTTGACCCGACCCTTTGACCCGACATGTGAGTAGTAATCGTGAATAGTAATTTTAAATAGTACTTTTAAATAGTAAAAATGAAATAATACTTGTGCTTTCTTAATAGACATTTGCATCTAGGGTTTCCATATCCAGGGTCTAAAATGTGTTTTCAAAATGTGTTTTCTTTCGTGGACTTGTTTCATAACTTACGGTTTGCGATAGGATTCATAATTTGACTAATGCTTACTCGGTTATAGTAAGATCATAGTCTCACGTTAAGAGTAACTCGCTTCAACGTATTCCTTTGTGTGTTACCTTTCTTGAATACCTTAAATGGTATTACTCTCTTGTGTTACATGTTCTTTACATGTTCCTTGTTCATTTGTTTCCTGCATTTCGTATGCATCTTGGTTAGAAGTAGGTCTTAGTTCTTAAGCTCACTCTAGTACACCAACTACAGGAGTTAAAGTTGAGCACTGGGATCCCCAGGCCACTGCATAATCTGTCTACCTGCTTTTTGTTACTATTAGGTGAGGTGAAGTTATAAACGTTTTCCAACTGGAATCACAATTATACTATCGTATCATATGTTTTGAAATTCAAAGCTAAACCTCGTTTTGAACTATCCCTTTTATCGGGACATTCTTTTGAAAGGATCATTCATACTTTAATAGTATACCTTGATCAACAACACATGTTTTCCAAAGTTCTGCATTCTTGTTCAAAGACAGTTCCATGATCTGCATATGTTTTCAAAGTACAGTTTACAGACAACATCACATGTTTTACAGACAGCATCATATGTTACTGTTACAGTTTCACATGTTATAGTTAGCATACTGCAGTGGTACTTTGGTCACTGCTAATCTTGAAATGCAAGCATACAGTTTACAGTTTGGGCCCGACGGTTATGTGTGGAGGTGATGCTCGGGAGGTGAGCACCAACGACATCACCAATACCGGCCGCCACAATTAGACAATTGACACTGACTTTTAACAGGAGGTTTGTTAAGTCAGGACAATCTGTCTGGGAAAGGACAGCAAATCTGTTCCCATTACTTGTTTACAGGTCCCCTAGGGCTAGCTACCCGAAGTGACAACCGGCGGAGGATGGTCCATGTTTGTATGTGTTAGTGGGGTATTGTTGACCTTGGTCTGATACTCTACTGTCTGCGGAGTTATTGTTGACCTCGGCCCGATACCCTACGAAATCATGTTTTCTGGAGTAAGGATGGAGAAGCCTAGCTTGCGGGCAAAATTCTGTTTCATATTTGGAAAAGTTCACTTTACCCTTATCCCGTTTTATGAAAGAACTATGAACCACCTACAGCATATGTGTGCACGTGTGATAGCATTCATGAAAGTGTTTTAAAACGTGCATACTTTTACAGCATTGCATTCAAAGGAGTTTTATCAATCGAACTTGTTCAAGTTCTTCTTTAAAGCATTGCATTTAACAGTTCTAAACTTTACTTCAAGTTCTTTATCACTCCGTACTTTCTTTTAAGTATTCCCTCCCTTAGTCCTTTTGACTAATACCTCTCCCGTTTTCTTGCCTCGTGGTTTCAGGTCTTGCAGCCGCAGTCTAGAGGTATCTTGCAGCTCTAGATTGTCATTTTTGTTTCTGTCAGGACTTAGTATTACTTTCTCTTTTGTGTGCTGCATATGTTTTATGGCTGCATCACTTCATGTTTCTGAATACTTGAGTATCTTTGTTATACTCTTTTTGTTACTCTGCTACTGATATTTTGAACTCTGCTGCATCGGTACTTATTTTTGAATATGTTATATGTTCTGATATGCCGAGTCTCTCTTACACGATCAATATGTTCTTGCTTGTTACATGCCATCACACACATGTTTTGAAAAGTTTTAAAATACTCTGATTTTCCGCTGCATAGCCACATCGTTATACATGTATAGTTCTGATAGACAGCCGTTCGCTGGAGTATTTCTTGAGTGATGGCTCACACCATTACTTGAGAGGTGCTTCAGTGTGGGGGTTGAGACGCCGCTCTCCTCTTGTTCTGGTACGGGTGGGGGCGTTACAGCCTGAGGTGGTATCAGAGCATCGGGTTAAGTAAGAAGAGACTTAACCTAGATTGCTCTCATGTTGCATCATGGATTATTCACGCATTGCATCCAGGATCATTCTCATATTGCATCGGGACAGGATATTTGGAGATTGCATGGTTCTGTTATCTGGATTTCATATCTGTAGTATCTTCTGTATAGCTATGGCAGTTCAGCCACACCAGGATCCTAATCAGCAGATGGATGAGGCTTTCTTTGAGCAGTTTGAGTCCCCGCGTACTGTGGCAGTTTCTCGCCGTGGAGGCACTCGTTTCTATACCTGGCGCAGGTCTAGGAACAGTGGCAGGCCTGGGTATTCCTAACCTAACAGAGTTGTGCACTATCTCGAGTCTGAGAGAGATGGTTACTTTCAGGAGTATCAGAGGACCCGTGAGGTCAGGTTGGAGTCTATGTGCCATCAGGATCAGTCACTGCAGTACCAGATTGATAGGGATATCGCTCGTGAGCATGCTACAGAGATGGCTCATATTGCTGATCAGAGGGTTGCTCGTATTGCTGAGCTGGAGGCAGATCTTATGCAGATGACTATCGATCGTGACACTTCTATGGAGCGTCACCAGCACTACCGTGCCCACGTGAGAGCTCGCCTGTATGATACCTATCACTTGTCCGATGAGCAAGCAGTTGAGGAGGTCGAGGCTCAGGATGGCAGTCAGGCCTCTCAGGAGCCCGAGCCTATGCATGAGCAGTCTGATGGAGGCGATGGAGGATCTGATGATGATGATGATGGCGAAGATGAGCCAGCAGGACACGGACAGGGTGAGGTCGTTGCTGTTTCTGATGACACCACCAGGGGTTCTTTGGATCACAGTTATCAGGGTTGATTGCTGATGGGAGGTTTTCTGTATATAGTACTGATGCATATATATCTATCTATGTATGGCGGACGTGTAGCCGGGACAGTTTAGGACTGACTTTTAGATGAGGGGATGTATAGCTATGGTAGATGATCCCAGACTTTTGGCACCACGGTTGACGGTTCAGATGGCTTGGTACCTACTAGGTTATTTTCAGCAGGGTTGGACGGATTGGGAAGGCCTGTAAGGGAGTCAACTCGATAGTATCGGGTCCTCCCCATTTTGAATTAATACTGTTAACATGTGGCCTGTAGTAAATTTTGTATCGCCCGGAACGGTGGGCCACCACATCCCCCGCACCTAAACCCGAACCCACATATGAAATGGATTTCCATACATGAGTCCGAGTTCAAGCGAATAGGAACCTACACTCACAGGCTAGGCTAAGCGTGGCTAAACTCGAATAGAGCGTGCAAATAAATAAAACAGATATGCGGAAGCAATAACAGGATCCAAACGAGCACATGCTAAAATAACAATACAAATATATACCATGGTTTAACAGCCTAAAAATAGATACAAGTGTTCAAGTTCTGAAGTTATATTTCATACAAGATGCCAAAAGCGATAGATATGCAATGCTACTCGACCTAAACGGCTAAGTACGACACGACTCGATGCACTTCCCCGCCTAGCTCGGCACACCTGAAAGGGAAAGGAGAGGGTCAGTCTCACAAGTCGACTGAGTGAGGGGTTTAACACACCCACACCTTAAGTACGTATAAAGCATAGCATAAATCAAAGTGATAGTCATGAATCGAGGCTAGGGTTTTGGACACCAAAAACCATTTCCCGAAGCTAGCATATAGTAAGAAACGAACCTATCTCGATCCATAATCTATCAGTCAAACAAAAATAAAAGCCCGGCGAGAACGGACTATCCCTTACTCCTTCAAACATAAATATCAAATCACAATTCCACCCTTGCATCCATGGTGTATCAGGAATCAAACCCTAGCACCTACATTACCAAAAACACACGGGGTAGCTAACCCACGATATGCCTTCCCCGGTTATCCACCGAGGGCTCAAGATATCACGCCTTCCCAACCTCCCTAGGTCGCACGTGAATATCTCAAATGAGAGCGTGCACAGGGGTCAAACCCAACGACCCCGTGGTCATCCCGGGTCTTCCTTACCCACGTCTCCAGGGCCCACACAGCGAAACGGACTAAACTCCCATCTTTCAGGGCACACTCGCTTAACATAATAAAACGTACTAAAAGAGACTCAAAACTCAAGCTTATATATGCTCTTATATCATTTCCATAAAGTTCAAACCTTCCACAAGACCATAAACATAATTTAGGCACTCATATTTAAATATGTATAACATATCCGCATGCGAGTGAGAAATCATCACATTATAGGCTATAGGTTAATAGCTAATAAATTCCTAACCTCACCTTAACAAAAGAGACAAAAGGTAGGATCGAACGGCAACCAACCACCTAAGCTTCGGGCTCTTGCGCGATCGGAAGAGGCTCTGAAACGCAAAAGAGAACAAGACCCGAGACTTAGACTCGAATATGAACCAAATAGACGCTCGGCGATGCTTGTGAATCCAAAGAATGCAATGGAAATGCATAAACATGCCAAATAAATCCTACCGATTCTTATTCACACAATTCTTATCAAATAAGGTCATAAGTTCAAAACAAGGCACATAACGTATAATATAACAAGCTAACAATGCATACAAGTCATAAATGAAGAAAGAAAATACGAAGAAAAACAACGAAGCGATAAAACGAGCAATTGCCGCCGCCATATTTTCAAATGACACGGCCGTGTTGGGTTTTAGTTCAAAATGGAACGGCCGTGTCCGATTAAAATTATTTCAGGAGATTAATCCGAGACGCTGACACGGCCGTGTTGAGTTTTAGTTCAAAATGGACACGGCCGTGTCCGATTTTATAAAAATAATTTGCTCCAAGTCGAGAGGCTGACACGGCCGTGTCCAAAACATGTACAAAGCTGACACGGCCGTGTTGGCCCTTCATCTTCGAAAAAAAATACAGCAGCTACAGTACTTTGCGCCAAGAAAAACAGGGGAAGAAGCAGGGGAAGCACGCAGCAACATCAAGCAACAACTTCAAGCCACAAAAATCAAGCAAAACATGGCAAATCACTTCATATTCAACATATAATCATCCAACTAAAGCAATAGTTCCAGAATTATCATATATCCCAAGTGTATTCATGCAAGAATTTGAATTTCATCAATGGCAACGTCCACCACACTCATCCATAATCGAAAGGGGAATCATATAATCCTATTATGAGCCTAAGAGATCATAAACACATCCTCAAATCAAAGCTTAAGTCCAAGGAACAAGGAAGATCATTAAACCCTCATATATCATGTTATAATCCATATACTCATCAAACTTAGCTCAAAGTATGAAATTAATAGCTCAAAATGATCATTTAATCATGTACATATCAAATACTAGCTTACCCCTTGAAGATGTTGGAAGAAAATGGAGATTAGAGCTCAATCTCTCCTTGGAATGAATAGTGACGGGTTGGAAATTGAGACTCCAAAAGTTGCTGCACTTTCTCCTTCTTCCCTTGTGTAAACCGAGAGAGAGAGTGAAAGAGATAAGATATTGTGTTGGTGGAGTGTGGGTCCAAGTTGGAGAGCAATTGACCAAAAATGAGGGACTAAGGAGCAATTTAATGAAAGGTTGTCATATAGGCCGTGGTAATTTCCGATCGAATTTCAGGTTACCAAATGCTCTTAAAAGCTTATGGGGCTTAGTCCATCGAACCCAAATCGTCGAAATGAGTTCAACGGTAGTGACGGAATTCCAATCCGAATTCCCGAGCTCAAAATACACACATTGGAACCCAAGGTGCGCTAAAAACGTTTTAGCCTCCTTTAGGTTCCAAACGAAACAAATAATTCAAAAGCCCAACAAATAGATTCGAAAACATAAACGGATAAAAATCAAAGTTCAGAACACGTAATTCTCCAACATACTAAAACAACGAAAAATTCCGAATTCAACTCAAGTATAAACGAATCAATGCATAACAAATTCCGTACATATTCAAATAAGAATCATTCGAATTCATAAGAAATATTTAAAACAAGAATTAAAAGGATAAAGAATATGAATTTAAATAATGTAGATCGCGCACATATGTCATACCTGTACGGTCTGGAAGTCGGGGTGTCACAACCCTTCCCCCTTAAAAAGGACTTGTCCTCAAGTCCGAACCGAGTTCTCAAACAAATCCGGATACAAACTTCTCATCTTCTCGTCAGTTTCCCAAGTGGACTCCTCTGATTTATGATCCCTCCAATGTAGCACCCGGAATGCTTGGCACCACATCCCCCGCACTATAACCCCAATCCACATATGAAATGGACAATCCATACATGAATCAAAGTTATAGTGAACGGGAGACAATAAAAAACGACACAAGCCTAGGCGGGTACCCTCAATTAAAACCAAACCAACCATTCAGAGTAGATAAAAGCGGAAGTAATATTTCATTCAATACTTATAGGTACCATATTTATTTATTTACTAATAGGTACCAAAATTTACACTATCAATAGAATATCATCTCCAAAATAAGCCACAAGGCATGCTACAAAACAATAAGTATCAATACATGAACAAAATGTGAAATGAAGTGTTCTAGACCCGAATTTAAAGACAACTAGACTCTAAATTCCCACCTAGCATGCCCTGCAAAACAACTAAAAAGTTGAGGTGTCAGTCCAACACTAACTGAGCGAGGGGTATAAATAAATATAAGCGCACATACATGCAAGTTATAATTTCGGGTAATAACTTTGGGAAATAACAATACAATTTAGTAAAATAAGAGATACTATCGCCCGAGGTTACAACTAATTCAATTTCAATTTAACCAATTCAATACAATTAATTTGTGGCCCTGCGAGTGGGGCAATTCTCCAACCTTACTCCGACTGTGTACAATCAATCAATCAATCAATTATTAGGTGATTAGGTGATCAAGCAATTTATTACTGTGCACAATTAGCAAGTTCAATAACGCCTTCTTCCTCCGGGTGATGGTGGGATTGCAAGGCCCCACCATCCAATCAATCTGGGCAGAGGGTACATGAATCCGTAAGCCCGGAACTCCTTCCTCCCCTAATCTCCTAGGGGGTTCAGGGGTCATCCCAATTTGGTGAGAGTAGTTCTCGAGTTACCCGTCAGCCCATGCTTTCCCGGTTGGCTCGAGCCACTACCCTCGGGCCCATAGTGCAATACAATACTCGCCAAAACAATCAATCAATCAATCAATCCCTTCAATAGTTCGGTAATCATTTGAAGACCAATGTCCTTTGAAAACTATAGATATATAGATAGGTTTTGGCTTAAAACTTGACATAGGGTTATACAGGTCCTAAGTCTATAAAATTAAACCTCACCTGAATGACCCAAAAACAACCAAGGAAACAGCTCACGGGGCCTGCTCCTCGTCACCAGGAAGCTGGTCTGTGCAAGAAAGATAAATGTCCGTGAGACACGACTCAAAATGTACCAAATAGGACGAACGGAGAAATGCAACGAGATGAGGAGTATGATGAAATGTACCATGAAAATATCGCGTTTCGACATATATTCAATCATATAATAGCAATTAGGGGTCGAAGAAGTGATTGGATGATGATGGTGAAAATCAATTTTTATACAGTAGCTTTTTGCTATGCAGATGCTATGGGAACGCCCATTCTGGCCTCCCTTTGAAAATGGGAAGGGCCGTTCCCATGGCCCTTCAGAAAGGCACCAGCGTTGTTTAAAAAGGGAAAAATGTTTTAGCTGGGAACGGCCCTTCCGGCATAAAGGCCAAAGTGGGAACGGCCGTTCCTAGTCTCGCTGGCCTTGCTGACTCAGAATCATGGGAACGGTCGTTCCAGTTTTAAACTGTGGCTGGGAAGGGCCGTTCCCAAAATACGAGAGTAGCAGAAAACAGAGCAGTAGCAGCAGCAACAACGATCCAACAAAACCAACCAACAAACAGAATCAAAATCAAGTTGAAATGCTTAAATATCATGCAATATATATACTAACATACTTAGGGATCAATAACAATTCATTTAAACACTCATTTCCATGTTAGATCATCAAGAAATCATCAATCGAAACCCATATACTCACTCATGCTCCAAGTCCAAAATTCACAAGATATATGCACCAATCTTGAGCTCAAAGTTCACAAATAAATTCCCAACAACAAATACACAATTTAACCAAACCATATCAAAGCCCTATCTATGCCAAATATTCAAGAAAATCACCAAAGTCCCAAAAATACCTCAAATGCAAGAAATGATAGACAAGATGAAGATATGATGTTGATGATGCTTCAATGATCACAAATCCCACAAATATGAAGCTTGAATGATGAAATCTCCTTCCACCTTGGCAAGGGTTTTGTCTCGGTTGCAAAGGAAGTAAGAGCAATATGTATGAAATGTTTGTATGAGAATGGGAAGCAAAGATACGTGATATGCTTCTATGAAGGAGAATGAAATGGCCAATTTGCTATTAAGTCCTTCCTTTATTAAAGTCATGCAATTAAGTTCACTTCCATAACAATTGATCAATTAGATCCAATGCAATTAAGTCCCAAATTCATGAAAATGAGCAAATAAGGACATAGAAGAAATTAACTCATGTTCGGGAAAATAATTCACGTTGCAATCACATCCAATATATGCGATAAATATGATATGATATGAATTTTCAATAAAATACCAAGAATATAATTTTATAAAAATTATGTCATGACAAGGAAAACGAATTAAATGATCAATTAATAATTAAATTACAACTCTCAAACCCACACGTGTCGTTCATACCTGAAATGCCAAAAGCTGGGGCATTATAATCCTCCCTCCTTAAAAGAATCTGGTCCCCAGATTCACTGATCGGAAGGGAACAACTCTGGATGGAACCGTCTCATTTTGTCTTCGGTCTCCCACGTGGCTTCTTCGATCTTGTCACTTCTCCAAAGAACCTTAACCATGGGAATCTTCCGGTTTCTTAATTCCTGAAACTTCTTGTAGCACCCCGCACGGTGGGTCACCATATCCCCTGTGTAGCACCCCGCACGTGAGGCACCACATCCCCCGCACTATGGCTCAACACGTCCAAACTCCGACCGTGTACGACAAGTATTATTAATATGTTGATTAGGCGTTCATGCAATATATCATATTACATGCAGATCATAAATCATAAATCATATTCGTTTGGGCAATCCGTGTCCCGGCCTTCCCGCACGGTGCATAACAATCATAACATAACGTAGTCATAAATCATAAATAAAGTTCCAACCTTCTTCCTCCGGATGATGGCCAGGTGATCGGCCCGAACCATCCATTCATTGACCAAAAGGGGTTACATGACTCCCCAGATGGCACTCAGCTCCCTTTCCCCGCCAATCTCCTGGCGAGGTCCGGTACCGCCGTAGTTTGGTTGGGACTAGTATATGGGATCCCCGTCAGCCCTTGCTTCCTCGGTTAGCCACATATACTAAGTCCCGGGGCCCGTGTAATCAAAAATCATAAATCATAAATGTATCTCGCCAAAACATTTCAATTCATAAGAACATAACATAATTCATAAGTTCATTTGAAAAGGGTTTACTCGATCCATATTTACTCGATGAATTTACTTTAAAAGTAACATAGATATATAATCATAAGGTTTTGGCCAAAGCTTTTCACATGAGGGTTGTAGGGTTTTATATATAACTAGAATGAAAACACCCTCACCTGGAAGACCACGAGACATAAAGCATAAGTATGGCGGGTGCCTATTCCAAACGGAAGTCTCCGCCCTGGAGACGAACTATACAAATGAAGAAACAATGTGTCCTTGTGAGAATCGACTCGAAATGAGACCACATAGACGCACGGCATACTATACCCATGATATGAGATGCATCAGAAGCATAAATCATGTGATGAGGTCATATAATCAAGTGATTCATATTCACATGTTTCATATCTTTCATAAATCATATCAAATAAACCAAGGGATTCAAATAATACATATAACACCTAGTATTCTATGCATATAGTTCATATAAGCCCTTATGAAGAAATAGGAAGTCATTTAAGATTCAAATATGAAGCATCAAAGCATACTTGTAACATTTAAACTCGTTTAGGTTCACATTCTTCATATGTCAAGCCAAATCAATCCAAGAATTCCAATTAACAAGCATAACACATCATATAGTGTGTACACATATCATACAAGTCATAAAATAAAAGATAGCAAGCAATTAGGGTTCATCTTAGACGCAAAAGATCCATGCATGCATACATTAGGAGCATTAAAGACATATGAAGCCACAACTCGGAAAATAATTCACGAAAAATTATAAAACTTCATAACACACGAGTTAACACATTATATGACATATTAATGAAGTGAAGGAACCAAAAACAATCCAATAAGGCCATGCAAATGGGGTTTGAAAAATGAATTTTCATGCAGCCATGCAGGGGTCGCGGGCGCGACCCAAATTACTCAAGAAATGGTCGCGGTCGCGACCGAATAAAATCCGAATTTTCATGCAATTTTATGTAATTAACGTGAGCAAATGTGTACAGTGGTCGCGGGCGCGACCTAAAATGCAAGTAGATCAGGCCGCGGGCGCGACCTGAGAGACACAACCGCAACACGCACACACGAGTCGCGGTCGCGACCAAGATTGTTCTTGGTCCGATCGCGGCCGCGACCTGCTCAAACTGGAGCAGAACGCAGCAAGAAACAGGGCAAAACGAGGCCAATCTTTAACCAACATACTCAGCTAAGGAATGATCACAAATATGAGATGAAACAACTCCAAAACATCATGCAAACATGCTTCCCAAAGATTGAAACGTGAGATGAAGGATGAAGTGATCAATTCATACATTTTCTTCAAAATTTCATTAATGGCAACTCATGAAATACTTATCCCCCACAAAATACATGATCATGGATGTAAAGAGGAAGTTCAAACAATCATATTCATGCTTGGAATCAACTTAAATCATCAAAGAATGAGAGAGATCATCATATTGGCATAAAACCTAACTATTTCTTCATATCTTCAAAATCTCCTCCACACATGCTCAAAATTGGGGATTCATAGCTTAAAATTATACATGTTGAATGTATAATACAATCCTAAACTCACCTTGAAGGTTGGATGAAAGATGAAAGAGATTTGAGCTTGAATCTCCAAGGTTGGGCATGGTGATGGGAGTGAAACTGGAGCAGAGCTTGGGGCTGATTTTTCTCTTGTTTGTGAAGGTTATTTCGGTTTAGGGGTATAAGTATCAGATAGTGGGTTTAACTAGGGTTCCATAGCCTCCAACCATGGTTAATTTGGTCAAGGTTTGAGGGAGATATGTTGAAAATGGTTAAGGGTGGCCGATTTGCACTCGTTTTGGTTTTCGGTTGAATTTCGGGAGTCCAAATGATCTTAGTAGAATATGAGGTTAAATTTATTGAACCCGAATATTCGTTACGAGTTCAACGGAATTGACGGAACTCGATTCCGAGTTCCCAAGCTCAAGATATCACATACGGAACCAAGGGTGCGCTAATTGCTCGTTAGCCCCCGGTTTGGTTCCAATCATACCAAATTAATTTAAAAAGCAATTAAACAAATCCGAAAACATAAAACGAGCATACGTACACATTCATGACACACATATCTACAGCATATTAAATTTCCACCAAATTCCGAAATCATTTCATATAGTAACAACGCGCAACTTGTCACGTGAATGCAAATCGTTCAAGAATTTATATATTTCCAATATTCAACTAAAATTAAGCATCCATTTAAAGTATTTAATAAAATTATAACAAATGCATATAATGGAAAATTGATGAAAGTAACGTTTAATAATTAGCAAAGGCGATTAATTAAACAATTACGTAATTTAAACGCGAAATTACGGAGCACACAAGTTATTCATATAATTTCCAATTTTAATATTGCATATATTTAAATTACTCCCTTATTTAAAAATTTAAACAATGAAAATTAATTATAAAAACACTGAAAGCCAATTAATTTGCGCAAATTAGTAAACACATATGTCATTTTAAAAATACCGAAAAACTGGGGCGTTACAATCTCACCCCCTTAAAAAGAATCCGTCCTCGGATTCACTGCTCGACGGAACAAATAATGAGAGATTCCCCATCTCTCGCAAACAACATGGAGAGAACCTCGTCTCTCACAAACGACAATGAGAGAGCCCCGTCTCTCGAGCAACAATAAGAGAACCCCGTCTCTCACAAGCAAAGAGAGCACCCCGTCTCTCAAACAAAAATAAGAGAATCCCCGTCTCTTACACACACGAGAGCACCCCGTCTCTCAACAAAATAAAAAGCAAGGAAGTCTCCAATACTCCCAAGCAACACAACGCAAGATCATAATTAAAATCACATAAGGCACTCGAAGCAGGTAACAAATATCATTCACGTTGACTATCAAACACTCCAAGTAAATTGAACAAGATAAGAGATCAAAGTACATAACATAGAAATTATTTAAATTAAATTTGCATGAATGCATGTGTCATGGATGCTACAAGTACCGTTCACCGTAGTTGCATAATTTAGGGCTATGAGTTTGTTATCCACTGTATGGTCTGTCCCGGGAGTGAGCTCAGTGCTTGACTTGTCTTTAAACTCTTCAGAGTACCCCAACGAAATAATGATAGATCTTTTTCGAATTTTATTCTTGATTTCCTTCGGACTTTTACTGCTTCTAATCCTCTTTGAAATTTCATCATTTCCATAACCTTTATTCAACCAACCCAACTCTTTTCTGAATAACCGAGCATGACTTCCCCGAATACCCTTAAATCATCCGTCTCAAAATTAGACCCCTAGCTATTTCTCTATCCGCATAAAGCCGAACATACCATTGGAAGCAGCTATCCTTGGCGTCCTTAAAAGTTTATTCCCGACCTTAATATGTATATCAACCAAATCTTTCCTATCTTCCGTTCAATTTAGAAATTGAATTAAACTTCCCCATGTTCATCCTTGTTGGTTCTGTTTCTTCTTAAATCTCCTTCTAAACTCATGGAGTCAAACTTCATTAACAATATACTTTTCCATGAGAAATTGGAGTCAGTTTCCTCTTAACAATTCAACTTAGAAATTTTACCTAACCTCCTTCATATCTCCTTTGTCTTCAACACGACTTTCATACGCAAAACAATTGAACGATCTATCTTCTCCACTCCTGGTGAAACTTTCAGCCCGAATCTGGTGACCTAACTCTCTTTTACTGATCACCCCATAGAGTTGTCTTATTCATCTTCGCTTGCCAACATAAAAATCCCGGATCTTCCTTAATTACATTTCTGTTATTCTTATTCCTTCGGTTACGATTTCAAGTTTCGTATTCGCCTCCTAGTCGTGCTCACCCCCTTAAAATTTTCTGTCGTTATACATCGGACTCCATCGAACTTTCCTTCCTCGGAAATCTTGATGGAAGTTTCATTGGGAAGGTTTTTAAATAAGATAACAACCCATAGTCTTGGCTTTTACCACTTCTCCTTTACTGCTATTAATATTCAAAACCCCCTTTTCTTCATTCTTGGTCGATCCGCACACCCCGAAGCTAACTCTAGTTTCGCTTCTCTTTCTGAATCCCATTGCCATCAACCTGCCCCTTATTTGAATTTCTTTATTTTCTCCAACGTCACCTACCTATGCAACTCCATTATTTTTTTCATCTAAATTCGGAGTTGAATCGGTTAAGATGATACTTAATGGGTGAGATGAAGGAACTTCCTATCGAATAAACACTAAAATGCATGTCGGGTTAATATGCCGATGCATGTGGCACAATTACGACAGTTAGATATGCAGCACCTTAGAGCAACGAAATCAATTAGAAATATACGCACAAACATAAATAAGGAAGAATAAATACTTGATGCCGAGCATGATGCACGTGCTATGAATGTTTTGGAACCTGTCACCAAGGTGGTAAGTTGTTAGCTCGGTAGTTTTTCCTCGTTCCTCCCATCACGAGGTTACTTTGGCTTGCTGATCATGCTTCGTTTTTCCCACGGTCTTCAAGCTTTCTAAGAATCCTGGTGCATCAATTTGTACCCTCCATGGTCCGGGATTGCAATTTCTTGATCACAATTTCTTCTACGTCCACGGGGTTGACATCCAAATTTCTCCTCGAAAATCAACCCCTACCTCTAGTCATTACCTTGATCAAAGTTTCCGTGATCATCTTTTATGAGTTTCAATTGGTGTATTGAACCTGTTTTCCAATTGCTTCTACTTGAGCGCATGATTTTCTTCCAAAGAATCTTTGCCTTTCTATACTGTTTCCATTCGTTGCTCCATATTTCCCAATTCCCCCTCACCACACGACAATTCAGCTTGGATTTGGAAAGACAAACTCAAATCTTATCCGTAGTATTATCACCTTCCAAACTCGTTTTCCATTTTCATCGACATCCCAAAGCACCAAAATCCAACTCTTCCCGGTCTTAACCTCCAAACTCAATTTCTAACCACTAGGCTTATTTAGAAATCCTTCTTCACCCCTTGGTGTACAACTCCTACCGGACCCATTTTAACTTGACTCTTCTCCATTCTCGGCACCTCTTCAATGGTTCGACCCCTAAACCAAATACCTTCATGGTTCATTTACTCCGTTCCTTAGATTAAACAATTCCGTTGAATTCAATTATAGTACCCAATGTAAGAGAGCCACATATGTCCATCTTCAGAGTCATAAATATTCCCCGATCAACTCTTATTTCTTCAAGTGTCCCTCTATAGTTGCATCTCTAAAGTCGAACTTCCATTCTAGTTCCTAACCGTTGAAATCTAGCTCGATCCATGAAGACCACGCAACTCGAATTCTCTGTATCTCAAAAAGAACTTGCAATAAGGCGTTGTTAGCATGATACTTGGTCGTGGTTTGATAATACCTTCATAACCTGTAATTCATAACTTATTTCAAGGATATATGCATGCGATTAGTGTATGCTCATGGCACATTTTAACATAAAAAGCACTGATCCAATGCAGAGATGCAGCAGATAAGTCAACAAATCTCAAAAACCAAAGCAATTCATATTCAAGATCGATGCAATGCACACATGGTCACATAGTTCCTAAGCCGTGCGACCTAGACTGACTCAAACACGACACTAGAACACCGATTTTGCAACCGGGCTCTGATACCACTTAAGGATGTAGCACCCCGCACGTGAGGCACCACATCCCCCGTACTATGGCTCAACACGAGTAACGAAATGGGAAGTCCGCACCCGTATCAAACCATAGCGAACGGGAGACAAACAAAACAAACCTCCTAAGCTAGGCGGAACTTAGACACTGCAATTATAACCAACCAAAAAAAACATAATGCAACGGGAAACAAAATCCGATCACAAGCATTGGCCACGGGCCTGCAGAAATTAAATACACCAATCACACGCAGGCTTGGGCACCTCAGGCCTCTTTTAATTCCTAACGAAGCCCGGCAACTCAAATTTAATATGAAATACATAAAGCTTCAAGTTCATAATTTTCAAGGCCGAATCATATACAATTCAAATACATAAGCGAGTGCAAAGACTCGTCTAGATTAACCTGACCGACTCAAAGACTCAACACAAATCCACCTAGCTCGAAACTCCAAAGCCAAACCTGCGCACTAAAAGATTGGGGAGGGAGAGGGTCAGTCTCTAGAAGACTGAGTGAGCAGGAGCGATACGTATATATAAGAAAGATGCACATGTAAGTCATAAATTCCGAACAAGGTTTTATTTGAAATTAGTTCCCAAAAAGGGCAACAGAATGATTAATCAATACTCGGATTTTATGACTAAACATATTAATTCATTACTTTCATAAATCATACATAAACATAAGGCTCGGCGAGTGAGCGTGTACAATCTCCATCCAAACTCCGACCGTGTACGACAAGTATTATTAATATGTTGATTAGGCGTTCATGCAATATATCATAATACATGCAGATCATAAATCATAAATCATATTCGTTTGGGCAATCCGTGTCCCGGCCTTCCCGCACGGTGCATAACAATCATAACATAACGTAGTAATAAATCATAAATCAAGTTCCAACCTTCTTCCTCCGGGTGATGGCCGGGTGATCGGCCCGAACCATCCATTCATTGACCAAAAGGGGTTACATGACTCCCCAGATGGCACTCAGCTCCCTTTCCCCGCCAATCTCCTGGCGAGGTCCGGTACCGCCGTAGTTTGGTTGGGACTAGTATATGGTATCCCCGTCAGCCCTTGCTTCCTCGGTTAGCCACATATACTAAGTCCCGGGGCCCGTGTAATCATAAATCATAAATCATAAATGTGTCTCGCCAAAACATTTCAATTCATAAGAACATAACATAATTCATAAGTTCATTTGAAAAGGGTTTACTCGATCCATATTTACTCGATGAATTTACTTTAAAAGTAACATAGATATATAATCATAAGGTTTTGGCCAAAGCTTTTCACATGAGGGTTGTAGGGTTTTATATATAACTAGAATGAAAACACCCTCACCTGGAAGACCACGAGACATAAAGCATAAGTATGGCGGGTGCCTATTCCAAACGGAAGTCTCCGCCCTGGAGACGAACTATACAAATGAAGAAACAATGTGTCCTTGTGAGAATCGACTCGAAATGAGACCACATAGACGCACGGCATACTATACCCATGATATGAGATGCATCAGAAGCATAAATCATGTGATGAGGTCATATAATCAAGTGATTCATATTCATATGTTTCATATCTTTCATAAATCATATCAAATAAACCAAGGGATTCAAATAATACATATAACACCTAGTATTCTATGCATATAGTTCATATAAGCCCTTATGAAGAAATAGGAAGTCATTTAAGATTCAAATATGAAGCATCAAAGCATACTTGTAACATTTAAACTCGTTTAGGTTCACATTCTTCATATGTCAAGCTAAATCAATCCAAGAATTCCAATTAACAAGCATAACACGTCATATAGTGTGTACACATATCAGACAAGTCATAAAATAAAAGATAGCAAGCAATTAGGGTTCATCTTAGACGCAAAAGATCCATGCATGCATACATTAGGAGCATTAAAGACATATGAAGCCACAACTCGGAAAATAATTCACGAAAAATTATAAAACTTCATAACACACTAGTTAACACATTATATGACATATTAATGAAGTGAAGGAACCAAAAACAATCCAATAAGGCCATGCAAATGGGGTTTGAAAATTGAATTTTCATGCAGCCATACAGGGGTCGCGGGCGCAACCCAAATTACTCAAGAAATGGTCGCGGTCGCGACCGAATAAAATCCGAATTTTCATGCAATTTTATGTAATTAACGTGAGCAAATGTGTACAGTGGTCGCGGGCGCGACCTAAAATGCAAGTAGATCAGGCTGCGGGCGCGACCTGAGAGACACAACCACAACACGCACACACGAGTCGCGGCCGCGACCAAGATTGTTCTTGGTCCGATCGCGGCCGCGACCTGCTCAAACTGGAGCAGAACGCAGCAAGAAACAGGGCAAAACGAGGCGAATCTTTAACCAACATACTCAGCTAAGGAATGATCACAAATATGAGATGAAACAACTCCAAAACATCATGCAAACATGCTTCCCAAAGATTGAAACGTGAGATGAAGGATGAAGTGATCAATTCATACATTTTCTTCAAAATCTCATTAATGGCAACTCATGAAATACTTATCCCCCATAAAATACATGATCATAGATGTAAAGAGGAAGTTCAAACAAACATATTCATGCTTGGAATCAACTTAAATCATCAAAGAATGAGAGAGATCATCATATTGGCATAAAACCTAACTATTTCTTCATATCTTCAAAATCTCCTCCACACATGCTCAAAATTGGGGATGCATAGCTTAAAATGATACATGTTGAATGTATAACACAATCCTAAACTCACCTTAAAGGTTGGATGGAAGATGAAAGAGATTTGAGCTTGAATCTCCAAGGTTGGGCATGGTGACGGGAGTGAAACTGGAGCAGAGCTTGGGGCTGATTTTTCTCTTGTTTGTGAAGGTTATTTCGGTTTAGGGGTGTAAGGATCAGATAGTTGGTTTAACTAGGGTTCCATAGCCTCCAACCATGGTTAATTTGGTCAAGGTTTGAGGGAGATATGTTGAAAATGGTTAAGGGTGGCCGATTTGCACTCGTTTCGGTTTTCGGTTGAATTTCGGGAGTCCAAATGATCTTAGTAAAATATGAGGTTAAATTTATTGAACCCGAATATTTGTTACGAGTTCAACGGAATTGACGGAACTCGATTCCGAGTTCGCAAGCTCAAGATATCACATACGGAACCAAGGGTGCGCTAATTGCTCATTAGCCCCCTGTTTGGTTCCAATCATACCAAATTAATTTAAAAAGCAATTAAACAAATCCGAAAACGTAAAACGAGCATACGTACAGATTCATGACACACATATCTACAACATATTAAATTTCCACCAAATTCTGAATTCATTTCATATAGTAACAACGCGCAACTTGTCACGTGAATGCAAATCGTTCAAGAATTTATATATTTCCAATATTCAACTAAAATTAAGCATCCATTTAAAGTATTTAATAAAATTATAACAAATGCATATAATGGAAAATTGACGAAAGTAACGATTAATAATTAGCAAAGGCGATTAATTAAACAATTACATAATTTAAACGCGAAATTACGGAGCACACAAGTTATTCATATAATTTCCAATTTTAATATTGCATATATTTAAATTACTCCCTTATTTAACAATTTAAACAATGAAAATTAATTATAAAAACACTGAAAGCCAATTAATTTGCGCAAATTAGTAAACACATATGTCATTTTAAAAATACCGAAAAACTGGGGCGTTACACCCCGCACCTAAGCCCAATCCACATACGAGATGGGAAATCCGTACATGAACCAAGCAGAGGCGAACGGGAGACAGACAGACACACACCTAAGCTAGGCGGGACGTAGACCCTGCAAATTAACCCAACTAACAAAACCAAAGCGTATGCGGAAGCAATCACACAAACAAACTTAAATTAAAAGCAACAGTTGACGGGTTCAACTAACATAGATCCCTAATCCCGAATATAACATAAATTAAAATACAAACGGGTTCAACTAATTCCACGAACCTGTCCTAACCTGTCCCGTAATTCATACATTCAAATTGTAAGCGCAAACCTGCATAAAATATATCATATACGTATACAGGACTTCTTACACAATAACGAGCTAAGCACTTAACGAAACAAACAGACAGACACGGACTCAACAGACTCTACTCGAAACCGCCTAGCTCGAACTCCACAACCTGAACCTGCAACTAAAATAAAAGGGGAGAGGGGTCGTCACACAGACTGAGTGAGGGGCTACCCACACACGCTATATGTATAAGAGCAAAGCACATAACAATCACATAGTGCGTGAACTCAGGGATAGTTTTTGCATACCAAAGTTTAACCCGTGATACATATATATAGGGATTCTAAAAGAAACAAAGTAAACCAAAGCTTAAAGGATTTCATATAAAACTGGATGATTAATTCCTAGCAAATCATATTGAATCAAATCATATCTTAGCTTACATATTTAAAAAGATACATATTTTATTTTAATTTAAAAGTCTATCCCCGTTGCACGAACTTTACCAAAGCATACATACACAACTCGGCGGGTACGAGTACCTAATCCCATCCTGGGCTCCTCCAACTAAACATACATAACAAATTAAAACATAACATAGCAAACGTATCATACATACCACCTTCTCCGGTGATGGAAGGGTTGCGCGACCCAAACCATCCAAATCATATGAGGGGAGCGCGAACACTCAAACCCTCAGGTTCCCATCCCCCTACAAAACCTCCTGGAGGGTTCAGGGTCATTCCTATCAAACTGTGGAGATGTGCACGGGGTCATAAACCGGCGACCCCATGGCCGACCCGGGTCCCCCTTACCCACAACTCCGGGGCCCAATCATACCGAACAAATCATAGGGAGCATACCATAACATAACCCGCTACATAACAAAATTAACAAAACAAACTGACATAGCAATCTTACCTTGCAACAACTATACTTTACATACCTCTCCGTGTCAAATCCACAGCATATCCATAGCTCGTAGCTCTCGGCTCGTAAGAGGAACACGGTTTGAAGTATAGTTTGATGTTGGAACCGTAGTAAATCATACATACCCAAAACAAGCGTACATAGGCTTGTACATAGCGTATCGTACTTGGAAAGACTTGTCACATTACATATTTCACACATATTTACTTATACTTATAGTCATAGCTCGCATAAACTAAACATACATAACAAATTAAAACATAACACAGCAAACGTATCATACATACCTCCTTCTCCGGTGATGGAAGGGTTGCGCGACCCAAACCATCCAAATCATATGAGGGGAGCGAACAGTCAAACCCTCAGGTTCCCATCCCCCTACCAAACCTCCTGGAGGGTTCAGGGTTATTCCTATTAAACTGTGGAGATGTGCACGGGGTCATAAACTGGCAACCCCATGGCCGACCCGGGTCCCCCTTACCCACAACTCCGGGGCCCAATCATACCGAACAAATCATAGGGAGCATACCATAACATAACTCGCTACATAACAAAATTAACAAAACAAACTGACATAACAATCTTACCTTGCAACAACTATACTTTACATACCTCTCCGTGTCAAATCCACAGCATATCCATAGCTCGTAGCTCTCGGCTCGTAAGAGGCACACAGTTTGAAGTATAGTTTGATGTTGCAACCGTAGTAAATCATACATACCCAAAACAAGCGTACATAGGCTTGTACATAGCGTATCGTACTTGGAAAGACTTGTCACATTACATATTTCACACATATTTACTTATACTTATGGTCATAGCTCGCATGCATAGAAAACGAACACATTTCATAGGGTTTAACTATAACCTAACCTCACCTTATACCAAAGGAAGCCAAGAACAACACAAGTGATCACCCCCGGAATCAAAACGGCTCACGAAACACCACCCCGGGTGCACCTGGACAAACTGAAGACAAAAAGCAGGACTTAGACCCAAAGAAGAACCATATAGACGCACGGCGTATGCATAGGCACGTAAGAGATTCAACTACCTAAACAAAATTCATATTCAGACTTATTTCATACAAGGGAATGTATTTCATAGCTTATCATATGCTTAAAACACATTAAAGCATGCTCAAGTGAACTATCAATGCATACAAAGGTAAACGAAAGGCAAATGGTGGCACTTATTCATGTATGATCACAAAGCACATTACTAAAGCGATATAAAATGCATATAAGAACAAATACATACACATAACATAATATAAAACAAGTTAGGAATGGGTTCGGAGGTCAAAAGGTGCAAGAAAAGCGGAAGGAAAACATAAGAAACGGTTCCGAGCAAAACGGGCAAAAGTTGGAAATTTTCCGAATGGATAAGCTGTAGGAAAACGATCATAACTTGAGTTTGAGAAATGAGAATTAAGTTTTGTTTATTGGGAATGAAACTAGACACATAGATGTTTCAAATGGTAGGTGGCTCGAATTGTGGTTCAAAGCGAGGCGAAAATAGTGTAGGTTCGAAGTTGGGCGAATGCAGAATTTCGGCGAAGTGGCGACACAAATTTCAAACAATTATATCTCACAAATGACAAAATATAATGAGGTGATTCCAATTGGAGGATGTTCTACACTTCAAAAGGTTTCCGTGTGTTCAAAAATCAGGCCAATCGGAGTTCAAACGAGGTCAGCACGGCCGTGTCAAAATTGGCCTGGAAGCTGACACGGCCGTGTCGGAATAAAAAAAATTCCAACTCGAGAGCTTGACACGGCCGTGTCGGAAATGAACTAGGGGATGACACGGCCTTGTTGGGTCATCTTCTCCGAAAAAAAAGAGCAGGAAAGCAAGGGGTCGACGGGGGTGGTTCCCAAACCACCCCAAATCACATACCAATCATACAATAGACCAAAAACATTCAAAATCAAGGTATATCACATATATATATCACATTAGAGCATAAATCGGACTATGAAAAGAACCCAAACACCCAAAACACGAACCTATACTATTCATCATCACTCCCAAATAGCCACTTAGACACAGAATCACACCACGAAATGCACGTAGAATTGAAGCACGTAACGAGAGGAATACAATTGTTACCTTTGTTCTTCGGTTGGAAGGTCGGATGAGGTGAGCTCGACCCAAAGCTTGGAATGGCCAAAGGGGTTTCCTTCTCTTTTCTTCTCCCTTGTTTTGATCGATCAAATGGAGAGAGAGGATAATATCAGCCTTTAAGGGCTGATACCGTTCGGGTAAACGGGTAGGGTCAAACGGTATCCGGTCCACTCGGATCGGATTTTAAAACGGTTGGGCTATCAAATGGCTTAGGAAATAAAAGGTTAATTCATTGAATCCGAATCATCGAAACGAACTCAATGATAGGGTTAGAATTCGAATTCGAATCCCGAGCTCAAGGTAGCCACGAAGGCTAAAACACCCTAAATATAATTAGGTCCCTAATTTGAAATTATTGGACGATTGAGTCCAAGAACATTTAGCGAATTCTAATGCCCATATAAGTAAAATAAAACACAAAGTGCCACATAAGATATACAAATCACACAAAAATTACGAAAATACAAAATTAAACTCTCCCGTGACGTCGTACCTGAATTGCCTAGAAGACGGGGTGTCACACTTCTTATCCAATATCTTAACCGGTTTCTGAACAAAGGTTAGATTCGGTTCCAATTCCACTTCTTCAACGGGAATGATCTCGGTTTCATCGGGGCAGTATTTCCTAAGCTGAGAGACGTGAAATACATTATGAATCCCCGTGAGGCTCAGTGGTAGGTCCAATCTGTAAGCAACGTCTCCAATTCTTTCCAAAATCTCATAAGGACCTAAGTAACGAGGCTTAAGCTTACCTCCTTTCCCAATCCGAGCGAATCCTGTACATGGGGACGCCTTTAAGAATACCCGGTCTCCAACCTCAAACTCGAGATCCCTTCTACGACGATCGGCGTAGCTCTTCTGTCTATCCTGAGCTGATTTCATCCATTGTTGTATTAATTGGACTTTCTCAATCATAGCTTGAACGACCTTAGAAGGTTTTTCCAATTTCTCACCCTTCTTAACACCTTCCTGTTTAGTCCATTTCCACTCTTCCAAGTCAAAGAACAATGGAGAACGGCACTTCCGACAATAAAGTAGCTCATATGGTGTCATTCCAATTGAAGCCTGAAAACTGTTGTTGTACGCGAACCCAATCAAAGGTAGCTGATCATGCCAAGAGGACTGAAAATCCAAAGAACAAGCTCGAAGCAAATCCTCGAGATATCTTATTAATCTCTCGGACTGACCATCCGTCTGAGGATGAAATGCTGTACTAAACTGGAGCTTGGTACCCAAAACCTCTTGCAATTCACGCCACAACATAGAAGTAAACCGTGGATCTCTGTCTGTAACTATACTAACCGGAATCCCATGAAGTCTAACAATCTCCCGGTTATAAAACTCGACTAGCTTACGAATCTTATACGACATCCGAACCGGCAGAAAATGTGCAGATTTCGTCAAACGGTCCACAATCACCCAAATTCCATCGAATCCACCTTTCACTTTAGGTAATCCGGACATGAAATCCATCGTCACCTGCTCCCACTTCCACTCGGGAATAGGTAACGGCTGAAGAAGACCTCCCGGTTTCTGATGCTCGGCTTTCACTTTCTGACAAGTGAGACATTGCTTCACACACTCGGCCACATCTTTCTTCAATCCACGCCACCAATAATATTGCCTTAAGTCCTTATACATCTTGTTTCCTCCGGGATGGATTGAATAAGCCGACCTGTGAGCTTCCTCGAGCAATACCCGTTTCAACTCTTCGGGTACAACCACGCGGTTCTGGAAACGAAGAAGACCGGTTTCATCGAACCCGAATGGACACTCCGGATCAGCTCTTGCTTTAGCTATCAATTTCTGAACTTCCACATCCGTACTCTGAGCCTCAAACAACCTGTGCTTCAAATCCGACTGAACCGAAATATTAGAAACTCGAGCCCTTAAAACAATTAGCTCGATTCCACTACTTTCACCCACTTCCTAGCTCGACACACTAGCCTTCCTACTAAGTGCATCGGCGACCACGTTGGCTTTGCCGGGATGGTACTTAATCGTACAATCATAATCTTCCAACCTTTCCATCCAACGCCGTTGCCTCATATTCAAGTCCTTCTGAGTGAATAAATACTGGAGGCTTTTGTGGTCGGTGAAAATCTCGAAAGACACCGCGTACAAATAATGTCTCCACTTTCCAAGTGCAAAGACTATGGCGGCAAGCTCAAGATCATGTGTCAGATAATTCTTTTCATGCTCTTTCAACTTCCGGGATGCATAAGCAATTACCTTACCCTTCTTAGTCAACACACATCCCAAGCATTCCTTAGAAGCACCCGTATAAACAGCATATCCTTCTGAACCTTCCGGAAGGGCTAACACTGGAGCAGACACTAACTTTTCTCTCAAGAAAGTGAAGCTCTTCTCACAATCTTCATCCCAAACAAATTTCACATTCTTCTTCGTCAACCGGGTTAAAGGAGATGCTAACTTGGAGAAATCCTTAACAAACCTCCGGTAATAACCTGCCAATCCCAAGAAACTCTTGATCTCAGAGGCATTCCTAGGTTTCTCCCACTTCAAAACCGACTCAATCTTAGAAGGGTCAACTTCCAAACCATTACCTGAAATCACGTGACCCAAGAAAGACACCCTGTCAATCCAAAACTCACACTTACTGAATTTTGCAAATAACTGATGCTCCTTCAAAGTCCTCAATACCAACTGAAGATGCCTCGCATGCTCCTCGGCAAACTTAGAGAAAACAAGAATATCATCAATGAAAATGACCACGAACTTATCCAGAAAAGGCCTGAAGATCCTGTGCATCATATCCATAAAAGTTGCTGGGGCATTAGTTAGACCAAACGACATCACTACGAACTCATAATGCCCGTACCGAGTATTGAATCCTATCTCAGAGATATCTTCTGCTCGGATTCGCAGCTGGTAGTATCCTTGTCTCAAATCCAATTTCTAGTAGACTTTAGATCCCTGAAGTATATCAAACAACTCCTCGATGTGTGGAAGAGGATACTTATTCTTGATCGTCATCCGGTTCAACTCCCTATAGTCTATACACATTCTCAAGGTTCCGTCCTTCTTCTTTACAAACAAAACCGGTGCACCCCAGGGAGAAGAACTCGGTCTAATGTACCCAATCTCCAACAACGCATCAAGTTGAGTCTTCAACTCTTTCAACTCGGCCGGAGCCATACGATACGGAGTCTTGGAGTACGGCTCTGCATTAGGGTACAAATCGATCACAAACTCAATTTCCCATTCTGGAGGTAACGAATCCAATTCCTCAGGAAAGACCTCGGGAAACTCCTTCACTACTTCCGTTTCTTCCAGCTTACTTTGATCCTTGGGTTTGTTGAGAATATAAGCAATGAAACCCGTGGCTCCCTCTCGAACCAACCTATGAGCTTTCGAGAAAGAAAGTAGAGGTACAGTCTTGGAACTCTAACCTACTACCAAATCTGATCCCAACTGAACCCTCTTCGCCCTGAAATCAACAGTGGCAGAATGTCTGTACAACCAATCCATGCCCAAAATGGATCCATAGCAAGTCATCGGCAGCTCAATGAAGTTTGACAAGAAAACTCGGCCCTCAATACTCACCGGAACCTCTCTAAACACCCGATCAGACTCTAAACTACCACCAAACGGAGTACTAACCACATAACACGCAAAAGAGCGAGTAACAGGCAAAGGCAAAGAAAAAGATATAGCACTCGAAAGAAAGGAGTGAGTAGCTCCCGGATCAAACAACGTATGAATGTTCGTACCATGTATGCAAATGGTACCTTCAACTACCCCGACTAGATCAATATCAACATCCTGCTGCTCACCCTCGAAAGCATAAGCACGAGCCCTGATCAGTGGTCTCGGTGCTCCCGGTGGTGGCATCCTGCGATCCGGACATCCGTCTACCATATGCTCGTCGCTCCCACAAAGTAGGCATAAACCCAGACGCCTCCTGCAGTTATCATAGATGTGCGTCCTCTGACCACAGAAAGTACAAGCAGGCCTCTCGGGTGGTGGTGGCAAAGCTGGAGCAACTGGAGCTCTAATCACTGGTCCTGCTGGTCGGGGCTTCTTCCCTGGGCCCTGCGGAGCTGGTGGTGGAGAAGAATAAACCATCGGCCTCTTGCCTGGAGCAGAACCCGAACCTGAACCCTTATACCCCGATCCGGAACCTCTGAAACCATATCCAGACCCTCTGAAACCAGATCCGGACCGTGAGCCCGATCCTGAACCTGAACGATAAGAAGACCGTCTCGCATTCACTGAATCCTCAACCAATAGTGCCTTCTTGGTAGCCTTCGCCCACGTGCTCGTGTTGACCGCCCCAATTGCCGCCTGAATATCCGGTCTAAGGCCCTGAACAAACGGCATCGCCTTATGGAAATCGTCACTCGCTACATTAGGAGCATAGCGGGACAATCTCTCAAACTCGGCGATATACTCTGAAACTGACCTGCTTCCTTGCTTAAGTTCTGTAAGTTCCTTCAATCTTCGAGTACGAGAAGATGGAGGAATAAACTTATTTCTGAACTCTCTGACAGACTTCCCAGTTCACTTCCTCGCCTGCAGCCTCTAACACAATCCGGGCACTCTCCCACCAAGAATATGCCTCGCCCTGAATCAAAGAAATAGTACAACGGGCCTTCTCCTGGGACTCACAAGGAATGAGCTCCCATATCCTCTCAATCTCCCTTAGCCACTGCTCAGCCTGAATATCATTTCCTTTATAGAACTTGGGAGGATGCTGGTTCTGAAACTCCCTAAAAACCGCTGAGATCTGAGCTCCTGGCTGTAGTGGTGGAACTGGTGGTGGTGGAGGAACATAATCCCGGACTCTCTGATCAATAAGACCCACCACTGCGTTCATAAAGTCCTGTGGCTGAGCCTGAGGAGGTGGAGGAGGAGGTGGTGATCTCTCCCGGCGATGATGACGACGATGTCGATGTCTAGGAGAACGATCACGGTGATGTCTATCGCGAGCCATCCTGAAATCAAGTCACTATTATGCATGTTCAATTAGTAGGTGCAAATGTGTGCAAATAATTCACAAATTGCACATAAGTTATAAAATTCAAACAATTTACCAAATTTAAATAAGTTCAAATAACTCAAGTAGGTTCAAATATGTCAAATAACAATGCAAGACTCTCAAGTTGACAATTAGTTCCTATGCCGTGCGACCTAGACTCACAAGACACGACACTAGAGACCCGGTTTTGCAACCGGGCTCTGATACCACCGTAGGATGTAGCACCCGGAACGCTAGGCACCACATCCCCTGCACTATAACCCCAATCCACATATGAAATGGACAATCCATACATGAATCAAAGCTATAGCGAACGGGAGGCAATAAAAAACGACACAAGGCTGGGCGGGTACCCTCAATTAAAACCAAACCAACCATTCAGAGTAGATGAAAGCGGAAGCAATATTTCATTCAATACTTATAGGTACCATATTCATTTATTTACTAATAGGTACCAACATTTACACTATCAATAGAATATCATCTCCAAAATAAGCCGCAAGGCATGCTACAACACAATAAGTATCAATACATGAACAAAATGTGAAATGAAGTGTGGTAGACCCGAATTTAAAGACAACTAGACTCTAAATTCCCGCCTAGCACGCCCTGCAAAACAACTGGAAAGTTGAGGTGTCAGTCCAACACGAACTGAGCGAGGGGTATAAATAAATATAAGCACACATACATGCAAGTTATAATCTCGGGTAATAACTTTGGGAAATAACAATACAATTTAGTAAAATAAGAGATACTATCGCCCGAGGTTACAACTAATTCAATTTCAATTTAACCAATTCAATACAATCAATTTGTGGCCCGGCGAGTGGGGCAATTCTCCAACCTTACTCCGACTGTATACAATCAATCAATCAATAAATCAATTATTAGGTGATTAGGTGATCAAACAATTTATTACTGTGCACAATTAGCAAGTTCAATAACGCCTTCTTCCTCCGGGTGATGGTGGGATTGCAAGGCCCCACCATCCAATCAATCTAGGCAGAGGGTACACGAATCCCTAAGCCCGGAACTCCTTCCTCCCCAAATCTCCTAGGGGGTTCAGGGGTCATCCCAATTTGGTGAGAGTAGTTCTCGAGTTACCCGTCAGCCCATGCTTTCCCGGTTGGCTCGAGCTACTACCCTCGGGCCCACAGTGCAATACAATACTCGCCAAAACAATCAATCAATCAATCAATCCCTTCAATAGTTCGGTAAATCATTTGAAGACCAATGTCCTTTGAAAACTATAGATATATAGATAGGTTTTGGCTTAAAAGTTCACATAGGGTTATACGGGTCCTATGTATCTAAAATTAAACCGCACCTGAACGACCCAAAAACAACCAAGGAAACAGCTCACGGGGCCTGCTCCTCGTCACCAGGAAGCTGGTCTGTGCAAGAAAGACAAATGTCCGTGAGACACGGCTCAAAATGTACCAGATAGGACGAACGGAGAAATGCAACGAGATGACGAATATGATGCAATGTACCATGAAAATATCACGTTTCGACATGTATTCAATCATATAATAGCAATTAGGGGACGAAGAAGTGATTAGATGATGATGGTGAAAATCAATTTTTATGCAGTAGCTTTTTGCTCTGCAGACTCTATGGGTACGGCCGTTCCGACCTCCCTTTGAAAATGGGAAGGGCCGTTCCCATGGCCCTTCAGAAACGCACCAGTGTTTTCAAAAAGGGAAAAACGTTTTAGCTGGGAACGGCCCTTCCGGCATAAAGGCCAAAGTGCGAACGGCCGTTCCCAGTCTCGCTGGCCTTGCTGACTCAGAATCATGGGAACGGCCGTTCCAGTTTTAAACTGGGGCTGGGAAGGGTCGTTCCCAAAATACGAGAGCAGCAGAAAACAGAGCAGTAGCAGCAGCAACAACGATCCAATAAAACCAACCAACAAACAGAATCAAAATCAAGTTGAAATGCTTAAATATCATGCAATATATATACTAACATACTTAGGGATCAATAACAATTCATTTAAACACTCATTTCCATGTTAGATCATCAAGAAATCATCGATCCAAACCCATATACTCACTCATGCTCCAAGTCCAAAATTTACAAGATATATGCACTAATCTTGAGCTTAAAGTTCACAAATAAATTCCCAACAACAAATACACAATTTAACCAAACCATATCAAAGCCCTATCTATGCCAAATATTCAAGAAAATCACCAAAGTGCCAAAAATACCTCAAATGCAAGAAATGAGAGACAAGTTGAAGATATGATGTTGATGATGCTTCAATGATCACAAATCCCACAAATATGAAGCTTGAATGATGAAATCTCCTTCCACCTTGGCAAGGGTTTTGTCCCCGTTGAAAAGGAAGCAAGAGCAATATGTATGAAATGTTTGTATGAGAATGGGAAGCAAAGATACGTGATATGCTGCTATGAAGGAGAATGAAATGGCCAATTTGCTATTAAGTCCTTCCTTTATTAAAGTCATGCAATTAAGTTCACTTCCATAAAAATTGATCAATTAGATCCAATCCAATTAAGTCCCAAATTCATGAAAATGAGAAAATAAGGACATAGAAGAAATTAACTCATGTTTGGGAAAATAATTCACGTTGCAATCACATCCAATATATGCGATAAATATGATATGATATGAATTTTCAATAAAATACCAAGAATATAATTTTATAAAAATTATGTCATGACAAGGAAAATGAATTAAATGATCAATTGATAATTAAATTACAACTCTCAAACCCACAGGTGTCGTTCATACCTGAAATGCCGAAAGCTGGGGCGTTACATCCAAAGTACCCCGACTAAAGGAATCTGCCGGTTTCTCAATTCTTGCATTTTTCGCTCCTGAATTGCCACTGGATGTTTCTCAATCGTCAAATCCGGCTCTAACTGAACCTCTTCACCTGGGAGAATTGTTGCCTCATCGGGATAATACTGACGGAGCTGAGAAACTTGAAACACGTTGTGTATCCCGATCAAATTTGGCGGTAAATTCAATCTGTACGCCGCTTCTCCAATTCTTTCTAAAATCTCAAACGGTCCAAGGTAACGGGGACTGAGTTTCCAACCTTTACCTAATCGAGTGAAACCCTTTCTCGGAGATGCTTTTAAAAAGACTCTATCTCCCACCTCGAACTGTAAAGGCCTTCTTCTTCTGTCAGCGTAACTTTTCTGACGAGACTGAGTCGCTTTCATTCTTTGCCTAATCTTATGAACCTTCTCAATAGTAGCAGTAATATTTTCCTTAGGTTCGGCTCGCTCGGGTTTATGCTCTTCAGTCCATCTCCAATCCTCAATATCCCAAAATAGAGGAGATCTATATTTCCTCCCATATAAAGCCTCGTAAGGAGCCATTCCAATTGAACCCTGATAGCTGTTATTATAAGCAAACTCAACCAAAGCCAGATGCTCGTCCCACTTATCTTGAAAATCCAAAGCACACGCTCTAAGCATATCCTCCAAATACTGAATTAACCTCTCCGACTGACCGTCTGTCTGATGATGCGAAGCAGTACTAAACTTGAGCCTAGTGCCCAAACATCTCTGAAGATTCTGCCAAAAGATCGAAGTGAACCTCGGATCCCGATCCGAAACTATGCTGACTGGAATTCCGTGTAATCTTATAATTTCCCGTACATACAACTCTGCTAGTTTCGGTACCTTATCCGACATCCGAACTTTAAGAAAATGGGCAGACTTAGTCAATCTGTCGATAATCACCCAAATTCCATCGAACCCTCCTTTAGCTCTAGGCAAGCCGGACACGAACTCCATGGTCACTTGCTCCCACTTCCACTCGGGAATAGGAAGTGGTTGGAGAGTTCCTCCTGTTTTTTGATGTTTTGCCTTCAGCTTTTGACACGTTAAACATCGCTTCATGAAGTTCGCGACGTCCCTTTTCATGCCATTCCACCATACTTTTCTTTCAGGTCTCGATACATCTTAGTACCTCCCGGATGAATCGAGTACCCCGAGCGATGTGCTTCTTCCAAAATCAACCTCTTAAGCTCGGTTGGAACACAAACTCTTGATTCGAACCTTAACAAACCTGAATCATCCAATCCAAACTTAGAATCCTGATTCTCTAGCGAACAAGATAACAATCTCTGAATCTCAACATCTGAGGCCTGAGCTTCTAGTAACTGCTGTTTCAAATCCGGTATAATTGTGAGATTAGCCAAGCAAGTCCCTGAAACCAGGATCTCTGAACCCGAATTTGAAGAACTTGTCCCCAAACTGGTCAACCCCGCCTTTCCACTCAAGGCATCAGCTACCACGTTTGCTTTTCCCGGATGATATTGGATCTTACAGTCATAATCCTCAAGTAATTCCATCCAACGTCTCTGTCTGACATTTAAATCCTTCTGAGAAAAGAGATATTTGAGACTCTGATGATCCGTAAACACCTTGAACATAGTACCGTAAAGATAGTGTCGCCACTTCATCAAAGCGAACACAACCGCAGCTAATTCCAAGTCATGGGTAGGGTAATTTTCTCGAAGCATAAGCTACCACTCTACCATGCTGGATTAGAACACAACCTAGACCTTCCTTAGATGCATCCGTGTAAACTGCATAAACTTCGGTGCCCTCGGGTAGGGTGAGAACTGGTGCTGAAGTCAATTTCACCTTCAGAGTCTGAAAACTTGCTTCACACTTATCATTCCACCCGAACTTCACTTCTTTCTTAGTCTGATGAGTCAACGGAGCAGCAATCTTAGAAAAATCTTTAACAAATCTTCTGTAGTAACCGGCCAACCCGAGAAAACTTCGAATTTTAGATGCATTCTTCGATCTTTCCCAACGAAGCACGGATTCAATCTTAGACGGATCCACTTCAATTCCATTACCCGAAATAATATAACCCGGTCGATCCAAAACTCGCATTTGCTAAACTTGGCATATAACTTATGTTCCCTTAAGGTTTCTAAAACAATCCGAAGATGCTGAGCATGCTCTTCAGCCGACTTAGAATACACCAGAATGTCGTCTATAAAAATTACCACAAACTTGTCAAGATATTGCCTAAACACTCTGTGCATCATATCCATAAATACAGTTGGAGCGTTCGTTAACCCAAAAGGCATTATAATGAACTCAAAAGGACCATAACGAGTGTTGAATCCAGTCTTAGGAATATCCTCCTCCCTAATCCGTAGTTGGTAGTATCCTTGCCTCAAATCTAACTTGGAATATACCTTAGAGCCTTGTAAGATATCAAACAACTCCTCGATGTGAGGCAACGGATACTTATTCTTCACCGTCATCCGATTTAGCTCGCGATAATCTATACACATCCGTAACGTTCCATCTTTCTTCTTTACAAATAGAACGGGAGCACCCCACGGAGAAATGCTCGGACGAATGTACCCACAAGCTAGAAGTTCATCAAGTTGCGACTTTAACTCCTTTAACTCTGCAGGAGCCATCCTGTAGGGAGTCTTCGAAAAAGGCTCTGCTCCGGGATAGAGGTCAATTACAAATTCAATGTCCCTGTCAGGTGGTAGAGAACCCAAAGTCTCAGGGAAAACATCGATATACTCTCGTACGACCTCCGTCTCTTCAAGTTTGGCCTGATCCTTCGGTCTATTCAAAAGATAGGCCACAAAACCTATTGGACCGTCCCGGACCAGTCTACTAGCCTCGACAAAAGAAATAAACGGGCTTAACTTAACCTTCTCACCCTTAAACACCACTGAACCGAAGGAAACATTCTTCTCCCGAAAATCCATCTGAGCCCCATACTCATACAACCAATCCATCCCCAAAATAACATCATACCTCTGCATAGGCATCTCAATCAATTCGGCAAGAAAGACTCGGCCTTCAAAGCAAATTGGACAACCCCGAAAAACCCTGCAAGATACCAAGCTACCACCAAGAGGGGAACTAACCACGTAATTATGCACACATAAAGAAACAGGCAAGCATATTGTAGCAGCAATGTCCCGAGAAATAAATGAATGAGTAGCCCCTGGATCGAATTGTAACGCCCGAGCTCGAGACGTCACATCCCTCGCACCATGACCTGACCCGTATATGAAATGGATTTCCATAAACGTGCCAAATCAAGCGAACGGAGACATACACACTCGCTAAGCCAGGCGGGACTAACCTATAACTTAAACCCCAACAATAGCAATAATCAGAGCAACAGAAAAGCGGAAGCAATAATTCATATACTATATACTGAGCTAGATGCTCTAGGTACCAACATGTATTCCATATATTGAGCTATATGCTCTAGGTACCAACATTTAAGTCTGAATAAGATACATATAGGTACCATAGACATGTACACTCGCAATCAGATACAAAATCCAAAAGTATCATAAAGTATAAACACATGCGTGTAAAGAAAAGAAAGGCTGGACACGATGCAAGACTCTCCCTGACTGGTATCCCGCCTAGCATTCCTTCCTGCAAAAAGAACTGAAACAACTCCGGGTTCAGTCTTAGACAGACTGGTGGGTATAAAAAGATAGGCATAATATCATAATATGACTGAATTTAAACACATACATGCAAGTTATAATCCTTATTCGAGGTTTAAAAACATTTTTCCCCAAGTGGGAAATCAAATACAACGAATAGGACTATAACAATTCCTTTCATTCGTTAGGTCATTTGTGGGCCGAAGAGAGGGCGTGCATTGTCTCCAACCAACACCTCGTGTAATCCATTAGTTATTCATTCATTCATACATTTCATTCTTTCGTGCACATACATTTGATCATTCATTCGATCGTTCATATACCACCTTCTTCCTCCGGGTAGGGAACGGGTTTGCAAGGCCCGAACCCTCATTCATTAATGCTAGAGGGGTACATGAATCCCCAAAAGCGCGGGTCCCCTTTCATTCACTAATCTCCTAGTGAAATCTAGGTTACCGAAATTGTTGGAACTAGTATATGTGGATTCCCGTCAGCCCATGCTTCCCCGGTTCACCAATACACTAAGTCCCGGCCCCCCATTCATTGTGAACATTCATTACTCGCCAAAACTTTTGGTAGGATAATCATAACAAAGGCTTCCATTTAAAACATTGATTCTTTGAAAACTCACTTTAAATACATATATAGAGTTTTGGTCAAAATCTTGCACATTAGGTGTTCGGGGTCATATTGTTAACTAATAGAAGAAAAACCCACATGGTAGACAAAAGAACCCGACCAAGACCTCACTGCTCGACCTCGTCCCCCACTGGATCAAGATATGTGTGACAAAGGTAGTGTGAGACTCAATTATGACCACCTTAGACGCTCGGCTATGAAATGACATGCTATGGAATGCTTGAAACAATAAAACATGTCCAAATATGCTCATGGATGCCATAGAATTCAATCAAACACATAATTCACCAAGTTTCGTTCAATATGCGATAAAAATCGTATTCATTCCCGTTCATATCGTTCATACTTTCATACTTGCATTCATATGGTTAGCAATATCATATATCAATCATAAATCACAGCTTCAATAGATCCACGTTGCATACAATTTACAAATACGAGCAATAAACGCAAAACAAGCAATAAAAGAGTTCCCCCAAAGCTGCCATTTCAAATGACACGGCCGTGTTGAGTTTTCAAAGGAAACGGACACGGCCGTGTCCGAGGTTTAAAAATAAAAAAATTCAAAGTCGAGGGCTTGACACGGCCATCTTGAGTTTTCAAAGCATTTGGACACGACCGTGTCCGAGGTTAAAATCAGAAAAATTCAAAGTCGAGAGCCCAACACGGCCGTGTCCGTTTTTAGTTCAAAGCTGACACGGCCGTGTCAGCTCATCGTTTTGCCAAGAAAAACAGAGCAGAAACTCTGTTTCACGAGGGAAAAGCTTTGGAAAGCAGGGGCAGCAATAAGGAAGCTCTTAGATACACTTAGACATAGTTTCAAGCTATATAATTCATACAAATCATGCTATTCATTCATATATACAAGAATTCATGCATAAGGTTGGCAAAAGATCATCCAAAATCAAGCTTTCATCCATGGAAGCTTCAAGCTTCAAGCTTCAACAATGGCAAGTCATGCTACACTCATCCAACATGGAATACAAGCATATAAAAGTGATAGAGAAGCTTCAAGCAACAACTTCCATGCATCAATTCTCATATCAAACCATAGAAATCCATTCAACCAAAAATTCATACCATTTGATTCATTTTCAAGCTTTTCTCATATCACATGATTCCCCAACTCATACGAAGATATAATCGGAAGAAAATGGAGAGGAGAATAACGGAAAAAGAATCCATATCTTACCTTGGAAGAAGATGGAACAAGAATTGATCTTGAGCTTTAAGTTAGTTTGATCAAACAAGGGTTTCTTGGAGCTTCCCCTTGGCCTCTTGAGATGATGATGATCGATGAATGTAGTGGAAGCAAGGAGATAGCAATGCTGATATTTAGGGCTAAAATGGGTAGAATACGGGTCGATCCAAGTCCAGTTCGTTTAAGAAAAGGGTGGTTTCAAACAAGTTATAAGGTCGAGGTTGTGGAAAAGTTCATTGTCGAAAGTTCAAATGATATCAAAAAGATAAAGGGTCAAGTTTAATGGATAGGTAACGTCGAAACAAGTTCAACGCCGGTTACGGATCTCGATTTCAAGGTCCGGAGCTCAAGATATCGCAAAAACCGTTCAGGGTTGCCTAATATTCAATTAGGTCCCTAAACTTTCAAAAAGTGGCAATTAAGCCCAAACTCAATTTCCAATTGAGTCCAAAACATTCAAACAAGTTGCAATTAAACCCTCGGTCACACGAAACATATAATTCCATTCAATTAACACCAAATTCACCAAATTCACATTCTCACAATTTCATTCATATATTCATAGCACACATTGGAAATTCATATAAAATGTAAACAATTAAATCAAATTAGACACGAATTCAATTAGCAAATCAAATTATAAAATCACACAATTAAATAAAAATGTGCACGTAACACTTACCTACACGTGTGAAAACGCGGGGCGTTACAACCTCTCCCCCTTAGAGAGAATCCGTCCTCGGATTCATTGTTCGCTCGGAAACAATTCGGGGTAGAACTTCTTCATTTTCTCTTCCGTTTCCCAGGTAGCTTCTTCCGTCTTATCACTTCACCATAATACTTTCACCAAGGGAAAACGTCTATTTCGAAGTTCTTGAAATTTCTAATCCAGAATCTTAACTGGTTTCTGAATAAAAGTGAGATTCGGTTCAAGTTCAATCTCTTCAATCGGTAGTACCACTTATTCATCGGGATAGTACTTCTGAAGTTGTGATACATGGAAGACATTGTGAATACCCGTTAAACTTGGAGGTAAATCCAATCTGTAGGCTGTATCTCCGATTCTCTCCAAAATCTCATAAGGTCCCAAATATCGGGGATTCAACTTTCCTCCTTTTCCAATTCGGGTAAATCCTTTCCGAGGTGAAGCTTTCAGGAATACCCTATCCCCAACCTCAAATTCAAGATCTTTCCTTCGCTTATCTGCATAACTTTTCTGTCGATCTTGGGCTACTTTCATCCGTTGTCGAATAATCTGAACTTTTTCAATGGCATCCTGAATAGCTTTGGAAGGTTTATCTTTCTTTTCAACTCTTTGTACCCCTTCTTGCTTACTCCACTTCCATTCCTCCAAATCGAAAAACAACGGGGATCGGCACTTCCTTCCATAAAGAAACTCATACGGTGCCATTTCTATAGAAGCTTGATAACTGTTATTGTAGGCAAACTCAATCAAGGGCAATTGTTCGTTCCATGAATTCGAGAAATCCAACGCACACGCCCTTAACATATCCTCAAGATATCTGATTAACCTTTCAGATTGCCCGTCAGTCTGTGGATGAAAAGCTATACTGGATTGGAGCTTAGTCCCTAGACACTTCTGTAACTCTTGCCAGAACTTGGAAGTGAATCTTGGATCCCTGTCTGAAACAATGCTAGCTGGCACTCCATGTAACCGAACAATCTCATCACAATACCTCTTAGCCAACTTACCTATCTTATCTGACATCCGAACTGCAAGAAAATGCGTTGACTTGGTCAACCTGTCCACGATTACCCAAATTCCATCGAATCCACCCTTCACTCTAGGTAAACCCGATACAAAATCCATCGCTATCTGTTCCCATTTCCATTCGGGAATAGGTAGTGGCTGTAATAATCCTGACGCCTTCTGATGCTCAGCTTTCACTAACTGACAAGTCAGACAATGCTTCACATAATTCACTACGTCTCTTTTTAACCCGTTCCACCAATAGTACTGTTTTAAGTCCCGATACATCTTGTTTCCACCAGGATGTACCGAATACACAGTTTTATGAGCTTCATCCAAAACAGCTCTTCTCAACTCCATTGAACTACCACTCTGTTCTTAAATCGAAAGATTCCCGTGTCATCGAATCCAAATGGACACTCGGAGTCTGATCGAGCCTTTTCTATCAACTTCTGAATCTCAGCATCAGTTCGTTGTGCCTCAAATATTTGTTGCCTTAACTCTGGACGTACTGAGATCTTACCAATACGAGCCTTTATCTTAACCAACTCCATTGGTTGTCCCATAGTTACCTTCAAATTGGAAACACTAACCTTTCTGCTCAATGCATCCGCGACCACGTTAGCTTTACCCGGGTGATACTTAATCACACAATCATAATCCTCGAGAGTTTCCATCCATCGACGCTGTCTTCTATTCAAATCCTTTTGGGAAAACAAATACTTAAGGCTCTTATGATCGGTGAAAATCTCAAAAGAAGTCCCATACAAATAATGTCTCCACTTCCCTAAGGCAAAAATGACCGCTGCAAGTTCAAGGTCGTCAGTGGGATAATTCTTCTCATGCTCTTTCAATTTCCTAGAGGCATAAGCAACTACTCTGCTGTTCTGCATTAAAACACAACCTAAGCCTTTATGGGAAGCATCCGTATACACCACAAACCCTTCAATACCATCCGGAAGCGCAAGTATCGGTGCAGAAGTTAACTTATCCTTCAAGAGCTGAAAGCTAGCTTCACACTTTTTATCCAATTTAAAATGAACCTCTTTCTTGGTTAATCGGGTCAACGGAGCCGCAATCCTAGAGAAATCCTTAACAAGTCTTCGATAATAACAGGCTAAACCCAAGAAACTTTGGATCTCAGAAACATTCTTAGGACTCTGCCACTGTGAAACTGCCTTTATTTTCGAAGGATCCACTTCTAATCCTTTCCTCGAAATGATATGTCCCAAGAAGCTCACCCTGTCAATCCAAAACTCACATTTACTGAACTTGGCATAAAGCTGGTTATCTCTTAAAGTCTCCAATACCAATCTCAAATGCCGAGCATGATCCTCTTCTGACCTTGAATACACCAAAATATCATCGATGAAGATCACAACAAACTTATCCAAATACGGCCGGAAAATTCGATGCATCATGTCCATATCAGCTGCCAGCGCGTTAGTTAACCCAAAAGGCATCACCACGAATTCATAATGTCCATACCGGGTATTAAATCCTGTCTTAGGAATATCTTCCTCCTTAATCTTTAACTGATAATATCCCTACCTTAAATCGAGCTTGGAATACACTCTTGACCCTTGTAGCATATCAAACAAATCCTCTATATTAGGTAATGGATATTTATTCTTTACAGTCATCCGATTCAACTCCCGGTAGTCAATACACATCCTTAAAGTTCCATCTTTCTTCTTAACAAGGACGACTGGCGCGTCCCACGGTGATGAACTCGGTCGAATATAACCATTCTTAAGAAGTTCTTCCAGCTGAACTTTTAACTCTTGTAATTATGCCGGTGCCATTCGGTAAGGAGTCTTGGAATAAGGTTCAGATCCCTGATATAAGTCTATTACAAATTCGATCTCTCGATTCGGAGGCAAAGAACCTAAAACTTCGGGAAACACCTCAAGGTACTCCTTTACCACCTCGGTCTGTTCGAGTTTCGCCTGATCTTTTGGCTTATTCAAGATATAGGCAATATATCCCGTAGCTCCATTCCTTATCAACTTATGAGCTTCCGTGAACGACAAAAGAGGAGCAATCTTTGATTCTTTCCCCACTATCACTTCTTCTCCCAACTTAACTGTCTTGGTGAAACAATCAACCGTGGCGTGATACCGAAACAACCAATCCATTCCCAGAATAACCCCATATCTGTTCATCGGCATCACCACCAAATCTGCCTGATATTCTCTACCTGCAAACCCAAACACACAATCTCTAACCACCTGATCCGTCTCAAGACTTCCACCCAACGGCGAACTCACCACATAACAAGCATTCAAACACATAACAGGTAAACACAAAGTATCAATTAATTTGCAAGATATAAAAGAATGAGTAGCGCCAGGGTCAAATAATGCATGTATGTTCGTATTATGGATGCATATCATACCTTCCACCATAGCATTGGGATTGGCTTCCACATTTTGCTCTTCACCCGCAAGAGCATACGCATGAGTTGGTATCATGGGCCTCTGAGCTCCCGGTTGATAGCCTGGAGTCTTATCCGGACAAGTATTAGCCATATGCGTTGCCTTCCCACATATTAGACACTATCCCAATCTCCTTCTGCAAGTGTTGTAGGTGTGAGTAGGGCCTCCACAATATAAACATGGTGATCGGTCATGCCGAGGATCAGAAGTAGCTGGAGGTACTTATGGCTTCGGTGGTGCAGATTCTACAGCTCGAAACTTCTTGTTTTGCCCTTGAAACGGCTGTGAGGGAGCCACCATAGGTCTTTTCCCTTTTCGAAATCCGGATCCTTGTCCCATTTGCATTCGAGGAATAGGATCCTTTTTCTTGTATTCCTCTTCCAGCACCAACGCCCTTTGTACAGTGTCAGCGAAAGACTCAAAGTTATGGTGTAACGCCCCCACCCGTACCCGAACAAGAGGAGAGCGGCGTCTCAACGCCCGCACTAAAGCACCTCTCAAGTAATGGTGTGAGCCATCACTCAAGAAATACTCCATCGAATGGCTGTCTATCAGAACTATACATGTACAACGATGTGGCTATGCAGCCGAAAATCAGAGTATTTTAAAACTTTTCAAAACATGTGCGTGATGGCATGTAACAAGCAAGAACATATTGATCGTGTAAGAGAGACTCGGCTTATCAGAACATATAACATATTCACATATAAGTACCGATATAGCAGAGTTCAAAATATCGGTAACAGAGCAGCAGAAAGAGTATAACAAAGTTACTCAAGTATTCAGAAACATATACAGAAACATAAAGTGATGCAGCCATAAAACATATGCAGGACACAAAAGGAAGTAATACTAAGTCCTGACAGAAACAGAAATGACAATCTAGAGCTTCAGGATACCTCTAGACTGCGGCTGCAAGACCTGAAACCACGAGGCAAGAAAACGGGAGAGGTATTAGTCAAAAGGACTAAGTGAGGGAACACTTTAAAGAAAGTACTGAATAATAAAGAACTTGAAGTAAAGTTTAGAACTGTTAAGTGCAATGCTTTAAAGAAGAACTCGAAACAAGTTCGGTTGATAAAACTCTTTGAATGTGATACTGTAAAAGAATGCACGTTAAAAAAATTTTCATGAATGCTATCACACGCGCACACATATGCTGTTGATGGTTCATAATTCTTTCATAAAACGGGATAAGGGTAAAGTGAACTTTTCCAGATATGAACCATCCTTTATGAAACAGAATTTTGCCCGCAAGCTAGGCTCCTCCATCCTTACTCCAGAAAAACATGATTTGGTAGAGCATCAAACCAGGATCAACAATAATTCCATGTATAGTAGAGTATCGGACCAAGATCAACAATAACCCCACACAAAGTAGAGCATTGGACCGAGGTCAACAACAACTCCGCATATAGTAGACTATCGGACCAAGGTCAACAACAACTCTTACCAACGCATACAAACATGCACCATCCTCCACCGGTTGTCACTTCGGGTAGCTAGCCCTAGGCGACCTGTAAACATGTAATGGGAACAGATTTGCTGTCTGTTCCCAGACAGATTGTCTTGACTTAACAAACCTCCTGTTAAAAGTCGGTGTCAATTGTCTAAGTGTGGCGGCCGGTATTGGTGATGTCGTTGGCGCTCACCTCCCGAGCATCACCTCCACACATAACTGCTGGGCCCAAACTGTAAACTGTATGCTTGCATTTAAGATTTAGCAGTGACCAGAGTACCACTCCAGTATGCTAACAATAACATGTGAAACTGTAACTGTAACATATGATGCTGTCTGTAAAACATATGATTCTGTCTGAAAACATGTGAAACTGTCTGTAAAACATATGATTCTGTCAGTAAAACATGTGAAACTGTCTGTAAACTGTACTTTGAAAACATATGCAAAACATGTAACTGTACTTGAACAAGAATGCAGAACTTTGGAAAACATGTGCTGTTGATCAAGGTATACTATTAAAGTATGAATGATCCTTTCAAGAGAATGTCCCGATAAAAGGGATAGTTCAAAACGAGGTTTAGCTTAAAACATATGATACGACAATATAATCGTGGTTCCAGTTGGAAAACATTTAACTTCACCTCACCTAATAGTAACAAAAGGCTGGTAGACAGATTATGCGGTGCCCTGGGGATCCCAGTGCTCAACTTTAACTCCTGTAGGTGGTGTACTAGAGTGAGCTTAAGAACTAAGACCCACTACTAACCAAGATGCATATGAAATGCATGAAACAATGAACAAGGAACATGTAAAGAACATGTAACACAAGAGAGTAATACCATTTAAGGTATTCAAGCAAGGTAACACACAAAGGAATACGTTAAAGTGAGTTACTCTCAACGTTAGACTATGATCTTACTATATCCGAGTAAGCTTTAGTCAAGTTATGAATCCTATCGCAAACCTTAAGTTAAGAAACAAGTCCACGAAAGAAAACACATTTTGAAAACACATTTTCGACCCTGGATATGGAAACCCTAGGTGCAAATGTCTATTAAGAAAGCACAAGTTTTAATTCATTTTTACTATTCAAAAGCACTATTCAAAAGTACTATTCAAGATTACTATTCACGATTACTATTCACATGTCGGGTCAAAGGGTCGGGTCAAACCCTTACTATACACACACCCACACACACACGGTACACACACACACCATGCACGAACACACACACACACACGACATGCACACACACAAACACCCTAATTAAATTATGATCTTGATTATAACCTATAGTTTCAGGTTCATGTTAATATAATCAAGTGTGATCTAGGTTAAAGGTATAACCTATAGTTAAGAGATCCAATTAAGGCATAAGATCAAGTTATGAAACACTATTCTATCTTAGGTTATAACATGTGACACTATTAAAGTGTATAACATATGATCAAGGCACTAATCCATTAATCCATATCATCATAAGCTCAACTCATAATTCAAGAATCATATAACCATGTAACAACATGTCTCAACATATATCATATCATATCATATATCATGAACCTTTGGGCATGTAACATGTAACAATTTAATTCCAATATCAACATGTAACAAGTTGTGACATAATTAATTGTAAATCACTATTCCATTAGCTAGCATGCATGAACATAATTCAAATTCCATAATCATGCATCAATTCTCATAATATAACAATCATATCACATGATCATAGCATATACTAGAGCAATTGATAACATATTCAAGCATATACTAAACAATTAAAACAACTATCAAAACATATCATGAAAACTATATAATAAATGCATAAAATAAAATCCTATATGGCTTAGGGAAGACCCTAAGACCCAACCTAAACATAATATAAACATACCATAACATAAAAACATAAACTAAACTAAACATAACATAAACTAAAGCATAAAATAAAACAAACCTGGCTCTAGAGGGGGGGAGTGCCGACGGCAAGAGGGGGAAGAGAGGGAGAGAAAGGGTGTTGTTAACACAACTTTGAGCAAGGAATGAAATGCCATGAACCCTCTATTTATAGTTGAAGAGAAGCCCCTCACCTTGGAAATAAAATGTGGAGAAGGGTAGGAGAGCAAAAATTGGATAGATTCTCTTGGAAGTTTTAGGCATATGAAGCTAAAATGGGACTGCTGGGGGTATTTCTATAATTTTGTCCCCCAAGACTCGAGGATAAGTGGCTGGAAGTATAACCATTCCGACGGCAAGAAAATTAGCTTCGAAACGCATATTCATTCGTCGAAATCGGATTTACCGTTTGAAAGATACATTAGTTTTAGTGAATAAAAGTTTTGAGCTCGAAACTCGACATGAGTGAAAAACGACTTTCTAGAATGATTTTCAAGTCCGGATTGTTTCCAAAATTCAAGAAATAAATCGAGAAGCGTTTTGAGTCCAAAATCGACTATAAAACGTTTTACCGTTAAAAAGTTGAAAACGTAGAGTGAATAGTGAATCCTCACGTACGAACGTACGCTTCAAAATTTCAAGCTAGGGTTTGAATCAAGAGTTGTAAAACATCTCAAAAGTCTTGAAATAGCTCAAGTAGTGCAAATCCAGAGAGAAAACATTTTCTGAATGAAAACCGTTCGTAGAAGGAATAGTGAACTAGGGTTTTCGAAAACATTTTCAATAAAACAAAGTTCTGGAATAGATTTCCAAGCCACGAATGATTTCAAAAGACTCGTCTCGATTCAAGGATCGATTCGACTGTAACTTGAGTAGGAAAAGGTATCAGAATCAAAAGGTCATTTTCTGATGAATAGTAACTTTGCTCGGTAAGTTCCAAAAATACCCTTATGGTTCAAGAAAGACTCTCTGAGCTCGGGAAACAAGTTCAAACGATTGGGAAACATATGTGATGAACCTCTAGGGTTCGAGTAGCAATATGAACAAGGTAGGCTCGGGTTATGAATAGTAAACTGTATCAAAGGTCAACAATTCCCCCTTAAAACATGTCAGATCATATACGAGCACAAAGTTCATGTAAGAATGCAATGCATGAGGATTCAAAAAGTTGGATCACGGTCTATAAACGCTTTACCACTGCCTTAACTTACTGTTTTCATCCGGGCCCTGTTTTGGGCTGTTACAATCACCCCTCCTTAAAGAGAATCTGTCCTCAGATTCTTCCGCTGTAACTACAAACAACTCAGGGTGATGCTTCTGCATTTTCTCTTCTGTCTCCCAGGTTGCCTCTTCTGTCTCATGTCCCTTCCAAAGGACTTTAACTAAAGGAATTTTCCTATTCCTCAGCTCTTGAAACTTCCTGTCTAGAATCTTAGCGGGCTTCAAAACATAAGTCAGATCCGGTTCCAACGGTATCTCCTCTACCGGCACAACCTCTGTCTCATCCGAGAAACACTTGTGAAGCTGAGATACATGAAATACGTTGTGGATTCCTGTTAGACCTACAGGCAAATCCAATCTATAAGCAGTCGATCCGACTCTCTCTAGTATCTCATACGGTCCAACATATCTCGGGTTTAACTTTCCTCCTTTTCCAATTCGGGAAAACCCTTTCCTTGGCGATGCCTTCAGAAATACCTTTTCGCCCACTGCGAATTCCAAATCCCTTCTTCGTCGATCAGCATAACTCTTCTGCCTGTCCTGGGCAGCTTTCATTCTCTGGCGAATGATCTGAATCTTCTCCGTCGCTTCTCTTATCCATTTAGCTGAATTCACTCTGATTGGTCCTTCCTCAGTACATCTCGCTTCATCCAAATCCCAGTATAACGGGGATCTACATTTCCTTCCATACAGAGCTTCATATGGAGCAGCTTTAATAGAAGCTTGATAACTATTGTTGTATGCAAACTCCACAAGAGGTAAACACTCTTTCCAACTTTCCTGGAAGTCCAAAGCGCAAGCTCTTAGCATATCTTCCAAGTACTTAATCATCCTTTCTGATTGTCCATCCGTCTGAGGATGCGCTGCAGTACTGAAGTTCAACCTTGTTCCCATTAAAGTCTGAATCTCTTTCCATAATTGCGACGTGAATTTCGGATCTCTGTCCGATACTATGTTGTTTGTAACTCCATGTAGTCTAACAATCTCTTGTTGATACAGCTTTGCCAACGTGCTGACCTTATCCGTTGTCTTAACTGGCAAAAAGTGCACTGACTTTGTCAATCGATCAATGATCACCCAGATACTATCTTGTCCTCCTCTGACTTTGGGTAATCCAGTGACAAAATCCATCGTCATTTGCTCCCACTTCCAAGTCGGAATCGGTAATGGTTGTAACTTCCCACTCGGTTTCTGGTGCTCAGCTTTAACTTTCTGACAAGTTAAGCACTTCTTGACATAGTTGGCTATGTCTCTCTTCGTTCCATTCCACCAAAAATGCGTCTTAACATCTTGATACATCTTAGTGCCTCCGGGATGTATCGTGTACTTAGTCTTGTGCGCTTCGTCAAGAATCTCTTTCCTCACAACAGTTGGTACGCATACTCGACCTTTGTACCTCAATATTCCACGTTCATCAACCTTGAACTTAGTCTCATCATCTTTCTCCTTAGATTCGAGACATTTCTTAATCCACTCGTCGTTCTTCTGTGCTTCCAGCACTTGTTCTTTCAAAGGTGATATCATTACAACGTTCGCGATTCGAGCTTTAGTTATCACCTCTATTCTTTCTCTTTTATCAGTCTCGGGGTTGGCAGAAATCTGTGCCAAATGAACTTTCCTGCTTAGTGCATCGGCAACAACATTCGCCTTTCCTGGATGGTATTGAATAATGCAATCGTAGTCCTCCAGAAATTCCATCCATCTCCTCTGTCGCATATTCAACTCCTTCTTAGTGAATAGATATCACAGGCTCTTATGATCAGTAAAGATCTCAAACGTAACTCCATACAGGTAATGTCTCCACTTTCCAAGAGCAAAAATTATCGCGGCTAACTCCAAATCATGTGTCGGGTAGTTAACTTCATGCGTTTTGAGTTTCCTTGATGCATACGCAATCACCTTTCCATTCTGCATCAAAACTCCTCCTAATCCTTCTTTCGAAGCATCGGTGTAAACAGTATATCCTTCTCTTCCTTCTGGTAATGCTAACATGGGTGCAGTTGTTAGCATCTCCTTCAATCTTTGAAAACTTTGCTCACACTTCTCCGTCCATTCAAACTTCCCTTCTTTCTTTGTCAACTTTGTGAGAGGTGTAGCTATCTTCGAGAAATCTTGGACAAACCTCCGGTAGTAACTACCTAATCCCAGAAAACTCCTCACTTCTGAAGGATTCTTCGGTGACTTCCAATCCATGATCGTTTCGATCTTCGAGGGATCTACTTCGATTCCAGATCCTGATATGATGTGTCCGAGAAATGTAACTCTCTCAAGCCAGAACTCACATTTACTGAACTTTGCATATAGCTTGTGATCCAGCAAAGTGCGTAACACGATTCGAAGATGTTCAGCATGTTCCTCCAGTGTCTTTGAAAATACCAAGATATCGTCGCTGAAGATCACTACAAACTTGTCGAGAAACGGCTTGAATATACGGTGCATCATATCCATGAATGCAGCTGGTGCGTTTGTCAAACCAAACGGCATTACTACAAACTCATAATGTCCGTATCGGCTGTTTAAAGTAGTCTTCGGAATATCTGCTTCCCTTATCTTCAATTGATAATACCCTTGTCTAAGATCTAACTTGGAGTAGACCTTTGATCCTTGAAGTATATCGAACAGCTCTTCAATATGAGGGAGAGGATACTTATTCTTGATAGTCATCCTGTTCAGCTCCCGATAGTCAATGCATAAACGCAATGATCCATCCTTCTTCTTAACGAAAAGAACAGGTACTCCCCACGGCGATGTACTCGGTCTAACATATCCAGACTCAATCAGTTCATCCAATTGCTTTCTCAGTTCATCCAATTCAGCTGGTGCCATTCTGTAAGGTGTCATTGAGTACAGCTCAGCTCCTAATATCGTCTCGATCGTAAACTCCAACTCTCGGTTAGGAGGTAACGAATCCAAATGCTCAGGAAACACATCTAAGAACTCGTTCACCACTTCCACTTCTTCGATCTTAAGTTGATCTTTCGGTCTATTCAAAAGATAAGCCACAAATCCAATAGCTCCTTTCTGAATCAACTTCTTAGCTTCCATCGAAGAAATCACTGATAACTTCTCAACTTTCCCTTCTGATGTCCTACTTTCATCCTCTTCCAAGATGATCTCTTTCTTGTAACAATCCAACTTAGCTCGTGTAGCACCCTAACCCCCAGGGCACCACATCCCCTGCACTATAGCCTTGATCCACGTATGAAATGGAAAGTCCATACATAAACCAAAACTATAGCGAACGGGTGACAATAAAAAAATGACGAGCTAGGCGGGACACTCTCCCCAACAACACCAAAGCAAACATGATAATGAAAGCGGAAGCAATAAGATCATTCATACGTATAGGTACCATATTTATTGAATAGTTACTTATAGATACCAATTTATCTATCAATACATTATCATCTCTTGATAATACACATATTCAAGTGTCCAAAACGTGACAATAATTATCATAAAATGAAACTAGCATAAGACTATACAAAAGGGTATGAAACTAGACCCGAGGACATGCAAGACTCGAACAACTCCCGCCTAGCACGACCAGGCTCAAAAGGGTACCTGAAAAGTGAAGTATCAGTCTACCGAAGACTGAGTGAGGGGCAATAAATATATATAACACACATCACATGCAAGGTGTAGCCTCGGGTGAAGACTTTGGAAATGAAAGGAATATATAATTCAAGAAACTTGATCTTTGCCCGAGAATACAACCAATCACTTTAACATTTTAGCTTAACCATTTCATGAACATGTGACCCCGGCGAGCAGGGGCGATTATCCAACCTTTACACCAAACGTGACAATACGTGCTTGCTTTATCAATTCAATACATGATCACGCAATTCCATTTAGTGCTCACATAGATAATTTCATGCTTGAAATCATGCGATAACCCGAGGATAACCCGACATTACGGATTAATCCCCAGTCTCCTTCTTCCTCGGGGTGATAGCGAGTTTGCAAGGCTCGACTATCCACGACATGGTGTGTGTAGAGGACATGACCCTCTAGACACGGAACTCCTTCCACCACTAATCTCCTAGTGGCTTCGGGGCTGATCCCAACAATGTGAGGATAATTCAGGAGTTACCCGTCAGCCCTTGCTTTCCCGGTTGGCTCAAGAATTACCCTCGGGCTCACGTGCAATCATGTACTCGCCAAACATGCTTGAAATCATGACTTGCTTGCTTGAAATATTCATGGTTTTGAAATCATTTATAAGTATAGTATATTTTGGCCGAAATAGTACATAAGGGTGGTAGGGTTCTATATACATAACCTAAAACCTCACCTGCAAAATACAATAATGTGGTGTTCTAACGAGCTTGCTCCCCGTCCACGCCCTCGTGACCTGTGCAAACACGACGTATATTCGTGAGACATGACCTAAAATGAGCAAAATGCGACGAACGGCGGAAATGTATCGAGACGACCATGAAAATACAATGTGGCATGATAACATGTTGTTTCACTTCATATTAGTACATATTATAGCAATTCGGGGTCAAAGAAGTCGTTGGATCGAGGGGTCATTTTCGTAATTTTATGCAGTGAATTTTGTTCTGCAAGTCAGGTGGGAACGGCCGTTCTGGTCCCCTTTGCAAAATGGGAACGGTCGTTCCCATGAGTTCCCCAAAACGCGCCAACCATTTTAAAAATAAAAGCGCGCCTTTTAGCTGGGAACGGCCCTTCCGGCAGCAAGGCCAAAGTGGGAACGGCCATTCCCATGCTCGGCCGCCCAGTTCATTTGAAAAGGTGGGAACGCCCGTTCGCTCAATGTCTTGAGGCTGGGAACGGTCGTTCCCAGTTTTTGCAAATTTGAAGAACAGAGCAGAAACAGGGGAGGCTCTCGGCAAAGAATCAAGAAAGCCACAAAATTCCGTATTTGATCCCCAAATGCTATAATTTCTGGAAGGATGATGCATACACATTCAAGGAGTAATAATATCACACTTAACCACATAAACATGCTATATCACCAAGGTTTCCAAGATTTCAAGCTCATGCCCACCTTGATCATCCAAGCTCAAATTCTCAACAATACCATGAATAATTCATGCCATAATTCATGAAATGATCACATAATCATGCTTCTACTTCTAATTCATTCATTTAGCATATAATTTCCAAACCCTAACCACATCAAACACAATCAAGAATCATCACTTCCATGCAACCAACCTGTGAAAGCTAAGAAATGAAGAAGATGGATGAAGAGGATGATCAATTTGCCAAAACTTGGATGATTTATTGAAATCTTGATGATTGAAGGAAAATTTACTTCTTCCCTTTTTCTTCCTTGGAACCGAGAGAGAAAAGATGGAGATGTTGATGAATTGTAGATGAAAATGGTCATGGAATGTGCAAGAAGAGATGATACGTAATTCATCATCCTTGATTTTTGTGACTTATGCTAATTGCCATTTAATCCTTTGTTTTATGAAGTCATGCGATCAAGTATACAACAATTTAAAATATGCTCAATTAAGCCCTTGCAAAGTTATGCACTTAAGTCCCTAAAGTTTAAAGAACAATCAAGTAGGGACAATTTGGTAATTTGAATCACTCTCGGTAGTGATTCCATGCAATAAATATTTTTCCATGTCGTGAAATAATATTTTCAATGATATGAATTCATATAATTCACATAGACAATGTTTCGTGAAGTTTATAAAATTATGAGATGCCACGTAAGAATTTATTATGAGATTAAAGAAAGAAAATAAAACCTACGCTCAAACTCACACGTGGCGTGCTTACCTGTTCATCCGGAACCGGGGCGTTACAGCTCGGTACTTAGACAACCAATCCATACCAACTATAACATCGTATCTTGTTATCGGTAACTCAATAAGATCCGTCGGGTAACAACGGGTACCAATACATATAGGGCAGCGTTTATATACTTGATCCTTAACAAGACAAGTTCCCAAAGGAGAACTCACTTCAAATTTATATGGCAAGTACTCAAGCGGAAACTGTAAATGCGCACATAATTTAGAAGCAACAAATGAATGCGTAGCACCAGGGTCATACAAGACCTTAACTGGCGTTTTAAGAATGTGCACAATACCTTCCACCACAGACGAAGTATCAATGTCCTCCTTACCATCCAAAGCATAAGCTCTGCCTTTGACCACCGGTTTGTTCGTCGTACCCACCACTCCTTTTCCTTTATCCTGGACCCCAAATCTCCTGATCTTGTGCGGGCAACTATCCATCTGGTGCTCAGGGGAACCACACGCGAAACACTGTCCAGCTTTCTTGCAACAGTTCTCTTCAGTGTGTCCCGTTCGGCGACAATATCGGCAAACAATTTTCTCTGGACCTGGCTGAGGTGCTCTCTGCTGTTGTGGCACCCTCTGGTACTGCTGTGGTGCTTTCTGCTTCTGGGCTTGCTGTTTTGGTGGAGCGTTCTGCTGCTGACGCTGTGGTGTTACCATTGGCCTCTTTCCAGTTCCTTGGGGAAAAGATCCGGAAGGTCACTTATTACCTTGATAAGGCTTAGGGTTAGAAGGTCCCTGTCGTGCAGTAGTTATCTTGATCTCCTTGTGTGCAGCTTCAACCCTTAACGCTCTATCAACAGCCTGGTTGTAGGTCTCAATGTCCAAAGAAGCAAGTGCCAACCGAAGTTCGGGCTTCAGTCCATCAATAAAACTTTTTGTCTTGCGACGCTCATCAGTCAGAATATGAGGCGCATACTTGATCAGCCTCACAAACCTAGCCTCATACTCCATCACATTCATAGTTCCCTGAACCAGACTCATAAACTCAGCCTCTCGTGCATCACGAGTCACTTGAGGCGTATACTTCTGCTGAAACTCCCTGATAAACTCATCCCAACTTCCTTCAACGTTATTCTCGATCCACATGTGCTGAACGTGCTTCCACCAATTGTATGCAGCTCCTTCCATAAGAAAAGTAGCATATCGAACACGTTCACGATCCTCTGGGTAGATCTCCATAGCCTCGAAAATCTTCTCAAGACTAGTTGTAGCACCCCGCACGTGAGGCACCACATCCCCTGCACTAAGGCTCAACACGAGTAATGAAATAGTAAATCCGCACCCGTATCAAACCCTAGCGAACAGGAGACAAACATAAAAACCTTCCTAAGCTAGGCGGAACTAGACCCTGCAATGATAACCAAATCACAATATATAATGCATGGCAAAGCCCAAGTACAAACATCCAAACCATAAACGGAATTCGGGCTCTTCAGGACTCTTTTAAAACATAACAAAACCCAGTAAAAGCAATTCAATAACAATTACATAAATATCCAAGTCCAAGATACTACAGAATCGAATCAAACATAAATCCAATACATGAATGAGTGCAGAGACTCTCCTAACCTAACTTGACCAACTTAAAGACTCCAACACCTCCGCCTAGCCCGAAACTCCAAAGCCAAACCTGCACACTAAAGTGTTGGGGAGGGAGAGGGTCAGTCTCTAGAAGACTGAGTGAGCAGGAGCGATATATATATATAAAAACATGCACATGCAAGTCATAAACTCCGAACAAGGTTTTATTTGAAATTAGTTCCCTAAAAGGGCAAGAGAATGACTAATCAGTACTCGGATTTTATGACTAATCATATTAATTCATTACATTCATAAATCATAAATAAACATAAGGCTCGACGAGTGAGCGTGCACAATATCCAACCAAACTCCGACCGTGCACGACAAATATCATTAATAAGTTGATTAGGTGTTCATGCGATATATCATAATACATGCAGACCATAAATCATATCATAAATATATTCGTTTGGGCAATCCGTGTCCCGGCTTTCCCGCATGGTGCATAATCATATCATAACATATACACAAGCATAAGCATAAATCATAACCAACCTTCTTCCTCCGGGTTGTGGACGGCCTTGCAAGACCCGTCCACCGGTTCATACATAGGCCAATGGGGGTACATGAATCCCCCAAAGGCACTCAGCTCCCATTCCCCGCTAAACCTCCTAGCGAGGGCCAGTATCACCGTAGTTTGGTTGGGACTAGTATATGGGATCCCCGTCAGCCTTTGCTTCCTCGGTTAGCCACATATACTAAGTCCCGGGGCCCGTGATGATATCATATTTGCATAATCTCGCCAAAACATTTGCTTTCATACTTAGGATACATACTATAAGAAAACATACCTTACCTTGCAACTCTGCATATGCTATACACGTACCTCTCCGTGTCATCCTAATCCGTAGCTAGCATGAAGACACACGGTTTGGAGCATAGCCTCGTTGCAAAACCATTTTTAAGCTTATATACGCCCATACGTATAATTCAGAAGAATTTACTCGATAACTTCATTTGAAAACCATATATATATAATCATAAGGTTTTGGCCAAAGCTTTTCACATAAGGGGTTGTAGGGTTTGTTACATAGCTAAAACAAAACCACCCTCACCTGAACCATGACGAAACAAGGAACGAGTACTAAGTGCCTGAACGATCAAGATCTCTCCACCCTGGAGATAAACTGTACAAAAGACAACATGACGTGTTCGTGAGACTCAAGACTCTAAATGAACCATATATGACGCACGGCAATGCTCAAGCATGGTATGAAGGCATAAAGGTGATATTAAGTCGTGAAAATGTTCGTGTGCAATATTAAGGCATTTAAATCGTATAACCAAGTCATTCACTTATTCATTCATTTTCATTCAATCCATCAATTCATATCTCCAATCAAATAAATTCAAGAATTCAAATAGGAGCATAGAACATACTCAAGCTCTCCCATAAAGCTACCCCATACTTCACATTACATAAGATAGCATATTTCCAAGGTTTGACAACAAGAAGGAAGCATATGAAATAGAAAATGAATTACGCGATTCATAAACGACATATAAACACACATAAACGGCAATAAGCAAAAGCATGCCTATAACTCCTCCCAATGCCATGAAATTAAACCACAATGCTCCCAACATATAACAAAATAGGTTCATAGTTCAACACAAAAGGAGATCAAGTCAATAAGGAGGTGAAATAAATCAAAACCCGAAAAGGAAGCAACAAGGACTGCGCAAGGGAAGGGACATGGGGGTGTCACCTTCCTTAGCCAAACTGAGCCACGACAGTGGCTCAGTACAGAGCTGCCCAGAAGGTGTGACACACCCGTGTCTCACACTTATGTGTAAATGAGACACGGGGGTGTCACGGTACAGAACTAAACCACACACAAAGTTTTACCGGCAAAACTGATCTCATACCAAATCAATCCAAAAGCATACCAAATCAACTCCAAATGCTATGAAGCTTAATATACCACATATTTAGCATGTTTGGAACATTTTTCATTTAGAGTGTAAAAGCTAAATCACACGTTAAGATCATCTAAATCATGCAGCAAAACTGGGTCGCCAAAATCGCACATATGAGCCCTATTGATTCAATCAAGCCATGATCAAGTACTTAGGGGTTGAATTTGGATCTGAAACTTTGGGGAATGCATGCTAACATACTAAACAACTAATATACTTCATATATATGCAAAATGACACAATTTAAAGAACATTAGAATGACCAACAAGTTACAAAACGCAACAGCAACAAGTCTGTCATGAATCATGCATAAGAACAGGCCATGTCTTTCTGTTTTGAGGCTTAAAATGGATCCAAATACTTAAAACATGAAGGTTAAAATAAATAACAATGAGTGTACATAATATACATTCAATTTCACATGAAAAGAAGATCATTTGATCAGGCAACAACACAAAATTTCACACAGCAGTTCGAAAAAACAGGGGAACAGTTTGATCATCAAGTTTGGAGCTCCATATCTCATAATTTCATCAAAGGGTCAAGAGATAAAATCCTCCTAATATCATATATTATCAGTTAGGAAAGAAATAGGCCAAGAAACAAGCTCATATGATCATGTATAAGCAAGAAAATCAGCTACACAATCAAATAGGTCACAAGAACAAAAATCCCTAAAAGTTCATACCAAACTAATCACTCAAACCCTAATCAAATCTGATCCAAATCATGATGTAAGTAGATGCAATCAAGCATAATAGAGTAGAGAAGACATAAATATTCGTACCTTGAAGATTAGAAGAAGAAGGGAGGTGATTTGAGCTCCAAAATCACAAGAATGGCCAAGGTTTTCTCTCCTTTCTTCTCTCTTTCTCTCTCGATCAGTTCCAGCTGCAAGGGGAGATATTTTGGCTCGGTTTTCAGAGGTAAAGGGGAAGGAAAGAGCTTAACTCAAGGCACATAAGTCATGGTTAAGGTATGGTTAGGTTAGAGGAGTGTTAAGGGTCCCACCATGAAGACTAGTCAACAAAAGAAACTCTTCTTGCACGAGTTGCTCATTACGGTTGGATTTCGGAGGTGTTAATGATTTCAAAAAGGTATGAGGCTTGTTCCATTGTCTCCGAATCGTCGATACGAAGGGAATGGAGGTGTCGAAATTTGAATCCGAATTCCCGAGCTCAAGATATCACGTAAGGAACCAAGGGTACGCTAATTGCTCGTTAGCCCCCGATTTGGTTCCACAATCAAAACTAAATTCGTTAACACAAAAAATGAATCCGAAAACATAAACCGAGCATATAGGCATGTTCATAACATACATATTTACGACATACTAAATTTCCATACCATTCCGATATCATTACATATATGAACGAAGTACAAATAGAACACTCATGCGCATGAATGAATTCATAACGTTATAAATTAATTACTAAAACTTAAATTCCATTTTAATTAAATTACAACCAACTAGCAACATGTTGAAATTAATTAACGAAATTACCGAAATAGTTAAGGTAACACGAAACCTTAATTAAGAAATTAAACACTAGATATCAAGTTGAAATAAAATGAAATAAATTAAAGTAACAATAGTTTATAGTTTAAATCAAATATAAACATTTATAAACAATTAATCATATAATTAAATAATTAATTTGCGCAACTTACAAACAATTACGCCACATTATTAAAAACTGAAAAACTGGGGCGTTACAATCTCTCCCCCTTAAAAAGAATCTGTCCTCGGATTCACAACACGCTTGAAAGCAAACAATGAGAGATTCCCCGTCTCTCACAAGCAACAAGGAGAGAGCCCCGTCTCTCGAAGAACAATGAGAGAACCCCGTCTCTCGAACAGAAATGAGAGAACCCCGTCTCTCGCAAGTAGAGAGAGTACCCCGTCTCTCAAACAAAAATAAGAGAATCCCCGTCTCTTACAAACAAAGAGAGCACCCCATCTCTCAACGAAAATAAAGCAAGGAGTCTCCAATACTCCCAAGCAACTCACGCAAAACCAAATTTAAAATGACGAAAGGCACCCAACGCAAGTAATAAATACCGTCCACATTGATTTTCAAATACTCCAAGTAATTTAACACAATACAAGATTAAAGCACCTAGCATAAAAATTATGTAGGTTAAATGTGCATGTATGCATGTATCATGAACGCTATAAGTACCGTTCACCGTAGTTACAAAATTCAGATTTGTGAGTTGTCGTTGTCCAAGGTATGATCTGTCCTGAATGTAAGTCAGTAATCAGCTTGTCTTGAACCTCTTCAGGATTCCTCGGTGAAGCGATTGATGAATTCTTTAAGGAGTATATTCTTAGATCCTTTCTAACTTGTACTGCTACCCAACTTCTTCAATCCTTATCCAAATCGGTGCTCAACATATCCCCGAGGATCACCACTCTGAGCAATCTGGATAATTCAATCCCAATCTTACGACGTTTATTCTTATAGTCTCTCTCTACACAAGTCTTTTCCCACCTTCCGTTCCAATTGTCCATTCATTCCCTTTTGACCCCCTCAATGTTATATTCAATAACTGGTCCCATATTTCCTTAATCAAAGACAGAAGGTTCTTGATGATTCTTGAAATTTGAGGCCAATCCTCCAATTATCATCCTTTTCTATTTGGTCTCTACTTAAGCTTCCTTCTGGATTATCGTCGATATAACTAATAACTCGATAATATTATCTTGGACCCCTTCATACTTCATTGAATAAATCTTGATTGACACCATCCCCTTATAGGATAGCTTGATTCGGTTTTCCCTCTTGTTAATTCTAACTTAGAAGTCCATAGGAACTCTCTTATGATTCCATCACCTCCAGATCAGAATTCCATACGTAGCTTCTCTCTTAATAGCTTAACCATAACCGCCGTCTTATTCATTCCTAATCACCACCCTTAGGACTTCCAGATTCCCCTTAATTTGCATCCCCATCATTACTCCTAACATATTCATTCGAGCACCACTCCCATCCTCCAATTCACCTCTCGGTCGTGCTCTTCCCCTTAAAATTTTTCGCTCTTACATGTCAAACTCCGTGAATCCTTCTTTCATTGAAATTTTTTATGAGCCACATCTGTTTCCTTAATTCGCTCCTAAGGTTCAATTCAAACCCTTCAATAACTACTTCCTTCTAATCCCCAACTTTTCTCTTTCTTGCTCCTCTTGAAATCTAGACTAATTTAATCCCCTCCTGTATTTCCATTCTTTTAACTAAAGATAATCCCTCAGAGATTAAGGTTTCTCCTAAAACTCTTCAACTTAGTTTCTTCGGTGAAGATTGTGCTAGCTAAGCTATATGCCCGGAACTCCCAAGATATAACCCCACTATTCTTTTCGTCTTGATTCGAGCAAGCCTTGATCAAAGAATCGCTTGATGAACAAGGTGGAGCCATTCCCTATCAGTTAAACACTAAGCCATGCATGTTGGATTAACATGTCAATGCACATAGTAACAGTTAAAGATGCAACGATGCAACACGTTGGAGCAATTATATTAATTAAACATAAACGTACATATAGATAAAGAAAGCAATTAATTTTAATTCGATGCATGATGCTCATGCCATGAATATGCAGAACCTGTCACCAAGGTGGTAAGCTTTTTGCTTGACGACGTGTTCCTCATCCTCATAATTGTAACTTTCTTTGGAGACATTGATAACTCCTTAGCTTTCCATGGTTTTCGAATCTCCCTAATCTTCTTCATCCATTTGTATATCCCATGGCCTGAATGTGCTATTCTTGAACCCAAGGTCTTCTTTGTCAATAGAGTTTACACCTCAACGTACTTCCAAGCATCGACCTCCCAAAGGTTGTCCGAATCTTCATCTTGATGTCCTCTCCGGTTAAAGTTCCTTTAACTTATCCTTTGTTTCCGATCTACGCGTATAATTCACCCATGATAACGCTTTCCATTCTTGCTTGCTTCTTGATGTCTCCATGTTCCAAGGTTCCAAGAAGACGACGCGATTTATATCCCTCGATGCTCTTAAGTCTCTTTGCCTTGCATCCATTTGATGTCCCACGCTTATATTCGTATCAAGTGAGCTTCCATATTCGACCTCGTAGTGAGCTTTATGATTAACGACTCCCAATCCTTGCATCTGAGTTGAGTCGAACCTTTTTAACACATCTTGCATTTGACTCCTTAAAGCTTCCCAATTTGGTCTTCCAATCACTCAACCATTCCAAACTCGGAGCTTCAACGGTGAACCTTGGAGCATTTAATCTTGCATTAAGTGTCTTCAAAATCGGGGTGGTAAAGAGTTCCACACCCCTCTCGTTGTCTTACGCATTCCTCAAGTTAGAGCTTGAGTCGTTGCAATTCTTGTATGTTGAGAACCTTCAAGGTTTGTAGGTAGGGCATGATTGATGAACGTTCCCGTGATCCAAGCTTCCTCCGATGATACGAGCCATGATAGGTGGTTCCACCGTGCAAGGTGCGGAATATGAACACTCGGCCTTCAAGTTACTTTGCCAATTGTAGTTGGTGTGAATTGTAGCTTTGTTTGCATGATAGTAGCCTATATAAGAAAGATCAACTCAAATATGGATGCATGGAGATTAGTGTATGCTTATGGCACGTAGTTAAATGGATCAATGCACATAGAATGCAAATTGCAACATTTAAAACAACTAAATAAGAGAGTAGATCGTATACATGTATTAAGCAATTTCCAACAATTAGTATCAAATATTCATGCCAAATCGATGCAATGAACATTTTAACAAGTTGTTCCTATGCCGTGTGACCTAACTGACTCAAACACGACTCAAGAACACCGGCTTTGCAACCGGGCTCTGATACCACTTAAGGATGTAGCACCCCGCACGTGAGACACCACATCCCCCGCACTAAGGCTCAACACGAGTAACGAAATAGTAAATCCGCACCCGTATCAAACCCTAGCGAACGGGAGACAAACATAAAAACCTTCCTAAGCTAGGCGGAACTAGACCCTGCAATGATAACCAAATCACAATATATAATGCATGGCAAAGCCCAACTACAAACATCCAAACCATAAACGGAATTCGGGCTCTTCAGGCCTCTTTTAAAACATAACAAAACCCAGTAAAAGCAATTCAATAACTATTATATAAATATCCAAGTCCAAGATATTACAGAATCGAATCAAACATAAATCCAATACATGAACGAGTGCAGAGACTCTCCTAACCTAACTTGACCAACTTAAAGACTCCAACACCTCCGCCTAGCCCGAAACTCCAAAGCCAAACCTGCACACTAAAGTGTTGGGGAGGGAGAGGGTCAGTCTCTAGAAGACTGAGTGAGCAGGAGCGATATATATATATATAAAAACATGCACATGCAAGTCATAAACTCCGAACAAGGTTTTATTTGAAATTAGTTCCCTAAAAGGGCAAGAGAATGACTAATCAGTACTCGGATTTTATGACTAATCATATTAATTCATTACATTCATAAATCATAAATAAACATAAGGCTCGGCGAGTGAGCGTGCACAATCTCCAACCAAACTCCGACCGTGTACGACAAATATCATTAATAAGTTGATTAGGTGTTCATGCGATATATCATAATACATGCAGACCATAAATCATATCATAAATATATTCGTCTGGGCAATCCGTGTCCCGGCTTTCCCGCATGGTGCATAATCATATCATAACATATACACAAGCATAAGCATAAATCATAACCAACCTTCTTCCTCCGGGTGGTGGACGGGCTTGCAAGACCCGGCCACCGGTTCGTACATAGGCCAATGGGGGTACATGAATCCCCCAAAGGCACTCAGCTCCCATTCCCCGCTAAACCTCCTAGCGAGGGCCAGTATCACCGTAGTTTGGTTGGGACTAGTATATGGGATCCCCGTCAGCCCTTGCTTCCTCGGTTAGCCACATATACTAAGTCCCGGGGCCCGTGATCATATCATATTTGGATAATCTCGCCAAAACATTTGCTTTCAAACTTAGGATACATACTATAAGAAAACATACCTTACCGTGCAACTCGGCATATGCTATACACGTACCTCTCCGTGTCATCCTAATTCGTAGCTAGCATGAAGACACACGGTTTGGAGCATAGCCTTATTGCAAAACCATTTTTAAGCTTATATACGCCCATACGTATAATTCAGAAGAATTTACTCGATAACTTCATTTGAAAACCATATATATATAATCATAAGGTTTTGGCCAAAGCTTTTCACATAAGGGGTTGTAGGGTTTGTTAAATAGCTAAAACAAAACCACCCTCACCTGAACCATGACGAAACAAGGAACGAGTACCAAGTGCCTGAACGATCAAGATCTCTCCACCCTGGAGATAAACTGTACAAAAGACAACATGACGTGTTCGTGAGACTCAAGACTCTAAATGAACCATATATGACGCACGGCAATGCTCAAGCATGGTATGAAGGCATAAAGGTGATATTAAGTCATGAAAATGTTCGTGTGCATTATTAAGGCATTTATATCGTATAACCAAGTCATTCACTTATTCATTCATTTTCATTCAATCCATCAATTCATATCTCCAATCAAATAAATTCAATAATTCAAATAGGAGCATAGAACATACTCAAGCTCTCCCATAAAGCTACCCCATACTTCATATTACATAAGATTGCATATTTCCAAGGTTTGACAACAAGAAGGAAGCATATGAAATAGAAAATGAATTACGCGATTCATAAACGACATATAAACACACATAAACGGAAATAAGCAAAAGCATGCCTATAACTCCTCCAAATGCCATGAAATTAAACCACAATGCTCCCAACATATAACAAAACAGGTTCATAGTTCAACACAAAAGGAGATCAAGTCAATAAGGAGGTGAAATAAATCAAAACCCGAAAAGGAAGCAACAAGGACTGCGCAAGGGAAGGGACACGGGGGTGTCACCTTCCTTAGCCAAACTGAGCCACGACCGTGGCTCAGTACAGAGCTTCGCAGAAGGTGTGACACGCCCGTGTCTCACACTTATGTGTAAATGAGACACGGGGGTGTCACGGTACAGAACTAAACCACACACAAAGTTTTACCGGCAAAACTGATCTCATACCAAATCAATCTAAAAGCATACCAAATCAACTCCAAATGCTATGAAACTTAATATAACACATATTTAGCATGTTAGGAACATTTTTTATTTAGAGTGTAAAGGCTAAATCACACGTTAAGATCATCTAAATTATGCAGCAAAACTGGGTCGCCAAAATCGCACATATGAGCCCTATTGATTCAATCAAGCCATGATCAAGTACTTAGGGGTTGAATTTGGATCTGAAACTTTGGGGAATGCATGCTAACATACTAAAAAACTAATATACTTCATATATATGCAAAATGACACAATTTAAAGCACATTAGAATGACCAACAAGTTACAAAACGCAACAGCAACAAGTCTGTCATGAATCATGCATAAGAACAGGCCATGTCTTTCGGTTTTGAGGTTTAAAATGGATCCAAATACTTAAAACATGAAGGTTAACATATAGAAAAATGAGTGTACATAATATCCATGCAATTTCACATGAAAAGAAGATCATTTGAACAAGCAACAACACAAAATTTCACACAGCAGTTCGAAAAAACAGGGGAACAGTTTGATCATCAAGTTTGGAGCTCCATATCTCATAATTTCATCAAAGGGTCAAGAGATAAAATCCTCCTAATATCATATATTATCCGTTAGGAAAGAAATAGGCCAAGAAACAAGCTCATATGATCATGTATAAGCAAGAAAATCAGCTACACAATCAAATAGGTCACAAGAATAAAAATCCCTAAAAGTTCATACCAAACTTATCAGTCAAACCCTAATCAAATCTGATCCAAATCATGATTTAAGTAGATGAAATCAAGCATAATAGAGTAGAGAAGACATAAATATTCATACCTTGAAGATTACAAGAAGAAGGGAGGTGATTTGAGCTCCAAAATCACAAGAATGGCCAAGGTTTTCTCTCCTTTCTTCTCTCTTTCTCTCTCGATCTGTTCCAGCTGCAAGGGGAGATATTTTGGCTCGGTTTTCAGAGGTAAAGTGGAAGGAAAGAGCTTAACTCAAGGTACATAAGTCATGGTTAAGGTATGGTTAGGTTAGAGGAGTGTTAAGGGTCCCACCATGAAGACTAGTCAACAAAAGAAGCTCTTCTTGCACGAGTTGCTCGTTACGGTTGGATTTCGGAGGTCTTAATGATTTCAAAAAGGTATGAGGCTTGTTCCATTGTCTCCGAATCGTCGATACGAAGGCAACGGAGGTGTCGGAATTTGAATCCGAATTCCCGAGCTCAAGATATCACGTAAGGAACCAAGGGTACGCTAATTGCTCGTTAGCCCCCGATTTGGTTCCACAATCAAAATTAAATTCGTTAACATAACAAATGAATCCGAAAATATAAACCGAGCATATAGGCATGTTCATAATTAACGAAATTACCGAAATAGTTAAGGTAACACGAAACCTTAATTAAGAAATTAAACACTAGATATCAAGTTGAAATAAAATGAAATAAATTAAAGTAACAATAGTTTATAGTTTAAATCAAATATAAACATTTATAAACAATTAATCATATAATTAAATAATTAATTTGCGCAACTTACAAACAATTACGCCACATTATTAAAAACTGAAAAACTGGGGCGTTACACTAGTAATCCAATTCTCAGCCTTTAGGTCGTTCGGTTCTCCATAGAACTTAGGCGGATTCATCCTCAGAAACTTCTCCAATGACCTTTCATTAGGAGGGTTATCTCTCGGTGCACAAGCCTTCATAAATTGTCGTAGCACATCCCTTAATTCCGGAGTTCCTTCCCGTTGAGGGGGTGGCGTGACATCTCTTTGGGGAGGCGTGACATCTCTTTGGGGTAGCGTGACATCTCTTTGGGGTGGCAGTGGTGGTACACGATTCCGGGGTGCTCTTCTTGGTGGCATGTTGTTACTGAATTCACAAGCATTCAGATACATATATTCGATGCATGCCATATAATGATTCACAGAATCCGTAACCACGTATTCACATTCTCACGTAGTCACACATAAGTATGAGAACAACACATTCCCATAACAACATGTCAGCAAAGATTCAAGATCTGATCAAAACATATCATATAATCAGAAACAATTGTCAGACAACATATAAACGAGAACAGAAGCTCGGGTAACATATCAACATATCAGAAACATGTATAACATATCCCAAAACATGATCAACATGTAAAACGGGAACAGAACGTGTACTGTCATATCAACCAGAACTGTAACATGATCAACATATCCAGAAGCGTATCCAACATATCAAGAATAATAGCATGCTAACAATAATTGAAATGGCATGATCCTATCAACGGTCCTAATGGTATCTTGAAGCAACTCTAAGACTCATGCAATGACAGTTATGGAAAGCAGTAAACAGATATCCAACATAAAGCCGAAAGTGTTATAACTGTGCAAGGTTTGGTAAAATTTACTACAGGCCACATGTTAACAATATTAATTCAAAATGGGGAGGACCGGATACTATCGAGTTGACTCCCTTACAGGCCTTACCAATCCGTCCAACCCTGCTGAAAATAACCTAGTAGGTACCAAGTCCTCTGAACCGTCATCCGTGGTGCCAAAAGTCGGGGATCATCTACCAGAGCTATACATCCCCTCATCCAAAAGTCAGTCCTGAACTGTCCCGGCTATTCATCCGCCATCCATAGATAGATATATATGCATCAGTACTATATACAGAAATCTCCCATCAGCAATCAACCCTGATAACTATGGTTCAAAGAACCCCTGGTGGTGTCATCAGAAACGGCAACGACCTCACCCTGTCCGTGTCCTGCTGGCTCATCTCCGCCATCATCATCATCATCAGACCCTCCATCGCCTCCATCAGACTGATCCTGCATAGGCTCGGGCTCCTGAGAGGCCTGACTGACATCCTGACCCTCGACCTCCTCAACTGCCTGCTCATCGGATAAGTGATAGGTATCATACAGGCGAGCTCTCACGCGGGCACGGTAGTGCTGGTGACGCTCCATAGAGGTGTCGCGAACGATAGTCATCTACATAAGATCTGCCTCCAGCTCAGCAGTACGAGCAGCCCTCTGATTACCAATATGAGTCATCTCTGCAGCATGCTCACGAGCGATGTCCCTATCAATCTGGTACTACAGTGACTGGTCCTGATGGCGCATAGACTCCAACCTGACCTCACGGGTCCTCTGATACTCCTGAAAGTAACCATCTCTCTCAGACTTGAGATAGTGCACAACTCTGTTAGGATAGGAATACCCAGGTCTGCCACTGTTCCTAGACCTACGCCAAGTATAGAAACGAGTGCCTCCACGGCGAGAAACTGCCACAGTATGCGGGGCTTCAAACTGCTCAAAGAAAGCCTCATCCATCTGCTGATTAGGATCCTGGTGTGGCTGAACTGCCATAGCTATACCGAAGATACCACTGATATGAAATCCAGATAACAGAACCATGCAATCCCCAAATATCCTGTCTCGATGCAATATGAGAATGATCCTGGATGCAATGCGTGAACAATCCATGATGCAACATGAGAGCAATCTAGGTTAAGTCTCTTCTTACTTAACCCGATGCTCTGATACCACCTCGGGCTGTAACGCCCCCACCCGTACCCGAACAAGAGGAGAGCGGCGTCTCAACCCCCGCACTGAAGCACCTCTCAAGTAATGGTGTGAGCCATCACTCAAGAAATACTCCAGCGAACGACTGTCTATCAGAACTATACATGTACAACGATGTGGCTATGCAGCGGAAAATCAGAGTATTTTAAAACTTTTCAAAACATGTGCGTGATGGCATGTAACAAGCAAGAACATATTGATCGTGTAAGAGAGACTCGGCATATCAGAACATATAACATATTCACATATAAGTACCGATACAGCAGAGTTCAAAATATCGGTAACAGAGCAGCAGAAAGAGTATAACAAAGATACTCAAGTATTCAGAAACATATACAGAAACATAAAGTGATGCAGCCATAAAACATATGCAGGACACAAAAGGAAGTAATACTAAGTCCTGACAGAAACAAAAATGACAATCTAGAGCTTCAAGATACCTCTAGACTGCGGCTGCAAGACCTGAAACCACGAGGCAAGAAAACGGGAGAGGTATTAGTCAAAAGGACTAAGTGAGGGAATACTTTAAAGAAAGTACTGAATAATAAAGAACTTGAAGTAAAGTTTAGAACTGTTAAGTGCAATGCTTTAAAGAAGAACTCGAAACAAGTTCGGTTGATAAAACTCTTTGAATGTGATGCTGTAAAAGAATGCACGTTAAAAACATTTTCATGAATGCTATCACACGCGCACACATATGCTGTAGATGGTTCATAATTCTTTCATAAAACGGGATAAGGGTAAAGTGAACTTTTCCAGATATGAACCATCCTTTATGAAACAGAATTTTGCCCGCAAGCTAGGCTCCTCCATCCTTACTCCAGAAAAACATGATTTGGTAGAGCATCAGACCAGGATCAACAATAATTCCACGTATAGTAGAGTATCGAACCAAGATCAACAATAACCCCACATAAAGTAAAGCATTGGACCGAGGTCAACAACAACTCCGTATGTAGTAGACTATCGGACCAAGGTCAACAACAACTCTTACCAACGCATACAAACATGCACCATCCTCCACCTGTTGTCACTTCGGGTAGCTAGCCCTAGGCGACCTGTAAACATGTAATGGGAACAGATTTGTTGTTCGTTCCCAGACAGATTGTCCTGACTTAACAAACCTCCTGTTAAAAGTCGGTGTCAATTGTCTAAGTGTGGCGACCGGTATTGGTGATGTCGTTGGTGCTCACCTCCCGAGCATCACCTCCACACATAACCGCCGGGCCCAAACTGTAAACTGTATGCTTGCATTTAAGATTTAGCAGTGACCAGAGTACCACTCTAGTATGCTAACAATAACATGTGAACCTGTAACTGTAACATATGATGCTGTCTGTAAAACATATGATTCTGTCTAAAAACATGTGAAACTGTCTGTAAAACATATGATTCTGTCTGTAAAACATGTGAAACTGTCTGTAAACATGTGAAACTGTCTGTAAAATGTACATTGAAAACATATGCAAGACATGTAACTGTCTTTGAAAAAGAATGCAGAACTTTGGAAAACATGTGCTGTTGATCAAGGTATACTATTAAAGTATGAATGATCCTTTCAAGAGAATGTCCCGATAAAAGGGATAGTTCAAAACGAGGTTTAGCTTAAAACATATGATACGATAATATAACCGTGGTTCCAGTTGGAAAACATTTAACTTCACCTCACCTAATAGTAACAAAAGGCAGGTAGACAGATTATGCGGTGCCCTGGGGATCCCAGTGCTCAACTTTAACTCCTGTAGGTGGTGTACTAGAGTGAGCTTAAGAACTAAGACCCACTACTAACCAAGATGCATATGAAATGCATGAAACAATGAACAAGGAACATGTAAAGAACATGTAACACAAGAGAGTAATACCATTTAAGGTATTCAAGAAAGGTAACACATGAAGGAATACGTTAAAGTGAGTTACTCTCAACGTTAGACTATGATCTTACTATATCCGAGTAAGCTTTAGTCAAGTTATGATTCCTATCGCAAACCTTAAGTTAAGAAACAAGTCCACGAAAGAAAACACATTTTGAAAACACATTTTAGACCCTGGATATGGAAACCCTAGGTGCAAATGTCTATTAAGAAAGCACAAGTTTTAATTCATTTTTACTATTCAAAAGCACTATTCAAAAGTACTATTCAAGATTACTATTCACGATTACTATTCACATGTCGGGTCAAAGGGTCGGGTCAAACCCTTACTATACACACACCCACACACACACGGTACTCACACACACCATGCACGAACACACACACACACACACGGCATGCACACACACACACACCCTAATTAAATTATGATCTTGATTATAACCTATAGTTTCAGGTTCATGTTAATATAATCAAGTGTGATCTAGGTTAAAGGTATAACCTATGGTTAAGAGATCCAATTAAGGCATAAGATCAAGTTATGAAACACTATTCTATCTTAGGTTATAACATGTGACACTATTAAAGTGTATAACATATGATCAAGGCACTAATCCATTAATCCATATCATCATAAGCTCAACTCATAATTCAACAATCATATAACCATGTAACAACATGTCTCAACATATATCATATCATATCATATATCATGAACCTTTGGGCATGTAACATGAAACAATTTAATTCTAATATCAACATGTAACAAGTTGTGACATAATTAATTGTAAATCACTATTCCATTAGCTAGCATGCATGAACATAATTCAAATTCCATAATCATGCATCAATTCTCATAATATAACAATCATATCACATGATCATAGCATATACTAGAGCAATTGATAACATATTCAACCATATACTAAACAATTAAAACATATAAACAACTATCAAAACATATCATGAAAACTATATAATAAATGCATAAAATAAAATCCTATATGGCTTAGGGAAGACCCTAAGACCCAACCTAAACATAATATAAACATACCATAACATAAAAACATAAACTAAACTAAACATAACATAAACTAAAGCATAAAATAAAACAAACCTAGCTCTAGAGGGGGGGAGTGCCGACGGCAAGAGGGGGAAGAGAGGGAGAGAAAGGGTGTTGTTAACACAACTTTGAGCAAGGAATGAAATGCCATGAACCCTCTATTTATGGTTGAAGAGAAGCCCCTCACCTTGGAAATAAAATGTGGAGAAGCGTAGGAGAGCAAAAATTGGATAGATTCTCTTGGAAGCTTTAGGCATATGAAGCTAAATTGGGACTGCTGGGGGTATTTCTATAATTTCGTCCCCCAAGACTCAAGGATAAGTGGCTGGAAGTATAACCATTCCGACGGCAAGAAAATTAGCTTCGAAACGCATATTCATTCGTCGAAATCGGATTTACCGTTTGAAAGATACATTAGTTTTAGTGAATAAACGTTTTGAGCTCGAAACTCGACATGAGTGAAAAACGACTTTCTAGAATGATTTTCAAGTCCGGATTGTTTCCAAAATTCAAGAAATAAATCGAGAAGCGTTTTGAGTCCAAAATCGACTATAAAACGTTTTACCGTTAAAAAGTTGAAAACGTAGAGTGAATAGTGAATCCTCACGTACGAACGTACGCTTCAAAATTTCATGCTAGGGTTTGAATCAAGAGTTGGAAAACATCTCAAAAATCTTGAAATAGCTCAAGTAGTGCAAATCCAGAGAGAAAACATTTTCCGAATGAAAACCGTTCGTAGAAGGAATAGTGAACTAGGGTTTTCGAAAACATTTTCAATAAAACAAAGTTCCGGAATAGATTTCCAAGCCAAGAATGATTTCAAAAAACTCGTCTCGATTGAAGGATCGATTCGACTGTAACTTGAGTAGGAAAAGGTATCAGAATCAAAAGCTCATTTTCTGATGAATAGTAACTTTGCTCGGTAAGTTCCAAAAATACCCTTATGGTTCAAGAAAGAATCTCTGAGCTCGGGAAATAAGTTCAAACGATTGGGAAACATATGTGATGAACCTCTAGGGTTCAAGTAGCAATATGAACAAGGTAGGCTCGGGTTATGAATAGTAAACTGTATCAAAGGTCAAGAATTCCCCCTTAAAACATGTCAGATCATATACGAGCACAAAGTTCATGTAAGAATGCAATGCATGAGGATTCAAAAAGTTGCATCACGGTCTATAAACGCTTTACCACTGCCTTAACTTACTGTTTTCATCCAAGCCCTGTTTTGGGCTGTTACAATCACCCCTCCTTAAAGAGAATCTGTCCTCAGATTCTTCCACTGTAACTGCAAACAACTCTGGGTGATGCTTCTGCATTTTCTCTTCTGTCTCCCAGGTTGCCTCTTCTGTCTCATGTCCCTTCCAAAGGACTTTAACTAAAGGAATTTTCCTATTCCTCAGCTCTTGAAACTTCCTGTCTAGAATCTTAGCGGGCTTCAAAACATAAGTCAGATCCGGTTCCAACGATATCTCCTCTACCGGCACAACCTCTGTCTCATCCGAGAAACACTTGCGAAGCTGAGATACATGAAATACGTTGTGGATTCCTGTTAGACCTACAGGCAAATCCAATCTATAAGCAGTCGATCCGACTCTCTCTAGTATCTCATACGGTCCAACATATCTCGGGTTTAACTTTCCTCCTTTTCCAATTCGGGAAAACCCTTTCCTTGGCGATGCCTTCAGAAATACCTTTTCGCCCACTGCGAATTCCAAATCCCTTCTTCGTCGATCAACATAACTCTTCTGCCTGTCCTGGGCAGCTTTCATTCTCTGGCGAATGATCTGAATCTTCTCCGTCGCTTCTCTTATCCATTTAGCTGAATTCACTCTGATTGGTCCTTCCTCAGTACATCTCGCTTCATCCAAATCCCAGTATAACGGGGATCTACATTTCCTTCCATACAGAGCTTCATATGGAGCAGCTTTAATAGAAGCTTGATAACTATTGTCGTATGCAAACTCCACAAGAGGTAAACACTCTTTCCAACTTTCCTGGAAGTCCAAAGCCAAGCTCTTAGCATATCTTCCAAGTACTTAACCATCCTTTCTGATTGTCCATCCGTCTGAGGATGCGCTGCAGTACTGAATTTCAACCTTATTCCCATTAAAGTCTGAATCTCTTTCCATAATTGCGACATGAATTTCGGATCTCTGTCCGATGCTATGCTGTTTGTAACTCCATGTAGTCTAACAATCTCTTGTTGATACAGCTTTGCCAACGTGTTGACCTTATCCGTTGTCTTAACTGGCAAAAAGTGCACTGACTTTGTCAATCGATCAATGATCACCCAGATACAATCTTGTCCCCCTCTGACTTTGGGTAATCCAGTGACAAAATCCTTCGTGATTTGCTCCCACTTCCAAGTCGGAATCGGTAATTGTTGTAACTTTCCACTCGGTTTCTGGTGCTCAGCTTTAACTTTCTGACAAGTTAAGCACTTCTTGACATAGTTGGCTATGTCTCTCTTCATTCCATTCCACCAGAAATGCGTCTTAACATCTTGATACATCTTAGTGCCTCCGGGATGTATCGTGTACTTAGTCTTGTGCGCTTCGTCGAGAATCTCTTTCCTCACAACAGTTGGTACGCATACTCGACCTTTGTACCTCAATATTCCATGTTCATCAACCTTGAACTTAGTCTCATCATCTTTCTCCTTAGATCCGAGACATTTCTTAATCCACTCGTCGTTCTTCTGTGCTTCCAGCACTTGTTCTTTCAAAGGTGATATCATTACAACGTTCGCGATTCGAGCTTTAGTTATCACCTCCATTCTTTCTCTTTTATCAGTCTCGGGGTTGGCAGAAATCTGTGCCAAATGAACTTTCCTGCTTAGTGCATCGGCTACAACATTCGCCTTTCTTGGATGGTATTGAATAATGCAATCGTAGTCCTCCAGAAATTCCATCCATCTCCTCTGTCGCATATTCAACTCCTTCTGAGTGAATAGATATCGCAGGCTCTTATGATCAGTAAAGATCTCAAACGTAACTCTATACAGGTAATGTCTCCACTTTCCAAGAGCAAAAATTATCGCGGCTAACTCCAAATCATGTGTCGGGTAGTTAACTTCATGCGTTTTGAGTTTCCTTGATGCATACGCAATCACCTCTCCATTCTGCAGCAAAACTCCTCCTAATCCTTCTTTCGAAGCATCGGTGTAAATAGTATATCCTTCTTTTCCTTCTGGTAATGCTAACACGGGTGTAGTTGTTAGCATCTCCTTCAATCTTTGAAAACTTTGCTCACACTTCTCCGTCCATTCAAACTTCCCTTCTTTCTTTGTCAACTTTGTGAGAGGTGTAGCTATCTTCGAGAAATCTTAGACAAACCTCCGGTAGTAACCAGCTAATCCCAGAAAACTCCTCACTTCTGAAGGATTCTTCGGTGACTTCCAATCCATGATCGTTTCGATCTTCGAGGGATCTACTTTGATTCCAGATCCTGATATGATGTGTCCGAGAAATGTAACTCTCTCAAGCCAGAACTCACATTTACTGAACTTTGCATATAGCTTGTGATCCAGTAAAGTGCGTAACACGATTCGAAGATGTTCAGCATGTTCCTCCGGTGTCTTTGAAAATACCAAGATATCGTCGATGAAGATCACTACAAACTTGTCGAGAAACGGCTTGAATATACGGTGCATCATATCCATGAATGCAGCTGGTGCGTTTGTCAAACCAAACGACATTACTACAAACTCATAATGTCCGTATCGGCTGTTGAAAGTAGACTTCGGAATATCTGCTTCCCTTATCTTCAATTGATAATACCCTTGTCTAAGATCTAACTTGGAGTAGACCTTTGATCCTTGAAGTATATCAAACAGCTCTTCAATATGAGGGAGAGGATACTTATTCTTGATAGTCATCCTGTTCAGCTCCCGATAGTCAATGCATAAACACAATGATCCATCCTTCTTCTTAACGAAAAGAACAGGTGCTCCCCACGGCGATGTACTCGGTCTAACATATCCAGACTCAATCAGTTCATCCAATTGCTTTCTCAGTTCATCCAATTCAGCTGGTGCCATTCTGTAAGGTGTCTTTGAGTACGGCTCAGCTCCTGATATCGTCTCGATCGTAAACTCCAACTCTCGATCAGGAGGTAACGAATCCAAATGCTCAGGAAACACATCTAAGAACTCGTTCACCACTTCCACTTCTTCGATCTTAAGTTGATCTTTCGGTCTATTCAAAAGATAAGCCACAAATCCAATATCTCCTTTCTTAATCAACTTCTTAGCTTCCATCGAAGAAATCACTGATAACTTCTCAACTTTCCCTTCTGATGTCCCACTTTCATCTTCTTCCAAGATGATCTCTTTCTTGTAACAATCCAACTTAGCTCGGTACTTAGACAACCAATCCATACCAAGTATAACATCGTATCTTGTCATCGGTAACTCAATAAGATCCGTCGGGTAACAACGGGTACCAATACATATAGGGCAGCGTTTATATACTTGATCCATAACAAGACAAGTTCCCAAAGGAGAACTCACTTCAAATTTATATGGCAAGTATTCAAGCGGAAACTGTAAATGCGCACATAATTTAGAAGCAACAAATGAATGCGTAGCACCAGGGTCATACAAGACCTTAACTGGCGTTTTAAGAATGTCCACAATACCTTCCACCACAGACGAAGGATCAACGTCCTCCTTACCATCCAAAGCATAAGCTCTGCCTTTGACCACCGGTTTGTTCGTCGTACCCACCACTCCTTTTCCTTCATCCTGGACCCCAAATCTCCTGATCTTGTGCGGGCAACTATCCATCTGGTGCTCAGGGGAACCACACGCGAAACACTGTCCAGCTTTCTTGCGATAGTTCTCTTCAGTGTGTCCCGTTCGGCGATAATATCGGCAAATAATTTCCTCTGGACCTGGCTGAGGTGCTCTCTGCTGTTGTGGCGCCCTCTGGTACTGCTGTGGCACTTTCTGCTTCTGTGCTTGCTGTTTTAGTGGAGCGTTCTGCTGCTGACGCTGTGGTGTTACCATTGGCCTCTTTCCAGTTCCTTGGGGAAAAGATCCGGAAGGTCTCTTATTACCTTGATAAGGCTTAGGGTTAGAAGGTCCTTGTCGTGCAGTAGTTATCTTGATCTCCTTGTGTGCAGCTTTAACCCTTAGCGCTCTATCAACAGCCTGGTTGTAGGTCTCAATGTCCAAAGAAGCAAGTGCCAACCGAAGTTCGGGCTTCAGTCCATCAATAAACCTTTTTGTCTTGCGACGCTCATCAGTCAGAATATGAGGCGCATACTTGATCAGCCTCACAAACCTAGCCTCATACTCCATCACATTCATAGTTCCCTGAACCAAACTCATAAACTCAGCCTCTCGTGCATCACGAGTCACTTGAGGCGTATACTTCTGCTGAAACTCCCTGATAAACTCATCCCAACTTCCTTCAACGTTATTCTCAATCCACATGTGCTGAACGTGCTTCCACCAATTTTATGCAGCTCCTTCCATAAGAAAAGTAGCCTATCGAACTCGTTCACGATCCTCTGGGTAGATCTCCATAGCGTCGAAAATCTCTCAAGACTAGTAATCCAATTCTCAGCCTTTAGGTCGTTCGGTTCTCCATAGAACTTAGGCGGATTCATCCTCAGAAACTTCTCCAATGACCTTTCATTAGGAGGGTTATCTCTCGGTGCACAAGCCCTCATAAATTGTCGTAGCACATCCCTTAATTCCGGAGTTCCTTCCCGTTCAGGGGGTGGCGTGACATCTCTTTGGGGTGGCGTGACATCTCTTTGGGGTGGCGTGACGTCTCTTTGGGGTGGCAGTGGTGGTACACGATTCCCGGGTGCTCTTCTTGGTGGCATGTTGTTACTGAATTCACAAGCATTCGGATACATATATTCGATGCATGACATATAATGATTCACAGAATCCGTAACCACGTATTCACATTCTCACTTAGTCACACATGAGTATGAGAACAACACATTCCCATAACAACATGTCAGCAAAGATTCAAGATCTCCAAACATATCATATAATCAGAAACAATTGTCAGACAACATATAAACGAGAACAGAAGCTCGGGTAACATATCAACATAACAGAAACATGTATAACATATCCCAAAACATGATGAACATGTAAAATGGGAACAGAACGTGTACTGTCATATCAACCAGAACTGTAACATGATCAACATATCCAGAAGCGTATCCAACATATCAAGAATAATAGCATGCTAATAATAATGGAAATGGCATGATCCTATCAACGGTCCTAATGGTATCTTGAAGCAACTCTAAGACTCATGCAATGACAGTTATGGAAAGCAGTAAACAGATATCCAACATAAAGCCGAAAGTGTTATAGCTATGCAAGGTTTGGTAAAATTTACTACACGCCACATGTTAACAGTATTAATTCAAAATGGGGAGGACCCGATACTATCGAGTTGACTCCCTTACAGGCCTTACCAATCCGTCCAACCCTGCTGAAAATAACCTACTAGGAACCAAGTCATCTGAACCGTCATCCGTGGTGCCAAAAGTCGGGGATCATCTACCAGAGCTATACATCCCCTCATCCAAAAGTCAGTCCTGAACTGTCCCGGCTATACGTCCGCCATCCATAGATAGATATATATGCATCAGTACTATATACAGAAATCTCCCATCAGCAATCAACCCTGATAACTGTGGTCCAAAGAACCCCTGGTGGTGTCATCAGAAACGACAACGACCTCACCCTGTCCGTGTCCTGCTGGCTCATCTCCGCCATCATCATCATCATCAGACCCTCCATCGCCTCCATCAGACTGATCCTGCATAGGCTCGGGCTCTTGAGAGGCCTAACTGACATCCTGACCCTCGACCTCCTCAACTGCCTGCTCATCGGATAAGTGATAGGTATCATACAGGCGAGCTCTCACGCGGGCACGGTAGTGCTGGTGACGCTCCATAGAGGTGTCGCAATCGATAGTCATCTGCATAAGATCTGCCTACAGCTCAGCAATACGAGCAGCCCTCTGATCAGCAATATGAGTCATCTCTGCAGCATGCTCACGAGCGATGTCCCTATCAATCTGGCACTGCAGTGACTGATCCTGATGGCACATAGACTCCAACCTGACCTCACGGGTCCTCTGATACTCCTGAAAGTAACCATCTCTCTCAGACTCGAGATAGTGCACAACTCTGTTAGGATAGGAATACCCAGGTCTGCCACTGTTCCTAGACCTACGCCAAGTATAGAAACGATTGCCTCCACGGCGAGAAACTGCCACAGTACGCGGGGCTTCAAACTGCTCAAAGAAAGCCTCATCCATCTGCTGATTAGGATCCTGGTGTGGCTGAACTGCCATAGCTATACAGAAGATACCACTGATATGAAATCCAGATAACAGAACCATGCAATCCCCAAATATCCTGTCTCGATGCAATATGAGAATGATCCTGGATGCAATGCGTGAACAATCCATGATGCAACATGAGAGCAATCTAGGTTAAGTCTCTTCTTACTTAACCCGATGCTCTGATACCACCTCGGGCTGTAACGTCCCCACCCGTACCCGAACAAGAGGAGAGCGGCGTCTCAACCCCCGCACTGAAGCACCTCTCAAGTAATGGTGTGAGCCATCACTCAAGAAATACTCCGGCGAACGACTGTCTATCAGAACTATACATGTACAACGATGTGGCTATGCAGCGGAAAATCAGAGTATTTTAAAACTTTTCAAAACATGTGCGTGATGGCATGTAACAAGCAAGAACATATTGATCGTGTAAGAGAGACTCGGCATATCAGAACATATAACATATTCACATATAAGTATCGATACAGCAAAGTTCAAAATATTGGTAACAGAGCAGCAGAAAGAGTATAACAAAGATACTCAAGTATTCAGAAACATATACATAAACATAAAGTGATGCAGCCATAAAACATATGTAGGACACAAAAGGAAGTAATACAAAGTCCTGACAGAAACAAAAATGACAATCTAGAGCTTCAAGATACCTCTAGACTACGGCTGCAAGACCTGAAACCACGAGGCAAGAAAACGGGAGAGGTATTAGTCAAAAGGACTAAGTGAGGGAATACTTTAAAGAAAGTACTGAATAATAAAGAACTTGAAGTAAAGTTTAGAACTGTTAAGTGCAATGCTTTAAAGAAGAACTCGAAACAAGTTCGGTTGATAAAACTCTTTGAATGTGATGCTGTAAAAGAATGCACGTTAAAAACATTTTCATGAATGCTATCACACGCGCACACATATGCTGTTGATGGTTCATAATTCTTTCATAAAACGGGATAAGGGTAAAGTGAACTTTTCCAAATATGAACCATCCTTTATGAAACAGAATTTTGCCCGCAAGCTAGGCTCCTCCATCCTTACTCCAGAAAAACATGATTTGGTAGAGCATCAGACCAGGATCAATAATAATTCCACGTATAGTAGAGTATCGGACCAAGATCAACAATAACCCCACATAAAGTAGAGCATTGGACCGAGGTCTACAACAACTCCGCATATAGTAGACTATCGGACCAAGGGCAACAACAACTCTGACCAACGCATACAAACATGCACCATCCTCCACCGGTTGTCACTTCGGGTAGCTAGCCCTAGGCGACCTGTAAACATGTAATGGGAACAGATTTGCTGTCCGTTCCCAGACAGATTGTCCTGACTTAACAAACCTCCTATTAAAAGTCGGTGTCAATTATCTAAGTGTGGCGGCCGGTATTGGTGATGTCGTTGGCGCTCACCTCCCGAGCATCACCTCCACACATAACCGTCGGGCCCAAACTGTAAACTGTATGCTTGCATTTAAGATTTAGCAGTGACCAGAGTACCACTCCAGTATGCTAACAATAACATGTGAAACTGTAACTGTAACATATGATGCTGTCTGTAAAACATATGATTCTGTCTGAAAACATGTGAAACTGTCTGTAAAACATATGATTCTGTCTGTAAAACATGTGAAACTGTCTGTAAACATGTGAAACTGTCTGTAAACTGTACTTTGAAAACATATGCAAAACATGTAACTGTCTTTGAACAAGAATGCAGAACTTTGGAAAACATGTGTTGTTGATCAAGGTATACTATTAAAGTATGAATGATCCTTTCATGAGAATGTCCCGATAAAAGGGATAGTTCAAAACGAGGTTTAGCTTAAAACATATGATACGATAATATAATCGTGGTTCCAGTTGGAAAACATTTAACTTCACCTCACCTAATAGTAACAAAAGGCAGGTAGACAGATTATGCGGTGCCCTGGGGATCCCAGTGCTCAACTTTAACTCCTGTAGGTGGTGTACTAGAGTGAGCTTAAGAACTAAGACCCACTACTAACCAAGATGCATATGAAATGCATGAAACAATGAACAAGGAACATGTAAAGAACATGTAACACAAGAGAGTAATACCATTTAAGGTATTCAAGAAAGGTAACACATGAAGGAATACGTTAAAGTGAGTTACTCTCAACGTTAGACTATGATCTTACTATATCCGAGTAAGCTTTAGTCAAATTATGAATCCTATCGCAAACCTTAAGTTAAGAAACAAGTCCACGAAAGAAAACACATTTTGAAAACACATTTTAGACCCTGGATATGGAAACCCTAGGTGCAAATGTCTATTAAGAAAGCACAAGTTTTAATTCATTTTTACTATTCAAAAGCACTATTCAAAAGTACTATTCAAGATTACTATTCACGATTACTATTCACATGTCGGGTCAAAGGGTCGGGTCAAACCCTTACTATACACACACCCACACACACACGGTACACACACACACCATGCACGAACACACACACACACACCCGGCATGCACACACACACACCCCCTAATTAAATTATGATCTTGATTATAACCTATAGTTTCAGGTTCATGTTAATATAATCAAGTGTGATCTAGGTTAAAGGTATAACCTATAGTTAAGAGATCCAATTAAGGCATAAGATCAAGTTATGAAACACTATTCTATCTTAGGTTATAACATGTTACACTATTAAAGTGTATAACATATGATCAAGACACTAATCCATTAATCCATATCATCATAAGCTCAACTCATAATTCAACAATCATATAACCATGTAACAACATGTCTCAACATATATCATATCATATCATATATCATGAACCTTTGGGCATGTAACATGTAACAATTTAATTCCAATATCAACTTGTAACAAGTTGTGACATAATTAATTGTAAATCACTATTCCATTAGCTAGCATGCATGAACATAATTCAAATTCCATAATCATGCATCAATTCTCATAATATAACAATCATATCACATGATCATATCATACACTAGAGCAATTGATAACATATTCAAGCATATACTAAACAATTAAAACATATAAACAACTATCAAAACATATCATGAAAACTATATAATAAATGCAAAAAATAAAATCCTATATGGCTTAGGGAAGACCCTAAGACCCAACCTAAACATAATATAAACATACCATAACATAAAAACGTAAACTAAACTAAACATAACATAAACTAAAGCATAAAATAAAACAAACCTAGCTCTAGAGGGGGGGAGTGCCGACGGCAAGAGGGGGAAGAGAGGGAGAGAAAGGGTGTTGTTAGCACAACTTTGAGCAAGGAATGAAATGCCATGAACCCTCTATTTATAGTTGAAGAGAAGCCCCTCACCTTGGAAATAAAATGTGGAGAAGGGTTGTAACAGCCCGAAACAGGGGCAAGTTGAAAATTACAAAAATACCCCTACAGCTCAAAAATATTCCTACATTTCCCGAAACACTTTCACTACCCAATATTTTAACCAAAAGAATCCTCACATTATTTCGAGGATCGTGATACTCTCCGTAAACCATAATTCCCATTCTAACTCCCGTAGTATCAAAAACCGGCAAAAACCCTAGCTTATGATTCGATCATCAATAAATCCCTACTCATCTACCTTTTGATATCCAAAATTATAACTAAAACGATCCTTAAATTATTTTATGAATTTTCATGCATTTGCCAAAAACTCGATCTCACCATAGCATATTTTATAAATATTTTCCTTTCTAAAAATCATCATTTTATTTTGAACAAATTAGCTTTTATTCAATAGTCGAAATTATACTTGAAACGATCCTTGAAGTTTTCTCTATATTATAGTGATTTTTCCCAACTTTAAACTCTATCATAGCTTCGTTTATATAATTTTCCTATGATTTTCATCATCTTTAATATTTATAATTTATAAACAAAAGCTCTAAATATTTCACATTTATAATCAAAACAAAGCTCGTTTTTCACCTATTCTTTCATTAATTCACTACTTCAATCTTTTACCTCTCGAGTCTTGAATAAATTTTATATTATTTTTATATTTATTTTTATTCAAAATGACATCATCCATGACCACATGATCTTCTAGAAGGATTAAACAAATGAGCATAATTTCTCCACATTTCCTAAGTTATTACCAAGCATTTGTTCATAATGTAATTTAACCACATCTCCTAATTTATTACCAAGCATTTGTTGAAATATTAGGCAACCACAACTCCCATAAACTTTCATTTATTGCTTAGAAACCCCTCATGACTACCTATAAATACCCCCCTTAAGTCTCATTTATACCTCACAAATCAACACACAAAATCACTCTCTTCTCTCCATTTCTCACGCCATTCTCCCTCTCTCTCTCTAAGGTATGTTTTTCTTTTATTATTTCATGCTTTATATTATGTTCTTAGTATAATATAGTCATAGCATACTTAGATTTAATTAAATTATGCTTTAGGAATTTATTTTATGGAATATATGCTATTTATGCTAGTTTAGGAAAAATGTGATAAGATATATGCATTTTATTTAATTAAATGCATGAGTTATGATATGATATGATATGAATATGTGTTTAAATAATTATGATCTTGTTTGATTAAATTCATGCCTAGAATAATTTATTTAGAATTATTCTCATAGAGAATTCATATATTTTGCTATATTATGCTTTAATCTTATGTTATGAATATGAATGTGATAGAACATGTTACACACCCTCTTTGAATATTCAAATAGGCTCAAGAACATGTTCATATTGTTCTTGAACAATTTTAAGTGCACATGTGATAGTGTGTGAGTGTGTGTGTTCGATTTTATGTTATAAAGTGTTTAATTCATAAGAAATTGAATAGTAAATGTTTTCAATAGTAACTTTGACTTTTTGGTCAACCCATAAGCCGATAATTTCGAAAATATTATTAAAATAATTATAAAATTAGTTTTGGAATTTTTAAATAAAGATTTTATCCGAATTTTCCAAAAAATCGGTAAATTATGGATTATTTTCAAAATATAACCTACATTGTCAAATTAAATTCTAAGTTCCATTTCTAATGTTATAATTAAGATTATAATGTGATTAATAAATATTTAAGTGGTTAAAGAATTCATGAAACCTGATTAATTACTTAATTTCCCTTAAACGGTTGAAATTAGAGTCTACCGGAAATTCTCTAACAAGATATAGTTTATGTGTTTACTTGATGTAACCCTTTTATGCATGACCATTATGTGTTTTATGTGCTTATTTGATTAATATAAGGAACCTAGTTCTAAGTCTATAGTAGTTAATACTTTCAGGCGCACTGGAATCCACGTTACAATGTCTGACTACCGGTATAGGTGAGGGTTAAAATGTTTTCAACTGGAATCATGTTATAAATATGTATCTATATAAAAACTATTTCCAAGCCTACCTATCATTTTGATTTACTACCCTATATACATATTATTGTACTACAATGTCCCTCTTAAGGGAAAAATACTTTCATGCCGGAATCAACGTTTAACTAGAACATTATATATATTTCAAGTCCATTTTATCAAAACATTGATTCCGGGTTATGCAAGCAAAATATTGTTATTGATTCCTGTTATGGGCCCCAGCTGTAGCCGTAGCGAGCAATTACCCGGAAGGTATCGGGCCGAGGGTATTGTTGGTGCTGCGGACTGCCACCACCTCTTGGTAGTGGTTTAACTGGAGGTTAGTTACTCCACGCCAAGGGATGAGGGAGAGAGAGCTGCCTCCCGAATCTAGTTCGTGGTCTCTAGGGTTTGATTCCCTATTGACATCAAGGAGTAGTGGAGTTAATATTCTTGATTTTATTGAAGTATCGGAGCCTGATCAGCCCGATACTATTTTACCAATTATTTAAGGAGTTATGGATGGAGAGGCCTAGCTTGCGGGCATTAATGTTCTTGTTACAAACGGTTCATATTTCTACAATTATTCCAAACTACCCCTATCCCTGTTTTACAATTATTATGAACAGTTTCCTATTTGCCATATCCTATTGTTAATATTATAGATGAAGATCTTCTTGATCATATAAATATAAATATATATATATATACATATATCTATAAACCCTCATACCCCCTTCACTTAGTCACTTTGACTAACCCTCTCGCCTATTTTTAAAATGCATGATTTCAGAAATCAATGAACGGCAACTAGAGGTATCTTGAAGCACTACAACCGTAGGTTGAATCCGATCCTAAGAGTAAACTGACTTGAGCCTACACTCTGTAGAAACAAACTATCTCATACTTTGTCCTTGCATGTCAACCTGTTGTACTCTTCTGCAAACTACTTTGATCAATAATGATAATCCTTGCTCATTGTACGTTATCCTCCCCGTTCATTGGTAAAGTTGAATCTCTTTATCTTCCGCTGCACTGTGTCACATACTCCATTCATATTATCCTGACCGTTCGCCGTAGTATTTCCTGGGTGTTGGGTCTAACCTCCACTCAGGGAGTATTGCGGTGTGGGGTTGTAGTGCTGGGGAGGCGCTACAATTAAAGTGGTATCAGAGCCCCAGGTTGCGGAAATCTGGGGTTCATCATTCATAGAATCTCATATGTACTCTCTTGTCTTTAGTGCTTAAATTGTGATCAATCACTGTTGGGGCGGCCGACCAGCATGTGATTTGTTACAATTGTAGTACTAAACCCTTCCTTGATCAAGTCAAGCATACAGTCTTAATCCACACCAAAATCCTGAGTTCTATCAAATCCTTCAATTATCAAATTCTTGGTAGATTCGGTTACAAGATCTACATCTCCTTCATCATACTAGTATTCTTAACTCATGGAAGCACTTCACTTATACTTTCTAATTCGTTCAAATCCTAAGTTATTAGAATTGCTTCAAGATACCAGTAGGACCGAAAACTAACTTATTAATTTCCTGTGCCTTTATATTGCTTTATCTTCGCTAAGGATGTTTTGTCTGTTAATTGCTATTACTTGCAAATTTTAATTTTGCGATCATCTGCACATCATTCTCAATTACCACGTATTATATTATCTCTATAAGGGTGGTTGCAGCTTAAAATTGTCATCCCCAAAGTCGTTAAAGGTATGCATTCTAAACACGCCAGTTACTGATCCTGGCGCCATGCATTCATTGCATCACTTATGTGCGCATTCAAATTTCTTACTTGAACAATTGCCTTATGTGTTTAAAAGTAAGTTCTCTTTTGGAAACCTGCTTATCATGGATAGTGGATACAAACATTACTTTAAGTTATTATGAAACATGAGGAGAATCTGAGGATAGATTCTTTTTAAGGGGGAAGGATTGTAACAGCCCGAAACAGGGGCAAGTTGAAAATTACGAAAATACCCCTACAGCTCAAAAATATTCCTACATTTCCCGAAACACTTTCACTACCCAATATTTTAACCAAAAGAATCCTCACATTATTTCGAGGATCGTGATACTCTCCGTAAACCATAATTCCCATCCTAACTCCCGTAGTATCAAAAATCGGCAAAAACCCTAGCTTATGATTCGATCATCAATAAATCCCTACTCATCTACCTTTTGATATCCAAAATTATAACTAAAACGATCCTTAAATTATTTTATGAATTTTCATGCATTTGCCAAAAACTCGATCTCACCATAGCATATTTTATAAATATTTTCCTTTCTAAAAATCATCATTTTATTTTGAACAAATTAGCTTTTATTCAATAGTCGAAATTATACTTGAAACGATCCTTGAAGTTTTCTCTATATTATAGTGATTTTTCCCAACTTTAAACTCTATCATAGCTTCGTTTATATAATTTTCCTATGATTTTCATCATCTTTAATATTTATAATTTATAAACAAAAGCTCTAAATATTTCACATTTATAATCAAAACAAAGCTCGTTTTTCACCTATTCTTTCATTAATTCACTACTTCAATCTTTTACCTCTCGAGTCTTGAATAAATTTTATATTATTTTTATATTTATTTTTATTCAAAATGACATCATCCATGACCACATGATCTTCTAGAAGGATTAAACAAATGAGCATAATTTCTCCACATTTCCTAAGTTATTACCAAGCATTTGTTCATATACCACCTTCTTCCTCCGGGTAGGGAACGGGTTTGCAAGGCCCGAACCCTCATTCATTAATGTTAGAGGGGTACATGAATCCCCAAAAGCGCGGGTCCCCTTTCATTCACTAATCTCCTAGTGAAATCTAGGTTACCGAAATTGTTGGAACTAGTATATGTGGATTCCCGTCAGCCCATGCTTCCCTGGTTCACCAATACACTAAGTCCCGGGCCCCCATTCATTGTGAACATTCATTACTCGCCAAAACTTTTGGTAGGATAATCATAACAAAGGCTTCCATTTAAAACATTGATTCTTTGCAAACTCACTTTAAATACATATATAGAGTTTTGGTCAAAATCTTGCACATTAGGTGTTCGGGGTCATATTGTTAACTAATAGAAGAAAAACCCACCTGGTAGACAAAAGAACCCAACCAAGACCTCACTGCTCGACCTCGTCCCCCACTGGATCAAGATCTGCATGACAAAGGTAGTGTGAGACTTAATTATGACCACCTTAGACACTCGGCTATGAAATGACATGCTATGGAATGCTTGAAACAATAAAACATGCCCAAATATGCTCATGGATACCATAGAATTCAATCAAACACATAATTCACCAAGTTTCGTTCAATATACGATAAAAATCGTATTCATTCCCGTTCATATCGTTCATACTTTCATACTTGCATTCATATGGTTATCAATATCATATATCAATCATAAATCACAGCTTTAATAGATCCACGTTGCGTACAATTCACAAATACGAGCAATAAACGCAAAACAAGCAATAAAAGAGTTCCCCCAAAGCTGCCATTTCAAATGACATGGCCGTGTTGAGTTTTCAAAGGAAACGGACACGGCCGTGTCCGAGGTTTAAAAATCCAAAAATTCAAAGTCGAGGGCTTGACACGGTCGTGTTAAGTTTTCAAAGCATTTGGACACGACCGTGTCCGAGGTTAAAATCAGAAAAATTCAAAGTCGAGAGCAAAACACGGCCGTGTCCGTTTTCAGTTCAAAGCTGACACGGCCGTGTCAGCTCATCGTTTTGCCAAGAAAAACAGAGCAGAAACTCTGTTTCACGAGGGAAAAGCTTTGGAAAGCAGGGGCAGCAATAAGGAAGCTCTTAGGTACACTTAGGCATAGTTTCAAGCCATATAATTCATACAAATCATGCAATTCATTCATATATACAAGAATTCATGCATAAGGTTGGCAAAAGATCATCCAAAATCAAGCTTTCATCCATGGAAGCTTCAAGCTTCAACAATGGCAAGTCATGCTACACTCATCCAACATGGAATACAAGCATATAAAAGTGATAGAGAAGCTTCAAGCAACAACTTCCATGCATCAATTCTCATATCAAATCATAGAAATCCATTCAACCAAAAATTCATACCATTTGATTCATTTTCAAGCTTTTCTCATATCACATGATTCCCCAACTCATACCAAGATATAATCGGAAGAAAATGGAGAGGAGAATAACGGAAAAAGAATTCATCTTACCTTGGAAGAAGATGGAACAAGAATTGATCTTGAGCTTTAAGTTAGTTTTATCAAACAAGGGTTTCTTGGAGCTTCCCCTTGGCCTCTTGAGATGATGATGATCGATAAATGTAGTGGAATCAAGGAGATAGGAATGCTGATATTTAGGGCTAAAATGGGTAGAATACGGGTCGATCCAAGTCCAGTTCGTTTAAGAAAAGGGTGGTTTCAAACAAGTTATAAGGTTGAGGTTGTGGAAAAGTTCGTTGTCGAAAGTTCAAATGATATCGAAAAGATAAATGGTCAAGTTTAATGGATAGGTAATGTCGAAACAAGTTCAACACCGGTTACGGATCTCGATTTCAATGTCCGGAGCTCAAGATATCGCAAAAACCGTTCAGGGTTGCCTAATATTCAATTAGGTCCCTAAACTTTCAAAAAGTGGCAATTAAGCCCAAATTCAATTTCCAATTGAGTCCAAAACATTCAAATAAGTTTCAATTCAACCCTCGGTCACACGACACATATAATTCCATTCATTTAACACCAAATTCACGAAATTCACATTCTCACAGTTTCATTCATATATTCATAGCACACATTGGAATTCATATAAAATGTAAACAATTAAATCAAATTAGAAACGAATTCAATTAGCAAATCAAATTATAAAATCACATAATTAAATAAAAATGTGCACGTAACACTTACCTACACGTGTGAAAACGCGGGGCGTTACACGAATAATGCATGTGATGTAGTGCTATGGATGCTTATAGTACCTTCGATCACAGCGTTTGGGTCGATATCCACAGCTTGCTCCTCCTCAGCTCCCAACGCATATGCCCTAGCTAGAATTGCAGCCTCAGATTGTCTTTCTTTTTCGCGCACGTGCTCACCATATGATCTGGTGCTCCACAAATAAAACACCTTTTATGAAGTCTGAAGCAATTATCCACGTGGTGAGGACCCTTGTAATAGGTACATTGCACTTTAGGTGGCGCCGGAAGTGCTAAAGGTTGCTTGGCTTGAGTTGGTCCCGCTGGTCTGAATGGTTTGTTCTGAGGCTTAGCTTGTTGAAAAGTTTGAAAGGCTGGTCTCTTCCCAAATTTATTCAAAGTCCCTGAGATGGACCCTTGCCCTGAATGTGCAGTCTTTCTCCTCAAAACCACTCTATCTTCGACCCTTAGAGCCTTATCAACTACTTTCGCCCATGTGCTCGTATTGGCTGCTTCCAAAGCATCTTTCATATCTTCACGTAATCCTTGGAGAAACTGAGAGGCCTTCCCCTCATCGTCATTGGCTATATTAGGGGCATAGCGAGGAGCCTTTCAAATTCGTTGATATACTCAGTCACAGACATACTCCCTTGTTTGAGATCCATAAATTCCCTTGAGCGCCGATTCCTTGTAGCTTTGGGAATATATTTGGTCTTGAATTCCTGAACAAATACCTCCCACGTTATCTCTTTTCCGGAGGCTTCTAACTTCCCTTGCACACTCGACCACCAATTATAGGCCTGACCCTGGATCATGGTAAGTGTGCATTGTAGCTTCTCCATAGGCCCACACGGTAGGAGATTCCACACCCGATTGGTTTGCAAGAGCTATTCTTCCACTTGAACGTCATTTCCACCAACGAAAACTGGTGGATTCTGATTTTTAAACTCCCGAAGAAGAGCAGTAATAGCATTCCCTCCATGATTCCCGGCCTGAGGTGCATTATTCCTTTCCTGAGCTCTTTGATCCAAATACACCGCTAATCTTTCCATAAAATTCTCGGGGTCCATTTGCGGTGGTGGTGGAGGGTTGTTATTTCCAGGTTGTGGAGAATGATCCCGGTGATGTCGATGTTCCGGAGATCTATCTCGGTGATGGTGTCGACGTGGAGGCATATTTTCTGCAAATCAAAAGATTCCAATTCATATGCGTGCGGGTCAGTACATGTTCATGTGCACTATTAACAAGAAATAAGCAAATAATCACATAAATGAACATAACCACGTTATCCTAAACCGTACGACCTAGACTCACCCGACTCGACTCTAGAGCCCCGGTTTTGAAACAGGGCTCTAATACCACTTTAAGATGTAGCGCCCGGAACGGTGGGCCACCACATCCCCCGCACCTAAACCCGAACCCACATATGAAATGGATTTCCATACATGAGTCCGAGTTCAAGCGAACAGGAACCTACACTCACACGCTAGGCTAAGTGGGGCTAAACTCGAACAGAGCGAGCAAATAAATAAAACAGATATGCGGAAGCAATAACAGGATCCAAACAAGCTCATGCTAAAGTAACAATACAAATATATACCATGGTTTAACAACCCAAAAATAGATACAAGTGTTCAAGTTCCGAAGTTATATTTCATACAAGATGCCAAAAGCGCTAGATATGCAATGCTACTCGACCTAAACGGCTAAGTACGACACGACTCGACGCACTTCCCCGCCTAGCTCGGCACACCTGGAAGGGAAAGGAGAGGGTCAGTCTCACAACTCGACTGAGTGAGGGGTTTAACACACCCACACCTTAAGTATGTATAAAGCATAGCGTAAATCAAAAGTGATAGTCATGAATCGAGGCTATGGTTTTGCACACCAAAAACCATTTCCCAAAACTAGCATATAGTAAGAAAAGAACCTATCACGATCCATAATGTACCAGTCAAACAAACACAAAAGCCCGACGAGAACGGACTATCCCTTCCTCCTTCAAACATAAACATCAAATCACAATTCCACCCTTGCATCCATGGTGTATCGGGAATCAAACCCTAGCACCTACATTACCAAAAACACACGGGGTAGCTAACCCACGATATGCCTTCCCCGGTTATCCACCGAGGGCTCAAGATATCACGCCTTCCCAACCTCCCTAGGTCGCACGTGAATATCTCAAATGAGAGCGTGCATAGGGGTCAAACCCGGCGACCCCGTGGTCGCCCCGGGTCTTTCTTACCCACGTCTCCAGGGCCCACACAACAAAACGGACCAAACTCCCATCTTTCAGGGCACACTCGCTCAACATAATAAAACGTACTAAAAGAGACTCAAAATTCAAGCTTATATATACTGTCACTTATATCATTTCCATAAAGTTCAAACCTTCCACAAGACCATAAACATAATTCAGGCACTCATATTTAAATATGTATAACATATCCGCATGCGAGTGAGAAATCATCACATTATAGGCCATAGGTTAATAGCTAATAAATTCCTAACCTCACCTTAACAAAAGAGACAAAAGGTTGGATCGAACGGCAACCAACCACCTAATCTCTTGCACGACCGGAAGAGGCTCTGAAACGCAAAAGAGAACAAGACCCGAGAGTTAGACTCGAATATGAACCAAATAGATGCTCGGCGATGCTTATGAATGTAAAGAATGCAACGGAAATGCATAAACATGCCAAATAAATCCTACCGATTCTTATTCACACAATTCATATCAAATAAGGTCATAAGTTCAAAACAAGGTACATAACGTATAATATAACAAGCTAACAATGCGTACAAGTCATAAATGAAGAAAGAAAATACGAAGAAAAACAACAAAGCGATAAAACGAGCAATTGCCGTCCCCATATTTTCCAATGACACGGCCGTGTTGGGTTTTAGTTTAAAATGGACACGGCCATGTCCGATTAAAATTAATTCAGGAGCTTAATCCGAGACGCTGACACGGACGTGTTGAGTTTTAGTTCAAAATGGACACGGCAGTGTCCGATTTTATAAAAATAATTTGCTCCAAGTCGAGAGGCTGACACGGTCGTGTCCAAAACATGTACAAAGCTGACACGGCCGTGTTGGCCCTTCGTCTTCGAAAAAAATACAGCAGCTACAGTACTCTGCGCCAAGAAAAACAGGGGAAGAAGCAGGGGAAGCATGCAGCAACATCAAGCAACAACTTCAAGCCACAAAACTCAAGCAAACCATTACAAATCACTTCATATTCAATATATAATCATCCAACTAAAGCAATAGTTCCAGAATTATCATATATCCCAAGTGTATTCATGCAAGAATTTGAATTTCATCAATGGCAACGTCCACCACACTCATCCATAATCAAAAGGAGAATCATATAATCCTATTATGAGCCTAAGAGATCATAAAGACATCCTCAAATCAAAGCTTAAGTCCAAGGAACAAGGAAGATCATTAAACCCTCATATATCAAGTTATAATCCATATACTCATCAAACTTAGCTCAAAGTATGAAATTAATAGCTCTAAATGATCATTTAATCATGTACATATCAAATACTAGCTTACCCCTTGAAGATGTTGGAAGAAAATGGAGATTAGAGATCTCTCCTTGGAATGAATAGTGACGGGTTGGAAATGGAGACTCCAAAAGTTGCTGCACTTTCTCCTTCTTCCGTTGTGTAAACCGAGAGAGAGAGTGGAAGAGATAGGATATTGTGTTGGTGGAGTGTGGGTCCAAGTTGGAGAGCAATTGGCCAAAAATTGAGGGACTAAAGAGCAATTTAGTGAAAGGTAGTCATATAGGCACGCGGTAATTTCCGATCAAATTTCAGGTTACCAATGGTCTTAAAAGGTTATGGGGCTTAGTCCATTGAACCCGAATCGTCGAAACCAGTTCAACGATAGTGACGGAATTCGAATCCGAATTCCCGAGCTCAAAATACACACATTGGGACCCAAGTTGCGCTAAAAAAGTTTTAGCCTCCTTTAGGTTCCAAATGAAACAAATAATTCAAAAGCTCAACGAATAGATTCGAAAACATAAACGAATAAAAATGAAAGTTCATAACACGTAATTCTCCAACATACTAAAACAACGAAAAATTTCGAATTCAACTCAAGCATAAACGAATCAATCCATAACAAATTCCGTACATATTCAAATAAGAATCATTCGAATTCATAAGAAATATTTAAAATAAGAATTAAAAAGATAAAGAATATGAATTTAAATAATGTAAATCACGCACATACGTCATACCTGTACGGTCTGGAAGTCGGGGTGTCACAAATTTGACCAAACCTTGCACAATTATAACACTTTCGGCTTTATGTTGGATATCTGTGTACTGCTTTTCATAACTGTCATTGCATGAGTCTTAGAGTTGCTTCAAGATACCATTACGACCGTTGATAGGATCATGCCATTTCAGGTATTGATAGCATGCTGATATTCTTGTTGTTGGATTGATCATGCTTCTGATCATGCTATAGATGTTACAGTTCTGGTTGATATGACAGTACACGTTCTGTTCCTGTTTACATGTTGATCATGCTTTGGGATATGTTTCTGATATGTTGATATGTTACAAGAGCTTCTATTCCCGTTTACATGTTGTCTGATAGTTGTTTCTGATTACATGATATGTTTGGAGATCTTGAATCTTTGCTGATATGTTGTTATGAGAATGCATTGTTCTCATACTTATATGTGACTACGTGGGAATGTGAATACGTGGTTACGGATTCTCTGAATCATTATATGTCATGCATCGAATATATATCTGAATACTTATGAATTCAGTAACAACATGCCACCGAGAAGAGCATCCCGGAATCGTGTACCACCACTGCCACCCCAAAGAGATGTCACACCACCCCCTGAATGGGAGGGAACTCCAGAGTTAAGGGACGTGTTACGACAATTCGCAAGAGCTGGTAATCAGAGAGATAATCCTCATAATGAAAGGTCAATTGAAAATTTTCTGAGGATGAATCCACCTAAGTTCTATGGAGAACCGAATGACCTAAAGGCTGAGAATTGGATTACTAGTCTTGAGAAGATTTTCGAGGCTATGGAGTTCTATCCAGAGGACCGTGAACGAGTTCGATATGCTACTTTTCTTATGGAAGGAGCTGCATACAATTGGTGGAAGCACGTTCAGCATACGTGGATTGAGAATAACGTTGAAGGAAGTTGGGATGAGTTTATTAGAGAGTTTCAAGAGAAGTATACGCCTCAAGTAACTCGTGATGCACGAGAGGCTGAGTTTATGAGTCTGGTTCAGGGAACTATGAATGTGATGGAGTATGAAGCTAGGTTTGTGAGGCTGATCAAGTATGCACCTCATATTCTAAATGATGAGCGTCGCAAGACGAAGAGGTTTATTGATGGACTGAAGCCCGAACTTCGATTGGCACTTGTTTCTTTGGACATTGAGACCTACAACCGGGCTGTTGATAGAGCGCTAAGGGTTGAAGCTGCATGCAAGGAAATCAAAATAACAACTACAGGACAAGGACCTTCTAACCCTAAGCCTTATCAAGGGAACAAGCGACCATCCAGATCTTTTCCCCAAGGAACCGGGAAGAAGCCAATGGTATCACCACAACATCAATAGCAGAAGGCTCCACTGAAACAGCAAGCACAAAAGCAGAAAGCGCCACAGCAGTATCAGAGGGCGCCACAACAGAAGAGAGCACCTCAGCCAGGTCCAGAGGAAATTGTTTACCGATATTGTCGCCGAACGGGACACACTGAGGAGAACTGTCGCAAGAAAGTTGGACAGTGTTTCGCGTGTGGTTCCCCTGAGCACCAGATGGATAGTTGCCCGCACAAGATCAGGAGATTTGGGGTCCAGGATAAAGGAAAAGGGGTGGTGGGTACGACGAACAAACCGGTGGTCAAAGGCAGAGCATATGCTTTGGATGGTAAGGAGGAGGTTGATCCTTCGTCTGTTGTGGAAGGTATTGTGCACATTCTTAACACGCCAGTTAAGGTCTTATATGACCCAGGTGTTACGCATTCATTTGTTGCATCTAAATTAAATGCTCATTTACAGTTTCCACTTGAATACTTGCCATATAAATTTGAAGTGAGTTCTCCTTTGGGAACTTGCCTTGTTACGGATCAAGTATATAAACGCTGCCCTATATGTATTGGTACCCGTTGTTACCCGACGGATCTTATTGAGTTGCCGATGATAAGATACGACGTTATACTTGGTATGGATTGGTTGTCTAAGTACCGAGCTAAGTTAGATTGTTACAAGAAAGAGATCATCTTGGAAGAAGATGAAAGTCGGACATCAGAAGGGAAAGTTGAGAAGTTATCAGTGATTTCTTCGATGGAAGCTAAGAAGTTGATTCAGAAAGGAGCTATTGGATTTGTTGCTTATCTTCTGAATAGACCCAAAGATCAACTGAAGATCGAAGAAGTGGAAGTGGTAAACGAATTCTTAGATGTGTTTCCTAAACATTTGGATTCGTTACCTCCTGACCGAGAGTTGGAGTTTACGAGTGAGACGATATCAGGAGCTGAGCCGTACTCAAAGACACCTTACAGAATGGCTCCAGCTGAATTGGAAGAACTAAGGAGGCAATTGGACGAACTAATAGAGTCAGGATATGTTCGACCGAGCACATTGCCGTGGGGAGCGCCTGTGCTTTTCGTTAAGAAGAAGGATGGATCATTGCATTTATGCATTGACTATCGAGAGGTGAATAGGATGACGATCAATAATAAGTATCCTCTCCCTCATATTGAGGAGCTGTTCGATATACTTCAAGGATCGAAGGTCTATTCTAAGTTAGATCTAAGACAAGGGTATTATCAATTGAAGATCAGGGAAGCAGATATTCCGAAGACTGCTTTCAATAGCCGATACGGACATTTTGAGTTTGTGGTAATGCCGTTTGGTTTGACGAACGCACCAGCTGCATTCATGGATATGATGCACAGTATATTCAAGCCGTTTCTCGACAAGTTTGTAGTGATCTTCACCGACGATATATTGGTGTTTTCAAAGACACCGGAGGAACATGCTGAGCATCGTCGAATCGTGTTACGCACTTTGCTGGATCACAAGCTATATGCAAAGTTCAGCAAATGTGAGTTCTGAGTTCTAGCTTGAGAGAGTTACGTTTCTCGGACACATCGATCTCGAATCGAAGTAGATCCCTCGAAGATCGAAACGATTATGGATTAGAAGTTACCGAAGAATCCTTCAGAAGTGAGGAGTTTTCTGGGATTAGCTGGCTACTACCGGAGGTTTGTCAAAGATTTCTCGAAGATAGCTACACCTCTCACTAAGTTGACAAAGAAAGAAGGGAAATTCGAATGGACTGAGAAGTGTGAGCAAAGTTTTCAAAGATTGAAGGAGATGCTAACAACTGCACCCGTGTTAGCGTTACCAGAAGGAAAAGAAGGATACACTGTTTACACCGATGCTTCGAAAGAAGGACTAGGAGGAGTTTTGATCCAGAATGGAAAAGTGATTGCGTATGCATCAAGGAAACTCAAAACGCATGAAGTCAACTACCCGACACATGATTTGGAGTTAGCCGCAATAATTTTTGCTCTTGGAAAGTGAAGACATTACCTGTATGGAGTTACGTTTGAGATCTTTACTAATCATAAGAGCCTGCGATATCTATTCACTCAGAAGGAGTTGAATATGCGACAGAGGAGATGGATGGAATTTCTGGAGGACTACTATTGCATTATTCAGTACCATCCAGGAAAGGCGAATGTTGTGGCCCATGCTCTAAGCAGGAAAGTTCGGCTGGCACAGATTTCTGCCAACCCCGAGATTGATCAAAGAGAAAGAATGGAGGTGATAACTAAAGCTCTAATCGCGAACATTGTGATGATATCACCTTTGAAAGAACAAGTGTTGGAAGCTCAGAAGAACGATGAGTGGATCAAGAAATGTCTCGAATCTAAGGAGAAAGATGATGAGACTAAGTTCAGGGTTGATAAACATGGAATATTGAGGTACAAAGCTCGAGTATGCGTACCAACTGCTTTGAGGAAGGAGATTCTAGATGAAGCACATAAGACTAAGTACACGATACATCCCGGAGGCACTAAGATGTATCAAGATGTTAAGACACATTTCTGGTGGAATGGAATGAAGAGAGACATAGCCAACTATGTCAAGAAGTGCTTAACTTGTCAGAAAGTTAAAGCTGAGCACCAGAAGCCGAGTGGGACATTGCAACCATTACCGATTTCGACATGGAAATGGGAGCAAATCACGATGGATTTTGTCACTGGATTACCCAAAGTCAGAGGAGGACAAGATAGTATCTGGGTGATCATTGATCGATTGACAAAGTCAACGCACTTTTTGCCAGTAAAGACAACAGATAAGGTCAGCACGTTGGCAAAGCTGTATCAACAAGAGATTGTCAGATTACATGGAGTTCCGAACAGTATAGTGTCGGACAGAGATCCGAAATTCACGTCGTACTTGTGGAAAGAGATTCAGACTCTGCTGGGAACAAAGTTGAACTACAGTACCGCAGCGCATCCTCAGATATGATTAAGTACTTGGAAGATATGCTAAGAGCTTGCGCTTTGGACTTCCAAGAAAGTTGGAAAGAGTGTTTACCTCTTGTCGAGTTTGCATACAACAATAGTTATCAAGCTTCTATTAAAGCTGCTCCATATGAAGCCTTGTATGGAAGGAAATGTAGATCCCCGTTATACTCGGATTTGGATGAAGCAAGATGTACTGAGGAACGACCAGTCAGAGTGAATTCAGCTAAATAGATAAGAGAAGTGACGGAAAAGATTTAGATCATTTACCAGAGAATGAAAGCTGCCCAGGACGGCAGAAGAGTTATGCTGATCAACGAAGAAGGGATTTGGAATTCACAGTGGGCGAAAAGGTATTTCTGAAGACATCGCCAAGGAAAGGGTTTTCCCGAATTGGGAAAGGTGGAAAGTTAAACCCGAGATATGTTGGACCGTATGAGATACTGGAGAGAGTTGGACCAACTGCTTATAGATTGGATTTTCCTGTAGGTCTTACAGGAAACCACAACGTATTTCATGTATCTCAGCTTCGCAAGTGTTTCTCGGATGAAATAGAGGTTGTGCCGGTAGAGGAGATACCGTTGGAACCGGATTTGACTTATGTTTTGAAGCCCGCTAAGATTCTAGATAGGAAGTTTCAAGAGCTGAGGAATAGGAAAATTCCTTTGGTTAAAGTCCATTGGAAGGGACCTGGGACAGAAGAGGAAACCTGGGAGACAGAAGAGAAAATGCAGAAGCATCACCCCGAGTTATTTGCCGTTACAGGGAAAGAATCTGAGGACAGATTCTCTTTAAGGAGTGGTGATTGTAACAGCCCAAAACAGGGCCTGGATGAAAACAGTAAGTTAAGGGCATTCGTAAAGTGTTTATAGACCGTGATCCAACTTTTTGAATCATCATGCATTGCATTCTTACATGAATTTTGTGCTCGTATATGATCTGACATGTTTTAAGGGGGAATTCTTGACCTTTGATACAGTTTACTATTTATAACCCGAGCCTACCTTGTTCATATTGCTACTCGAACCCTAGAGGTTCATCGGACATGTTTCCCTATCGTTTGAACTTGTTTCCCGAGCTCAGAGAGTCTTTCTTGAACCATAAGGGTATTTTTGGCACTTACCGACCGAAGTTACTATTCATCTGAAAATGAGCTTTTGATTCCGATACTTTTCCTACCCAAGTTTATAGTCGAATCGACCCTTGAGTCGAGACGAGTCTTTTGAAATCATTCTTGACTTGGAAATCTATTTTGTGCATTTGTTTTATTGAAAATGTTTTCGAAAACCCTAGTTCACTATTCCTTCTACGAACGGTTTTCATTGGAAAAATGTTTTCTCTTCGGATTTGCACTACTTGAGCTATTTCAAGATTTTTGAGATGTTTTACAACTCATGATTCAAACCCTAGCTTGAAATTTTGAAGCGTACGTTCGTACGTGAGAATTCACTATTCATTCTACGTTTTTCAACTTTTTAACGGTAAAACGTTTTATAGTCGATATTGGATTCAAAATGCTCCTCAATTTATTTCTTGAATTTTGGAAACAATCCGGACTTGAAAATCATTCTAGAAAGTCGTTTTTCACTCGTGTTGAGTTTCGAGATCAAAACTTTTATTCACTAAAACTAATGTATCTTTCAAACGGTAAATCCGATTTCGACGTATGAATATGCGTTTCGAAGCTAATTTTTGCCCGGTCGGAATGGCTATACTTCCAGCCACTTACCTCCACGTTTTGGCAGTGAAAATACCGAAATACCCCCAGCAGCCCCACTTTTTAGCTTCAAGATGATGAAGCTTCCAAGAGAAGCTATACACTTTTGCTCTCATACCCTTCCTTACATTTTATTTCCAAGGTGAGGGGCTTCTCTTCAACTATAAATAGAGGGCAAGAGGCATTTCATTCCTTGCTCAAAGTTGTATTGACAACACCCTTTCTTCCTCTCCCTCCCCCCTCTTGGCCGTCGGTCATCCACCCCTCCATTAGTTAGGTTTGTTGTTTTATTTTTATGCTTTAGTTTATGTTATGTTTTAGTTTAGTTTATATTTTTATGTTATGGTATGTTTATATTATATTTAGGTTGGGTCTTAGGGTCTTCCCTAAGCCATATAGGATTTTATTTTATGCATTTATTATATAGTTTTCATGATATGTTTGAATAGTTGTTTATATGTTTTAATTGTTTAGTATATGCTTTAATATGTTATGAAATGCTCTAGTATATGCTATGATCATGTGATATGGTTGTTATATTATGAGAATTGATGCATGATTATGGAATTTGAATTATATTCTTGCATGTTAGCTAATGGAATAGTGATTTACAATTAATTATGTCACAACTTGTTACATGTTGGTATTGAATTAAATTGTTACATGTTACATGCCTAAAGATTCATGATATGATATGATATATGTTGAGACATGTTGTTACATGGTTATATGATTCTTGAATTATGAATTGAGCTTATGATATGATATGGATTAATGGATTAAAGCCTTGATCATATGTTATACACTTTAATAGTGTCACATGTTATAACCTAAGATAGAATAGTGTTTCATAACTTGATGTTATGCTTTAATTGGATCTCTTAACCATAGGTTATACCTTTAACCAAGATCGCACTTGATTATTATAACATGAACTTGAAACTATAGGTTATAATCAAGATAATAATTTAATTAGGGTGTGTGTGTATGTGTGTACGTGCATGGTGTGTGTGTGTACCGTGTGTGTAGGTGTGTGTGTATAGTAAGAGTTTGCCCTGTAACGCCCCGGCGGAGGGCAATCACATCCTACCCCGCGCTAAGGTTCTAGCTCGTATATGAAACTGACATCCATATACGCACCATTCCCAAAGCAAACGGTAACGGACGAACAACCTGGCTAGGCGGTACCTAAACAACTCGACTCAACGCACCGTAAAGAAAGCAACAGACATGCGGAAGCGAGCATAAATTTTTTTCAACAAACATGTATCATGCAATCGGAATCAATTCATTAACGTCAATTAACAAGATCAATCACGCATCACACAGTTCAACGGGTTCAAGAGCATGCAACCTGTCCCGATAAGAAATAATATAAATACGGGATCCACTTCCTAGGCACCTATCCCGAAACGAAATCATAAATACGGGTTCAACTACCTAGTCACCTGTCCCGATAGAATAATATATCCAAATATCATAGGATCATCACGATCCCAACCTGTACCGTTTTCATAAACAGAATTCATACAAGAATGTAACATTTCCAACTTTACCATAATGCCCACCAAAGCTAACGAAAGCGTTAAACTATAATAACGTACATGAACATCAACTTAAAGTAAATGCAGACTCGACACAACTTCTACGAGCCAAGACTCTATGACACACCGCTTAGCATGACTCTAGAAAACCTGCAGACAATACAGAGGTTGAAGAGTCAGTTCAAAAGGAACCGGTGAGGATTTACTCTAAGGAATATAATAAAAAGGGGGTACAATGCATGCGATATTAAAGGTGTTTATGATCCGTTTAACTTTTCAAAATCAATGCAGATGGGTTTTCAAAACAACGGATCATTAACTAGAAACATAACCGGCTCGGCGAGAATGAGCCCTCCAACCTTACTTCCCAAACCAAAGAAATCAAACCAATCCATCCATCACGCCATTGATGTCGAGGGTGCGCACCCCCGATCATCCATAACATAGAGAATTCGGTCCATGGAACCTAGCTCCCTCCAAGAAGACTTCAACCCCGAAGCCTCCTCGGAGTCTTAGTGATCTTGTCCAGAGTGGGAACTTTGCATGAGGACATCCGTCGGCCCTTACCTTCCCTGAATATCACTCACCTCTATCCCCGAGCTCAAGTTTGATTTCCCCAAGAAAGCGTCCCTGCAAGGTACATCAATCTCCATACCACTTTCATAGCATGGTCCAAAACATCTCGCCACATACATACATATATATCCTTTTCAAAACCAAAACATTTCGGGTACCTACCCCGTAAACCAAGATTCATACTATACTTGCAAACCGTTTTCAATAAGCAACGATATAAGTATAATGAGCCAAGCTCCCAAAATCCGGCATACTATGCCTATACATAAAGTTTTCAAAACGGGAATTTGAGAACCAAATCATGAAGGCTATACGGTATTGTCCACAGTTTGAAAACATTTTCATAATATAACTCCTCACCTTTACCAAGAACCTCGAAGATCAAGTACGAACAAGGAAGGTTACACGTCCGAAGACTCACCACCTAACAAGACAATGTACCAACAAAGGTAAGACTCGACTCGAAACCCAACAAGACGACGCAAGGCTTTGACATGAATGCAAATATGCTAATGATGTGCAAGGAATGTTTGACGATGGTATATATTGGGAATTATGATCACATTGCATCATATAAGTCATGTATCAAGTTCTCAAGTCATATGTAATAAGCGACCTATGAATCATACTTAACACAATTTAATTAAACGCATAACTTAGTCAATTAAGATAACTTAAGCATGATTGAGGTATAAAGATCATAATATAATGTATGCATGAGATGTCACAACATATAACGAGGTCACAATACATTAGAGACATAATATAAATAAGTAAGGAACAAACGAGAGGCAAAACAAGTGAAACGAATCAAGAAAACAAGGCTGGGGATAATCCACCCCCGTGGATTTTCCTTCACAAAAAATCCACCCTCGCGGATTTGGTCCAGAAGCTACTGCCATAAATCCACCCCCATGGATTTTTACACAGCAAAAATCCACCCTAGCGGATTCTGCCCAGAACTTAAAAAAAACGTGACAGCAACTTCAAATTCGACGGGAATGAGTTCAAAACACCCCAAAACATGAAATTAAGCTTCCAAAACCACAAATAAGCATCATAAATCATCAAGTTACATAATAAAGCATTTAGAAACATAAAAACATCAAGAAACCTAGCAATTCATAAAAGAACTTCATCTTCTACAAGTTTCAAGAAATCTTCAAGCATAACAATGGTGAAATCAACAATCATTGCAAGAAATTGTAGGAAATCTATCAAATTCTCCATAAAAACGCATAAGGAACAAGAATCCATTATCAAATCAAGCTAAAACAAGCTAGAACATGAACATGCAAGAATTCTTCATAAAAGCTTCAAAGGTCAACAATGGTGGTTTCTTCAAACAAGAATGAAAATGAGAAATTTTTACATCAAATCACTCCCAACATCATAAGAAATATATTTCCATCATAATATTCGGACTTAATCCATCTAACCAAGAACCCTAGATTTCAAACTCAAGCTTCAAGTTCAAAGAAGAAGACCCACATAAGCATTCAAGCATTTCTTACCTTAAGAGCTGAAAATGGAAGAGCGAATCTTGTTCCTTAGTCTTGAATCTCCAACTTTAGTCTCCACTCTTGGCTCTTGAAGATGGCTTGAAGTTCTTGGGAGAATATGGATGGTCTCTTGAGAAAAGTGAGGGAGAGAGTGTGTTTTAATCTTGAAATAACGTAAGAATGGGTTTTGGAGTGTTAAATCTGATTTTGTAAATTGGTTCAGCCATATAGGGTCATGGAGCGGGTCATACGGGTCAGATTTAGGTGAAATTGGGGCTCAAATTGGGCTTAATTCGAAATTGGGTCGCAGGTCAACAATTAAAGGCTTAGGAGGGTGACTTTTCGTAAAATGGACATAACTTCTTCGTCTGAACTCCAAATCGAGCGATTCAAGAACCCACGAACCCGTAATCGAATTATCTACTCAATTTCATTAAGTTCTAACAAGTTCCAGGCTTGGAAAAGAAATTTACCATATAGTCCCAAAATTATGCTTTAATGTCAATATAAGCACATTGTTTCGTCAAACTATAAAACATGCTATCAACGCTCAATAATAGCAATACAAGCATATAATTAATATGTCATAAAACCACATATATCGCACACTTAATATATTTCACTTATGCACAAATCCATTATCAAATTAAGGCATAATTCCACATAAATCATGCAAGGAAAGGTAAATCGTGCACTCTCGTACCAAACTTTACCTTAACCGAGAAGCGGGGCATCACAACCTCCCCTCCTTAAAGAAATCTGGTCCCCAGATTTACCATCGGAAAATAACTCTGGGTGAAAACTGCGCATCTTCTCTTTCGTCTCCCAAAATGCTTCTTCGGACTTGAGATCTCTTCGTAGAACCTTACCCAAAGGAGTTTTAGCAGAACCTATAATCCCTGGGTATTCCATCTGAAATCTTCCCCGGTTGTGGTACAAGTGTCAAGTCTTGATCCAAGTGTATCTCGTTCATCGATATAGTCTCCATCTCCTCTCGGAAATACTTCCTCAATCTGTTCCACAGCTCCAGGAGGCTCGCTAGATCTCGAGTTTAGGTTACTGCTCGCATTGATTTGGGGGAAACTCCTTCTTGTTGCCTCTACGAAGACTCGGTCACCATCTTCGAATTCAAAGTCTTTCCTCCTTTGCTTGGCATAACTCCGTTGCCGGTCTTATACCACTCCCACATATGGTTTAAACTTCACACTTTGTCGATGGAAAAGATCTTAGTTGTTGTATACACCTTCGGTCCATCTTGATCTCGCTTAACCTCTTCAAAATATCCCTTCTGATCGGAGCAATCTGAGCGTGCTAGCCAACGAGACGAGACATACAACAAGAGAACCCCGTCTCTCAACAAGCAACGAGAGAACCCCGTCTCTCAACAAGCAATGAGAGAACCCCGTCTCTCATCCTAAGTTCGAAGGAATCCAACATCCTTCAAACATCTAAGTTTGAAAGAGTTAACATCTCACAAACTCCTAAATTCGGGAGGATGTACATTCCCAAATGACTAAAACCGAGGGGACCCAACATCCCCCGAACACAAAAGAGGGAGAAACCTACAACACCCGAGCACAAAAGCACACGCACAACTACTCGGATACAAACAAGACACACGATAAGGGACCGCTGTACGGTTGAGTCGTTGTCCATCGGTGAGGTAAAGGCTTCATCGCATCAAAGGCGTCCCTCATAGCTCACCGTAACAAAGTGCACAAAATCGAGCATGTACAACATCCAAGGTTACAAAAGTCACAAGAATTAACTCATACTTACATCATACAAGTTCACCAAAGTATCCAAGATCATGCGATTCGGTTACTAACTTCGTACCTAGTAGTAGCATGCATAGAAAGGTCATTTGACTCAATTTCCAAGCTCAAGTCTTGTATTTAACATGCATAGATAAAGTCAATTTGAGCACTTAACGTACATGAAGTTGTAAGTATCTAAACATAGCAATTACAAGTCGTACTTTAACGATTGATTCAAGTAGTACTAATAAAGATGTCGTAATCTTAATCATGTATAAGTCTATGCAACGCTCAAATATACGTACGTCATGCTCAATACATATAAGACATACATTTATTCACATAAGGTCATACTTCCAAGGTAAACAACATATTCTCGATTCCTTATATCACCCTCTAATGATCAATTCAAGTCTCATATTCGTAATAATAGATGAGTGTATGCATCGTCATCCCATATTATCATGCTCAAATGAACAACATAATTTAATCACATAAAGTCATGTTTTTAAGGTAAGCGGTAAATTCTCAATTCATTTAATCATGCCTTACGAATTCTTAACATACATCGGAGCATAAACTCAAGTTTTTACACACATTCAAGGTTTAAAGATATTACAATTAGATCCCCTAGGGGATTCACATAAATTTGGAATTAATACAAAACATCCTTTAAGGTTCCTAGCAACTTGACATAAACCATCCATTTGTTAACTAATTAAGCATGATTCTTCAATTACATGAAAGTTCCCCATAAATAAAAAATTTCGACATAATTTCAACAATAATCATGTATCCCGAAAACAAGTAAACAACATGGTCTCACAAGTACATATTCATGCTTTACATCATTTCAACATAGCTCATAAATATCAAGGTTGCATTAATGCAAGGGTTACTAGAGTTATCACATGGTAGCACAACTGATCAAGGAAAGCATTTATGTAATTTGCACAAGTAGGAGACAAGCAAAATACAAACGTCACATTTAATGTCAATCATTACCGACATAGCATAAGAGAGGCTACAAAATAATTCAAGTTTAGGTAGAGTGCATGTATGAACTATCAAGTACACCACCCGAAAAAGAATAATCAATTTCTAACTTACCGTATTCACATTGGCACTTAAAGCAATTAGCAACGCAAGTCACATGCATATCAAATAATCACATTCTAGCATATAACGTCACAAGTGTAACAATCGGATAACAATAATATCCAAATCAAAGTGTATGAGTGCAATGCCGTGAATGTAGTCCGTACCTTTCACCGTAGTAATAAAATCATGCTCATCATCCTCTTGCCCGCCATTCAACGCATAGGCACGTGCATGTGCCACGGACCTTATCTCATCACCCGGTCCCTTAGTCTTATGTTCAGTACAATTCCTTGCTATGTGTCCGGTGCTCCCACAATTGAAACATTTACCAAGCTTCTTCCAACAATTTCCCTCATGATGAGTGATGCTACCACAATGATGACAAGGTTTACGACCTTGTGCAGTTGATAGGATCTCCATTCCTTTCCCTTTCTTAACCATCACGTGGCCCTTTCTTCCGCGGTGGAGGTTGAGAGAAAGAACTAGGGACAACTCTCTTAAGACCCAAACTGAAACAAGGATTAGCAACATTCTTCTTAGTTCCAAGTCTTTGTTCCTCTACTTCCGCTTCCATAGGTAGCCCGGTAGCGGTGGCCCGATCGTTGGTTTCTTCCCGAGTCAAGGTCTTTGCTAACTTCCCACGAAACCCTTCCAAATTCTGTCGGTCCGTCCTCTGATTACAATCCCTTACCCAAGGTGCTGAATTTCCACAAGTAAAGCATCTTCCAAGCTTTCCCCAACATTCGTCTCCCTTATGGCTAATGTCACTATGATGTTCATACGAACCTCTAGTTCCCGGTTTATCACAATTCTTTACCCATTGTTTGGTGCTGCCGCACTTGAAACAGTTGCCTTGTTTCCACCAACAATCTTCCCCAAAGTGTGTAGCACGACCACAATGTTCACACGGGTCATGGCCCTTAGTAGCTTGAGGGGCCTGCACTTGAGATGTAGAAATCTGAGCCTTACCCTTCTCATCCATATGGTGGCCTCTCCTCTGATCGCAATCCTTAGCTTTACATTTTGGGTTGCCACAACATATAAAACACTTCCCGTGTCCTTTCCGGTAGTTATCCCCGAAGTGATTGGCGCTCCCATAATGCTTGTACGAGTTTAGGCCCTTAATAGCCAAAGGGGTCGCTGATCCGGATGCAAAATTTTTTAGCCTTTCTATCTCCTAACCCCTTATATGGTACTCGAGAAGTCGAAGGTGCCATCAAGGATGGTGATCTCTCAGACCCCTATCCGGAAACTACTCCCTTAGTTCGAAACCCTTGTTCCTTGACGGTGGGGGTAGGTATCAACGCCGGAGGTACCAATAAGGTTTGCGGTGCTTGTAGGAGTTGCAAAATCTGAATCATAATGGTGAGCAATTCATTGACATTCAGAGGCAGCATTGGTGGTGCAATTTGATTTTCTACGAGGGTCTTACTCATTTTGGCGTGCCGAAGAGCGATCACTTCTACGAGGAGGCATCCTACACGCAATCTTATCATGTATGCATGTCGATTAGTCATATGCTCATGTCACGTATTGTCAAGTAAGCAATGCAATTGCGTAATTTAGAAGCAATAGTTAACAAGATATACGTATCATGAGGACGTTCATATATGAAAACAAACCAACACATAAGCACGAAGTTAATTTAAGTACAACAAAGTAGTTACAAGTTAAGTGATATAGGCAAGTAGTTAACAAAAGGTCAACATATTCAATTAAGATGTACATGTAATGCAAGAACAATTATGTTATTAAAAAATGTAGCATATGCAAAAAGAATCAATTTAAAGCACATAAGCAAGTTGTTCCTATTGTCGTACGACCTAGATGACTCGAGATGACTCAAGAGCCCGTTTTGAACCTTCGGCTCTGATACCAACCAAATAGGGTGTAACGCCCCGGCGGAGGGCAATCACATCCTACCCCGCGCTAAGGTTCTAGCTCGTATATGAAACTGACATCCATATACGCACCGTTCCCTAAGCAAGCGGTAACGGACGAACAACCTGGCTAGGCGGTACCTAAACAACTCGACTCAACGCGCCGTAAAGAAAGCAACAGACATGCGGAAGCGAGCATAAATTTTTTTCAACAAACATGTAGCATGCAATCGGAATCAATTCATTAACGTCAATTAACAAGATCAATCACGCATCGCACAGTTCAACGGGTTCAAGAGCAAGCAACCTGTCCCGATAAGAAATAATATAAATACGGGTTCCACTTCCTAGGCACCTCTCCCGAAACGATATCATAAATACGGGTACAACTACCTAGTCACCTGTCCCGACAGAATAATATATCCAAATATAATTGGATCATCACGATCCCAACATGTACAATTTTCATAAACAGAATTCATACAAGAATGTAACATTTCCAACTTTACCATAATGCCCACCAAGGCTAACGAAAGCGTTAAACCATAATAACGTACATGAACATCAACTTAAAGTAAATGCAGACTCGACACAACTTCTACGAGCCAAGACTCTATGACACACCGCCTAGCAAGACTCCAGAAAACCTGCAGACAATACAGAGGTTGAAGAGTCAGTTCAAAAGGAACCGGTGAGAATTTACTCTAAGGAATATAATAAAAAAGGGGTACAATGCATGCGATATTAAAGGTGTTTACGATCCGTTTAACTTTTCAAAATCAATGTAGAGGGGTTTTCAAAACAACGGATCACAAACTAGAAACATAACCGGCTCGGCGAGAATGAGCCCTCCAACCTTACTTCCCAAACCAAAGAAATCAAACCAATCTATCCATCACGCCATTGATGTCGAGGGTGCGCACCCCCGATCATCCATAACATAGAGAATTCGGTCCATGAAACCTAGCTCTCTCCAAGAAGACTTCAACCCCGAAACCTCCTCGGAGTCTTAGTAATCTTGTCCACAGTGGGAACTTTGGATGAGGACATCCGTCGGCCCTTGCCTTCCCGGAATATCACTCACCTCCATCCCCGAGCTCAAGTTCGGTTTCCCCAAGCAAGCATCCCTGCAAGGTACATCAATCTCCATACCACTTTCGTAGCATGGTCCAAAACATCACACCACATACGTACATATATATCCTTTTCAAAACCAAAACATTTCGGGTACCTAGCCCGTATACCAAGATTCATACTATACTTGCAAACCGTTTTCAATAAGCAACGATATAAGTATAATGAGCCAAGCTCCCAAAATCCGGCATACTATGCCTATACATATAGTTTTCAAAACGGGAATTTGAGAACCAAATCATGAAGGCTATACGGTATTGTCCACTGTTTGAAAACATTTTCATAATATAACTCCTCACCTTTACCAAGAACCTCGAAGATCAAGCACGAACCAGGAAGGTTACACGTCCGGAGACTCACCACCTAACAAGACAATGTACCAACAAAGGTAAGACTCGACTCGAAACCCAACAAGACGACGCACGACTTTGACATGAATGCAAATATGCTAATGATGTGCAAGGATTGTTCGACGATGGTATATATTGGGAATTATGATCACATTGCATCATATAAGACATGTATCAAGTTCTCAAGTCATATGTAATAAGCGACCTATGAATCATACTTAACACAATTTAATTAAACGCATAACTTAGACAATTAAGATAAGTTAAGCATGATTGAGGTATAAAGATCATAATATAAGGTATGCATGAGATGTCACAACATATAACGAGGTCACTATACATTAGAGACATAATATAAATAAGTAAGGAACAAACGAGAGGCAAAACAAGTGAAATGAATCAAGAAAACAAGGCTGGGGATAATCCACCCCCGTGGATTTTCCTTCACAAAAAATCCACCCTCGCGGATTTGGTCCAGAAGCTACTGCCTTAAATCCACCCCCATGGATTTTTACACAGCAAAAATCCACCCTAGTGGATTCTGCCCAGAACTTTAAAAAAACGTGACAGCAACTTCAAATTCGACGGGAATGAGTTCAAAACACCCCAAAACATGAAATTAAGCTTCCAAAACCACAAATAAGCATCATAAATCATCAAGTTACATAATAAAGCATTTAGAAACATAAAAACATCAAGAAACCTAGCAATTCATACAAGAACTTCATCTTCTACAAGTTTCAAGAAATCTTCAAGCATAACAATGGTGAAATCAACAATCATTGCAAGAAATTGTAGGAAATCTATCAAATTCTCCATAAAAACGCATAAGGAACAAGAATCCATCATCAAATCAAGCTAAAACAAGCTAGAACATGAACATGCAAGAATTCTTCATAAAAGCTTCAAAGGTCAACAATGGTGGTTTCTTCAAACAAGAATGAAAATGAGAAATTTTTACATCAAATCACTCCCAGCATCATAAGAAACATATTTCCATCATAAAATTCGGACTTAATCCATCTAACCAAGAACCCTAGATTTCAAACTCAAGCTTCAAGTTCAAAGAAGAAGACCCACATAAGCATTCAAGCATTTCTTGCCTTAAGAGTTGAAAATGGAATAGGGAATCTTGTTCCTTAGTCTTGAATCTCCAGGTTTAGTCTCCACTATTGGCTCTTGAAGATGGCTTGAAGTTCTTGGGAGAATATGGATGGTCTCTGGAGAAAAGTGAGGGAGAGAGTGTGTTTTAATCTTGAAATAACGTAAGAATGGGTTTTGGAGTGTTAAATCTGATTTTGTAAATTGGGTCAGCCATATAGGGTCATGGAGCGGGTCATACGGGTCAGATTAGGTGAAATTGGGGCTCAAATTGGGCTTAATTCGAAATTGGGTCGCAGGTCAACAATTAAATGCTTAAAAGGTTGACTTTTCGTAAAATGGCCATAACTTCTTCGTCCGAACTCCAAATCGAGCGATTCAAGAACCCACGAACTCGTAATCGAATTATATACTCAATTTCATTAAGTTCTAACCAGTTCCAGGCTTGGAAAAGAAATTTATCATATAGTCCCTAAATTATGCTTTAATGTCCATATAAGTACATTGTTTCGTCAAACTATAAAACATGCTATCAACGCTCAATAATAGCAATACAAGCATATAATTAATATGTCATAAAACCACATATATCGTACACTTAATATATTTCACTTATGCACAAATCCATTATCAAATTAAGGCATAATTCCACATAAATCATGCAAGGAAAGGTAAATCGTGCACTCTCGTACCAAACTTTACCTTGACCGAGAAGCGGGGCGTCACATGACCCGACCCTTTGACCCGACATGTTAATAGTAATCGTGAATAGTAATCTTGTATAGTAATTTTGAATAGTAAAAATGAAATAAAACTTGTGCTTTCTTAATATACATTTGCACCTAGGGTTTCCATATCCAGGGTCTAAAATGTGTTTTCAAAATGTGTTTTCTTTTGTGGACTTGTTTCATAACTTACGGTTTGCGATAGGATTCATAATTTGACTAAAGATTACTCGGTTATAGTAAGATCATAGTCTCACGTTAAGAGTAACTCACTTTAACGTATTCCTTTGTGTGTTAACTTTCTTGAATACCTTAAATGGTATTACTCTCTTGTGTTACATGTTCTTTACATGTTCCTTGTTCATTTGTTTCCTGCATTTCGTATGCATCTTGGTTAGAAGTGGGTCTTAGTTCTTCAGCTCACTCTAGTACACCACCTACAGGAGTTAAAGTTAAGCACTGGGATCCCCAGGGCATTGCATAATCTGTCTACCTGCCTTTTGTTACTATTAGGTGAGGTGCAGTTATAAATGTTTTCCAATTGGAACCACGATTATACTATCGTATCATATGTTTTGAAATTCAAAGCTAAACATCGTTTTGAACTATCACTTTTATCGGGACATTCTTTTGAAAGGATCATTCATACTTTAATAGTATACCTTGATCAACAGCACATGTTTTCCAAAGTTCTGTATTCTTGTTCAAAGACAGTTACATGATCTGCATATGTTTTCAAAGTACAGTTTATAGACAGCATCACATGTTTTACAGACAGCATCATATGTTACAGTTACAGTTTCACATGTTATAGTTAGCATACTGGAGTGGTACTCTGGTCACTGCTAATCTTGAAATGCAAGCATACAGTTTACAGTTTCGGCCCTACGGTTATGTGTGGAGGTGATGCTCGGGAAGTGAGCGCCAACGACATCACCAATACCGGCCGCCACAATTAGACAATTGACACCGACTTTTAACAGGAGGTTTGTTAAGTCAGGACAATCTGTCTGGGAACGGACAACAAATCTGTTCCCATTACATGTTTACAGGTCGCCTAGGGCTAGCTACCCGAAGTGACAACCGGTGGAGGATGGTGCATGTTTGTATGTGTTAGTGGGGTATTGTTGACCTTGGTCTTATACTCTACTGTGTGTGGAGTTATTGTTGACCTCGGTCCGATACCCTACGAAATCATGTTTTCTGGAGTAAGGATGGAGAAGCCTAGCTTGCGGGCAAAATTCTGTTTCATAAAGGATAGTTCATATTTGGAAAAGTTCACTTTACCCTTATCCCGTTTTATGAAAGAACTATGAACCACCTAGAGCATATGTGTGCGCCTGTGATAGCATTCATGAAAGTGTTTTAAAACGTGCATACTTTTACAGCATTGCATTCAAAAGAGTTTTATCAATCGAACTTGTTCAAGTTCTTTTTTAAAAGCATTGCATTTAACAGTTCTAAACTTTACTTCAAGTTCTTTATCACTCAGTACTTTCTTTTAAGTATTCCCTTACTTAGTCCTTTTGACTAATACCTCTCTCGTTTTCTTGCCCCGTGGTTTCAGGTCTTGCAGCCGCAGTCTAGAGGTATCTTGAAGCTCTAGATTGTCACTTTTCTTTCACTCAGGACTTAGTATTACTTTCTCTTTTGTGTGCTGCATATGTTTTATGGCTGCATCACTTCATGTTTCTGAATACTTGAGTATCTTTGTTATACTCTTTTTGTTACTCTGCTACCGATATTTTGAACTCTGCTGTATCAGTACTTATTTGTGAATATGTTATATGTTCTGATATGCCGAGTCTCTCTTACACGATCAATATGTTCTTGCTTGTTACATGCCATCACGCACATGTTTTGAAAAGTTTTAAGATACTCTGATTTTTCGCTGCATAGCCACATCGTTATACATGTATAGTTCTGACAGACAGCCGTTCGCTGGAGTATTTCTTAAGTGATGGCTCACACCATTACTTGAGAGGTGCTTCAGTGCGGGGGTTGAGACGCCGCTCTCCTCCTGTTCTGTTACGGGTGGGGAAGTTACAAAAATACAACAAGTAATTCGTCAATGTTTAAGACAAGTCACGTTGATCACATAGATTTCAAACAATTTAAAATCAATCAATTGACACTTAATAGCATAAATCAATGCAATATACAAGTTGTCAAGTAATTCAATTAATTCCAGTAAGTTCATGTAAGTCCAAGTAGATCAAGGGATTCAAATAATATGCAAGACTCCCAAATTGACAATTAGTTTCCTATGCCATACGACCTAGACTTTACTCGACACGACATTAGAACCTCGGTTTTGCAACCGGGCTCTGATACCACCTTAGATGTAGCACCCCTACACGTGGAGATGCCATACCCCCGCACTACAGGCCGATCCACCCACGAAATAAATAGTCCGTACATGAACCAACCTGCAGCGAAGGGGTGACAATAAAAAATAAAATGACCGGCTAGGCGGGACTAACTCATACATGCAATAGAAATAAAGTGGAAGCATAATCTGTTCAATAACAAACATCATTACCAGCATGCTATATCATTGGTCATTTTCCAAGTAACTCGTATTCTAATTCACGTATCAATACATTCGCATCTCCTAAAATACATAACAATTAACATTAAACATAATTCCTTTGAAACAATAATTAAACAATTAAATAAAATGGACCGTGCTTGACTCGACTACAAGGACTGGACTCAACTCACTTCCCGCATAGCGTGCACCTGCAATAACCTGAAAGGTGGAGGCGTCAGTCTGTGAAGACCGAGTGAGGGGTTTAAATAGATATTTACGCAGTTAACATGCAAGCTATATTCACGGGTAAAGTTTTATAAAAGATAAATATATAAGTTCAATAATAAGGTATCTTCGCCTGAGAATACAACTTTCAATATTAAATACTTGATCATTTCATGCAATCAATACATGGCCCCGGCGAGTGAGGGCGGTCTCCAACCTTACTCCAATGTACATGAAACATGCTTGCTTGATTGTTAATTAATAGGTGATCATGCAATTCAATTACCGTGCAATCGTGCGATAGTGTAATCAAGTAACACATTCATGGGATCGAAATCATACAATAACCCGAGGACAATCCGTGGTGCCGAAGCCGTTCCCAGTCTCCTTCTCCCTCCAATGATGGGAAGGTAGCTAGCCTTCACCATCCACGACGTGTTGAGTAGGGGGTACATGAATCCCTAAGCCCGGAACTCCTTCCTCCCCTAATCTCGTAGCGGATTCAGGGGTCATCCCAATGTGGTGAGGATAGCGCGAGAGTTACCCGTCAGCCCTTGCTTTCCCGGTTGGCTCAAGCCACTATCCTCGGGCCCAACTTGAACGGTCATGCTACTCGCCTAAAACATGCACGATACATGGCTTACTTGCTTGCTTGCTTTTCATGAACATGACTTGCTTGAAACGATAAGTGGTTTCATGAAAATTATAGATATAAATACCTTTTTGGCCGAAAGATCACATAAGGGGTATACCGGTTCTATGTAACTAGCAATTAAACCTCACCTGACAGGTGACACAATGACTCGTGGATGCGTGAACGTGATCATGATCAACAATCTCCGCCCTGGAGAATAACTGGACAAGAAATGGGACAATGTACATGTATGAGACCACAATTCAAGAATATTACCCAAATAAGACGCACGGCGTGATCATGTAATGAGGCATCGTGAAATAAACAACGTAGCATGTAAATATCATGTTTTGGCATGTAATTAATCATATAATAACAATTTGGGGTCAAATAAATCATTGGAGTCAAACTCCAAAGTTCCAATTTTATGCAGAATGTTTCTACCTCTCCAGAGGCCTGGGAACGGCCGTTCCGGACCCTAATTCAAAATGGGAAGGGTTGTTCCCATTTCCCCAAAGTTGCTCCCCAAAGGTGGGAACGGCCATTCCCGTCTGTGAGACAAAGTGGGAACGGTCGTTCCCGTCCTCGCCACCAAGCACACATTTCAAATAAATGGGAACGGCCATTCCCCAAATACAAAGGGAACGGGAAGGGCCGTTCCCGTTACGCAGACAGTGCAAAAAATAGGGCAGAAGGACAGGGGAAGCACGAACACAACCAAATCCCCACAAAACACTCATGATTCAATCCCACAAGCTATAATTCATGAAAGGAAATATGTATACATGATTGAGAGGCAATAAAACCAACATAAATAATTATTTGATTCATTAATCATCAAGAATCATCATCATCTACTCAACTATGAATTCATCATATAATTCCATATTTCTCAAGAATTATACATGAAATTCAAGTCTAAAGCTTAGGATCATGCTTCTAACAATTAAAACACAAGTTATTACATCAAGAACCTAACCCTAGCTTCAAGAATTATAATCAAGAAATCACATATATGATCATATATACCTTGAGGTGAAAATAAAGGGAAGAAGATGATGAAATGAATGATTGAGCTCCAAAACTCCTAATTTTCTTGGAAAGACTTGATGAATTTGATGAAATCTTCCCTTGCCTTCTTGATGTTTTTGCCTCGGTAGAGAGAAGAAGCAAAGGTTGGTATTTTTTATGAAAATGAAATGAAGAGAAGCATGAAGAAGCATATACCGTGATATATTTTGGAAAATATGATATTTGGGACTAAATCCCCCAAGTTCATAAGTTATGCAATCAAGTAAAAAAGGTTTGGAAACGCTGAATTTAGTCCACAAGCTTTTCATACAATTTAGTCCTTAAAGAAAAGAAAATGATCAAATAAGGATAATTAAGAGATTAAATTATGCTCGACAATTATTGCTTGTAGTAGTTGAATTCCAAGTGTCCAATAATTCACAATTGACATGTTATATTTTCACATAATCATGTCAAAATACAATTTATAAAATTAATGTAACATGTATAAATTGAATAAATGAAAATAATAAAATAAAATCCTAACGCTCGAAACTCACACGTATCGAGCGTACCTGGTTGTCTGGAAATCGGGGCGTTACAGGGGTGATACAACTCGAGTTGGTATCAGAGCATCGGGTCAAGTAAGAAGAGACTTAACTTAGATTGCTCTCATGTTGCATCAAGGATTGTTCACGCATTGCATCAGGATCATTCTCATACTGCATCGAGGAAGATTGTTTGGGGATGTATGGTTCTATTATCTGGTTTTCATATCTATGGTTTTCTCTGTATAGCTATGGCAGTTGAGCCACACCATGATCCTAATCTACAGCAGATGGATGAGGCATTCTTTGAGCAGTTTGAGGCTCCACGTACTGTACTTGTATCTCACCGTGGAGGCACTCATTTCTATACCTGGCGTGGAGTGAGGAACAATAGCAGACCTGTGTATTCCTATCCTAACAGGGTTGTACACCTTCTTGAGTCTGAGATAGATGGTTACTTTCAGGAGCATCAGAGATCCCGTGAGGTCAGGTTGGAAGCTATGCGGCATCAGGATCAGTCCATGCAGCATCTGATTGATAGGGACATTGCTCGTGAGCATGCTACTGAGATGACTTATGTTGCTGAGCAGAGGACTACACGCATTGCTGATGTGACGCCTCGTCCGATAAATCGTACAAGTATGCATCACGAGTGAGATTACGTTACACACTTATATGATTTAATTCTTTTATGTGTTTAATTCCAACTTTGATTGAAAACGTGACCCAATTGACTAAAATCCAAAATGGTAAAATATGAATTCTCGCATGACAACCTAGGAACGGAACTTATGTGAATTTAAATTAAATGTTAGAGTTGGATTTAAATAGGACTTGGACCTATTTGTGTGTTTTGGGCCTAACTTAAGTTAGGAGAGTTTGGGTCATTCCGGACCAATATGAGCTCGGGAATTCGAATTCAAATTCCGACACCACCATTGGACTTGATTCGGTGATTCGTGTCTAATGGAATTTACTTTATATTTTTCGAAAACCGTTTAGACCATAAACCTTTTAATCTTGACCTATTGGGCCGAAAGTCATTTATTTGAGCCTAAATCCTATTAAAGCCTCTAGCCTCATATTATATCTTGGAAACCCTAACCTTGACCTAGAATTATTAGCCACCATATAAATGGCCTTATCCCTTCTCATTCATTTCAAACCTCACTTCACACAAATCATATCATCCATGGAAGAGCTTCAAGAGAGGATGAAGATCTAAGACTTTCCTACACCTTCAAGAGCTCATATCTCCCTCATTTCTTCATCATTTCAAGAGCCAAGGTAAGCTACAGATTTCCCTTGATGTGTATTTCATTTCTATCTATGAATCCTAGCATGAAATTGAATTTATGAGCTTGTATGAGAAAGTCTTGTGAAAATGGTGATTTATCCCCAACTTGATGAATATGCTTTATATGATGAGATCTTGAATTCCTTGAGCAAGCTTTGATGATTTGAATGCTCCTTATGTGTCTTAGGTGCTGGAAATTCGTGTAGGAAGACTTGGGATTCATATCTTCTTGTTTAAGCTTGAAATTCATGAAAATGGTTGTTTGAGATTTTGGGCAAAAACCTTCTTAAACTTGGATTAATTGATGTTTTGATGCTAAGCATGAGTTATATGATGATATACTTGAATTTCGTGTTGGTTTGATGATTTTTGGTGTTCCCCTTCTTCTTCCCGAAATTGTCAAATTTCTGCTCCAGATCTATGGCCAGAACGGTCGTTCCCGTTTGTGCTTTGAGCCCGGAACGGCCCTTCCGGGTAAGGGTTAGTGTTTTGGCGACGAACATGGGAACGCCCGTTCCCATGTATGCATGGACTGGGAAAGGCCGTTCCCAGTCTCGCTGACTTTGTGTGTGGTAAGGCTTATTCCCATGCAAGGCTATGCATGGGAATGGCCGTTCCCAACCCCCCTGTTCCCCTTTTATGCATGATCTTTTACGTTTACTTGATCCGTTCGAGATGCTTTATGAATTATAAGTTATGATATGACTTCGACTCCATTCTTAGATGGTAATATGTCATTTTAATTGAATAACTTCGTATGGAAGTTTGTCCTATGTTATGCTACTTAACCTATGTGATTCATATCCTTCCATAATGCATTGTTAAACCTTAATACTTCGTTAATTGTATGATTTGGGAGAATATGTGAACTATGCTATCTGACCTATGTGTGCACTTCATTCCATATTACATATCATTCATCTCTTGATACGCCGTGCATCTTACTTGGTTCATATAGAGTTTAAGTCTGGGCTTCTGTATGTCTTGTCACAGAGTTTGGTGGTGCTGGTGGGCCCGTGGTTTAGAGTGTTTGGCCCTTCACACTCTCATACTCTACTTGCACAAGGTGAGGTTTAGGATTTTGTATAGTTATGCGACCTATGGCCTTAATATGCTGATTTCTACCGTTGCATGCGAGTATACCCTACTATAAATACGTATGTGTTGGATATGATATGTTTATGAACTTCGCTTGTGTCCTGCGTAGGAGGAAGCCTTCGTGGCTTAAATTCCATTGCGTAGGGATAAAATATATAAACCTGTTTTTGAAGCATATGTATGCTATTTTTGGAAAAACAGTTGTGTTGTGAATATGTAGCGAGATTGCCATGAAAGATTGGCGTATGTGATTCGTCGTGACCTGTTCTGTTGTGATCCGTTGTGATCTGTTCTGTTGTGATCCGTTGTGATCTGTGTGTGGATCTGATCCTGGTGAGCTGCAGGTAATGGATCCCCCGGAGCGGTTAGGGCCGTCGAGGTATTCATCTATTTTGTAGTTTCATTTGAGTTATCTTCACGCGACTCGTGCTGTAGGGAAGGTGTGGTATCTTGAGCCTTCGGCTAAGGCCGGGGAGGACTCTTGTGGGTTCGCTACCCCTTGAGGGTGAGTCTATTTTTAGACGGTTATTATAGATGGTTAGGGCCAACGCGTGGCTCTTCCATCATTGGAGTAGAGGTTGGATCGATTTTGATTTATGTTATGAGGAGTTGAGGTTGGAAGCTCGTACTCGCCGAGCAGTTCATTATGTTATGTCATGGAATTATGAATCGGGATAGAGTCTTTCTGAAAATGGTTTCTAAAACTTATATCTATATTTCTTTGGGTTATTTTGAAATGTTTTGCTATGCAACACCTATCCTCGGTTCATGAGTCCATCCTTTTATTCTGTGTTGTGCTCTTTATATATATATATTGTGGGTGTGCGTTAGCCCCCTCACTCAGTCAGTTGACTGACACCTCATTTTATCTTTTAGTTTGAAGGATTCTTTTGGCTTGAGCTAGGCAGAAGTGAGTCTTCGGAGTCACACTTGTCAGTCTAGTAGGTGTTAGGATGCATTTGTCGCATACTGTGCATATGTTATATATCTATGTTTCACACTTGCAGTTTATGTTTACATTCTACCTAGATTTAATCCCGTGTGGGGTTAGTAAGTAGTATTTGGATGTTATTAGATATTGATGATACTCATACTGTGTATTATGTTGGATTATGGATTGATATTCGGGACTAGGTATCTATGCTAGTTGAACCCGTCACCTGCTTTGCATGTTTTGTATTAAATGCTTCTGCTATCTATTGTAGTTGGTTTTCATTGCTTCCGCACTCTGAGTTTGTCAAGTTAGATCCGCCTAGCCTAGTGTGTTAGTTGGTCACCCGTTCGCTATGATTCGGATTCAGGCATGGACTTCCTATTTCATGACCGAGTCTGAGCCCTAGTGCGGGGGATGTGGTATCCTCCGTCTGGGGTGCTACATCCTTAAGTGGTATCAGAGCTCTAGGTTGCAAAACCGAGCTCTTGAGTCGTGTTGAGTCTGTCTAGGGTGTACGGCATAGGACAACTTGGTTATGTGTGCAGGTACATCACAGTTTGATAGTCTATGCATTTGAATTTCCATCACTTAGCCGAATTTACATGACGTGAAGTATTACATTTCCTTGGTGCTTTGCTTGATTTAGTAAGTGACATGAGCATTTACTGACCGACATGTATATAACTGTACTGGAATTGTTGAGATCTTTAGGATGCCTCCTACACGCCGTGACCGAGAGGCTTCACCGGATGCGCCTAATCCGCCTCCGCCACCACCACTGAATGCGGAGAACATTGTTCAGGCACTTCTCAATCAGTTACAACAGAATCAGAGATAGCAGACACCACCAGTTGATGGTCAGGATGGTACTGTCTCAGCTGTGTATAGGGAGTTTCAGAACAACAACCCTCCTAAGTGGTTTGGAGGAGATGATATTAAGGCTGAGGAGTGGTTAGCTGAGATCAGTGGTATTTGGGAGATTTGCCCAGGGAGTTCTCAGGACAGGGCTGTTTGTACTGCTCGATTCATTCAGGGACAGGCAGCTAACTGGCTCAAGGGAGTTCGATCTAGACTTGAGAGGAGTGGTATGGAGTTCACTTGGGAGACTTTTGTGCATGAGTTCCACGAGAAGTATATACCTCATAGTGCACGAGAGCGCAGTCTTCAGGAGTTCTCTGAGCTGAAGCAGGGATCCAGATCTGTTGAGGACTACATTCTGGAGTTTGAGAGACTTGCTCCCTATGCTACCCACATCACTGATATCGATGCACATAGAGCCCGTCACTTTCTTCATGCGCTTCGAGAGGATACTCAGAGAGCTCTTCAGGCTATCGATGTTAGTACTTGGGATGAGGTTACCAAGAGGGCTATTTAGGTCGAGGCTCAGAGACGGAGGTTGTGGCCCCCATCATTCTCTTCGGGGCATGGTTCGGGTTCTGATTCGGGCAAGAAGCCCGCTACTCATGATTCTACTACTTCTACACCAGCTTTCCATCCACAGGGCGTCATTAACAAGAAGCCCCGTCCCGCTGCTCCTACAGGACCACCAGCATTACCGGCACCAGCTCCAGCTCGTTGCTCTCACTGTCAGGGTACTCATCCGTCGGAGAGGTGTTGGTGGTATTTGGGTAGATGTTTAGTGTGTGGTTTGGCTGATCACAAGAGGGATGCTTGTCCGAAGAAGAGGCCGGTGGTTCAGGCTCGTGCATATGCTCTTGATGGAGAGGAAGAAGCAGCATAGGTTGATCAGAATGACGCAGTGGAAGGTACAATAAACATTCATAGCACGAGCATACATACATCGTTTATTTGACTCTTATTGTTATGTGATATACTTGCTAATTATGATATGCGTTGATTGTTGTAATTTTCAACTATGCTACTTTGATGTGCGTAGGCACAAGTGCTTCGAATAATTATATTTTTGTGCTAGAGAGATGTCAAGATCTCGTCCTCAGTGTGAGGAAGATTAAATTCTCTCTAATTACGTGCTTGGGAGATGTTCATTCTCTCGATTTATGTGTTAGAGAGTCGCAGGATTCTCTACTTATGTGATAGAAAGATGCTGGATTCTTTCTAAACTTTGTGCACGAGAGATGTTGGATTCTCTTGTACTTAGATATTCGGGAGATGTTGGATTCTCTTGAATTTAAGGGTTTGAGAAATGCTGGAATTTCTTGAGCTAGAATGTTGGAAGATGCTGGAAGTTGTCCAACTTAGGTTGAGAGATGGGGTTCTCTCAATTATTTGCTCGAGAGACGGGGTTCTCTCTTGTGTGATCGAGAGACGGGGTTCTCTCGCTTTCTGTGTTCGAGAGACGGGGTTCTCTCACCTTTTGTGCTGAGAGTTGGGATTCTCTCTGTCTGTCTTGGTTGCGATGCACGTCGATGATTACGGACTACAAGAAGCGAGAACGGGACGTCCTTGAAGAGACGATAAGTTCAACACCGAAGATTCGACTGGTCTTACGATAGAAGAATTACAATTTACTTCGGACATGATGATTGTGAAGTATCCGGACGAGAGTCAAGATCGGGTTGTGGAAAGCTCAGAAACCGGAGGAACCAACTTGGGAAATAAATGTGGCAATGAAGAAGTTTTGACCGGGTTTGGTTGAAGCCGAGCAGCGAACCTGGGGACCAGGTTCTCCTAAGGAGGGGAGATTGTGATGCCCCGTCTGATAAATCGCACAAGTATGCGTCACGAGAGAGATTACGTTACGCACTTATGTGATTTAATTCTTTTATGTGTTTAATTCCAACTTTGATTGAAAACGTGACCCAATTGACTAAAATCCAAAATGGTAAAATATGAATTCTCGCATGACAACCTAGGAACGAAACTTATGTTAATTTAAATTAATTGTTAGAGTTGGATTTAAATAGGACTTGGACCTATTTGTGTGTTTTGGGCCTAACTTAAGTTAGGAGAGTTTGGGTCATTCCGGACCAATATAAGCTCGGGAATTCGAATTCGAATTCCGACACCACCATTGGACTTGATTCGGTGATTCGAGTCTAATGGAATTTACTTTATATTTTTCGGAAACCGTTTAGACCATAAACCTTTTAATCTTGACCTATTGGGACGAAAGTCATTTATTTGAGCCCAAATCTTATTAAAGCCTCTAGCCTCATATTATATCTTGGAAACCCTAACCTTGACCTAGAATTATTAGCCACCATATAAATAGTCTTATCCCTTCTCATTCATTTCAAACCTTACTTCACACAAATCATATCATCCATGGAAGAGCTTCAAGAGAGGATGAAGATCTAAGACTTTCCTACACCTTCAAGAGCTCACATCTCCCTCATTTCTTCATCATTTCAAGAGCCAAGGTAAGCAACGGATATCCCTTGATGTGTATTTCATTTCTATCTATGAATCCTAGCATGAAATTAAATGTATGAGCTTGTATGAGGAAGTCTAGTGAAAATGGTGATTTATGCCCAACTTGAAGAATATGGTTTATATGATGAGATCTTGAATTCCTTGAGCAAGCTTCGATGATTTGAATGCTCCTTATGTGTCTTAGTTGCTGGAAATTCGTGTAGGAAGACTAGGGATTCATATCTTCTTGTTTAAGCTTGAAATTCATGAAAATGGGTGTTTGAGATTTTAGGCAAAAACCTTCTTAAACTTGGATTAATTGATGTTTTGATGCTAAGCATGGGTTATATGATTTTATACTTGAATTTCGTGATGTTTTATGGTAGATTTCATGTTGGTTTGATGATTTTTGGTGTTCCCCTTCTTCTTCCCGAAACTGTCAAGTTTCTGCTCCAGATCTATGGCCGGAACGGGTGTTCCCGTTTGTGCTTTGAGCCCGGAACGGCCCTTCCGGGCTAGGGTTAGTGTTTTTGCGGCGAACATGGGAACGCCCGTTCCTATGTATGCATGGACTGGGAACGGCCGTTCCCAGTCTCGCTGACTTTGTGTGTGGGAAGGCCCGTTCCCATGCAAGGCTATGCATGGGAATGGCCGTTCCCAACCCCCCTGTTCCCCTTTTATGCATGATCTTTTGTGTTTACTTGATCCGTTCGAGATGTTTTATGAATTATAAGTTATGATATGACTTCGACTCCATTCTTAGATGATAATATGTCATTTTAATTGAATAACTTCGTATGGAAGTTTGTCCTATGTTATGCTACTTAACCTATGTGATTCATATCCTTCCATAATGCATTGTTAAACCTTAATACTTCGTTAATTGCATGATTTGGGAGAATATGTGAACTATGCTACGTGACCTATGTGTGCACTTCATTCCATATTACATATCATTCATCTCTTGATACGCCGTGCGTCTTACTTGGTTCATATAGAGTTTAAGTCTGGCTTTTGTATGTCTTGTCACAGAGTTTGGTGGTGCTGGTGGGCCCGTGGTTTAGAGTGTTTGGCCCTTCACACTCTCAGACTCTACCTGCACAAGGTGAGGTTTAGGATTTTGTATAGTTATGTGACCTATGGCCTTAATATGCTGATTTCTACCGTTGCATGCGAGTATACCCTACTATAAATACGTATGTGTTGGATATGATATGTTTATGAACTACGCTTGTGTCCTGCGTGGGAGGAAGCCTTCGTGGCGTAAATTCCATTGCGTAGGGATAAAATATATAAACTTGTTTTTGAAGCATATGTATGTTATTTTTGGAAAAACAGTTGTGTTTTGATTATGTTGCGAGATTGCCATGAAAGATTGGCGTATGTGATCCGTCATGATCTGTTCTGTTGTGATCCGTTGTGATCTGTTCTGTTGTGATCCGTTGTGATCTGTGTATGGATCTGATCCTGGTGAGCTGCGAGTAATAGATCCCCCCGAGCGGTTAGGGTCGTCAGGGTATTCATCTATTTCGTAGTTCCATTTGAGTTATCTTCACGCGAACCGTGCTTTAGGGAAGGTGTGGTATCTTGAGCCTTCGGCTAAGGCCGGGGAGGACTCTTGTGGGTTCGATACCCCTTGAGGGTGAGTCTATTTTTAGACGGTTATTATAGATGGTTAGGGCCAACACGTGGCTCTTCCATCATTGGAGTGGAGGTTGGATTGATTTTGATTTATGTTATGAGGAGTTAAGGTTGGAAGCTCGTACTCGCCGAGCAGTTGATTATGTTATGTCATGGAATTATGAATCCTGTAACAGCCCGGATTTTTGAGATCAGGATAGCACGGGTAAGTAAAGGGTTAAGAGGAAAGCGTTTATAACCTTAGTCCATTACACATTCCATTTTATGTGAATTATGTGCATTTATGTTATGATTTATGATTTGTGCCTTTTTGAGAGAATCATATCACTATTCATTCACCGAACCTTAAACCTTTACCTAAACCTTGAAAAACCTTAGAAAGCTGATTTCTATATTTTCCAAACTCAAATCATAGCTTTTATTGTTCCAAAATATATTTTTAAAATTGTTTGTTGAAAATTCCATTTAGGTCCCTAGTTACTATTCATCTTTAATTGTAGGAATTTCCGAAACACTTTTACCTATTCAATATTGGGCTCGATAGAATCCTTGCAAAATTTTATGAATTTTGGTATGATTTCCAAACCCTAATTCTTAACGTAGCTTCCGTAGAAATCAAAACCGGCCCAAAAACCCTAGTTTTGCCCTAAATTAGGAATTTCCGAATTTCAACGTTTTTCCTATACAATATTATAACCATTACGATCCTTGGATTATTTTATGAATTTTAGGATCTTTTCCAAACTCTAGTTCAAACCCTAACTCGTTTTATAAATTTTTCTTTATTTTCCCAAAGTACTATTTCTACCGTAAAAACTAATTTTTAAACCGTCCAACATTTGGTATACAATATTACAGTCAAAATGATCCTTGAATTATTTCAAGAATCATGGACATTTTCTCGGGAATCAATTCACATCCTAGCTTCGTTTATGAATTTTATTGTATTTTTCAAAATTCCCGAACGACTACTACTTTAAATGTAAACATTCAAACGTTAAGTATTTATAACCATTAGAAAGCTCTTTCGATTCTATTTCTTTTGCAATTTCTCTCATTTCAAACTAAACCCTAGACGTTCTTCTACGAATTTATTACCATCTTCATCCTATTTTAGAATTATTTTTATTTTGTCATGATTATTAGATTAATTAATTATATCTTAGTTATACACATAAGTAGACAACTAAACCCCCTTAATAAATGAACCTAGCTTACTCACCCCATGATTCATCTAATTAACTCTTCATAATTGCAACATAAGCCCTTAAATACCAACTATAAATACCCTAGAGCTTATAACATAAAATTCACACAAAACCATCACATTTGCTCCCAAAACTCACGGCCAACTCTCCCTCTCTCACTAAGGTGCAATTTTCTTTTATTATTTCATGCTTTATGTTATGTTTTTAATATTATAATATTAGTAGCATGCTTAGGAATAATAAAATTATGCTTTAGGAATTTATTTTTATAATATATATGCATAATTGTTAGTTTTATGTGTAATGTGCCTACATTATGAAATTTTATTTACTTAATTGCATGAATTATAATATGTTGTAGCATGAGTATGTATTTAAATAATTATGTTCTTATTTGATTAAATTTATGCTTAGAGTAATTTAATTGAATTTAATTTATTATTAAAGTGTTACATTTGAATTTAATTATATGATATGAATTCAAAAACTTGTTGAATATGATCATGAACTAGTATGAACATCTTCATGAGCTCAAGAACACATTCATAATGTTCTTGAACCAAATTCATGTGCTCGTGTGATAGTGTGTGTATGTATGTGTTTAATTTTGTGTTATAAAGTGTTTAATTCATAAGAAATTGAATAGTAAATGTTTTAATAGTAATTTTGACTTTTTGGTCAAAATTTACTTAATAATTTCGAAATTTATTTAATTTTAATTATAAAATATGATTTTGGAATTTTAAATAATTATTTTTCCAAATTAATTCAAAAATTAATAAAATTATAAAATAATTTCAAAATCAACTTACATTGTTGAATAAATTCCAAATTTAATTACTAATACTCTATTTAAGGTTATGACATGATGAATAAATATTTAAGTGGTTAAAGGATTTATGAAACCTAATAAATTAATTATTTTCCTTAAATAGTTAAAATTAAATTTTACCGGGAAAATAATTTCTAAATAATTTGGGAATTCTCTAATATGTTATATTTCTTAAACCTTATGTGATTATGTGATTAGAATAATAAGAACCTAGTTCTAAGTTGGTAGTAATTATTTTCAGGCGACAATTACACTGAACAGTGGGATCCGTTCCACACTATCTGAATTTCCATACTAGGTGAGGGTTAAAACATTTTCAACTGGAATCATGTTTATATCTATATCTAATTATAAAAGGATTTCCAAACCTATCTATTATTTGATTTCCTATCTATATATATATATATATATATCAATATTATACATATTCCTCTTTATGAGGAAAATACCAATAAGTCGGAATCAGGATCTTATATGGACATTATATATTTCAGTCCTATTAATACTAAGAACTGATTCCCGACTAAGCAAGTCAATCATTATTATCTATCAAAATGGGCCCGGCGTGCAGCTGTGTCGAGCAATACTCGGAAGGTATCGGGCCGAGAGTATTGTTGGTGCCACAGACCGCCACCAACTCTTGGTAGTGGTTTAGCTGGAGGTTAGTTACTCCACGCCAAGAGACTTACAAGGGAGACAACCTCCCTGGGAGAGATAGCTTCCTCCCACATATATACATATCGTCGGTAGGGTTTGCTCCCCTACTGACACTACGGTGTTGCGGAGTTATTATCATATTTAGTTTTATTAAAGTACTGGTGCCTTGATCAGCCCGGTACTGTTTTACAAATATTTTAAGGAGATCGGAGGGAGACGCCTTACTTGCAGGCGGTACAAATCTTTTATTAAACGGTTCATCACTTATACATAAACTCCAAATACCCCTATCCCGGTTTCTCACTTATGAACCGTATCATATTTGTTATATCCTATTGCTATCATTTTTTTTTATATCTATATATATAATTATATATATATGACTAAATCTAATACTTCCCCCTTCACTTAGTCACTTTGACTAATTCCTCGCCTGTTTTTAAATACATGATTTCAGGAAGCGAGGATAACGACACCTAGAGGTATCTTGAAGCTATAGGTGTCATATTTATTAGATCAGGCTTAGATTAAGAGCATTTAATCCTGATCATGTATATATTACCGATAAATTGCTCTTATACATTAACTCCGTACACTACGCTATTATATTACCCCCTTACAATATCATGCACTTTTCTGTGTGTTATCACGTTGCTTGTGCAAATTTTAAATCCTTTCATTTTCCGCTGCATTTTACCCTGTACTCTGTTTAAGTACTATCTATACCGTTCGCCGTAGTATTTCTCGGGTGCTAGGTCTCACATCCACTCGAGGGTAGTACGGTGCGGGAGTTGTAGTGTTAGGGGGCGCTACAGCTTAAGGTGGTATCAGAGCATCAGGTTTGGTTAAGAAGAGACTTAACCTATAAATGCTGGGAGAATGCTCGTTTTGTACTTGAACTTTAGAATTCACTCTAAGTGTTTCTTTATATAGCAATGGAGAATCAGGAACCCGGGAACGCATATCATACCTGGCTTGAGGAGTACGAGGTCCCACACACTATAGCAGTGTCTCGTCGTGAGAGTCCTATACATTATTACACTTGGCAGAGGGCGAGACATGTAGTTCGGGGAGGTAGAGCAGGTAGAGTTGGGCATGCTTATCCGAACCGTTTAGTGCACATACTTGAGTCAGAGCGAGATGCATATTATATGGAGGCACAGATGGCACGTGAGTATCAGCTGGAGTCTGCTAGGCACCTTGATTTGGCCTTACAGAATGCTGTGAGTAGGAATTTTTCTCAGCAGCAGACAGCCACGTTAGAGCAGGAGAACGCGGATCTTGTCGCGCAAGTGGCGACTCTGCAGCAGGATCTAGCTACTATGACTCTTTCCAGGAATGCCGCCCGGACCCTATATCAGCGCTATCGCTCTTGTATTCGGAGCCGCCTAGCTGGTGCCTATCACATGTGTGGTGTACAGGCTGTTGAGGAGATGATGGATCAGGGTGAGGGTGCAGCAGCTGAGCCTGAGGAGGAGGAGCCCGGAGGTGATGCAGAGGCTGAGCAGGATCCTGAGGAGGATGAGCAGGATTCAGAGGAGGAGCAGCAGGGTGACGGTTGGAGCCCTATTCGAGGTGAGGTTGTGGACAGTGATCAGCATGATTAGACTGAGATTATTCTGGAGCTTGGTATACATATAGGAGTAGTATCAGTGGGAGGTTGTACAGATCAGCCAGTAGAGGACCTTCCCCTTTTGACGTAGCAGCTGACGCAGCTAGCCTGACGGAGATGAGTGAGTTGAGAGCTTTGTAGGGTGTAACTTGACATAGATCAGGTCCACCCCATTTTGCCTTTTTGTAGTTGTAGCTACAGCTCTCAAACTTGATGCATATATATAACCCACTTTTGCAGTTACACTCTTGTCTCACATTTACTGCTTTCATACTTATTGCATTATGAGTTCGAATTGCTTCAAGATACCAGCAGGACCGTGAGTGAGTATTTTATTTTCCTGCATCTTTACTTGTTATTATGTTTGTGCTTTACTGTACCCCTTTTAATGTTGTTCTGTTTAATTTTGTGCACTCCTTCACTAAATTTGTCTGATATGATATCTACTGCTTGATATTATCTGAAACATGTCTTTATGTGATTATATGCAACACATTCTTAACCATCATGCATTATATTCTTCATAAAGCAACTGTAAATCAACATGTCTCCTCGAAGAGTTGCCCAAGACAACATTCCCCCACAAGAAGGTGCATCCTCGGCAGGAGGAAACTCTGAATTAGTAGATGCTTTGAAAGAGATAGTGCAAACTTGTGCTAATGGAACAAAGGAGAATAATGAAAAGACTCTGGAGAAATTTCTACGAATGAACCCGCCAAAGTTCTTTGGAGAACCCAGTGATGTAAAAGCTGAAAGTTGGATAGCTAGTATCGAAAAGATCTTTGAGGCTATGGGTATTTCTCCAGAAGAACCAGAAAGAATCCAGTTTGCAGTTTTTATGTTAGAAGGAGCAGCATTAAGTTGGTGGAATTATATCAAGCGTGTTTGGGCAGAAGATCAAGTTAATTATAGGTGGGTAGACTTTGTCAGAGTATTTCAAAACAAATACATCCCTCAGATAGTTAGGGATGCTCGAGAGGCAGAATTCATGGAATTAGTACAAGGCAATATGTCGGTAGCGGAGTATGAAGCCAAGTTCATCCGATTGATCCAATATGCCCCACACATTCTCCATGATGAACGTCGGAAGACTCAGCGATTCATTAAGGGACTTAAGTCGGATCTTAGGTGGGCTTTAGCTCCATTTGAGTTGGAAATTTATACTAAGGCGGTGGAAACGGCTATGAAAACAGAGGCTACACATAAAGAGGTTCGTATAGCTAATAGCCGTCCTGGATCTTTCTACAAGCCAACTCAAGGATCTAAGCGACCTGCTGGACCAGTAAAGCCAAATCCAGGAAAGAAACCGATGCAATCATGGTCCCGACCTCAACAGACATTCCCAAAACCTCAAGAAGAGATTGTCTGTGAATATTGTCAGAAACGCGGACATACTGAGAAGGATTGTCGTAAGAAAGCTGGAGTCTGTACATGGTGTGGAAGCCCTGAACATCAGTACTCAGAATGCCCAAAGAGACCACAACAGTGGAATAAAGGAAAGGTTCCAGCTAAGACTCCTGGAAGACCAGTAGTTAAGGGACGTGCTTATGCTATAGAGGGCAGTGAGGATCCCGATCCTACCAAGGTTGTTGATGGTACGGTACACATTCTAAACACGCCAGTTATTGCTTTATATGACCCTGGCGCCACGCATTCATTTATTGCTTCTCAATTATGTGCGCATTTCAATTTTCCACTTGAATTATTGCCTTATATGCTCGAAATAAGTTCTCCTTTGGGAGCTTGTTTTACTACGGATAGAGGATATAAACGCTGTCCTATAAGGATTGGTACCCAATACTACCCGATAGATCTTATAGAATTACCGATGTCAAAATATGGGATTATTCTGGGAATGGATTGGCTTAGTAAGTATCGTGCTAAGTTGGATTGCTTCAAAAAAGAGGTCACCTTAGGGAAAGGTGATAGCTCTGGGTTGAAAGGAAAATCTGAGTCGGTATCATTGGTTACAGCTGCCGAAGCTAAGAAGTTAGTGAGTAATGGAGCTACCGGATTCATTGCCTATTTGTTAAATAGGCCTAAAGATCAGCTGAAGATTGAGGAGGTAGAGGTAGTAAAAGAATTCACTGATGTCTTTCCCGAGCATCTGAATTCATTACCTCCTGACAGGGAGCTAGAATTTGTAATTGATTTAGTCCCTGGAGCTGAGCCATTCTCTAAAACACCTTATCGAATGGCTCCAGCCGAGCTCCAAGAATTGAGAAAACAACTTGACGAGTTGTTAGCTTCAGGATATATCCGTCCTAGCACATCCCCATGGGGAGCGCCTGTGTTATTTGTCAAAAAGAAAGACGGATCATTGCGGTTGTGTATCGATTATCGAGAACTCAATCGTATGACTATCAAGAACAAATACCCTCTTCCCCATATTGAAGAACTGTTCGACATTCTTCAAGGATCACGAGTGTACTCCAAATTGGATTTAAGGCAAGGGTATTATCAGCTGAGGATTAAAAAGGAGGATATTCCAAAGACTGCTTTTAATACCCGCTACGGCCATTTTGAATTCGTAGTAATGCCTTTTGGGTTAACCAATGCCCCAGCTGCATTCATGGATTTAATGCACCGAACGTTCCGACCATATTTAGATCAGTTCGTGGTCATCTTTATTGACGATATTCTGGTGTTCTCAAGAACCCCAGAAGAACATGCTGAACACCTTCGTAAAGTGTTAAGAGCTTTAAAGGATCATAAGTTATACGCGAAGTTCAGCAAGTGTGAATTTTGGTTAGAAAGAGTGTCCTTTCTTGGACATATAATATCCGGTTCTGGCATAGAAGTAGACCCTTCAAAGGTTGAAACAGTAATGAATTGGCAAACGCCAAAGAACCCATCAGAAGTGAGAAGTTTTCTAGGACTTGCCGGATATTACAGGAGATTTGTAAAAGATTTCTCCAAGGTAGCAGCACCTCTTACTCAGTTAACCAAGAAACAAGGAAAATTTGAATGGACAGAAAGGTGTGAACGGAGTTTTCAAGAACTGAAACAAAGATTAACATCTGCCCCAGTATTAACCTTACCTGAAGGAAAGGAGGGCTACGTGGTCTATACAGACGCCTCTAAAGAAGGATTAGGGTGTGTCCTAATGCAAAATGGTAAGGTTATAGCCTATGCTTCAAGAAAACTTAAACCTTATGAAGAGAATTACCCCACACATGATTTAGAATTAGCTGCGATTGTATTCGCTTTAGCTAAATGGAGGCATTATCTGTATGGGGTAACTTTTGAAGTCTTTACTGACCATAAGAGTTTAAAGTACTTGTTCACTCAAAAAGAGTTGAATATGAGGCAGAGAAGATGGATGGAATTTCTGGAAGACTACGACTGTAAAATACAGTACCATCCAGGAAAAGCTAACGTAGTGGCAGACGCTTTGAGTCGAAAATCCAGTCTATCAGCATTAGACGGAAGAAGCAAACCCATCACTGTCATTTCAAAGTCCCGACTGGCAAATATAGTGATATCTTCGCCATTAAAAGAAAGACTAAAGGAAGCCCAAGCGCAGGATGAGTGGATCAAGAAATGTCTCAATTCTAAGGAAAAGGATATTGAGGCAAAATTCACAACAGATGATCATGGGATCTTGAGGTATAAAGAACGAGTCTGTGTACCTCCTACAATTCGAAAAGAAATATTGGATGAAGCACATAAGACTCGATACACGATACATCCAGGAGGAACAAAGATGTATCATGATCTCAAGAAACATTTCTGGTGGAATGGAATGAAACGAGATGTTGCTAGCTATGTCAAAAGATGCTTAACATGCCAGCAAGTCAAAGTGGACCACCAGAAACCTGGAGGAAAGTTACAGCCACTACCAATTCCTACTTGGAAATGGGAACAAATCACCATGGACTTCATCACGGGCTTACCAAAAGTTAAAGGAGGATATGATAGTATATGGGTTATTATTGATCGGTTGACTAAGTCTGCACATTTCTTACTGGTCAAAACTACTGACAAGGTCAGTTCTTTAGCAAAGTTGTACCAGAAAGAGATTATAAGGTTACATGGTGTACCCATTAGTATAGTCTCAGATAGAGATCCGAAATTCACTTCACAGTTATGGCAAAGTCTTCAAGAAACAATGGGGACTAAGCTGCATTTCAGTTCAGCCGCACATCCTCAGACCGATGGTCAATCAGAAAGGACAATCAAATATCTAGAGGACATGTTGCGGGCTTGTGCCTTGGATTTTCAAGAGGACTGGAAAGAATGTTTGCCTCTTGTGGAATTTGCGTACAACAATAGTTATCAGGCATCGATCAAGGCAGCACCTTATGAAGCCTTATATGGAAGGAAATGTAGGTCTCCGTTATACTGGGACATAGAAGAAACTAAAGCAACCGAGAGAGGAGATACAAGGAAAACCATTAGAAAATGGATAGCAGAGTCTACAGAAAAGATTGAAGTTATCCGCCAAAGAATGAAAGCAGCTCAAGATAGGCAAAAGAGTTATGCCGATACCCGGAGAAAGGATATAGAATTTACGGTGGGCGATAAAGTGTTTTTAAAGGCATCACCAAGGAAAGGTTTCACACGAATTGGGAAAGGTGGAAAACTGAATCCCAAATACATAGGACCTTTTGAGATCATAGAACGTGTTGGACTAACAGCCTATCGCTTGGATTTACCAGCAAACCTCACTGGAATACATAACGTATTCCATGTGTCACAGCTCCGTAAATATTTTGCGGATGAATCCCACATCTTGCCAATAGAAAAAGTTCCTCTAAAGCCCGACTTGACTTATACAGTAAGACCAACCGAGATCTTGGATAGGAAATTCCAAGAACTAAGGAATCGGAAAATCCCCCTTATTAAAGTGTTATGGAAAGGACATGGAACAGAAGAACAAACCTGGGAAACTGAGGAAAAGATGCAGAAACATTACCCAGAGTTGTTCCGAAACAAGAATAGAATCTGAGGACAGATTCTCTTTAAGGGGGGAAGATTGTAACAGCCCGGATTTTTGAGATCAGGATAGCACGGGTAAGTAAAGGGTTAAGAGGAAAGCGTTTATAACCTTAGTCCATTACACATTCCATTTTATGTGAATTATGTGCATTTATGTTATGATTTATGATTTGTGCCTTTTTGAGAGAATCATATCACTATTCATTCACCGAACCTTAAACCTTTACCTAAACCTTGAAAAACCTTAGAAAGCTGATTTCTATATTTTCCAAACTCAAATCATAGCTTTTATTGTTCCAAAATATATTTTTAAAATTGTTTGTTGAAAATTCCATTTAGGTCCCTAGTTACTATTCATCTTTAATTGTAGGAATTTCCGAAACACTTTTACCTATTCAATATTGGGCTCGATAGAATCCTTGCAAAATTTTATGAATTTTGGTATGATTTCCAAACCCTAATTCTTAACGTAGCTTCCGTAGAAATCAAAACCGGCCCAAAAACCCTAGTTTTGCCCTAAATTAGGAATTTCCGAATTTCAACGTTTTTCCTATACAATATTATAACCATTACGATCCTTGGATTATTTTATGAATTTTAGGATCTTTTCCAAACTCTAGTTCAAACCCTAACTCGTTTTATAAATTTTTCTTTATTTTCCCAAAGTACTATTTCTACCGTAAAAACTAATTTTTAAACCGTCCAACATTTGGTATACAATATTACAGTCAAAATGATCCTTGAATTATTTCAAGAATCATGGACATTTTCTCGGGAATCAATTCACATCCTAGCTTCGTTTATGAATTTTATTGTATTTTTCAAAATTCCCGAACGACTACTACTTTAAATGTAAACATTCAAACGTTAAGTATTTATAACCATTAGAAAGCTCTTTCGATTCTATTTCTTTTGCAATTTCTCTCATTTCAAACTAAACCCTAGACGTTCTTCTACGAATTTATTACCATCTTCATCCTATTTTAGAATTATTTTTATTTTGTCATGATTATTAGATTAATTAATTATATCTTAGTTATACACATAAGTAGACAACTAAACCCCCTTAATAAATGAACCTAGCTTACTCACCCCATGATTCATCTAATTAACTCTTCATAATTGCAACATAAGCCCTTAAATACCAACTATAAATACCCTAGAGCTTATAACATAAAATTCACACAAAACCATCACATTTGCTCCCAAAACTCACGGCCAACTCTCCCTCTCTCACTAAGGTGCAATTTTCTTTTATTATTTCATGCTTTATGTTATGTTTTTAATATTATAATATTAGTAGCATGCTTAGGAATAATAAAATTATGCTTTAGGAATTTATTTTTATAATATATATGCATAATTGTTAGTTTTATGTGTAATGTGCCTACATTATGAAATTTTATTTACTTAATTGCATGAATTATAATATGTTGTAGCATGAGTATGTATTTAAATAATTATGTTCTTATTTGATTAAATTTATGCTTAGAGTAATTTAATTGAATTTAATTTATTATTAAAGTGTTACATTTGAATTTAATTATATGATATGAATTCAAAAACTTGTTGAATATGATCATGAACTAGTATGAACATCTTCATGAGCTCAAGAACACATTCATAATGTTCTTGAACCAAATTCATGTGCTCGTGTGATAGTGTGTGTATGTATGTGTTTAATTTTGTGTTATAAAGTGTTTAATTCATAAGAAATTGAATAGTAAATGTTTTAATAGTAATTTTGACTTTTTGGTCAAAATTTACTTAATAATTTCGAAATTTATTTAATTTTAATTATAAAATATGATTTTGGAATTTTAAATAATTATTTTTCCAAATTAATTCAAAAATTAATAAAATTATAAAATAATTTCAAAATCAACTTACATTGTTGAATAAATTCCAAATTTAATTACTAATACTCTATTTAAGGTTATGACATGATGAATAAATATTTAAGTGGTTAAAGGATTTATGAAACCTAATAAATTAATTATTTTCCTTAAATAGTTAAAATTAAATTTTACCGGGAAAATAATTTCTAAATAATTTGGGAATTCTCTAATATGTTATATTTCTTAAACCTTATGTGATTATGTGATTAGAATAATAAGAACCTAGTTCTAAGTTGGTAGTAATTATTTTCAAGCGACAATTACACTGAACAGTGGGATCCGTTCCACACTATCTGAATTTCCATATTAGGTGAGGGTTAAAACATTTTCAACTGGAATCATGTTTATATCTATATCTAATTATAAAAGGATTTCCAAACCTATCTATTATTTGATTTCCTATCTATATATATATATATATATATCAATATTATACATATTCCTCTTTATGAGGAAAATACCAATAAGTCGGAATCAGGATCTTATATGGACATTATATATTTCAGTCCTATTAATACTAAGAACTGATTCCCGACTAAGCAAGTCAATCATTATTATCTATCAAAATGGGCCCGGCGTGCAGCTGTGTCGAGCAATACTCGGAAGGTATCGGGCCGAGAGTATTGTTGGTGCCACAGACCGCCACCAACTCTTGGTAGTGGTTTAGCTGGAGGTTAGTTACTCCACGCCAAGAGACTTACAAGGGAGACAACCTCCCTGGGAGAGATAGCTTCCTCCCACATATATACATATCGTCGGTAGGGTTTGCTCCCCTACTGACACTACGGTGTTGCGGAGTTATTATCATATTTAGTTTTATTAAAGTACTGGTGCCTTGATCAGCCCGGTACTGTTTTACAAATATTTTAAGGAGATCGGAGGGAGACGCCTTACTTGCAGGCGGTACAAATCTTTTATTAAACGGTTCATCACTTATACATAAACTCCAAATACCCCTATCCCGGTTTCTCACTTATGAACCGTATCATATTTGTTATATCCTATTGCTATCATTTTTTTTTATATCTATATATATAATTATATATATATGACTAAATCTAATACTTCCCCCTTCACTTAGTCACTTTGACTAATTCCTCGCCTGTTTTTAAATACATGATTTCAGGAAGCGAGGATAACGACACCTAGAGGTATCTTGAAGCTATAGGTGTCATATTTATTAGATCAGGCTTAGATTAAGAGCATTTAATCCTGATCATGTATATATTACCGATAAATTGCTCTTATACATTAACTCCGTACACTACGCTATTATATTACCCCCTTACAATATCATGCACTTTTCTGTGTGTTATCACGTTGCTTGTGCAAATTTTAAATCCTTTCATTTTCCGCTGCATTTTACCCTGTACTCTGTTTAAGTACTATCTATACCGTTCGCCGTAGTATTTCTCGGGTGCTAGGTCTCACATCCACTCGAGGGTAGTACGGTGCGGGAGTTGTAGTGTTAGGGGGCGCTACAAATCCGGATAGAGTCTTTCTGAAAATGGTTTCTAAAACTTATATCTATATTTCTTTGGGTTATTTTGAAATGTTTTGGTATGCAACACCTATCCTTGGTTCATGAGTCCATCCTTTTATTCTGTGTTGTGCTCTTTATATATATATATTGTGGGTGTGTGTTAGCCCCCTCACTCAGTCAGTTGACTGACACCTCATTTTATCTTTTAGTTTGCAGGATTCTTTTGGCTTGAGCTAGGCGGAAGTGAGTCTTCGGAGTCACACTTGTCAGTCTAGTAGGTGTTAGGATGCATTTGTCGCATACTTTGCCTATGTTATGTATCTATGCTTCACACTTGCAGTTTATGTTTACATTCTACCTAGATTTAAACCCATGTGGGGTTAGTAAGTAGTATTTGGATGTTATTAGATATTGATGATACTCATACTGTTTATTATGTTGGATTATGGATTGATATTCGGGACTAGGTATCTATGCTAGTTGAACCCGTCACCTGCTTTGCATGTTTTGTTTTAAATGCTTCTGCTATCTGTTGTAGTTGGTTTTCATTTCCTCTGCACTCTGAGTTTGTCAAGTTAGATCCGCCTAGCCTAGTGTGTGAGTTGGTCTCCCGTTCGCTATGATTCGGATTCGGGCATGGACTTCCTATTTCATGACCGAGTCTGAGTCCTAGTGCGGGGGATGTGGTATCCTCCGGCTGGGGTGCTACAGCTGAGCTGGGGGCAGACCTTATGCAGATGACCATTGACCGTGATACTTCAATGGAGCACCACCAGCACTATCATTCATGTATGAGAGCTCGTCTGTATGATGCCTATCACCTATTTGATGAGCAGGCAGTTGAGGAGGTCGAGGGTTAGGATGTCAGTCAGGCCTCTGAGGAGCCCGAGCCTATGTAGGAGTAGTCTGATGGAGGTAACAATGGATCTGACGATGATGATGATGGAGGTGACGTAGTAGGGCATGGTCAGGGTGAGGTTGTTCCTGTTTCTAATGACACTACTAGGGGTTCTTTTGGACCACAGTTACCAGGGTTGATCGCTGCTAAGAAATCTCTGTATATAGTATGGATGCATATATATATATATGGATGACTGCAGTTTGGGACTGACTTTTGGAGGAGGGGATGTATAGCTATGGTAGATGATCCCCGATTTTTGGCACCACTGATCATGGTTCAGATGACATGGTACCTATGGTAGGATGTGTCGAGCATGGTTGGATGGTATAGTAAGGCATGTATGGGAGCAATTTGATTATAATCATATCCTCCCCATTTTGACCTTTGTGTAATATGTAGCCTGTTGTAAAGTTTTACCAAACCATGCCTATTTATGACACAGTGTTCACCATTTTATTCTCCTTATCTGTTTACTGCTTTCCATAACTGTCATTGCATGAGTCTTAGAGTTTCTTCAAGATACCATTAGGGCTGTTATTAGGATCATGCATTTCATTTATTATTGTCATCATGATATATCATCGTATCTCATCGGATTGTTGTTATATGTTGTTCATGTTTATGAATGGTTGATGATTATGTCACTTGTGACTTATTAGTGATATCTTGTTGATTGAGATATTTGATACATACTTGAGATTATATGTGAAAATGTGAAATACGTGGATTCTCAAGTATGTGAATCATTCTTATTGGCATGCATTATATATCCCTGGATTCATGCAAATTCAGCAACATCATGCCACCAAGAAGAGCACCACGCCATCGTGTACCACCATCACCGTCCCATAGGGAAGTCACACCACCTAAGTATGGTACGCCATCACCACCCAGAAAGGAAGGATACCCAGAGTTAGCAGAAGTACTACAGCAGATTCTAAGGGCAAAGGGTAATCCTCCTAATGAGAAGTCACTGGAAAAGTTCCTTAGAATGAATCCTCCTAAGTTCTATGGCGAACCTAATGATTTAAAAGCTTAGAATTGGTTAGCCAGTTTGGAAAAGATCTTCGAAGCTATGGATATCTACCCAGAAGATCCTGAATGAGTTCAGTATGCTTCATTCTTAATGGAAGGAGATGCACTTAATTGGTGGAAGCATACTCAGTATATAAGAACTGAGAATAACATCAACAGTAACTGGACTGAATTTGTAAGGGAATTTCAGCGAAAGTACACCCCCCAAGTTACTCGCGACGCAAGAGAAGCTGAGTTCATCAGCCTAGTTCAAGGGAATATGAACGTGATGGAGTATGAAGCCAAGTTTGTCAGGTTGATCAAGTATGCAACTCACGTTCTGAACGATGAACGCCGCAAGACTAAGAGATTCATTGATGGTCTGAAACCTGAGCTACGTTGGGCGTTAGCATCATTGGTTGTCTAGACCTACACCAGAGCAGTGGACAAGGCTTTGAAAGTGGAAGCAACTCACAAGGATATCAGAATAACTGTTAGCCGTCAGGGACCTTCTAACCCAAAGCCATTTAAGGGGAACAAGAGACCTTCCGGATATTCCAGTCAAGGAACTGGAAAGAAACCTATGATGGCTCAATAACTGCAAAAGGCTCCACATCAACAGTGAACTCCGCATCAGTAGAAAGTACCACAACAACCAAAGGCACCACAACAATTCAGAGCACCTCAGGCCAATCAAGGGGAAATTGTTTGTGATTTTTGTGGATATAAAGGACATACTGAGGAGAATTTCTAGAAGAAAGCTGGCCAGTGTGTATGCTGTGGATCTACTGATCATATGGTTGAGAATTGTCCAGCAAAGACTAGGAAGTATGGGCTTCAAGGCAAAGGTAAGGCGGTGGTGGGGATGACTGGTAATTCCGTGGTTAAAGGTAGAGCTTATGCACTGGATGGCAATGAGGAGATTGATCCTTCATCAGTTGTGAAAGGTATTGTGCATATGCTTAACACACTAGTTCAGGTCTTCTATGACCCCGATGCCACGCATTCATTCTTTGCATCTAAATTATGTGCGCATTTACAATTTCCACTTGAACAATTGTCATATAACTTTGAAGTAAGTTCTCCTTTGGGGACTTGCCTCGTAACGGATCAAGTAAATAAACGCTACCCTAATCGTATTGGTAATTGCTACTATCCTTTGGATCTTATCATGTTGCCAATGACAAAGATTGATGTTATACTTAGATGGATTGGTTATTCAAGTACCGAGCTAAGTTGGATTTTTATAAGAAAGAATTCATCTTGGGAGATGATGAAAGTGGGACATCAAAAAAGAAAGTGGAGAAGTTAGTTGTGGTTTCGTCAATGGAATCAAAGAAAATGATTCAGAATAGAGCAACAGGATTCATCGGCTATAACACCTCGAAGCGAAGGGTGCCACATCCCCCGCACTAAGGTCGAACACGAGTAACGAAATAGAGCGTTCACACCCATATCAAACCATAGCGAACGGGAGACACATAAAACATACACACCCTCGCTAGGCGGCCTAGACCCTAAAAAACTGTGCAAAGCAAAAAAAAAAAAAAACAGAACAGCGGAAGCAATTCTCAAACATGCAAAAATCCCAAGATCACATATATATACATATGCGAAAAGGAGGGTCAAGTAACAAGTTAACTGAACTAGATCATATACAAGCTATACAATGCCCACCGAGGCCAAAATAATAACATAAGTATCCAATAATACATAATCCCAAAAGTGCAGAAATAAAACCACTACGATGCATGACGACTCAAGCTACACCACAAGTAAGACCCAACCGACACTTGCCTTCTAGCTTGACTCAGAAGTACCTGCAACTCAAAAGAAGGGGAAAAAAGGGAAACAACAACGAGGGTTAGTCCTAAAGACTAGTGAGGGGGCTAACTCACACACCCGATATATATATATATATATATATAGATAGAGCAAAGAAATTAATCAAATCGAAAGGATCCTTGAATTGAGAGTGGTTTTTACAAGCCAAAGTAATTCCCGTGATATATATATATACAGGTTTAAATGAGAAAAGTTAGGACCAAAGGCCAAACATCAAGCTTTAAGCGTTTATAAGTCCACTCTCGTTTCCTAGATCATACAAACTTAACCAACTCGGCGAGTACGAGTTCACACTTCTCACTTCCATACACTAAGGGCATATCAAAGAAAAATAAAATCATAATCCATCCCCAACACCGGGTGATAGAAGGGTTGACGACCCTAACTATCCATATACACCTACGAGATAAGGTTTAATCACGACCTTGAAATGTTCGACGGTTAACTCCGCCGGCTCAAGAGAAACACCCTTCCTCGATCCTCCCAAGGTTGGATGAGACTCTCAAATGGAGGTGTTGATGGAAGAGCTCTGCGACCCCTCGGCCGTCCTGAGAATACCATACCACACTCCGGGGCCCAAAACTTATCACAAAAAATCACACATACCACAAAGCTTATCTTTCGAAGCCACATCTCGCTTACTCACACACACTTGCATAACGCTAAAGTTCTCCAAACAAAAGTAAAATATTTTATATACTTATACAAAAGGTTTCTAAAATTTTATAACAAGCGGGACAAGCCCTCAACATAAGTATCATACACTTATTTAACATATATTATACATAATCGCATGCAAGGCTTAAAATCAAGTAGGGTTATAGGTCTTTTAACTAAAAGAATAAAAACCTCACCTTATCAAGGTGCGTAGTGGTGACAAAAGAAAACCGGACACCTAAGGAGCAAGCTCGTCCACAATGGGAAGGTCCTCTGAACAAAACAAACAATAAGGGACACACTTAGACTCAATATGAACCACATTGACGCTCGGTAAATGCATATGTATGCTTATGATGCAAATGATATGAAATGAATCCACATTAGGTCATTTAAGTGCATAAAATGCATATAAGAGCATATCTCATAAACGAGGACGTAAAACAAGCTACACATTTGCAAAATAAAGCTTAACACATAATATAACAAGTTAATCAAACATACAAGTCATAAACGAGCTAAGAAAGGCCAACGAAAAGCAACGAAAAGGAGAAAGAAACCTCCCCGGGCGCTACCATGATGGACACGGCCGTGTCCAAAATGCAAAGGGAATGGACGAGGCTGTGTCCGATTTTATTAAATTCAGGGGGCATAAGTCGAACCCTCAACATGGCCGTGTCCATTTCCTCTTGTTTCATGACATGGCTGTGTCATGCATTCGGCCCCGAAAAAAAAAAAAACGCAGCATGTTCGGTTTTTGAAGAGCAAAACAGGGCATTTCGGTTTCAAGGCTTAGGGAGTCTCTTAGGCCATCAAAAGCACATACAACATGCATGAAAATAACACCAATTCATATATAATCATGCCATAAAAGCTAGCAACAAGATCAGCTCCAAAATACCAGAAAACAGCGCAAGAAAGAAAAGGAATACATCAAGCTATATCATCCAATTCTCATGAGTTCATTAATGGCCAATCACTTATATCTCAACTACCATGTAAAATCATACAATAAATACTTAGAATCATATCTTAGGAGCAACATCTAATCACCAAGACTAAAGAAATTCAAGAATAGAGGCAAGAATCAACAAATTCACCCAACTTCCACTATTCAACAACCTAGACATATCTCTTCAATCCACAATGGAAATAAGCTCAAAAGCACATAAAAGAAATAAGAAAGAGTGCAGATTAACAATATAAACTTACCTTACAAATTTGAGAAGATAAGGATGTGATTTGAGCTCAAAATCACCAAAATGGACAAAGGGGTTCTTCTTCTCTTCTTTCTTTTCTTGGAGCTGATCGTGGTTTGATGGGAGAGAGGAATGACTCGGTTTCTTTGGGGTTAAGGGGCTGAGGTGAGTGTTAACTCAAGCTACAAGTCAAGGTTTAGGTTGGGTTAAGTTTAGGAGGGGTCCACAATACATGGTTAGATCAAAAGATGTCTCTTAGGCGCAAAGGGCTCATTTCGGTTGAATTTTGAGGGTCTTAATGAACTTAGAAAAATGTGAGGCTTGTCCCATTGAACCCAAATCATCGAAATGAGTTCAACGGAGGTGACGGAATTCGAATTCGAATTCCCGAGCTCAAGATATGTCGCCTGGACCCCAAGGTGCGCTAAATGCTCTTTAGCCTCCTTTAGGTCCCGTCTCCAAAACGAACCAAAAAGGTAACCCAACCACGTTCCAAAACACAAAACGAGCGTATAAACGAGTCCATAATTCACATATTTAGTACATATCAAGAATTCACAGAAATCTGAATTAAATTCGGATACAAGAAGGGCAAAATACGAAGCAAGGAAGTTAAACGTTCTAAATTATCAAACTCATATCGGGACAATTAAGTTCAAATAAATTCAAATACTCACGTTAGCATTTAAATATCACATAATCACGTAAATAAATAATTAAATCGCACAAGTACTAGATTACCTGAAGGTCTGATCAGTCAGGATGTTACATCGCCTATCTCTTAAATAGGCCGAAAGATCAAATCAAGATTGAAGAAGTGGAGGTAATCAACGAATTTCTAGAAGTGTTTCCCGAACACTTAAACTCGTTACCACCCGATCGCGAACTAGGGTTTACAATTGAGACGATACCAGGAGCAGAGCCATTTTCTAAGACGCCTTGTAGAATGGCTCCAGTAGAACTTCAAGAATTGAGAAAACAATTGGATGAATTGCTAGAGGCAGGATATATTCGACCGAGCACATGGCCGTGGGGAGCGCCTGTACTTTTCGTCGAGAAGAAAGATGGATCATTGCATTTGTGCATCTATTACAGGGAACTCAACAGAATGACGATCTAGAATAAGTTCCCACTCCCTCACATCGAAGAGTTATTCGACATACTTCAAGGAGCATCGGGTATATTCTAAGTTGGATTTGAGACAATGATACTACCAACTGAAGATCAAGGAAGCAAATATTCCCAAGACTACATTCAACAGTCTTCATGGTCATTATGTGTTCATAGTAATGCCATTTGGTCTGACTAATGCACCAGCTGCATTTATGGATATGATGCACCAAATATTCAGACCATTCCTCGAGAAGTTCATGGTAATTTTCATCGATGAAATTCTAGTGTTTTCCAAGACACCAGAGGAACATGCTAAACATCTTCATTTAGTGCTAAACACTTTACTGGATCACAAGTTATATGCAAAGTTCAGTAAATTTGAGTTCTGGTTAGAACGAGTTACGCTTCTTGGACACATTATCTCAGGATCAGGAGTGGAAGTCGATCCTTCCAAGATTGAGTCAGTTATTGTAGCACCCGAGCGTAAGGTACTACATCCCCCGCACCGAGACCCGACCCGTATATGAAATGGAAGTCCATACACGTGCCAAATCCACGGCGAACGGGGACAAAACACACACCCTATGCTAGGCGGGACTAACCCTTAAACCATTCAAACTCAAGACAATATAAAATCAGTGTTATAATGAAATGCGGAAGCAAGATCAACATATAATATATATAATGAGCCACCAAGGTCCAAAATAGATATACAAAATCCTTCAAGTATCCAAGGCCACACGGCCTACAAAATCATAATGCTCCATACTATGATCATATACAAAATAGCAATAAGAGTATCAGTATATGAGATTGAAAAGAAGTGCTAAACAACAATGCAAAACCTAGACGACTTGTATTCCCGCCTAGCACTCATATACCTGCACGAAGCAACTGAAAACAAACCGGGTTCAGTCTAAAGAAGACTGGTAGGTATAAAACGAGGCATAGAATATAATATCGCATAATTTAAACACATTCATGCAAGCCCTAATCTCGTGTGAAGTTTGATAAGAATTTCCCAAGTGGTTAAAACAAAAGAAAACATCAACGGGATTACGACATTCATATTCATTCATAATTGCTCATAAGGTTTTATAGCCCGGCGAGTGGGCGTGCACAATCTCCAACCAACACCTCGTGTAATCATAACATGAATTATTCGTTATCACACATAAATCTTTTGTGCTCATACATAACATGATCATAATCACTCATATACACCTTCTTCCTCCGAGTGGGGGACGGGTTTGCAAGGCCCGACCACCTAATCATATCAATACGGCTATGAGGTTCATGAGTCCTCAAAGCCCGGTTAGCGTTTCCTCGTCAAAAACTCCTTGACGAGGTCCGTTTAGCCGTAAATTGGTTGGAACGAGTATATGGGATCACCGTCAGCCCTTGCCTCCCAGGATAGTCCCTGGGCCCGTGTTCAATTCATATCATGCCCTCGCCAAAATCATAAGGTAGGGTTTCAAAAATACAAAAGGGGTCATACTTTTGAAATCATTTACTCAAAAGGACTCGATATACATAAATATACTATTTTGGCTTAAAACCTTTCACGTAAGGGATATATCGGGTCACTTTAACTATAAGAAGAGAAACCCACCTTTTTAAAAGCACAAGAAAGGCACAAGCGTCTCAATGCTCGCCCTCGTCTCCGACCAAACCCGAATCTGTACAAAAGAAAGGTATGAGACTCAAAATGACCAAATAAGACGCTCGGCAATGTAATGATCATAATATGAATATGTAAAAGATAAGATTATGTTATGAAAATGTTCATGTGCACTATTAAGGAATTTAAATTATATATTCAAGTCATTCAATCATTCGTTCACTTTCATTCGAATTCAAAATTCCACATTTCCAATCAATTCAATTCAAGAAATTTGAATATAATCATAGCACAAGATAAATCACATTTAAAATTAGAAAATAAACAATTAAATACACTCAATTTAATATCGAAAATTAAATAAAACATGAAATAGGTAACAATTAAATTCTATAGTTCAATTAAATCCAATATTATTTAATATTTAAGAAACATATATAAATATATAACTAAATATATATACATATATTATATTATTTATATATATATATATCTAATACATGCACGTACAGCAGCATGCAACAACATTATGCATGCAACTAATTCTGAAAATGCATGCAAGCTTATGCATCAAACCAAACTCACATGCATGCAAACATATGTATATACGTAGGCCTAAGTTTTGGATTCAGAAGGTGACACACCCGTGTTACCAATATAGAACAAACCGGGACACCCCCGTGTCTCGGTACAGTGAGGACCGGACAATGTTGAACCCCCGTTTCATGGTGAAGAGGAAAAGATTGACACGCCCGTGCCAAATGCATGCAGCAGTTACAGAAGCAACGCAGCAATGAACGAAAACAGGGGAGGAATTGGGGTAATCAAACCAAGCCAAATTCTTATAACCTTAGCAACCAAAACAAGCTGATACATAAGGGATAAAAAGGCTACAAAAGCACAACAACAGTCCTGTAGTTAACTCCAACACACGCAGCAAAAACTGAGAAGGAAAAAGGCAGCAATTCGTGCGTGAAAAATAGGGCACGAAACTGGAAGAAGAACAGAGCATCCCAACGTGATCACTCGACCCATACAAGCATACACAGCCATAAATGAAGTAAAAGGATCATAGATATATCATCAAAGCAAGTTAGAGATCAAGAGAAGTCAAGAAATCATAAAACACTTCAAAAACCTTACTGTTCATTCACATGTTTAAAAATCCATGAAATCTGATTCAAGTTTAGAGATGAATAGATCAAAATGACCAAAGAAGAATATATAACATAATCCTAACTCACCTTGATGATTGGATGAAAGTTGATTGAGATTTGAACTCAAAACCTCAAGGATTTGCACAGTTACGGGGAGAATCTGAGATGCTGAAGCTTTGGCTCAACTTTCTGGTTTGTGTGAGGTTTGGCTCATGATGGGCCAGTTAAGGGCTGATAGAGGGTTGAACTAGGGTTAAAAGGCCACCAACCATAGTTAATTTTATTATGTTTTGAACAAGTTATGGCCAATATAGTGAAAGATGGTCATTTTGATGCCGTTTCGTTTTTCGGTTGGATTTCGGAGGGTCAAATGATTTTGGAAAAATATATGGCTTAGTTTATTAAACTCGAATCTTCTATACGAGTTCAACGAAGTTGATGAAACTCGAATCCGAGTTCCCGAGCTCAAGATATCATGTACGGAACCAATGGTGCGCTAATCGCTCATTAGCCCCCGATTTGGTTCCACGATTCAAATTAAATTCGTTAACATATCAATTGAATTTGAAAACATAAACCGAGCATATAGGCATGTTCATAACACCTATATTTACGACATACTACAATTTCACGACATTTCGATATCATTTCATAAAAGAACGATGCACAAATTAAACCACCCTGCACATATTCATAAAATTCCATGCATAATAAAAATTAAACCAAATAAATTAAATTCTAATGTTAAATAAAATTTAAAGTCAATCGGATATTATAAAAATTAATTAATATGGTTAAGCATGATTAATTAGCATAACACTTATTTAACATTAATCATTAAATTAACAATAATTAAAGAAATATATATATATATATATATGTACTTAAAATAACGAAATATTTTAAAATAATATTAAATTAAAATAAAATAAAATAAAATAAAATAATAACAATTTATAATAAAATTAAATATAAAACACGTAAAAACAATTAATTCGCGCAAATTGGTAAACACATACGTCATACCTTTACGTCTGAAAAGTCGGGGCGTTACAGTTATGGATTGGAAGCCACCAAGGAATCCACTAGAAGTAAGAAGCTTTTTGGGACTAGCAGGTTATTACAGAAGATTTGTCAAGGATTTTGCAAAGATTGCAGCACCGCTCACAAAGTTAACTAAGAAGGAAGGGAAGTTTGAATGGACCGACAAGTATGAGCAGAGTTTTCAAGAATTAAAGAGGAGATTGACAACAACACCGATTTTAACTTTACCTAAAGTCAAAGGAGGACAAGACAGTAAATGGGTAATCATCGATAAACTCTCCAAGTCAGCACACTTTTTGCCGATGAAAACAACTGATAAAGTCAGCATGTTGGCAAAACTGTACCGACAAGAGATTGTGAGACTACACGGAGTACCGAACAACATAGTGTCTAACGGAGATCCGAAGTTTACTTCGCAGTTATGGCAAGGAATTCAGATTTTGATGGGAACAAAGTTAAATATCAGCACCACAGCACATCCTCAAACAGATGGATAATCAGAGAGGATGATCAAGTATTTGGAGGATATGCGCAATATTTGGAAAGATTGCTTACCCCTTGTGGAGTTTGCATACAATAACAGTTATCAGGCTTCAATTTAAGTCGCGCCGTATGTAGCCCTTTATGGAAGAATGTAGCACCCCGACCGGAAAGGCGCTACATCCCCCGCACCATGAGCCCAATCCACCCATGAAATGGAAAATCCATACATGAATAAAGCTCACAGCGAATGGGGACTCATTCACACACTAGGCTAGGCGGGAGCTAGAACCTCGAAACCAATTAAACAAGCTCAAGAATTAAATACAACTGCGGAAGCAGAATATATAATAAATCACGATGTTTAATGGAAAAGATCACCAACGTGAGTACCTAATCCCGAAAATTAAAACATAAATCATAATCACAAATTCACGGGTTCCATTATCCCTAGAAGTCAGTCCCGAATCACCATCATATAATCATAACAATTCATAGGCAAATCTAAAAATTAACACTTTACAAAATGCATAGAAAATGGACTCTAACTCAATCAAGAGACTCGACAGACTCGACTTCCAGCCTAGCACTCCAAAACCTGCAAAAGCACTGAAAACAAAGCCGGGTTCAGTCTATAGGAGACTGGTGGGTATAAAACAGGGTATAGCATATATAATATCGCAGAATGTAAACACCCACACATGCACGCTATAATCCCGTGCGATGTTTTTAAGATATTTCCCAAATGAGTAAAATAAAGGAAAGCATCGCTCGGGATTACAACTATTAAATTCATTAATTTCATTCATAAGGTTTCATGGCCAGACGAGGGGGCGTGCATAATCTCCAACCTTCTCCTCATGTGTGCATACCAATTAAATCTTTTCATTAGTGATCATACACATACATACATATTCATTCATGATCATAATCATATTCATATCATGCATATTCATAATCATAAACACTTACACTTTTTTCCTCCGGGTGGTGGACGGGATTGCAAGGCCCGACCAACTAATCATATCAATATTGCTATGAGGTTCATGAGTCCTCAAAAACTCCTTGACGAGGTCCGTTTTGCCGTATTTCATGGTGGAACTAGCATATGGGATCTCCGTCGGCCCGATGCCTCCCCGGATAGCCACATGTCCTAATTCTTGGGCCCTTGTTCAATTCATATCATGCACTCACCAAAATCATAGGTAGGGTTCATAAATAAAAGGGGTCATACGTTTGAAATCATTTACTCGAAATGACTCGATATATATAAATATACTATTTCAGCTTAAAACTTTTCACGTAAGGGATATATCGGATCGTTTTAGCTATTAGAAGAGAAACCCACCTGTTATACCTTACCGACAATACCAAAAGAAAGAAAGACTTGAGGTGTCCTATGAACCCGGCATCTCCACCCTTGAGAAGACTGTACAAAGAGAACATAATGTATACGTGAGACTCAAGACTTTACATGAACCATATACGACGCACGGCATGTTATGCACATGATATGAGATGCTTACGAGGTATAAATCATGTTCAGAAGCCGACCACCAAGTATTTCATTCAACATGTTCCATACATGAAAGTTTCATATTCAAACATTTCGTAATTCATAGCAATTCAAGTCATGAATTTCATATAATAATTAAAACTCAAATATATTAAGTTTTCAATTATAGATTAATAAAGCAAAGGCATTCAAATCATTTAAATATGTACAAAAAAAAATAGATAACAATCAATTCTACAAATTAAGGGCAGAAGTCATAACATAAATTCCACAATTAAAAGGTCACATTCCATGAAATAATGTTACTATTTTAGTCTCATAAATTCAATTCAAATTCATATCTTTCATATTTTATATCAAATGAATCCAAGAATTTTAAATAATGATCATAACGCGTACTATTTCACGTTCATAAGTTCCATAATTCATAAATCATATATTAATTCAATACTCACTAATTCAATGTATTGTCATAAAATTAATGAAATGAGACACATAATCCAATTTAAACATTTAATGTACATATTTACAATTGCATCAAATTCAAACGTATTCAAAATATAAAAAATAAAATACATATATATAAACTGAATATATAAATTACATATTATTTATGTACATCACTTACAATTATATATATAGTATTTTACACAAATGCATGCATGCATATACTATAAATACATATAAATACATTCATACGTACTTATGCATTCCACAAATAACATATACATAATACCTGCAACACACACTCACACGGCCCATGCATGCATACACAGCTTACATACTAAACACACCATCATTCAACAGCAACCCAGCGACATTACCGCAGCAGCAACAGAAGAAACGCGAGGAAGAAGCAGCAGGAAAAAGAGAAAGGAAGCAGCAGCACAGCCCTCGAAAAGGAAGAAGGAAGAAGACGTAGCAGCAAGGAACTACCCGCCCGGGTCGATAATGGCACAGAAAAGTCCCCGGCCGGGTAGAAAGAAAGCAGCAGCTACGGCAAGAGGTGTCCCCGCCCGGGGACCAAATCAGAACAAACTCTTCCCGCCCGGGGAGAGTGTTGCAGAAACAGAGCAGCTTCGCGCAGGAATAGCAAGGAAAACATGGGAAGAAAGTGCAAGGAGTAGCAACAACGAATAAGCACTTTAAGGCAGAAAATCAATAGCTAAAGCAAGGAAAGAAGGCAACACTCAAGGCACAACAGTAACAGCAAAACATACGCAGCAGCAACTCAAGCAATTCAGTCCCTAAAGTTCCAAAATTCAAGTTGCAGCGAAGGAAGATCCATATACATGACATATAACTCAATTTCAAGTCTATGAACAAGTAAAGGAAGTTAGAGTGATCAAATTTCATGCATTAATCCTCAAGGAATTCGAAAATAAGATCATGAACTCAAGAAATGAAGATTAAACCTAATTATTCAACAAGTTCCACAACTCAAGCTCATATCTCCATGAAATTTAGCAAATAAAGAGTCCAAAGAAAGAGGAAAGGAAGGAGAATACATTCAGAAAATTACCCCTTAAATTTGGTTGAGTTTGGTCGAGATTGGAGCTCAAAATCTCACAAAAGGAATAGTGACGGGAATAGTAATTTTATCTCCAAGTTTGCTGCAATTTCTTCTCTTTCTCATGCGTTGGACGAAATGAGGTTGAAAGCATCAGGTAGAGGGTTTAACTAGGGTCATGTGGGTTCAAACCTTGTTCAATTTGGTTAACCATGGTTCAAGATATGATTAAAATAGTGGTAGGTGGTCAATTAGGCGAACTTCACAAGTTTCGGTTAAAGTTTGGAGGTCGAAACGAACTTAGAAAAATATGAGGCTGAGTTCATTAAACCTGAGTCTTCAATACGAGTTCAACGAAGTTGACGGAACTCGAATCCGAGTTCCCGAGCTCAAGATATCACATACGGAACCAAGGGTGCGCTAATTGCCAGTTAGCCCCCGGCTTGGTTCCACAATTCAAAATAAATTCGTTACCACGTCAAAGGAGACCAAAACAGAAAACGAGCACATAGAGATGTTCATAATACATAAATCTACGACATACTAAATTTTCACAAAATTTCGATATCAAATCATATAAGAACGACGCACGATTAAAACACTCATGCGCAAATGTAACAATTTCATAACATAAAAAATTAAATAATAAAATTTTAAATTCTATTTTTAAATTAACACTCAAGTCAACGATTTAAACTTTAGAAATTAATTAATATAATTAAAACATGATTAATTAATTTAATTCTTAATTATAAATTAAATAAATTAATTAACGAAATAAAATTATAAAATAAAATAAAATAAAATAATAACAATTTATATTAAAATTAAACATAAAACACTTATAAACAATTAATCACATAATTAAATAATTTAATTTGCGCAATTTATAAACACATACGACAAATTTGAACGAATGAAACATCGGGGCATTACAATCTCTCCCCCATAAAAGAATTCGTCCTCGGATTCACTGCACGCCTAGAAACAATTAGTGAGGGAACCCCGTCCCTCGACAGTAACAAGGAGAGAACCCCGTATCTCGAACAACAAAGAGAGAACCCCGTCTCTCAAAAACAACAAAGAGAGAACCCCGTCTCTCAAAAACCGAAATTACATCAAAGAATAAATACCAAGAGGAAAAGGTTTCAAAACGTGAATTACAACAATGAATAATCACGTAGGTCACACAGGGACACGTAATAAACATCAATTACAACATAACAAGACGTGACAAAAATAATCAATTAGCAAAGTATATGTAACAATAAGAAACCAATTAAATTAAATTGCATGTATGCATATGCCATGAATATTTTATGTACCGTTCACCGTAGTCAAGAGATTTGAGGTTGACTAAATCATGGTCCAATTGGATAATGCGAAACAAAAGCTGGCTTGGCTCTTGACTTATCTTTCATGCCCTTAATATGAGTGTTTGATTAAGGCGAAGACAACTCTCGGTTGGCCCTACTTTGGCTCTTTCACCCGTATCACCTTCTTCAGTTTGGCAGATTCCTTGGAATTCACTTAACCCTTAGGATCGTGCTCACTTCCTTCTTTAACTCCTCACCCTTAACCTCTATATCTTCCCTTGACACATCTAATTCTTTCAACCAGTCGAACTCTACTTATCTTACATATCATCAGAACATTCCTTCTATGAATCATGTTTAAATCTTTTATCATTGTCGATGTCCGAATTCCCCATATTCCAGATCAACTACTTCTAAGGCCCTAAGTTCGGTTTCCATCTCATGATCGTTCCCACCATTAGACTAACCTTTTCGTGGATCCTTTCTCATCTCTTATCCATGGTAGTAGCTGTGCATTGAGTTCTGCTCCATGGGATCTCTTAATTAAGATAAAACTTTCTTAATGAGCCTTGATGCTTAATTCAAGTCCTTTAACGATCATTACTTTTCAATTTTCTTTAACTTATTATCCTCTGAAGCCCTTATGAAGGAACGTATCATAACTGAGTGAGGTTTATATATCGTGCACTATCCACACTCCTTCTCTTTCTCCCCGTGGTAATCTTCAACTCGAATTTTAATGACTTAGCTCTCACCTTGACGGTTTAATTGTTAAGGCCTCTTTATTCCTTTCCAATCACCATCATTAAGCTTCCACATCCTCCATGACTTGAATTTTAGTTATGCTTACCAAATAATTCTTCAAGCATCGCTGTACGCTTTAATTCTGTTTCTTGGTCATGCTTTCCCCCTTAAAATTTCCACCTTTACTTCTTAAACTCCATCGACCCTTCTTTCATCAGACTCTTTGATGAGCAATTTCCATTAGGAGGAGTTTTAATCACGATAGCAATCCAAATCCTTTACCCTTCACTTCTTATCTAATTCTCAGAACCCCATTTCTAATCTTGTTCGATCCATGCACCCCGAAATCAACTCTAACCCCCTCTTTCTTTCCAAGATTCCATCTCTATTTCTGACTCAACCTTATCATCAAGAGGTTCTTATTCGACTCGGTTAGGTTGATCTTCAATTGGGATAATAATTAGAGCATCATACGGGAAGGACAACCTAGCGCGTCAATACTGAAACGATGCATATGGGGTTATAATGCTAGGTGCAGGTAGTAGATATTTTAAACAAGGAAATGCAACATCAAGACACCCAATTCAACAAAAAAAGATGCAACAATAATTTAACAATTAGAGTATTAAAACGCATATAGTGAGAATTTAAATAACTAGTTTGCGATGCATGGTGCACGTGCCATGAATGCATTGAACCTGTCACCGTAGTGGTATCTTTAGCACGATATCTTGTACTTTGATCTCGATGTTGTGAACATAAGTCGCAAGGCTGAACATTGTTTGATCGTTGATGATGCTTCCCATAGTCCTCAAATCTCCATAGTTCGAGATCACGATCTCTTGAACCCATGTCCTTCTAGATCTTCAAAGTTTCCGTGTAACTATTTATGCGTTCCCGCGATCCAAAATTGAAATCCCTTGAACCCAACTTCTTTTACGCGCTTAGGATCAACATCTTGACTTTTTCAAAATATCGGTCTTTGAAGATGATCCAAATCTTTGTCTTAGATAATACTTTGGTCGAAGTCCATTTTATTATTCTTTAGGAGTTCAATGATTGAATTAACTCGTCTCAGCTTAACTCTGGAAAGCAGACTTCAATCCGATCGAGGATAGAACCTTGGGCATCTTAGCTTCCCCTGATCTTGAAATCTCCATATCGATCGGTTCTTACTAACTCCTTTCAAGCTAACTTCTCCCTTGCCCGAAATCCGAGTGTCTCCCTTTACATCTTCTTCTTCCTTTGGCCAAAATTTGAGTTCTCTTGAAGGCCTTCGTCTCCTTGTTGATAAAATCCTTCCTTGTAGTTTCTATCCTAACTGCTCTTCCGATAAGGCCCTTTCAAATGATAAGAGAATTTTGGTGCACCGTAGTAAGGGCACCAAGGAATATGGCTTCATTTAGAAAAGACCACGAGCCCCTGAACTTTGTGGGTAATCCCACCTTTCATCACGATGCTGAGTAATGGAATATAACCCCATTGATAGCCTTGCAGATTCAATACCCGACCTTCCAACCCCTAATTTCCATAGCTTCTCCATTAGTTTGATAGAAGAACTCGTTTGTGAGATTGATAAGAGCTTTATTACCATGACAAGAACCTATAACCAAAGATTTCACTCAAATATAGATGTATGTAGATTAGCATATGCTTATGACACATATTTAGATCAATCAAAACACATAAAATGCAATTGCAACACCTGAAGCAACAAACTTGAAAGTAGATCACATAGATCAAGAAATTTCGAGCAATTAATGTAACACCCGAGCGCAAGGTGTCACATCCCCCGTACCGAGATCCGACCCGAATATGAAATGGACGATCCATACCCGAGCCAAATCACGGCGAACAGGGACAAACACACACTCTAAGCTAGGCGGGCTAACCCTTAAAACCCTAAAACAACATAAAACATTAAAGCGGAAGCAATAAACGAACATATACCATATATATATGTACCATGAGCATCCAAGCTCCAAAAATAAGTCATATACATCATCAATTGCCATCACGGCCCAAAACATGTACGCTCCACATCATTATACATATACAATGATCAAAATAAAAGTATGCAAGTGCAAGACCAAAATATAAGAGCTAGAGACGAATGCAAGACCTAGGACTCATATTCCCGCCTAGCTCCCTCAACACCTGCATAAAACAACTGCAAACCAAACGGGTTCAGTCCAAAAGGGACTGGTGGGTATAAAACAGGGCATAGATATAATATAAGATGGTATTCAAACAATCACATGCAAGCTATAATCCCAGGTCAAGTTTTTAAAGAATTTCCCAAGTGGGTGAAAACAAATCATCAAAAGGGATTATAATGATTTGTTAACATTAGGTCATTATTGGCCCGGCGAGTGGGCGTGCATTATCTCCAACCAACACCTTGTGTAAATCATTTAAACATTCAGTCATTCATTCTTTTCATGCAATCATTCTTTTGTGCACAATCATTAACATTTACTCCCTCTTCCTCCGGGTTGGCGGTGGGTTTGCAAGGCCCGACCACCCATTCATTGACCAAAAGGGGTTACATGACTCCCCAGATGGCGCTCAGCGTCCATTCCTCGCTAACTCCTAACAAGGTCCGGTTACGCTGTTCATTGGTGGAACTAGTGTGAGGGATCACCATCGGCCCGTGCCTCCCTGGATAGCCACTCACACTAAGTCCTTGGGCCCCATTCGTGCATTCGATCATTTCTCGCCAAAACATTAGGTAGGGCTGATAAAATAAGGCTTTACGTTGAAAACATTTACTCTTTAAAACGACTCTCTATATATGTATATAATTTTGGTCGAAAACTTTCACATTGAAGGGATATATATAGGGTCACATATCTACATAGAAGAGAAACCCACCTTAAACCGCAAAAAGGAGCAAACACGAGCCTCACTGACCGGCCTCGTCTCCAACTGGATCAAAATCAGTGCAAGAACGGTGAAGTCAGATTCAATATGACCAAATAAGACGCTCGGCAAGGCAATGCTCATGATATGAATATGTAAAAGATAAATTATGTTATGAAAATGTTCATGTGCACTATTATGAGATTAAATTATATATTCCAGTCATTCACTTCCATAAATTCACGTTTCAATCAAATTAATTCAAATAATGATTAATTATTCATTAAACATATATAAAACATGTACATGCACGTCATAAATCCCGAGCAAGGTTTATTTGAAATTAGTTCCCAAAAGGGCAAGAGAATAACCAAGCAATACTCGGATTTTACGACTAACCATATTAATTCATTACGTTCATAATTCATACATAAACATAAGGCTCGGCGAGTGAGCGTGCATCATCTCCAACCAAACTCCGACCGTGTACGACAAATATCATTAATATATTGAATATGTTATCATGCAGTATATTATAATACACACAAATCATATAACATAGTCGTTTGGGCAATCCGTGTCCCGGCCTTCCCACACGGTGCATAACAATCATAATACAATCATATTCATAAAACAAGTTCCAACCTTCTTCCTCCGGGTGGTGGACGGGCTTGCAAGACCCGACCACCTCATACATTGACCAAAAGGGGTTACATGAATCCCCAGATGGCACTCAGCTCCCTTTCCCCGCCAATCTCCTGGCGAGGTCCGGTACCGCCGTTAAACATAAATGGAATCAGCACATGGGATCACCGTCGGCCCTTGCCTCCCCGGATAGCCACATGTACTAAATTCCTGGGCCCGTGAACATAACATACATGTATAATCTCACCAAAACATATCAATTCATCAGAAACATAACATATCTGATAATTCATTAGAAAAGGGTTTACTCGATCAATATTTACTCGATGACTCTGCTTGAAAGTAACATAAATATACATAGGTATATGTATAGTTTTAGGCCAAATCTTATCACATAAGGATTGTAGGGATTGATATGTAACTAGAACGAAAACACCCTCAACTGGAACATGGCAATACAAGGATACGAGTTACCGAGTGCCTAGTTGGTCAAGATTCTCCACCCTGGAGATAAACTGTACAAGAGACAACATGACGTGTTCGTGAGACTCGAGACTCCAATTGAACCATGTATGACGCACGGCATGTTATGCCCATGATATGAATGTATAAAAGATGATATTATGTCATGGACACGTTCATGTGCACTATTAATGCAATTAAGGCATATAAACAATCCATTCATTCAAGTACTTTCAAAAAATGAAGGTATCATACTCATTTGTTTCATATCCTTTCATGAATCATGCCAAGTCGAGTCAATCAATCAATAAACGAAGGTTTCCCATTCTTTCAACTCGTAATTCTTAGTATTTTAAGCCAAGAATTCCAAACAACAATTTATAATTTAAACGAATTAGGCATTCCAATAATTCCATGAATTAAATCCATAATTCATAAATCATATATTTCACATTTTATAACAATTCAATTCAAGAATTCAAATAATGATCATATCACGTACTATAACACGTTAATACTTAGAAAATAAACATTTAATTACATTCAAATCATAATCGGAAATTAAATAACATGAAATAGATAACAATTTAATTTCCATAATTCAACTAAATCAAATAATATTTAATATATAATAACTATATATATATATACACGTACATGGCATGCAATTTATTCATGCATGCATATAGCATTTCAATATATATTTTTATACGTATATCTAGAATGCATGCAAGAACAATTTAATTAAAATATTTCATGAATGCAAACTTTACTCATTACGCATGCATGCATAAATATATATAAATAACCATGCACACACAATAATAACATGGTTGTAAATATTACAAATAAATCAACTCATACATGCAAACATCAAACATATAAATATATATATATATATATATATATATATATATATACAGTTACGTACCACATGCATGCAACCCAACCATTAAATTAACATCACATTACATGCATTAGAAAATAAAATCATGCACAATACCTAGCAAAATCACAACCTAGCTACTGCACTAAGGTTACCCGACCGGGCAATTTCATGAACAAAAATTTCCCCGGCCCGGGAGTGGTATTACAGACGCGCAGCAGCAAAACAACGAAGCTATCCCTTGTTTTTGGTATAAAGTTTATAGCAGCGAAAAGCAGCAACAAAAGGTAGATTCAGCAGTAAAATTTTACATCAACCACTCCTACCTATGACTGCTAAAACACAGCAATTAAGCAAGGGAAAAAGAACAGCAATTGACAGCAAGAATTTGCAGCAAAATGACGTAGCAGCTGAACGAAAAACAGGGCAGGAGCAACGTAAAAACAGAGTAGAAACAACTTACATCTATAACCAACAATTAGACACATGAAGATGCATGAAAGAGCAACAAAACAACATCAATTCAGGCCCCATAACAGCTCCAAGTCATGCAGCAGCAGCAGCACAAAAGCAGGGAGGAAAACGAAGTCATTTCATACAAGGTTCAATAATGGTATCTCATGAAATCTTCAACTACCACATAATCAATGATCAAAATGAAAAGAGGAAGTTAAGACAACCATTCTCATGCTTTGAATCAACCAATTCCGTCAAGAAATGAAAGAGATCAACATATTTCTACAAACCTAACTATTTAATCAATCAACCCTAAACCCATGAAAGCATGCTCAAAATTGGGGATGCATAGCTTAAAATGACACATATTGAATATATATCACAACCCTAAACTCACCTTGTGAATTGGATGCAAGATGAAGGAGATTTGAGCTTGAATCTCCAGGGTTGAGCATGGTTACGGGACTGGAATTGGAGCAGAGACTTGGGACTGATATTTCTCTTGTTTGTGAGGATTATTTCGGTTTAGGGGGATAAGGATCCGATAGTGGCCTTAACTAGGGTTCCATAGCCTCCAACCATGGTTAATTTGGTCAAGGTTTGAATGAGTTATGGCATTTTTAGTAAAGGGGTGGCAGATTTGCATCCGTTTCGGGTTTTGGTTGAATTTCGGAGGTTCAAATGGTCTTAGAAAAATATGAGGCTTAGTTCATTAAACTCAAAATTTCGTTACGAGTTCAGCGAAGTTGACGAAACTCGAATCCGAGTTTCCTAGCTCAAGATATCAAATACGGAACCAAGGGTGCGCTAATTGCTCGTTAGCCCCCGATTTGGTTCCACAATTCAAAATAAATTCGTTAACACGTCAAACGAGATCGAAAACATGAAACAAGTATACGGACATGTTTATAACACATAAATTTAAAACAGACTAAATTTTCACAATTTTTCGAATTCAATTCAAATTGAAACGACACTCAAACATGTCACACATGCGCATATAGTTCAAGAATTCAATTAAATTCAAATAATTCAAATATTTATAAGATAAACTAAAATTAAGATAAATAAAAATAAAACTTAATGGTATAATGAAATATAATAAAATAATAGTTAAGCTTATAAAAAGAAAACAACTAAATTCAATTTCCAAATAAATTTTTAAACGTTACGAAATAGCTTAAATTAAATATTAGCAAAAAATTAAGATACAATTAATTGTCATTAATACTTAATTATCAAATTAAATATCTTAATTAACGTAATGACATAGAATAATAAGATGAAATCAAATAAACTAATAACAATTTATTTTAAAATTAAATATGTAAAACACTTATAAATAATTAATCACATAATTAAATAATTTAATTGCGCAATTTATAAACAAATACGACACATTAGTAAAAAATGAAAAACCGGGGCGTTACAGACACGCCCGTGCACCTCTACACACCAAGCCGCGACACCCCCATGTCACAGTATAGCGGACAACAAACCAGGAAATAGAAGGTGACACGCACGTGTCACCATTACAAAGCAAACTGTGACACCCCCGTGTCACGGTACAGAAAAACCCAACCAACATGCACCCCCGTGTCATGCTGAAGAAAGGAAAAGTGACACGCCCGTGTCACTGTGCGTAGCAGAAAAAAAAAACAGGGCATGAACGCAAAGCAACAACACCCAACCAAAACACCAATTCCAACCAACAAATGCAACCAAAACTTGAAGAAACATGTATTCATACTTAAAGCACAATAAAATCTATCATATAGACCCATGCCATGCATTGATCATCAATATTTATCAATATCAAACCCATTTCATCATTGATGCTCCAAGTCCATAATTCACAAGATAAATGCATACAACTTGAGCTCAAAGTTCCTAAACATATTTCCAATAACAATTACACACATTAACCAATTCATTACAAAGCCTTATCTATCTATGTTTCCAAGGAATTCATCAAAGTTCCAAAAATTACCTCAAATGCAAGAAATGGATGCTAAGATGAAGAGATGGTGTTGATGATGCTTGAATGATCACAAAACTCACAATTATGAAGCTTGAAAGATAAAATCTTCCCCCACTTGGCAAGGGTTTTGATCGGTTGGTTTGGGAGCAAGAACAAGAATGTATGTAATGTTTGTATGAATGAAAGGGATGCATTACGTGATATGCAGCTATGAGGGGAAAAGAATTGGCCAATTTTCTATTAAGTCCTCCTATTTAATAAGTTATGCAAGTGAGTCCCAAACTTTTGAAATGTAAACAATTAAGTCCATGCAATTAGGTCTTCAAAGTTAATGAAATGATCAAATAAGGTCACAACGAAATTAAGTCAAGTTCGGGAAATTAATTCACGTTGCAATCAAGTTCTATTTATGCAATAAATATCAATTTGATATGAATTCGCAAAATACTTAATATTAAATAACGTACACAATTAACATATATGTAACACCCCGATTTTTCAATTTACGAATTATATAATATCTTATAAATTTCATAACGTTTAATGCATTATGTTTCCATAACTTATATGAAATTACCGTTAATGTGTAAATTATGTGAAATAATATGAAATGCATTTCATCAACTTTTATGTGAAATTATATGAAATCATATCAAATCGAGAATTTATTTCATGATTTGAAAATGTCTATCACGTGAACTAATAGCCAAGTGTGATTTAATTGGTAAATTGTCCTTATGTGATTGTTCATTTAAATTAGAGGACCAAATTGCATGAATATTGTTGGACTAAAGTGAGTAAAATTGTAGAGATGAAACTTAGTTCAATGACTTAAACACTTGATGGACTAAATTACAATTTATGGACTTCCATCAAATTCAAAAATGGTGATTCATGTAAAGGCCTTTTTCCATAATCTTCCATGATCATTTTCATCAAAATCTTCATTCATGTGCTTCCTTTGCACCGAGCCACCATCATCAAAAAGGGGAGAAGAGATTTTATCTATTTTGATCAAGTTTTCAAGGAATTTACAAGTTTTGAAGCTCAATCATCCATATCTATCATCTTCTCCCATTTCCTTTCATACAAGGTTAGTGTATGCATGAGCATGTGATTCTTGATAACATTCATGGAAGCTAGGGTATTTGATTTCATGAAATAAGTGGATTACATGTTGTTTGAAGTATGAATATATGATTAAATCATGATTTGAGACATGAATTCTTGTAGGAATTGGGCTTATGGGATGATTGATGCATGAACTTGAAGCTTATGATTCTGGATGATTTGGCTTGATTTATGTGTTTAAATGAAGTTTTATTGTATCTTGAACATATATGCATATAAATTTCCAAAAAACTTGTGTTATGGTGTATGAAAATTGATGTTTTGGTTAATTGTGGTGTTTGGCCAAGACTATCCCCTGTTTTTGCTCTGTTTTTTCTCCAGAAATTGAAGGTCGCGCCCGCGACCAAAAATATGCATAAAACTAGTCGCACCCGCGACCCCAATTTGGCCAATTTTTGACTTTTTGGAAAATTGCATGAAAATTTCAGAAAAATATTTGGTCGCGGCCGCGACCATTTTGTGAAGGTTTTTGGTCGCGCCCGCGACCCCCGCCAGAATTTGCATTTTGTCCAACTTCGGACCTACGCCATTTGCACCTCGCTTTGAATTAGAAAACGTGCCATATACCGTGGGAAAGGTCTTTGTGTCTACTTTCATACCCAACAAACAAAAATCAATTCCCACTTCTATAATTTAAGATATTGCAGTTTTCCCACAACATGTACATTTTCCCAAAATTGTCAAGTCTTCCTAAACTTCACCAAAACCTTTCATATTGCATTCTTTTCGCTTCTTTAGCTTCCATATGTGACTTATATTAGTTATAAGCATGGTTATTTATAATTATTCTTTTAATTAACATTCCTTAATTATTATTGCATGATTGACACTAATTAAACATGTCGTTCATCGTAATTGGTTCATTCGGGTCGAGTCTCACGTACACTTATGCCTTGTTGCACATATCACGGTCCGGGAGATTAGGAGCACACTCCTTAGGGTTTCTTCTTGCTTTTCGTTGTTCGGAAAGGTAAGGTTTAGTTACTAGATATATAGAACCCTTACAACCCTACGTGATGTTTTCAGCCAAAATGTATATATATATGTATATATCTTTCTCAAAATCTCTACCGATTGCAAATGATTTCGTGATCTATTGAATAATCGTGTTATCGTGATTGATCATGTTTTGGCGAGTAAGCATGTCGTGTTCACTCTTGTGCATTGAGCTAGCCGGGAAAGCAAGGGCTGACGGGTAACTCTTACGCTATCCTCACCAATTTTGGGATCACCTCTGAATCCACCAGGAGGTTTGGTGGAGGAAGAAATCCCGTGCGTGGGAGTCATGTTCCCGACGTACACCGTTCATGGATGGTTGGGCCTTGCAATCCCACCATCACCGGAGGAAGAAAGAGTTCGTGAAAATGCTAAGTGTGCACTAATGATCGTATGATAATTATTGAAATAAAACCTAAAGATGGTATTGTTCACTAATTGGAGTAAGGTTGGAGATTGCCCTCACTCTCCGGGCCACTGATTGAATTGAATTGAATCGATAACGTTTGTATTGATTGAATGGATTAGTTGTAATCTCGGGTGAGATCTATTCTACTATTGAACTTATATTGTTTCCTTTCTTAAAAACCTTACCCGAGATTAGAACTTGCATGTTAATTGCGCTAATATTTATTTATACCCCTCGCTCAGTCCGTGTTGGACTGACACCTCAACCTTTCAGTGTTTTGCAGGTTCGTACTAGGCGGGAGTCAGAGTCCTGTTCTGTTTTCAGTCGAGTCTAGCACTACACGTTCATGTTTTGTATCTATTACTTTTGGACATGTTATGTAGTTTGGGAGATGATAATGTTTTGATATATGGAGTTAGAAGACAGTATAACTTGAATACTTGGAAATTAATATTAAAGATTATTATGCTTCCGCTCGTTTTATTGCATTGTGGTTTTCCGGCTGAGGTTAGTCCCGCCTAGCTAGCTTGATTTTTTTCTTTGTCACCCGTTCGCTATAGTTTGGTTCATGTACGAATTACTCATTTGGTATGTGGACTAAGCTATAGTGCGGGGGTGTGGCATCCATACGTGAAGGGTGTTACAATATATATATATATATATATATATATATATATATATATAACAACAATAAAATAAAGGAGATAACATTTAACACATTTAAAATAAAATCAACTATATAAACACGTAAAATAGTTATTTTGCACAATTTGGTAAACAATTACGTCATACCTGTACGGCCGAATTATCGGGGCGTCACAACCTCTCCGCCTTAAAAGAATCCGTCCTCGGATTCATTGATCGCTCGGAAACAATTCGGGATGAAATCTCTTCATCTTATCCTCCGTCTCCCACGTGGCCTCCTCTGTTTTATCACTTCTCCATAAGACTTTAACTAGTGGGATCTGCCGATTTCGAAGCTCTTGAAATTTACGATCCAATATCTTAATCGGCTTCTGAACGAAGGTGAGATTAGGCTCAATTTCTACTTCTTCAACAGGTATAACTTCCGACTCATCCGGATAATATTTCCGAAGCTGCGAAACATGAAATACATTATGAATTCCGGTCAAACTCGGGGGTAGGTCCAGACGGTAGGCCGTATCTCCAATTTTCTCAAGGATCTCATACGGTCCTAGATACCGAGGATTCAATTTACCTCCTTTTCCAATCCTCGAAAATTCCTTACGAGGTGAGGCTTTCAAGAACACCCTATCACCAACCTCAAACTGAAGATCTTTCCTTCGGTGATCGGCATAGCTTTTCTGTCTATCCTGGGCTGCTTTCATCCGTTGTCTGATTATTTGAACCTTATCAATGGCCTCTTGCACGGCCTTAGAGGGTTTTTCCTTTTTCTCTCCTCGTCTTACACCCTCTTGCTTCGTCCAATTCCATTCTTCCAAATCAAAGAACAACGGTGACCTGTATTTCCGTCTGTAGAGAGCCTCATATGGAGCCATTTCAATCGGTGCTTGAAAACTGTTGTTATAGGCGAATTCAATCAAAGGCAATTGCTCGTTCCACGAGCTCAAAAAATCCAATGCACATGCTCTCAACATATCCTCCAAATATTTAATTAATCTCTCCGATTGCCCGTCTGTCTGAGGATGGAAAGCTGTGCTGAATTGAAGCCTTGTGCCCAGATTCCTTTGCAATTCTTGCCAAAATCTAGAAGTGAACCTCGGATCCCGATCTGATACAATGCTAACCGGTACTCCATGAAGTCGGACGATTTCATCAACATATTTCTTAGCCAATTTATTCACCTTATTCGACATCCGAATAGCAAGAAAATGCGCCGATTTCGTCAGTCGATCCACTACTACCCAAATTCCATCCAAACCACCTTTCACTCGTGGAAGACCTGAAATGAAATCCATCGCCACTTGCTGGCATTTCCATTATGGAATAGGTAACGGTTGCAGTAGCCCCGATGGCTTCTGATTTTCTGCTTTCACCACTTGGCAAGTCAAGCAATGTTTCACAAAGTTGATCACATCCCGTTTAAGTCCATTCCACCAATAAAATTCCTTTAAATCCTTGTACATCTTATTTCCTCCGGGATGTATCGAATACCCCGATCGATGAGCTTCTTCCAATATTAACCGTTTCAACTTTTCCGGAACCACCACTCTGTTCTTAAACCTTAGAAGCCCAGTGTCATCAAATCCGAACGGACTCTCTGAGTCATTTCTAGCTTTCTGCACTAACCTCTGAACCTGGGAATCCACTCTCTGAGCTTCAAACAATCTTTGCTGAAGATCCGGTTGAACCGTAATATTCCGAATATTAGCTCTCAGCTTAAAAGACTCAGATTCATCCATAGTTTCCACTTTCACACTAGACACACTAGTCTTCCTACTAAGTGCATCCGCGACCACATTAGCTTTTCCTGGATGATATCGAATCGTACACTCATAATCCGCCAACATCTCCATCCAACGGCTCTGTCTCTTGTTTAATTCCTTCTGAGAAAACAAATACTGGAGACTCTTGTAGTCGGAAAAGATCTCAAAAGAAACTCCGTAAAGAAAGTGTCTCCACTTTCCCAAAGCGAAGATCACTGCTGCAAGCTCAAGATCGTGAGTGGGATAATTCTGTTCATGATCTTTCAATTTCCTCGAGGCATAAGCTATCACCTTACCTTTCTACATCAAAACACATCCCAACCCTTCTTTTGAGGCGTCCGTATAAACCATGTATCCTTCAGTGCCCACGGGAAGTGCTAATGCCGGTGCAGTGGTCAACTTTTCCTTCAAGAGTTGAAAACTAGCTTCACATGCCTCGTCCCACTCAAATTTAGCTTCCTTCTTAGTCAATCGACTTAAAGAACCGGCTATCTTCGAAAAATCCTTCACAAACCTTCGGTAATAACCTGCCAATCCCAAGAAACTTCTAGCCTCGGAAGCATTTTTTGGACTCTGCCACTGAATAACCGTCTCGATCTTTGAAGGATCAACTTCCAAACCCTTACTTGAAATAATATGGCCTAGAAAAGCAACCCGGTCGATCCAAAACTCACACTTACTAAACTTCGCATACAACCGGTGCTCTCTCAATTTCTCCAATACGAATTTGAGATGTCTAGCATGATCTTCCGGAGTCTTTGAATACACAAGAATGTCATCAATGAAGATTACCACGAATTTATCCAAATACGACCGAAAAATCCGATGCATCATGTCCATGAATGCTGCAGGGGCATTTGTTAAACCAAAAGGCATCACTACGAACTCATAATGCCCATACCGGGTATTAAATCCTGTCTTTGGTATATCCTATTCCCGGATTTTCAACTGGTAGTAGCCTTGCCTTAAATCCAATTTCGAATAAACCTTTGAACCTTGCAGCATGTCAAATAAATCCTCAATGTTGGGCAACGGGTACTTATTCTTGATGGTCATCCGATTAAGCTCCCGGTAATCTATACACATTCTCAACGTCCCATCTTTCTTTTTGACAAAGAGAACTGGAGCACCCCACGGAGATGAACTCGGTCGGATACATCCGCTCTTAAGTAATTCCTCGAGTTGAATCTTCAGCTCCTTCAACTCTGTCGGAGCCATTCTATAAGGAGTCTTGGAGTAAGGTTCTGATCCCGGATATAAATCAATAACAAACTCAATCTCCCGATCCGGGGGTAGAGAACCTAAATTTTTTGGAAATACATCGGGATATTCCTTTACCATGGCCGTCTCCTCGAAACTTGATTGATCCTTTGGTTTATTAAGGAGATAGGCAATAAATCCCGTGGCTCCATCCTTTACCAACTTGCGAGCTTCCATAAACTGTAAAAGAGACACATTCTTCGACCCAACATCTCCAATCAACTCTTCACCCAATTTTATCTTCTTCTTAAAACAATCAACTTCGGCCCGGTGCCGATACAACCAATCCATCCCGAAGATTACCCCATACTTCTTCATAGGCATAACAATGAAATCTGCCGGATAATCTTTCCCCTCTATCCAAACTGAGCAACCCCTGACAATTCGATCTGTCTGTAAACTATCTCCAAGAGCCGAACTCACAAAATAACAGGAATTTGAGCAAGTAATAGGTAGGCACAAAGAGGCATATAGATCAGAAGATATAAAAGTATGCGTGGCACCTGGTTCGAATAATGCATGAATGCTCGTGTTATGAATGCAAACGGTACCTTCCACCACGGCGTTTGGGTCGACCTCAACATTCTGCTCCTCGCTCTCAAGAGCATAGACTCGTGCCTGAACCATCAGTCGCTGAGCTCCAGCTTGATATCCTGGAATCTTATCCGGGCATGCAAAAGCCATATGATCTCCTTTCCCGCAAATCAAACACAACTTCAATCTTTTTCGGTAGTTGTCGTAAGAATGAGTTGGCCATCCACAATAAGTACACGGTGGCTGATCATTGCGAGATCCCTTAGGAACCGGTGGAGCCTAAGGTGGTCGTGGAACGGGTGCAATCGGACCTCCTACTCTAGGCTTCTTGAAAGGCCCTTTTTGTGGTGGAGCTGGTACAATCATCGGCCTCTTTCCTTTGTTAAATCTCCATCCGGATCCTGACCCTTGTCCTTGACGAGAAACTGACCTCCTAGCATTCACAGAATCTTCAACCTTTAAGGCTTTCAAAGTAGCCTTCGCCCACGTGCTCGTATTAACTGCCTCTAGAGCTGTCTGGATATCCGGTCGAAGCCCCTGAACAAAATGCATAGCCTTATGGAAGTCATCGCCTGCTATATTTGGTGCATAGCGGGATAACCTCACATACTCTGAAATATACTCAGCCACAGACCTCGATCCTTGCTTCAATTCGGTAAATTCTCTCAATCTTCGAGTACGGGATGAGGGAGGAATAAATTTATTCTTGAATTCCCTTGTAAAGACTTCCCAATTGATCTCTTCTCCAGTTGCTTCCAAAATAATCCGAGTGCTTTCCCACCAAGAGTAGGCTTCTCCTTATATCAAAGTGATGGTGCATCGAGCCTTCTCTCGGGACTCACATGGAATGAGCTCCCATATCCTCTCGACCTCTTTCAGCCACATTTCCGCTTGTATATCATTTCCCTTGAAGAACTTGGGAGGTCTTTGATTCTGAAACTCCCTAAGTATAACAGAAATCGGTGCCTCGGGGTGTACAACAGGTGCAGGTGGTGCTGGAGGTGCCGGTGGTACATAATCTCGTAGCCTTTGATCTATGATATTGATAACTGAGTTAACAAAGGCCTCTGCCGGCGGTGGTTGTGGAGGTGGAGGTGTAGGAGTACGATCACGATGATGACGTCGCCTTGGAGATAGATCTCGATGTCTACGTGGAGGCATCCTGTCAATAAACACTAAAAATACGTGCTATTTTTAATTTATGCATGTTAATGCAAATAATTCAATCAAAATTCAAAATTTAAATCAATTAAGCACAATAGAGATGCATATGCAACACATTGTCAAGTAGTCCCTAAGCCGAACGATCTAGACTGACTCACACAACACGAAAGCCCGGGTTTTGCAACCCTAAGCTCTGATACCACTTAAGGATGTAACACCCGAGCGCAAGGTGTTACATCCCCCTCACCGAGATCCGACCCGAATATGAAATGGACGATCCATACCCGAGCCAAATCACGGCGAACGGGGACAAACACACACTCTAAGCTAGGCGGGCTAACCCTTAAAACCATAAAACAACATAAAACATTAAAGCGGAAGCAATAAACGAACATATACCATATATATATGTACCATGAGCATCCAAGCTCCAAAAATAAGTCATATACATCATCAATTGCCATCACGGCCCAAAACATGTACGCTCCACATCATTATACATATACAATGATCAAAATAAAAGTATGCAAGTGCAAGACCAAAATATAAGAGCTAGAGACGAATGCAAGACCGAGGACTCGTATTCCCGCCTAGCTCCCTCAACACCTGCATAAAACAACTGCAAACCAAACGGGTTCAGTCCAAAAGGGACTGGTGGGTATAAAACAGGGCATAGATATAATATAAGACGGTATTTAAATAATCACATTCAAGCTATAATCCCAAGTGAGGTTTTTAAAGAATTTCCCAAGTGGGTGAAAAGAAATCATCAAAAGGGATTATAACAATTTATTAACATTAGGTCATTATTGGCCCTACGAGTGGGCGTGCATTATCTCCAACCAACACCTTGTGTAAATCATTTAAACATTCATTCATTCATTCTTTTCATGTAATCATTCTTTTGTGCACAATCATTAACATTTACTCCTTCTTCCTCCGGGTTGGTGGTGGGTTTGCAAGGCCCGACCACCCATTCATTGACCAAAAGGGGTTACATGACTCCCCAGATGGCGCTCAGCGTCCATTCCTCGCTAACTCCTAACGAGGTCCGGGTACGCCGTTCATTGGTGGAACTACTGTGAGGGATCACCGTCGGCCCGTACCTCCCCGGATAGCCACTCACACTAAGTCCCTGGGCCCCATTCGTGCATTCGATCATTTCTCGCCAAAACATTAGGTAGGGTTGATAAAACAAGGCTTTACGTTGAAAACATTTACTCTTTAAAACGACTCTCTATATATTTATATAATTTTGGTCGAAAACTTTCACATCAAAGGGATATATATAGGGTCACATATCTACATAGAAGAGAAACCCACCTTAAACCTCAAAAAGGAGCAAACACGAGCCTCACTGACCGGCCTCGTCTCCAACTGGATCAAAATCTGTGCAAGAACGGTGAAGTGAGACTCAATATGACCAAATAAGACACTCGCAATGCAATGCTCATGATATGAATATGTAAAAGATAAATTATGTTATGAAAATGTTCATGTGCACTATTAAGAGATTAAATCATATATTCAAGTCATTCACTTCCATAAATTCACGTTTCAATCAAATTAATTCAAATAATGATTAATTATTCATTAAACATATATAAATAAATGTGTAAATATATTACATTATATAAAACATATATATATATATATAATGCATGCATAAGTGCCGCCATGCATGCAAAACAAATGCATGAAAAACAGAGGGTGACACGCCCGTGTCACCTCTACACACCAAGCCGTGACACCCCCGTGTCACAGTACAGCGGACAACAAACCAGGAAATAGAAGGTGACATGCCCGTGTCACCATTACAAAGCAAACCGTGACACCCTCGTGTCACGGTACAGAAAAACCCAACCAACATGCACCCCCGTGTCATGCTGAAGAAAGGAAAAGTGACACGCCCGTGTCACTGTGCGTAGCAGAAAAAAAAAAAAACAGGGCATCAACGCAACAGCAATAACACCCAACCAAAACACCAATTCCAACCAACAAATGCAACCAAAACTTGAAGAAACATGTATTCATAATTAAAGCACAATAAAATCTAACATATATAATCATGTCATGCATTGATCATCAATATTTATCAATATCAAACCCATTTCATCATTCATGCTCCAAGTCCATAATTCACAAGATAAATGCATACAACTTGAGATGAAAGTTCCTAAACATATTTCCAATAACAATTACACACATTAACCAATTCATTACAAAGCCCTATCTATCTATGTTTCCAAGGAATTCATCAAAGTTCCAAAAATTACCTCAAATGCAAGAAATGGATGCTAAGATGAAGAGATGGTGTTGATGATGCTTGAATGATCACAAAACTCACAATTATGAAGCTTGAAAGATGAAATCTTCCCCCACTTTGGCAAGGGTTTTGATCGGTTGGTTTGGGAGCAAGAACAAGAATGTATGTAATGTTTGTATGAATGAAAGGGATGCATCACATGCAGCTATGAGGGGAAAAGAATTGGCCAATTTGCTATTAAGTCCTCCTATTTAATAAGTTATTCAAGTGAGTCCCCAACTTTTGAAATGTAAACAATTAAGTCCATGCAATTAGGTCTTCAAAGTTCATGAAATGATCAAATAAGGTCACAACGAAATCAAGTCAAGTTCGGGAAATTAATTCACGTTGCAATCAAGTTCAATTTATGCAATAAATATCAATTTGATATGAATTCAGAAAATACTTAATATTAAATAACGTACACAATTAACATATATATATATATATATATATATATATATATATATATATATATATATATAACAACAATAAAATAAAGGAGATAACATTTAACACATTTAAAATAAAATCAACTATATAAACACGTAAAATACTTATTTTACGCAATTTGGTAAACAATTACGTCATACCTGTACGGCCGAATTATCGGGGCATCACAATTAATAACAATTAACCATGAGAATTCAATGCAATGCACACGTTGCCACATTGTTCCTATGCCGTACTACCTAAACTGACTCAATCACGACACGAGAATCCGGGTTTTGCCACCCTAGGCTCTGTACCACTTAAGGATGTAGCACCCCGACCGGAAAGGCGCCACATCCCCTGCACCATGAGCCCGGAAAATCCATACATGAATCAAGCTCACAGCGAACGGGGACTCACTCACACACTAGGCTAGGCGGGAGCTAGAACCTCGAAACCAATTAAAGAAGCTCAAGAATTAAATGCAACTGCTGAAGCAGAACATAAAATAAATCACGAGGTTTAATGGAAAAGATCACCAACGTGAGTACCTAATCCCGAAAATTAAAACATAAATCATAATCACAAATTCACGGGTTCCATTATCCCTAGAAGTCTGTCCCGAATCAACATCATATAATCATAACAATGCATATGTAAATCTAAAACATAACACTTTACAAAATGCATAGAAAATGGACTCTAACTCGATCAAGAGACTCGACAGACTCAACATCCTGCCTAGCACTCCAAAACCTGCAAAAGCACTGAAAACAAAGTCGGGTTCAGTCTATAGGAGACTGGTGGGTATAAAACAGGGTATAGCATATATAATATCGCAGAATGTAAACACCCACACATGCACGCTATAATCCCGTGCGAGGTTTTTAAGATATTTCCTAAATGAGTAAATCAAAGGAAAGCATCGCTCGGGATTACAGTTATTAAATTCATTCATAAGGTTTCATGGCCCGGCGAGGGGGTGAGCATAATCTCCAACCTTCTCCTCGTGTGTGCATACCAATTCAATCTTTTCATTAGTGATCATACACATACATACATATTCATTCACGATCATAATCATATTCATATCATGCATATTCATAATCATAAACACTTACACCTTTTTCCTCCGGGTGGTGGACGGGATTGCAAGGCCCGACCACCTAATCATATCAATATGGCTATGAGGTTCATGAGTCCTCAAAGCCCGGTTAGCGTTTCCTCGTCAAAAACTCCTTGACGAGGTCCATTTCGCTGTAGTTCATGGTGGAACTAGCACATGGGATCTCGGTCGGCCCGATGCCTCCCCAGATAGCTACATGTACTAATTCCTGGGCCCGTGTTCAATTCATATCACGCACTCGCCGAAATCATAAGTAGGGTTCATAAATAAAAGGGGTCATACGTTTGAAATCATTTACTCGAAATGACTCGATATATATAAATATACTATTTCAGCTTAAAACTTTTCACGTAAGGGATATATTGGATCGTTTTAGCTATTAGAAGAGAAACCCACCTGTTATACCTTACCGACAATACCAAAAGAAAGAAAGACTTGAGGTGTCCTATGAACCTGGCATCTCCACCCTGGAGAAGACTGTACAAAGGCAACATAATGTATACGTGAGACTCAAGACTTTATATGAACCATATACGACGCACGGCATGTTATGCACATGATATGAGATGCTTACGAGGTATAAATCATGTTAAGAAGCCGACCACCAAGTATTTCATTCAACATGTTCCATACATGAAAGTTTCATATTCAAACATTTCGTAATTCGTAGCAATTCAAGTCATGAATTTCATATAATAATTAAAACTAAAATATATTAAGTTTTCAATTATAGATTAATAAAGCAAAGGCATTCAAATCATTTAAATATGTACCAAAAAAAAAAAAAAGATAACAATGAATTCTATAAATTAAGGCCATAAGTCATAACATAAATTCCACAATTAAAAGGTCACATTCCATGAAATAATGTTACTATTTTAGTCTCATAAATTCAATTCAAATTCATATCCTTCATATTTTATATCAAATGAATCAAAGAATTTTAAATAATGATCATAACGCGTACTATTTCACGTTCATAAGTTCCATAATTCATAAATCATATATTAATTCAATATTCACTAATTCAATGTATTGTCATAAAATTAATGAAATGAGACACATAATCCAATTTAAACATTTAATGTACATATTTACAATTGCATCAAATTCAAACGTATTAAAAATTTAAAATATAAAATACATATATATAAACTGAATATATAAAATACATATTATATATGTACAACACTTACAATTATATATATAATATTTTACACAAATGCATGCATGCATATACTATAAATACATATAAATACATTCATACGTACTTATGCATTCCGCAATTAACATATACATAATACCTGCAACACACACTCACATGGCCCATGCCACAGCTTACATACTAAACACACACTATCATGCAACAGCAACCCAGTGACATTACCGCAGCAGCAACAGAAGAAAAGCGAGGAAGAAGCAGCAGGAAAAAGAGAAAGGAAGCAGCAGCACAGCCCTGGAAAAGGAAGAAGGAAGAAGACGTAGCAGCAAGGAACTACCCGCCCGGGTGGATAATTGTATAGAAAAGTCCCTGGCTGGGTAGAAAGAAAGCAGCAGCTACGGCAAGAGGTGTCCCCGCCCGGGGGCCAAATCAGAACAAACTACCCCCGCCCGGGGAGAGTGTTGCAGAAACAGAGCAGCTTCCCGCAGGAATAGCAAGGAAAACAGGGGAAGAAAGTGCAAGGAGTAGCAACAACGAATAAGCACTTTACGGTAGTAAAATCAGTAGCTAAAGCAAGGAAAGAAGGCAACACTCAAGGCATAGCAGTAACAGCAAAACATACGCGGCAGCAACTCAAGCAATTCAGTCCCTAAAGTTCCAGAATTCAAGTTGCAGCGAAGAAAGATCCATATACATGACATATAACTCAATTTCAAGTCTATGAATAGGTAAAGGAAGTTAGAGTGATCAAATTTCATGCATTAATCCTCAAGGAATTCGAAAATAAGATTATAAACTCAAGAAATGTATATTAAACCTAATTATTCAACAAGTTCCACAACTCAAGCTCATATCTCCATGAAATTCAGCAAATAAGGAGTTGAAAGAAAGAGGAAAGGAAGGAGAATATATTCATAAACTTACCCCTTAAATTTGGTTGAGTTTGGTTGAGATTGGAGCTCAAAATCTCACAAAAGGAATAGTGACGGGAATAGTAATTTTATCTCCAAGTTTGTCGCAATGTCTTCTCTTTCTCATGCCTTGGATGAAATGAGGTTGAAAGCATCAGGTAGAGGGTTTAACTAGGGTCATGTGGGTTCAAACCTTGCTCAATTTGGTTAACCATGGTTCAAGATATGATTAAAATAGTGGTAGGTGGTCAATTAGGCGAACTTCACAAGTTTCGGTTAAAGTTCGAAGGTCGAAACGAACTTAGAATAATATGAGGCTGAGTTCATTAAACCCTAATCTTCGATACGAGTTCAACGAAGTTGACGGAACTCGAATCCGAGCTCCCGAGCTCAAGATATCACATACAGAACCAAGGGTGCGCTAATTGCCCGTTAGCCCCCGGCTTGGTTCCACAATTCAAAATAAATTTGTTACCACGTCAAAGAGACCAAATCAAGAAACGAGAACATAGACATGTTCATAATACATAAATCTATGAGATACTAAATTTTCACAAAATTTCGATATCAAATCATATAAGAACGACGCACGATTAAAACACTCCTGCACAAACGTAACAATTTCATAACATAAAAAATTAAATAATAAAATTTTTAATTCTATTTTTAAATTAAGACTCAAGTCAACGATTTAAACTTTAGAAATTAATTAATATAATTAAAACATGATTAATTACTTTAATTCTTAATTATAAATTAAATAAATTAATTAACGAAATAAAATTATAAAATAAAATAGAATAAAATAATAACAACTTATATTAAAATTAAACATAAAACACTTATAAACAATTAAACACATAATTAAATAATTTAATTTGCGCAATTTATAAAGACATACGACAAATTTGAACGAATGAAAAACCGGGGCGTTACAAAGAAAGTGTAGATCGTCGTTGTACTGGGATTTGGATGAAGTAAGACAAACAGAGGATGGACCGAAAAGAACAAATTCGATAAAGTGGATTCAGGAAGCGACATAAAAGATTCAAATCATTCGTCAAAGAATGAAAGCTGCCCAGGACAGGCAGAAGAGTTACGCAGATCGACGCAGAAGCGATCTTGAATTTGCAGTGGGCGACGGAGTGTTTCTGAAAGCCTCGCCAAGATAAGGGTTTACTTGAATTGGGAAAGGCTGTAAATTAAAACCCTAGATATGTTGGACCATATGAGATACTGAAACGCATTGTAGAAACTACTTATAGATTGGATTTACCTGCAAGTCCTACGGGAATCCAAAACGTATTTCACATGTCTCAATTTCGCAAGTGTTTTTCAGACGAGTTAGAAGTGGTATCAGTGGAAGAAATACTATTAGAGCCGAACTTAACTTATGTGTTGAAGCCGACCAAGATTCTGGACAGAAAATTTTAAGAACTAAGGAATAGGAAAATTCCTTTAGTTAAGGTCCTTTGGAAGGGACATGGCATAGAAGAGGCAACATGGGAAACAGAAGATAAGATGCAGAAACATTACCCCGAGTTATTTTCAGAAACGATTGTGGAATCTGAGGACAGATTCTTTTCAAGGAGGGGTGATTGTAATAGCCCGTAATGGGGCCTGGTTGAAATGGTAAGCTAAGGGTAGTGGTAAAGCATTTATAGACCATGATCCAACTTTACAAAACCTCATACATTGCATTTTTATCTGATCAACGTGCTCATATGCGATTTTTAGTATGTTAAAGGGGAATTCTTTACCTTTCACCCACTTTACTATTCATTTACCGAGCCTACTTTACCCATCTTGTCACTCAAACCCTACAGGTTCATAATCCATGTTTTCCAATCATTCGAACTTGTTTTCCAAGGTTCAGAGTCCTTTCTTTAGCATTAAAGGCATTTTGGGACTTATCGTCCAAAGTTACTATTCATTTTACAAAAGAGTTTTGATTCAGACACCTTTTACTACTCAAATTTATAATCAAATTGATCCTTTAGTTGATAGGAGACTTTTGAAATCATTCTTGACTTGAAAATCTATTTCAAACTTCATTTTAAATTAAACGTTTATTTAAAAACCTAATTCACTGTTCTTTCTACGAATGGTTTTTCGTTCGGAGAACTTCTACTCTTCAAATTTGGGTTTAAAGTACTTCTTGATTCTTTTCATAATTTTTTAGATTTATTACATCTCTTCGTTCAAGTCCTAACTCGAGTTTTGAATAAAACGGTTTTTAAAAATAAGTTACTATTCATCTTACGTTTCTAACTTTTTATCGGTAAAAATTTTTATAGTCAATATTGGGCTCAAAACGATTGTCGATTTATTTTCTGATGTTTTAAAACAATCCGGACTTTCAAATCATGTTCGGATGTCGTTTTTCATTAATATTCGTTTAAAACGTTCAAATTTCTATTCTTTAAAACTAATATATCTTTCTAACTGTAAATCCGTTTTCATCGAGTAAATATTCGTTTCGAAGCTAAATTTTGTCCGATTCACATATTCCAACTTCTAGCAGCTTGTCTTCGTGTTTACCATGTTAAATTACCTAAATAACCTTCATTTCCCATTTTTATTTAATTCATAAGGCCAAGCTTACAAGCTACTACCATTTGCTCTCCTACCCTTCGAGATAGTTTTATTGCAAGGCGAGGGGCCTCCCAACAAGTATAAATACGCCCCTAACTCATTCATTTCCTCTTGCACAAAGTCTTGTGTTGACAAACAGTCCTCTCTCCCTCCTTTTCCCTCTTGGCCGAGAGCCTCCCCTCCCCTTTAGGTTAGTTGTTTTATTTTTTTAGGCTATAGTTTTATGTTATGTTTTAGTTTAATTTATGTTTTTATGTTATGGTTTATTTATATTATGTTTAAGTTGGGTCTTAGGGTCTTCCCTAAGCCATATAGGATTTTTTTTTGTGCATTTATGGTATAGTTTTTATGATATATTTGAATAGTTGTTCATGTGATTTAATTGTTTATAATATGCTATGATATGTTATGAATTAGTTTAATATATGCTATGATCATGCTTTAGGGTTTATATATGTTGTATATTGATGTATGTTTATGATATTTAAATTATGTTCATGCATGTTATTTAATGGAATAGTATTATATGATCAAGTATGTCACAACATGTTATATATAGTCAATTGATTTGATTGTCACATATTGTATGATCAATGCTCATGCTAAGCTATGACTTATGTTATGATATGATGCTACATTGTTATATGATTCATATATTATGAATTGATCTTATGTTATGACTTTGATTAATGGAATATTGTTTGATCATATCTTATACACTTGATTAGTGTCACACCTTATAACCTAAGATAGAACAGTACTTTAATTTGACCTTGTAACCTTAGGTTATATCTTTTAATCTAGATCACACATACCTCTAATAATATGAACTTGAACCATAGATTATAACAAGATCATAATTTGTTTAGGGAGTGTGTGTGTATATGTGTCGTGTGTGTGTGCATGGTGTGCGTGTGTGTGTGCATGTTCATGTGTGTGCATGAGTGTGTGTTTAGTGTGTGGGTTTGACCCGAAGCCTTTGACCCGACATGTGAATAGTAATCTTGAATAGCAACCTTGAATAGTAATCTAGAATAGTACTTTTGAATAGTAAAATGGAATAAAATTCGGGATACCTAATTAGACGTTTGCACTTAGGGTTTCCCAACCTCGGGTCTAAAATATCTTTTCAAAATGAGTTTTCTTTCGTGGATTTGTTTCATAACCTTAGGGTTACATTAGGATTCATAATTTGACTAATACTTACTCGGCATTAGTATGATCATAGTCTCACATTAAGATAACTCACTTCAATGTGTTTCTTTATCTGATACTTATCTCTAATACCTTAAATCGTATTATTCTCATATGTTATCTTCTTTTGTTACTTCATCATTCATATGCAACATGTAGAGTGGGTCTTAGTTCTTAAGCTCACTTTAGTATGTCACTTACAGGAGTTAAGGTTGAGCACTGGGATCATACTACTCATCTTTACCTATTACTAGGTGAGGTTAACTATTTCAAACTGGAACCATGATTATATCTATAGTATCAAATGTTTTCAAAACCAACACCTAGTTCTTTCACTGCATTACTTTAAACTATTCCCTTATTGGGATAATTCTTTCATCAATCATTTACTTCACTTATCATTTACTCAAATATCATATATCGTTTCAAATATCATATTTATTCATCTCATTTATCGTTTTAAACAATCATATTTATTTATTCAAAGATTATCGTTCATCGTTTCTCGTTCATCGTTCATCATCGCATCATTTAATTGTCCTTCACGGACTTCATTATATTGAAGCATTCGGATTTACTCCGGATGTTCATTCATATGCAAGCTTTATCGTTCATCGTTATTGGGCCCGACGGTTATGTGTGGAAGTGATGCTCGGGAGGTGAGCGCCAACGACATCACTAATACCGGCTGTCACCATTAGACAACTGACACCGACTTTAATCGGAGGTTGGTTAAGTCATGACAATCTGTCAGAGAAAGGACCACAAATCCTTATCTCATTCATCGTTTATCGTCACCTAGGGCTAGCTACCCGAAGTGACACCGTAGAAGGGTGGTGCATGTGTGTATGTTCAAGATGTTGTTGATCTCGGTCCAACATCGCTCATCGTTCATTGTTTTCGAGGAGTAAGGGTGAAAGATGCCTAGCTTTCGGGCATAAATAATTTTATGAACATTGGTTCATATTTATCAAACTTATCCTTTACCCCTATCCCGCTTTATTAAAATCATATGAACCAAATCATATCATATGTGTGCGCGTGTGACATCATCATTTGTATATCAAATGCTTTGTTAAGTATTTATCTTTCAAATCATTCTTCAAGGTAAACTTTATTCATTTCAAATATCCTTTCATTTCAAGAGTATTCCTTTTAAGTACTCCCTCACTTAGTCACTTTGACTAATACCTTTACCTGTTTTCTGGCCTCATTGTTTCAAGTCTTGCAGCCGCACTCTAGAGGTACCTTGAAGCTCTAGAATGTCTATTTTGCCCGAGTCAGCACTTATATGTTATTAATCTATTTTGTGTCCTGCATTATGATATATGGCTGCATATGTTCCTAGCTTTATTCTGTAACTTGATACACTGCTACTCTACTTATTACATACTCCCGTGACATTGTCCAATTACTTATATCATATCATTACTTGTCTCTTCTACTTAAATGTGACAGTATTGTTCATCATATGTGCTCATTACTTATCACCACCACGCATGGATTTAAAAGTTTCAAATTTTCCTAAATTCCGCTGCATTATCATTGAGCATTCATCATGATCTTCATCAATCGTTCGTCGGTGTATTTGTTGAGTGATGGCTTAGACCATTATTTGATGAGTATATCGGTGCGGGGGTTGGAGCGTTCCTCTCCATATATATATACAAGTGGGGCGCTACATCATGAGTCCACCCTTCTGTTATGTGCTATGCTCTATATTTATCTAGGGTGTGGGTGTGCGTTAGCCCCCTCGCTCAGTCAGTTGACTGACCCCTCGTTTTATCTTTTAGTTGCAGGTTCTCTTGGCTTGACCTAAGCGGAAGTGAGTCTTCTGACTCACACATGTCATTCTAGTGGTGTTAGGATGCATTTGTCGCATACTCTACTTATGTTATGTATTTATGTTTCACACTTGGAGATTATGTTTATGCGCTTCTTAGACTTAAACTCGTTTGGGATTAGTATGGTAGCATTTGGATGTTATTAGATACTCTGCTGATACTTATGTTAGTTTTGTTATGTTATGATGATTTGATATTCGGGATTAGGTATCTATGCTAGTTGAACCCGTCACTTGTTTTGTATGTTGATTTAATTGCTTCAGCTATCTGTTGATGATTGTTTGAATTATTTCCGCGCTCTGAGTTTGTCGAGTTAGATCCGCCTAGCCTAGAGTGTGAGTTGGTCTCCCGTTCGCTATGATTCGGATTCAGGCATGGACTTCCTATTTCATGACCGGGTCTGGGTCCTAGTGCGGGGGATGTGGTATCGTCTGTTTGGGGTGCTACATCATATAAACACATATTTATTATATAAATATAATAAAATAGTCGCATACAGGCTTGAAAACGAGCACAGAGGGGTATAGGTCACTTTAACTAAACAAAAATCATAAAACCTCACCTTTCACCGACAAGAACGGAAAACACAAGCGAAGAAGCCCCATATGGACCCAAACAGCTGGCAGACACTCCCTGGAAAAACCCCGATCGACTGAACACACAGAACACAAGAGTCAGACTCAAATTACAACCACAAAGACGTACAGCCAAGTTAACGAATACAAATGATCAAATCATATAAATCACATTTACACGATCAAGTCATTCATAGCATATGACACTCACTTTGCATATCAAGAGATGCATAGCTTACAAAATTCACAACATCAATTACATAAAATAAATCAAGACATCAAGAATTTAATTTCTATCAGGCACCAGGTCTCGAAAGGATTAATGCGAATTACATAACAATTTACATACAAATACGTATTGGCATATGTAACAATATTCAAACAATTACCATACCTAAACAATACATTTAAATCGATCGTAACTTATACTTTCATAATTTAAATATTATGAGTCACATAATTATACGAATGATTTAGATCCTTAAATTGCATCAATATCCCTTAAACAAGAATTATTCCCAACTGATTTGGCACAAAATGGAACAAATAAATATAATAATTCAAGAATCAAGGTTTCGTATATTATAACATATTTCCGGTAGTCATACAATTCATAATTCACAATTTATTATACATACATGAACAATTCCATAATTACAACAATTACCGGATAAAATATAACAACTTCAAAAATTCATATAAAATCAACCGAAAATCCGATTGACAAACGGTAAGCGGCGTTGGACTCACCACAATAAAACAGACCTATGGTCCGAAAGTCAGCGGAATACCATCGCCGTAGCACCGTCCCGGTTAGCCGAACAGCCACCGACCGCCACCGGAACACCGTCCCGGTGGTCGGAAAAATGCCCGGAAGCACAGAAACGTGCTCCTCGGCCTGCTCGACAAAAGCCCTCAAATAATTTCAAAAAAATACCAAACATACCGGATTTCATTAACGAAAAACCGAACTAAATCCCTAGAACAAAAACTGAAATTAAATGCAACCCGTTAAACGAAAACGAAATCCGAACATACCGTTGGAAAGCCCGTAACGAGGCCTTCAAAAGCCCCTAGCCAAATGCCAAAAAAATTCGCCAAAAAACTGGACACCGGTTCACAGCCGGCCCGCCGCTGGTCCGCCGCCAACGACCAGTTCTCAAGTCGGGGCCAACGTAAATATGTTGTCCTCTACCCACTGATCAACTTTTGTAAAGGGGCCACCACCAAAACTCGTCGAAAAAAGTACCCCAAACGCTACCAAAGTCCCGCAGCTACCATGTCACTGGTTCAGGCGCCTCCGGCCGTCCTTGGCCCAAAATAACGCCGAAAATGGATTCAGTGGGCCGAAAAAGGTTGGGAACCGGCCCTGCTCGCCGGAAAAGGTCATAGGAACGTGGCGGAGAAAAGTGCTACAGTGCACGCGCCACCGCCGCCGGTCTCCCGCCGGCGCTTAAGGGCACGTCGCCGCCCCATTGGCCGTGCCGCCAACGAAAATGGAAACTTCAGGAAAATCCACTCCAGGCCCAGATAATTTCCGTCCGATTGCACCGCCATAGGCCGCCGCGAGACATGGCTGAAGCTTGCCGCACCACCGCCGCCCCCTGCAACCCACCATAGCGCCGCCTCCGCTTGGTTTCAGGCCACAAAATTGGTATCATCGTGTCGGGCTCGACAAGCTGATCAACTTCCACTACTCACTCATTGAAAACCGTTGAGAAACGAGCGAGAACGGGCTTGTGCATGTTTCTAGTGTGTGTGGGAGGTGTGGATCGCGTGGAGAGGAGAGAGACACGAAGAAGCTGGTTTGAGGCTCTTAATATGAATAACGAGGATCCAGTTGTTTTATTGCGGGTCCCCAACGTACGGAAAGGTTTAAAGAAGGGTTAACGACGTCAAAATTTAGCAAATTTAGAGTCTACGGACTCATCTCGATGCCCCGAACGCGTTGAAGGGGTCCAAGGGGTTGAAATCTCGATCGAACAAGGAATGACCGAAAAACCCCTAAAAGAAAAAATTACAAAGAGGCCCCTAAACTCTAAAAGAGTTAAAAATACGGCCGCGTAAAGCACGAAATCATAAAGTTAAACTCATAGAAAGGTTCGAACGTGGCGTAGCTTGTACATTGGAAGAACGGGGTGTTGCACTCGAAGTTTGGAGAGAGATGGTTAGATCCTAGGGAACTAACTTTAAATAGGATTGCTGACTTTATTCTTGTATTTTGCGGAGTTTTGTAACGAAGAGTTGACCCTCGTTCTTCTTTATTTTCAGGTGCCAGCATACTAATGGCGAGGAGGAGAGGAATGAGAAATGTGGCCAACCTTCTGAACGTTCGCCACCCTCAACAGCAACAGCAGCCCCTAAACCAGTAGCAACCGCCCCAGAATCAACAAAGGCAAAATCAGGGCCGAGGGGCCGGACGAGGAGACGCTCGAGGAGGCCACCAAGGGGCCAATTCCAGTTCAACCAGCCGAGGCTGAGGGGAAAACCGGGCGGTCACTCCCAAAACCCGCATAGTTCCGAGGGGAGGAGTCACCCCTCAAGATAACCAGCAGCAACCGCGCGCGAGTGTGGTAATAAGAGAGCCTCATGGGGCCAAGTTCAGCACTCTCGGAAGAGGAAGAGGATGCCTGATTCCATTCCGATAGTTGGCAAAGGCAAGCAAGTTGTCGAGGGTGACCGTGGGGACAGAGATACTTCTTTCTCCGAGGAGGACCAACTATGGAACTTTAAACGCACGGGAGATAATGCGTTCCAACGTTTGCTCTACAATGCTGAGCAACCACACCAATGTTCAGAACATAACTTATGGGCTCTATCAGAGGGTCCACTTCACTGGGGATCACAGAAAGCTATACTCCCAGAGCGCGGAGCAAGTGGCTGAAGATCTCGCTTATGCGCTTATTTCCGTAAGATCCTTCCTTCCCCTTATTCCTTTCAAATGTCTCTTTATACTTCTGAAAAATGCTAAGTGTAGGAATTTTTCTTTTCTTTTTCTTTTTTTTTTTTAAAAAAAATGCAGCAAGTGCTCCCAAGGGTCAGAAACCTCCAACGTCGAGCGACTGTATACTCCGAGCGCAAAGCCAAGTACAAGAAGATGGCGCACTCAACTTACCCAGATCAGTTCGAAGAGGAGATGGACGTTCTGAAGGCTTGCCTAGAATCCCTCGAGATCGAGCATGCCAAGGTCAAGAAAGAGCTTGAGAAGTCTGTGGCGTCCCGGAAGAAGCACAGAGCGGAAGCGACAAGGCTTACTGATACTAACAAGAAGCTGGTGGAGGATGTGAATGGGTGGATTGGGAAGTTCAATGCGGCTGAGAAGCAGTACACTGAGGCCACCAAGAAGGTTTACAAGGAAAAGTTTAGCAGGGTGCTTCCAGAGCATATCGCGGAAGCCAACAAGGAAGCCCTTGTTAAATTTTGCCACTCCAAGGCATTTGGCTTCGCCACTAACCTCCACTGCTATGATGAGGCCCAAAATGCCTTCAACTTGCCGGTCGAACAACTCATTCACTTGGGTCTGGCTGATGCTTCTTCCCGAGGGCGTACTGACACTGGGCTCCGTTTTGACGAGCATTGCGCGATTCTTGAAGAGGGCGAAGAGGACCCTGAGGCCAACCTTACTGAGCCCGAATACAAGAATTTGGTTACCCTTTTCCAAGATGAATTTATGAGGGATCACCAAACGGAAGAGGGATTCCGTACTGAAGGGATCAACGAGGGCACTGCTGTTGCCACATCTGTGCCCAAGGGCCATCTTTCCGATGCCCCCTAAGCCCCAGTCATTGAGAGTACTCCTACCCCAGTGGTTGAGGTCTCCATGCCGTCAAATGCTCTTGCTTCCAACGCTCAAGCTTCTCAAGCCCAAAAGCCCGCCCCCCAAGTGCAAAGTGAATTGGTGGACTTGGAGAACGGCCCAGCCCAGAACGCATGAACTGCTTCCCTTCTGAAAACTCTTGAAAATCTCTTTCCTTAGGACTTAGTAATATTTTCTTGTTTTTCATGAAATTTCAAGGGCAAGTATGCCCTTTCGTTTTGTAATTTGAGCGTGAGTTCCCATTTTCATCAATTTCAAATGAATGAATGTTCTCTTTTCCTGTAATGTTTGTCGTTTATGCTTTTTACTTCACGCTTGTTTCATCAAACTCTTGCAATAAGAATTGAGTAAAAAGCTAAGTAAACATGGTATATTGAACTTGTAAAATTATGCCAAGTATTTTAACAAACACGAGGGGCATGTTTCGACGGCGCCCTAGTTAAGACTTATGAAAACTTATATAAAAGTTTTTCGTAAGTATTGTCTTTAGCGAACGCGAGGGTCCTCTTTTGAGGGTACCCTGGTTTAGACTTATAAAAACTAATTTAAAAACTTTTATGAACGTTGGACGCGAGGGGTTCGCTTGGGCCCCTGGTCACCATAAGAGAAGTTTTAAAAATTTACAATAAGCAAGAATTCGTAAAGCACGTGAGGGGCTCTCATTTGGGGGTTCCCTGGTTAACATTTGGCGTTTCGAGCGCCTGTTTTAAATGAATCGCGAGGAACCTTTCCACAAGTCTACCCTGGTAATTTGGGAACTTTCACAAGGGGCCTCTTATGAGGTACGCGAGGGACTCATATATGAGGATACCCTGGTCATAGTATGTAGGGGGAATTCCTTCTTTGAGCACAAGGTGCTCGTTTGCGAGGCCAACCTGGTTACTGCATATTCTCCCGCACATGCATCTGCTATAAATTTTCGCAATTGTTGGGAAACTCCGAGTGTGAGATGGGCGTAAGAATCCAGCAAGCTATTTGGCGGCTTCGAGCGCGAGCCAGAAGCAAGTTCTGATTGGATTTACTTTTCGCCTTGACACCAGCTTTTAGCGTTATCGAGCGTTCCAATGAGGGCAAACCTTGATTCATTTTGTTGAATTATTTGTTACATTTTGCATCAATTATGTTGCACGAGCATTGTTATTGAAAATTTGACATGGAAAATATATTATTAAATGTGTTTAACTTAGATTTTGTTAATTTACGCGTTACATTTTGCATTAATACGTGCTTTTGATGCTAATTATGTGCCATATGCATTTATTAACTGGCATGCATTATATTTGAATTGAGTTGTGATTCATAGGTTGCTATCACAACATCAAATCACGGCCAAATTTCCAAAGTAACCGCCATATACTACCAGTATTCCTTATGGATAGGGGTGAGTTGAAGAAGGCTCCGGATGTTAACAAGAATTCAGGTAATTGTTGGTTCCTATGATGGGGCTGTAGCTAAGGAATTCAAGACCGAAGAAGAAGTGAAGAGATAGACCTTGAAGATATTAAGATTCAAGGTTTCAATTTACAATCAAAATGAAGACTTTTAAGTAGTTTGATTTAAGGTCAAGTTGTGGAAGTTAAGGGCTAAGTCAAGATAATTCGGGTTAAGATGAGATCGAGACTTAGGATCGGGGTAAATGAAGAAGAGACTTCTCAAGGTTGAAGATATAATTAAGAATTCAGTTGGGGTGAAGAATAAAAGATGTTTGATATTGGAAGATGGATCAAGGTGAACTAAGAGACTTTTCAACTTTTGGATTCATGAAGGGGACAAGCTGGACACTTGGATCGGCATTTAAGTCCAAGGTTCGATGGAAGACTTGGGATCGAATGACAACCTCGGGTTGTGAGAAGATACTCCTTATTGTTAGAGAAATAAAGAATTTGGGGTTTCGTAATGTAGCACAAGCGATATAAGGAAGAGAAGGGGTAGAGAAAACCAATCAACGCGGTGAGCACAACATCATGGAAGATATGAAACAACAAAGAGAAACGATAAGGAAAGACAAAAAGTTTTTGGAAGGAAATTATGTGTTCAAGCATAAATTATCGGCGGACAAGTCATTCAACTAATTTGAACATACAAAAGATGAGTCAAGGGATTTAATCAAGAAGACAATAAGTTCAAGGATCTCGAAATTTCTGATCATGGAAACACATAAGTGGATTCAAGGAACTTCAAAGATTTGAAAGTCATGCGAAGGCAAGATAACCTAGTTGACATTTAAGTTCGGAAATTTAATCGGAGTGGAAAGAATAAGATTATATAATCATGGAAGATGAGTCCGTTCACCCTTATGAACCACAATGAAGGAAACGGAGAAAACTATGTTCAAGGTGACAACAAGTGGAAATTCTACAAGATGAGGTCGGCATGTGAAAGATTCAAGAGTCTAGTTTCGTGGAAGTAGAAGGATTGGGTTTTATGACTATTTTCGATCTTGGGAGCTCACAAGAGGTATAAGGAACCATGGGAATTTAGAACCAATTTTGGGCAGAAGTAATGCACCGAGAGGTTGGGGTATAGAAGAATTGTGTAGCGCCCGAAGCAGTGGCCACCACATCCCCCGCACCTAAACCCGAACCCACATATGAAATGGATTTCCATACATGGGCTCAAGTCTAAGCGAACGGTGACTATACCCACACACTAGGCTAAGCGGGGCTAAACTCGAACAGAGCGCGCAAATAAATAAAACAGATCTGCGGAAGCAGTAAACAGGATCGAAAGTGCTCTATAACTAACATATACATCATATATAATGGCCTCACGGCCCCAAAAGATCGAGTATATACATCCGAAGTCCATAATTCTTTAAAAAATAATTCTGGCAACAATTACATATAAGAGTATCCAAAATGCAAGAAATACGAATGCATCACGACCTAGACACACAAGTACAAGACAAGACTCGCACTTCCCCGCCTAGCTCGGTGCACCTGAAAGGGAAAGGAGAGGGTCAGTCTCACAACTCGACTGAGTGAGGGGCTTAACACACCTACACTTTAAATACGTATAGAGCATAGCACAAATCAAAAGTGATAGTCAAGAATCGAGGCTAGGGTTTTGCACACCAAAACCATTTCCCAAAGCTAATATGTAGTAGAAAAGCATCTATCTCGATTCATAATCTATCAGTCATAACATAACCAAAAGCCCGGCGAGAACGGACTATCCCTTACTCCTTTAAACATAAATATCAAATCACAAATCCACCCTTGCATCCATGGTGTGTCGGGAATCAAACCCTAGCACCTACATTACCAAAAACATACGGGGTAGCTAACCCACGTTATGCCTTTCTCGGTTATCCGCCGAAGGCTCAAGATATCACGCCTTCCCAACCTCCCTAGGTCGCACGTGAATATCTCAAATGAGAACGTGCACCAGGGTCAAACCCGGTGACCCCGTGGTCGACCCGGGCCTTCCTTACCCACGTCTCCAGGGCCCACAAACCATATCAAACCAAAATCCCATCTTTCAGGGCACACACGCTCAACATAACAAAACGTACCAAAAGAGATTCGAAAATCAAGCTTATATATGCTTTTACTTATATCATTTCCATAAAATCCAAATCTTCCACAAAATCATAAACATAATTTAAGCACTCATATTTAAGTATGTATAACATATCCGCATGCGAGTGACAAATCACCATATTATAGGCCCTAGGTTAATAGCTAATAATTCCTATCCTCACCTTAACAAAAGAGACAAAAGGTAGGATCGAACGGCAACCAACCACCTAAGCTTCGGGCTCTTGCGCAACTGGAAGAGGCTCTGAAACACAAGAGAAAGCAAGACCCGAGACTTAGACTCAAATATGAACCAAATAGACGATCGACAATGCTTGTGAATGCAAAGAATGCAAATGAAACGCATGAACGTGACAAATAAATCCTACCAATTCTTATTCACATAATTCATATCAAATAAGGCTATAAATTCAAAACAAGGTACATAACGCATAATATAACAAGCTAACAAGGCATACAAATCATAAACGAAGAAAGAAAACACAAATAAAAACAACGAAGCGATAAAACGAGCAATTGCCGCCGCCATATTTTCAAATGACACGGCCGTGTTGGGTTTTAGTTCAAAATGGACACGGCCGTGTCCGATTAAAATTAATTCAGGAACTTAATACGAGACGCTGACATGGCCGTGTTGAGTTTTAGTTCAAAATGGACATGGCCGTGTCCGGTTTTATAAAAATAATTTGCCCCAAGTCGAGAGGCTGACACGGCCGTGTTGGCCCTTCGTCTTCGAAAAAAATACCAGAAGCAACAGTAACTCTGCGCCAAAAAACAGAGGAAGAAGCAGAGCAACACGCAGCAACATCAAGCAACAACTTCAAACCACAAAACTCAAGCAAACCATGGCAAATCACTTCATATCCAACATGTAATCTTCTAATCATCACAAAAGCTTAATAATCATCATATATTTCAAGAATTCTCATGCAAGAATTTAAATTCCATCAATGGAAACTTCTACCACACTCATCCATATTCAAAAGCAAGACCATATTTTCATGTTAGGGGCTTAAGGGATCACATATATATCTTCAAATCAAAGCTTAAGTCCAAGAAACAAGGAAGATCATCAAACCCTCAATATACATGCCATGCTCCATAGTTACATCAAAATAGCTCAAAACATGGAATTAATAGCTTAAAATGATCATATAATCATGTATATATCAAATACTATCTTACCCCTTGAAGATGTTGGAAGAAAATGGAGATTAGAGCTCAGTCTCTCCCAAGGGTGAATAGTGACGGGTTTGAGCTTGAACTCTAAAGTTGCTGCACCTTTTCCTCTTTTTCCTTGCTTGAACCGAGAATGGGAGTGGAAGGGATGGATATGCTAATTTTTGGTGGAGTGTTGGCCCAAGCTTGAGGGTAATATGTCAAAATTTGAGGGACCAAAGTGCAATTAGGTGAAAGGTAGTCATATACAAGCGAGGTTAGTTTTCGGTCGGATTTCGGAGTACCAAATGAGCTTAAAAGGTTATGAGGTTTAGTCCATTGAACCCGAATCGTCGAAACGAGTTCAACGGTGGTGACGGAATTCAAATCCAAATTCCCGAGCTCAAATTACACATATCGGAACCCAAGGTGCGCTAAAAGCGTTTTAGCCTCCTTTAGGTTCCAAACTAAACAAATAATTCAAAAGCTCAACAAATAGATTCGAAAACATATAACGAGCATCAATCAAAGTTCATAACACGTAAATCTCCGACATACTAAAACAATGTAAAATTTTGAATTCAATTCAATCATAAACTAATCAATCCATAACAAATTACGTACATACTCAAATAAGAATCATTCGAATTCATAAGAAATATTTAAAATAAGAATTAAAAGAGTAAAGAATTGAGAATTTAAATAATGTAAATCGCGCAAATACATCATACCTGTATGGTCTGAAAGTCGGGGTGTCACAAATTGGAACTCAACAAGGCATTTGTTTTTTTTTTTTTTTGGGAAACACGGGGAAATATGAGAAGAATTAAGGAAGCTAGGAAACTGTGGGTATGCAAGGGGTGATCAATGAATTCGAACACAAATGATCAATTAACTGAGCTAAAGGTTGCCACTACAGTGGAAGGTACTTGCATTCATGGCACGCCCATCATCCATCGTATTAATTACTTTAATTTTGGTATATATTTTACTTAATTGAAGTAATTGCTCAAATAAGTTGCATACCTTAATTTTCAAATAAGTCCTATCATTTTTACCGGCATGCATAGCTTGATGTTTGCTTGATAGGAAAATCTACTCCATCACATTCATTAAAAACAAGTCCTATCAAGTTATATGAGATCAAGAAAGGAAGAATCTCGGGTTTACAATGAATCGAACAAAATGGGATTTTAAGGGCTTTTGGGAATTTGAAACAGGAGAAATGGGAATGGAGCTTTTAAGGGGGTGATCCGAACCGAGAAATAAATTAAGATCACCATTATGCTCTAACGGGTCACTCTTGAGGGGAACGACGAAAATTGAAGAATTAGTAAGTAACGAGAATTCAATGAAAAGTGGTAAGAGATGAGATGGAAGTTCTAGCATTTGATACAATCCCAAACCCAAAGAGGATGAACTTTGAGAATAATATTTAGATTATAGGAGATGAAGTTGGGAATGCAAAGAAAGCTGAGAACTAAAGAGGACAAGATGGAGAAAAGATGATTGATAGTAACCTTGACTACAAGGTCAATGTCGTGAGTTTCTTATTATGGGACATTGGTCAACTTAATCTTCTAAGATTAAGAATAGTGCTTCAAATATTATACTTTATACCGTGAAGTTGATGGGATCAAAAAGGAATTGGCAAGGACTAATAAGGAAGATATTGGATAAGGAAAGTCGATTAAACTATCAAATCTCAAAGGGACGAAGTGAGATTTAATTCAACCGAGAGAAGGAACTACGAGGTAATACAATCTGAACAAGACAGGATACCGATTTATCAGTTGTTTTCTATAATGAACCAAGAATACTTTTAGGATTTGAGACTAGCTCTAGCATCGGAGAAGTCTGAGTATAGTCCTTAGTGAAGGATGAGTGGATTGGATTAAGATCAAGTGCCCACTCAAGAAGGGAATCGTGGAATAAAACTTGGGTGGACATTAAAGTGTCGAACTTATCAGGCATTTCAAGGCATAACACTAAAGGTAGAGGAATCTCTCAGAACCAATCGAGTAGTGTTAAGTCAGATCACTATCATGGAAGATTCCTGATCAACGGTGAACGGTAAATCAAGCATTCATGGCATATACATACACGTAACTTGGATTTGAATAATTCTACGATAATTAGTGCTTTTTCATTGTTGATGTATTAATTGCTTCTTGTGTGCTTGTGTATAACGTGACTGCATTTTGTGTATTGGTGCTTGCTTTGTACCTTGGGGTGTTGAGCCCTTTCGTGTTGGGTTGGAGCTTCTCTTTCCTTATGTTTGAGAGACGGGGTTCTCTCGTTGTTTGTTTGAGAGACGGTGTTCTCTTGTGGTTTGTCCGGGAGGCGGGGTCCTCTCGTTGCTTGTTGGAGAGACGGGATTCTCTCGTGCTCACTTGCTACTTGTTTTGTTACTCGAGTGGGTAGTTCCGGTGTGTTAAGGGTCGTGATTTACAACTTTGAAGACCCTTTGTTGCTTCAAGACCTTTTCCGAACTAATTCCTGACGGGGAGTTGCTAACCCACATGGGATGAACCCGGGAGAGTTGCTCAAAAGTCTAGAACTCGAGGCGGTGGACCTGAGGACAGGTCTATTTTAAGGGGGAGAGATTGTAACTGTAACGCCCCCGTTTTTCTTATTTTGTATAGCATGACGTATGTGTTTATCAGATTGCACGAATAATTAATTATACGTGTTTTACATATTTAATTTATTAAATGTATTAAATGTTAATTATTTTATTTAATGTTATTAATATTAAATACATTTATATAATAGAAATATATTTATATATATTATTTGTGTACGTGTGCATGAATGTAATTAATGCATGCATTTCATATTTGTGAATTATATATGCATGCATGTATTATAAAATATATATATACGTATGCATGCATTATTATATATAATATATTATATATGAATTTACTTGTTTATTAATGTTAATGTTATAGCTTTTATTGATACTTTGCGTATGAGTGACATTTACGTGCTTCGTTTCTATTTAATTTGATACCGAAATTTCGTGCGAATTCAATATGTTGAACTTACACGTGTCTTGTTTATGAATATTTGTTCGTTTCGTATTTTCGGACTCATTTGCTTCTGTTTCGGATTTAATTTGAATTTTGGAATCCAAGTCGGGGGCTAACGAGCACTTAGCACACCCTTGGTTCCGTATTTAATATCTTGAGCTCGGGAACTTGGATTCGAGTTCCGTCAACTTTGCTGAACTCATAACGAAAATTCGAGTTTAGTAAACTTAGTCTTATATTTTTCTAACGTCATTTGAACCTCCGAAATTCAACCGAAAAACGAAACAGCGACGAAACTGACCTTGTTGCACTAAAATGATCATATCTTGCTCAAACCTTGACCAAATTAATTATGGTTAGACTCTATGGAACCCTAACTCAACCCTTTATTCATCCATTGACCCCCCACACTGAGATAACCCTTCCCACTTCCTGAAAATTGGCCAAACATCTTCTGCTTCCCAGTTTTCCCGTAACTCAAGCTTTACCAAGAGATTCAAGCTCAAATCTCCTTGCAAACCTCCATTAATCCACAAGGTAAGCTTGGATATGTTATGTACATTCAATATGAGTCATTTTCATCTATTCATCCCTAAATTTAAGCATGGTTTTATGAGGTTTTGACAGAGATGTATATATATTAGGTTTTGAGCATTTTGGTTGATCTCTTTAAATTCTTGAGCTTTTCGAATGATTCCAAGCCTGAAAATGATTGTTTTATCATCCTCTTCTCATTTATGATCATTGATTGCATGGTAGTTGAAGTATTTATGAGATATCATTTATGGAACATTGAGGAAAATTTCATGAAATGTCACGTATGACAGCTTTTCTTGGTTGAGCTTGTTTGGAACTGATTTATAGGTTGAATTTGTGGTGTTTTACTACACATTTGTTAGCCTAACTTATATGACTGTGTTGGGATTAACGGAGATCATCTCATGCCCTGTTTTTCAAGATTTATAACCTGTTTTTGGGCCTGAAAGTTGCTGTCACTACTGTTGCGTTTCCTCCTTGCTTTTGCTGTCAATTTTGTGCATTGTTAAGGCTGATTTGTTGCTTCTTTTCATGCTATTTGTTGCTGCTTTTCTTGCCCATATATTGCATCAGTTGTTGCTGCGTTTAAGCTAGAAAAACAAGGGCTGGTTTGCGTATTTGTTGTTGCCGCGTTCATGCGACATGGGGGTGTCTTTCTGTCTCTTTTCAGCTTGTAACGGGCGTTCTAGAGGGGCGGTTTTCTCTGTACCGAGACACGGGGGTGTCTCGGTTTATTCTTTGTTGGTGACACGGGGGTGTCACCTTATAATGCATGCATGTCTGTTGCCGTGAAACTGTTGCTGCGTCTTGTTCCTTTTCTTTGTTTAGTTGCTGCTATTTCTTCCTTTCTTTATTTTGCTGTGTTGAGTGTGTGTGCCTGTATATATATATATATATATATATATATATATAGATACTGTGTGTGTGTGTTTATATCTATGTTGTGCATGGTGTTATATATATATTTACACATATAACTGTTTTATGCATGAAATGTTAAATGCATGCATGGAATTTGAATTAATTTGAGTTTGCATGCATGAGAACGTTGTTCATTTGTATTGCATGCATTTTAATTGTTTTGCATGCATGTGTTTTAATTGCATGAAAATTTTATGAATTTAGTTCTTGCATGCATGGTTGGTACGTACATGCCTATATATATATATATACATATATATAATATATTATAAGTATGTATATTTATTATATATTTATATATGTTTATTAAATATTAATTGTTATTTGATTTAATTGAATGTATATGATTGTCTAATTTCTAATTTCTAATGTGATTTAATAAGTGCTATGATTATATTTGAATTTCGTGAATTAATTGGATTGAAAATGTGAATTTATGAATTCGAATGAAAGTGAATGAAAGATTGAACGACTTGATTATATAATTTAAATTTCCTTTGATGTGAAATGTGAAGGATATGAACTCGTTTGAATACGAATGCTTCATTAAATGAATGAATTTAATGTTTATATGTCTTTAAGACTTTAATAGTGCACATGAACGTGTTCATTACATTATAGCGTCTCTCATACATTCATATCATAATCATTTCATTGCCGAGGGTCTTATTTGGTCATATTGAGTCTCACTTCACCTCTCTTGCACAGATTTTGAGTCCGTTGGAGACGAGGCCGGTCTGTGAGGCTCGTGTGTTCTCCTTGTTGCCGTTTAAGGTGTGTTTCTCTTCTACTTAGACAAAGCGACCCGATATATCTCCCTATGTGAATGGTTTTAAGCCAAAGTAATACGATTATATATATATTGAGTCTTTTCTGGAGTAAATGATTGCAAACGTAAAGCCCTTATTTAATGAATCCTACCTAATGTTTTGGCGAGAATGATTGAACGTTCATAATGAATGGGGCCCAGGGACTTGGTGTGAGTGGTGACCCGAGGAGGCAAGGGCTGACGGTGATCCCTCACACTAGTCCCACTAATGAACGGCATAACCAGACCACGTTAGGAGTTAGCGCGGAATGGACGCTGAGTGCCATCTGGGGAGTCATGTTCCCCTTTTGGTCAATGAATGGGTGGATGGGCCTTGCAAACCCGCCACCAACCCGGAGGAAGAAGGTGTAAATGTTATTAAATGCGCACGAAAGAATGAAATGCATGAAAAGAATGAATGAATGAATGTGAATGAACGATAATGAATTACACGAGGTGTTGGTTGGAGATAATGCACGCCCACTCGTCGGGCCAATAATGACCTAATGTTAATGAATTGTTATAATCCCTTTTGATGATTTCTATTCGCCCACTTGGGAAATTCTTCAAAACCTCACTTGGGATTATAGCTTGCATGTGATTGTTTAAATACTATCGTATATTGTATTATGCCATGCTTTTATACCCCCCATTCCCTTTTGGGCTGAACCCGTTTGGCTTTCAGTTGTGTTGTGCAGGTGTCATAGGAGCTAGGCGGGATTTTGAGTCCTAGGTCTTGTTTTCGTTTCTAGCCCTTTTGTTTATTGGTCTTACACTCGCATTTTGCACTTGTGATCATTGTATATGAATGTTGCTATTGGAGCGTACATGTTTGGATCCCTAATGGAATTGGATGAGGTTATGAGTTATTTTAAAGTTTGAATGCCATTGTTTTTATTAGGATCAGTCATTGCTTCCGCTTTAATGTTTATTCTGATTTTATGGTTCAAGGGTTAGTCCCGCCTAGCATAGAGTGTGTGTATGTCCCCGTTCGCTGTGATTTGGCTCGGGTATGGATCGTCCATTTCATATTCGTGTCGGGTCTCGGTGCGGGGGATGTGACACCTTGCGCTCGAGTGTTACATCCTTAAGTGGTATTAGAGCTACGGGTTGCAAAACTCGGGCTCTCGTGTCGTGTGGGTCAGTCTAGGTCGTTCGGCATAGGAACTATGTGATAATGTGCGCATTGCATCTATTTTGAACATGAAAGACTTAATCTAGTCGAATTACTTGTTGCATTCTATATTGAATATGTGCCATGAGCATGTATTAATGGCATGCATATATCTCCGAAATAAGTTATGAATTGCAGGTTATGATAATAATATCAAACAACGGCCAAGTTCTATGAGAAAGACGATCGATTGCAAGCTTTTTCTGAGGCATGGAAGATAGGAAGGATACACCTGGGAAGAATGTGGAGAATTCGATATGTGGGGCTTTCTAGATGGCGCTAGAGTTCAAGGGTTAGGATTCGGAATAGAAGGTCCGGATTTAAAGATGCGGTGGTAGAAGGACACTTAGTGAAATAAGGATTGATCGCGAGATGGTTATGACTTAGAGGATCGATATACACTACTCTATTACTTAAGAAATCGAGTTTTAGAAGTCAAGATCGGGAAGAAGTTGGATTCGGCTGCTCAGGAGTTAGACTAAGATGGGAAGCGAGTCGAGAAGGAGTTAAAGAAAGATAAGTAATCGGATAACTACAATTCATGGAGGGTGATAATGCTAAGGACAGGATTGAGTTCATTTTCCAAATCCAAGCTGAATTGTCATGTTGTGAGGTTAAATTGGAAGATATGGAGCAACAAATGGAAATGGTAAAGGAAGGCAAAGACTCCTTGCTAGGAAATTATGTGCTCGAGTATAAGCAATTAGAGGTTGAAAGTTTGAATGCTAACTCCTTGAGCGTGGAAGAATTAGGGATCAAGAAATTGCAATCTCAGATAGTGGGAGATATAAGTTGATCTTCAACGATTTATGGAAATCTCGAAGACCGTGGGAAAGGCAAAGAATAACACCAAGTCAAAGTAACCTTGGGATTGGAGGAACGAGGAAAAGCTACCGAGCTAACAACTTACCACATTGGTGACAGGTTCCAATATATTCATGGGACGTGCATCATACTTTGCATCAATTGCTTATTTTCTTCACTTTGGTTCGTGCGCGTAATTCTTCTAATTTAGTGGCTCTAATGTATTGCATATTTAATTGTTGCAAGTGTGTCACATGCATTGTCATTTTAACCCGACATGCAGTTTAGTGTTTACTTGATAGGAAGTTCTGTCATCTCATTTATCAAGTACCTCTTCGCTCGAGCCATATCTGAGTTAAGAGAAAGGGAATAACGGGATGGCACATGACAAGAAAGATGATTCGGGAAACAAAGAACTTCAAGTAAGGCATAGGTTGGTAGAAAGAAATTTCAGAAGGAAAGTGAAATGGAAGTTGGTTTAGGGGTGTTCGGGTCGAACAGGAATAGAAAAGGGAGTTTCGATTGTCAAGAAAATTTGGGGAAGGAGTTAAAAGGCCAAATCCTTGGGTCTTTATGACAGTTAAAATTTCTCCTAACAAAATTTTTTTTATCAAGAATTTCGATGAAAGAAGGATTGATGAGGTTCAAGGTGTAGCGACCAAAATTTTAAGGGGGGAAAGGATGACCGAGAGGAGAACTTAAACTTGAAGTTGTGGCTGAAGAAATAATGAATAGAAATAACGGAGATATATTTAGGAAGACAAGGGAGTTATGAGGGAGTTTAAGGAAACTCCTACGTTGCGATGGCAAGAGGTAATCGATTCAAGTTACCGTAGAAAAGGGATGTTGTTAATAAAGCTTGGCTCAATGAATTTGAAAAGAGATTTCAGAAGCAATAAACTGATAAGGATGAACATTGGGAAACCTAAATCAAATCTCAAGAATCATCAAGAACATCCTATCTCCAATTAATGAATTGCAGGAGCAGAATACCAAATTTCACCCTGACGGTTTAAAGAGAATAAGAAGGGGTCAATTGAATGGAAGAATAAGGAAAGATTTAGATGATATATTAAGGCCAAGAACAAAATTTTAAGGAAGCCAAGAGTAGTATTTTGATAGTATGTTAGGTTTTGATTTGGGTAAGGAAATAGCTATGAATCCAATTTCGGGGGTGGATGATCTAATAGTATTCGGGAGGTCAAGCTTGGTTAATTAAAAAGAGTTGGTTGGTCGAATGAAGATTATGGGAAATGATGAGAGATCGAAGAAGACTAGAAACAGTACAAGTCAGAAGGGAATCAAGAATGAAATCCTTAGAGGATCTATCAATTGCTTGGTTGGGGTACCCTGAAGAGTTTAAAGACAGGTCGCGCATTGAATACAGTTTTGGGGCAGACCACGCTTTGGACAGCGAAACTTACCATTCTGAATTATGTAACTACAGTGAACGGTACCTGAAGCATCCACGATACACGCATCCATGCGAATTTAATTCAAATAGTTTTCTGCTATGTGCTTTGATTCCCTATCATGTTAACTTGGAATAATTGTTGATCAACGTGGATGATATCGGTTACCTGCTTTAGGCGTTTTACGTGATTTTAATTTTTGTTTTGCGTTGTGTTGCTCGGGAGTATTGGAGACTTCCTTGCTTTGTTGTTATTTGTAAGAGACGGGGATTCTCTTATTTTCGTTCGAGAGACGGGCTTGCGAGAGACGGGGTTCTCTCTTCGTTACTCTTGAGAGACGGGGTTCTCTCATTAATGTTTGAGAGACGGGGATTCTCTCTTTGTTGTTGGTGAGGAACGGGGTTCCTTCAATAATTGTTTTCAGACAGATAGTGAATCCGAGGACGGATTGTTTTAAGGGGGAGAGGTTGTAATGCCCCCGTTTTTCTTATTTTGTATAGCATGACGTATGTGTTTATCACATTGCGCGAATAATTAATTATACATGTTTTACATATTTAATTTATTAAATGTATTAAAAGTTAATTATTTTATTTAATGTTATTAATATTAAATAAATTTATATAATAGAAATATATTTATATATATTATTTGTGTACGTGTGCATGAATGTAATTAATGCATGCATTTCATATTTGTGAATTATATATGCATGCATGTATTATAAAATATATATATACGTATGCATGCATTATTATTAATAATATATTATATATGAATTTAATTGTTTATTAATGTTAATGTTATGGCTTTTATTGATACTTTGCATATGAGTGACATTTACGTGCTTCGTTTCTATTTAATTTGATACCGAAATTTCGTGCAAATTCAATATGTTGAACTCATACGTGTCTTGTTTATGAATATTTGTTCGTTTCGTATTTTCGGACTCATTTGCTTGTGTTTCGGATTTAATTTGAATTTTGGAATCCAAGTCGGGGGCTAACGAGCACTTAGCACACCCTTGGTTCCGTATTTAATATCTTGAGCTCGGGAACTCGGATTCGAGTTCCGTCAACTTCGCTGAACTCGTAACGAAAATTCAAGTTTAGTAAACTTAGCCTTATATTTTTCTAATGTCATTTGAACCTCCGAAATTCAACTGAAAAATGAAACTGCGACGAAACTGACCTTGTTGCACTAAAATGATCATATCTTGCTCAAACCTGGACCAAATTAACTATGGTTAGACTCTATGGAACCCTAACTCAACCCTTTATTCATCCATTGACCCCCCAAACCGAGATAACCCTTCCCACTTCCTGAAAATTGGCCAAACATCTTCTGCTTCCCAGTTTTCCCGTAACTCAACCTTTAATAAGATATTCAAGCTCAAATCTCCTTCCAAACCTCCATTAATCCACAAGGTAAGCTTGGATATGTTATGTACATTCAATATGAGTCATTTTCATCTATTCATCCCTAAATTTAAGCATGGTTTTATGAGGTTTTGACAGAGATGTATATATATTAGGTTTTGAGAATTTTGGTTGATCTCTTTCAATTCTTGAGCTTTTCGAATGATTCCAAGCCTAAAAATGATTGTTTTATCATCCTCTTCTCATTTATGATCATTGACTGCATGGTAGTTGAAGTATTTATGAGATATCATTTATGGAACATTCAGGAAAACTTCATGAAATATCACGTATGACAGCTTTTCTTGGTTGAGCTTGTTTGGAACTGATTTATAGGTTGAATTTGTGGTGTTTTGCTGCACATTTGTTAGCCTAACTTATATGAATGTGTTGGGATTAATGGAGATCATCTCATGCCCTATTTTTTGCGATTTATACCCTGTTTTTGGGCCTGAAAGTTGCTGTCACTACTGTTGCGTTTCCTCCTTGCTTTTGCTGTCAATTTTGTGCATTGTTAAGGCTGATTTGTTGCTGCTTTTCATGCTATTTGTTGCTGCTTTTCTTGCCCATATATTGCATCAGTTGTTGCCGCGTTTAAGCTAGAAAAACAGGGGCTGGTTTGCGTATTTGTTGTTGCTGCGTTCATGCGACACGGGGGTGTCTTTCTGTCTCTTTTCAGCTGGTAACGGGCGTGCTAGAGGGGCTATTTTCTCTGTATCGAGACACGGGGGTGTCTCGGTTTATTCTTTGTTGGTGACACGGGGGTGTCACCTTATAATGCACGCATGTCTGTTGCCGTGAAACTGTTGCTGCGTCTTGTTCCTTTTCTTTGTTTAGTTGCTGTTGTTTCTTCCTTTCTTTGTTTTGCTGTGTGGAGTGTGTGTGCATGTATATATATATATATATATAGATATTGTGTGTGTGTGTTTATATCTATGTTGTGCATGGTGTTATATATATATTTACACATATAAATGTTTCATGCATGAAATGTTAAATGCATGCCTGGAATTTGAATTAATTTGAGTTTGCATGCATGAGAACCTTGTTCATTTGTATTGCATGCATTTTAATTGTTTTGCATGCATGTGTTTTAATTGCATGAAAATTTTATGAATTTAGTTCTTCCGTGCATGGTTGGTACGTACATGCCTATATATATATATATATACATATATATAATATATTATAAGTATGTATATTTATTATATATTTATATATGTTTAATAAATATTAATTGTTATTTGATTTAATTGAATGTATATGATTGTCTAATTTCTAATTTCTAATGTGATTTAATAAGTGCTATGATTATATTTGAATTTCGTGAATTACTTGGATTGAAAATGTGAATTTATGAATTCGAATGAAAGTGAATGAAAGATTGAACGACTTGATTATATAATTTAAATTTCCTTTGACGTGAAATGTGAAGGATATGAACTCGTTTGAATACGAATGCTTCATTAAATGAATGAATTTAATGTTTATATGTCTTTAAGACTTTAATAGTGCACATGAACGTGTTCATTACATTATAGCATCTCTTATACATTCATATCATAATCATTTCATTGCCGAGCATCTTATTTGGTCATATTGAGTCTCACTTCACCTCTCTTGCACAGATTTTGAGTCCGTTGGAGACGAGGCCGGTCTGTGAGGCTCGTGTGTTCTCCTTGTTGCCGTTTAAGGTGGGTTTCTCTTCTACTTAGATAAAGCGACCCGATATATCTCCCTATGTGTAAGGTTTTAAGCCAAAGTAATACGATTATATATATATTGAGTCTTTTCTCGAGTAAATGATTGCAAACGTAAAGCCCTTATTTAATGAATCCTACCTAATGTTTTGGCGAGAATGATTGAATGTTCACAATGAATGGGGCCCAGGGACTTGGTGTGAGTGGTGACCCGAGGAGGCAAGGGCTGACGGCGATCCCTCACACTAGTCCCACCAATGAACGGTGTAACCAGACCTCGTTTGGAGTTAGCAAGGAATGGACGCTGAGTGCCATCTGGGGAGTCTTTTTCCCCTTTTGGTCAATGAATGGGTGGATGGGCCTTGCAAACCCGCCACCAACCCGGAGGAAGAAGGTGTAAATGTTATTGAATGCGTACGAAAGAATGAAATGCATGAAAAGAATGAATGAATGAATGTTCATGAATGTTAATGAACGATAATGAATTACACGAGGTGTTGGTTGGAGATAATGCACGCCCACTCGCCGGGCCAATAATGACCTAATGTTAATGAATTGTTATAATCCCTTTTGATGATTTTTATTCGCCCACTTGGGAAATTCTTCAAAACCTCACTTGGGATTATAGCTTACATGTGATTGTTTAAATACTGTCGTATATTAAATTATGCCATGCTTTTATACCCACCAGTCCCTTTTGGGCTGAACCCGTTTGGCTTTCAGTTGTGTTGTGCAGGTGTCATGGGAGTTAGGCGGGATTTCGAGTCCTAGGTCTTGTTTTCGTTTCTAGCCCTTTTGTTTACTGGTCTTACACTCGCATTTTGCTCTTGTGATCAGTGTATATGAATCTTGCTATTGGAGCGTACATGTTTGGAGCCCTAATGGAATTGGATGAGGTTATGAGTTATTTTAATGTTTGAATGCCATTGTTTTTATTAGGATCAGTTATTGCTTCCGCTTTAATGTTTATTCTGATTTTATGGTTCAAGGGTTAGTCCCGCCTAGCATAGAGTGTGTGTATGTCCCCGTTCGCCGTGATTTGGCTCAGGTATGGATCGTCCATTTCATATTCGGTTCGGGTCTCGGTGCGGGGGATGTGACACCTTACGCTCGGGTGTTACAGTAACACCCCGCATGTTCAATTATTCAGGTATGCGCACCACACGTGTGAGCTTGAGAGTTAGAACTGTTAAACGTGTTTAATTACATTATGTGACTAATGGCTTATGTGATTAATTGTCTAATTGCCTAAGTGTTCATTTTAATTGTTAATTCATTTTAATTTCATTTCAATGCATTTCCTAATATATGCATAATTTATACTTTTCATCTTATAACATATTTTCATTTATATGTATATATATGTATATATATATACCTATTTATATATTTAAACTTATTTCATAAGATTATTATTTTTCTAATCTCATTCACTCATGCAATTAATTATCAACATGCATTATATACATATATACATTCATATATTCATGTTACACGAATACACTCACACATTCATTATATTTGTATATGTATATTATAATAAGAGCACTAAAGATTTATATACATATAATATACATAATATCTCCACTTTATCACTTTATATATATACACATTATATCTATAATTATATTACATTTATTACATACATTCATCTCTCCCACATTTCATTTTATTCCATCAAAAATCTCACACACTCACACACTATATCACGGTTCATCACACCAAGAAGAGAAGGAGGAGATTTCATCAGTTCCAAGTTAAATTTCAAGAAGGGAAATTTCATAAGTGGAAGCATCATCATGATATCACCATTTCATCTCATCTTTCTTCCATTTTGAGGTAGTATGAGATTTTATATGAATTCTTGAATCTATGATTAAAGTAGGGTTTAAGAATTATGATGTGATTCCCTGATTGTTTGTTGTTAGAATCATGATCATGATCTTTGAACTTGAAAGCTTGTTTGAATTCTTGAAGTATATGGAAGTTGAATATCATGATATATATGGGGTTTTGAGGTTGAAGATGATGAAGATTAAGCATGAGTTCTTGGTGTATATTTACTCCTTGTTCCTAAGTGTTCTTTTATGTGTGATGTAATGAGCACACTTAATTCTGGGTATATCTTGCAAATTTCGGTTGGTTGATTGAGCCTTGGATGCCTTCCCTTTTCCTCCCTGTTTTCCCCTGTTTCTTCTCGGTTTTCAGCTGAAAACACTCTACCCGGGCGGGTAAATTCATGAAGAAAAACTACCCGGGCGGGTAGAGCTTCTGCTGAAAGTTTCTGCACAAGTTTTCCCCGGTCGGGTAGATTTTGTCTTGTATTTTCCCCGGCCGGGTACTCCCTCATCCGAACTCCAATTGACCTAATTTTTAAACCGTTAGAGACCTCTTGAAGTCTAGAACAACCTCCAATTAGATTCTTCTCACTATCTTTTCCCACTTGTCAGTTATGAGCAATTCTTATAGGTGTCGCCACTTTCCCTGAACACTGCACTCGCCTAACTTCAAGCTTACGCCATTTTCTCCTCATTTTGAACTAGAATACGAGCCATATATCATTTTAAAGGTCTACATGTCTACTTTCATACCCAATAAGTAAAACTCCATTCCAAATTCTAGAAGTCAAGATATTCCAGTTTTCCCATAGCGTGCGTATTTTCTAAAATTGTCCGTTTTTGCCAAACTTCACCAAAACCTCTCGTATTGCATTCCTTTCACTTCCTTGGCTCTCGTATGTGAATTATATGACATATATACTTTGTTAAGTGATAATTATGTTCCTCGTTGACACTCCTTAATTGTTATTGCATGGCATATGGATCATGACTTTGCCGTGCGTCGTAAATGGTTCATACGCGTCGTGTCTCACGAACACTTATCCTTGTTGCACAGATCTTCTTCCAGTTGACAAGGAGCAAGCCTCATAGTTGTATCCTTGCTAATTGTCGGCACAGGTGAGGTTTAATTGCTAGTTATACAGAACCCGTATAACCTTATGTGAAGCTTTGAGCCAAAAAGGTATACATATATCTATAATATTTCCAAAACTCTTAATTAAATTACAAGAAAGCCATGTTTATTGATACCAAGCCATGTATCGTGTATGTTTTGGCGAGTAAGCATGATTGTTCACTTTGGGCCCGAGGGTTAGTGTATGAGCCAACCGGGATAGCATAGGGCTGACTGGTAACTCTGCACTCCCCTCATCCTTTGGGATCACCTCTGAATCCACCAGGAGGTTTGGTGGAGGAAGAAATCCCGTGCGTGGGAGTCATGTTCCTAACGTACACCATGTCATGGATGGTGAAGGCTCGCAACCTTCCCATCATTGGAGGGAGAAGGAGACTGGGGATGAGTCCGGCACCACGGACTGTCTTCGGGTTACTGTATTGATTTCACTCATTGATTGTATTGATTGAATACACTACCGCACTACTTCACTATAATTGAATTGCATGATCACATGTTAACTAATCAAGCAAGCACGTATTGTTCACTATTGGTGTAAGGTTGGAGACTTGCCCTCACTCACCGGGCCACTGATTGCACGAAACTGAATTGTAAATAATTGTTAAATGGATTTAGTTGTAATCTCGGGCGAGATCTATTCTAATATTGAACTTATATTGTTTCTTTTATTAAAACCTTACCCGAGATTATGGCTTGCATGTTAATTTGCGCTAATATTTATTTACACCCCCTCATTCGGTCTTTTGTAGACTGACACCTCACTTTTCAGGTCTTGCAGGATTCATGCTAGGCGGGAATCGAGTCGAGTCAAGTGTTTACATTCGGGTCAAGCCTGGTCCATTTCAATCATTGTTGCATATGTAATTATTGTGATTTGTTATGATATTTTGAAGATTGTATATGAGAATATTGTTAGAGATGGAATTTCAAATTAATAATATGTTTAAATTATGCTTCCGTTATAGACATTATGTATTGTTGGTATTATTTGAGGGTAGTCCCACCTAGCTAGCATTTTTTTTGTTGTCTCCCGTTCGCTATAGTTTAGTTCATGTATGGGTCGTCCATCTCATATGTGGATTGAGCTATATTGCGGGGATGTGGCATCTTTGTGCTTCGGGTGAGTTGAAGAAGGCTCCGGATGTTAACAAGAATTCAGGTAATTGTTGGTTCGTATGATGGGGCTTTAGCTAAGGAATTCAAGACCGAAGAAGAAGTGAAGAGAGAGACCTTGAAGATATTAAGATTCAAGGTTTCAATTTACAATCAAAATGAAGACTTTTAAGTAGTTTGATTTAAGGTCAAGTTGTGGAAGTGAAGGGCTAAGTCAAGATAATTCGGGTTGAGATGAGATCGAGACTTAGGATCGGGGTAAGGAAGAAGAGACTTCTCAAGGTTGAAGATATAATTAAGAATTCAGTTGGGCTGAAGAATAAAAGATGTTTGATATTGGAAGACGGATCAAGGTGAACTAAGAGACTTTTCAACTTTTGGATTCATGAAGGGCACAAGCAGGATACTTGGATCGGCATTTAAGTCCAAGGTTCGATGGAAGACTTGGGATCGAATGACAACCTCGGCTTGTGAGAAGATACTCCTTATTGTTAGAGAAATAAAGAATTTGGGGTTTCGTAATGTAGCACAAGCGATATAAGGAAGAGAAGGGGTAGAGAAAACCAATCAACGCGGTGAGTACAACATCATGGAATGTAGCACCCCAACCGATGGGGCACCACACCCCCGCACTATGGCCCGACACGTGTACGAAATGGAAAGTCCGCACACGCACCAAGTCACAGCGAACGGGTGATAAACAAAAACCAACCTAAGCTAGGCAGTACCTAAACCCTGTACAAGTGCAAATATGTAAGGCCTGGATGCGGAAGCGATCCAAAATATGAATTCTCAAAAACCTTAATCAGCAATCATAATTCATATATTTCAAAAAGTAACTCAACATCAGCTAAACGGGTTCAACTGTCCTAGAAACCTGTCCCGATCAAACATATAATCAAAACGGGTTCATCTAAACCGAGCACCTATCCTAACCTGTCCCGAAATCATACATCCAAATCATGAGTACCAACCTGCATAATATGTACATATCATATACATAGTTTCCTACCCAAATCAAAACAAGGTATTTAACAAATCAAACAGACCGACACAGACTCAACAGACCCGACTCAAGGCCGCCTAGCCCAAACCTGCAAGAACTGAAAAGTGGAAAAGAAGGGGGAGGGTCAGTCTCTGGAAGACTGAGCGAGCAGGAGCGATAAAAATATATAAAAACATGCGCATGCAAGTCATAAATCCTGAGGAAGGTTTTATTTAAAATTAGTTCCCAAAAAGGGCAAAAGAATGACTCAGCAATGCTCAGACTTTATGACTATTCATATTAAATTCATTAAGTTCATAATTCATACATAAACATAAAGGCTCGGCGAGTGAGCGTGCATCATCTCCAACCAAACTCCGACCGTGTACGACAAATATCATTGATACATTAAATAGGTGATCATGCAATATATCATAATACACACAAATCATATATCATATCCTAAACATATTCGTTTGGGCAATCCGTGTCCCGGCCTTCCCGCACGGTGCCTATCAATCATAAACATAATCATAGTCATAATCATAATCATAATCATAATCATAAATAAGTTCCAACCTTCTTCTTCCGGGTGGTGGACAGGTTAGCAAGACCCGACCACCTCATACGTAGGCCAATGGGGTTTCATGACTCCCCCAAGGGCACTCAGCTCCCATTCCCCGCTAAACGTCCTAGCGAGGGCCGGTATCACCGTACATAAGGTGGGACTAGTATATGGGATCCCCGTCAGCCCTTGCTTCCTCGGTTAGCCACATATACTAAGTCCCGGGGCCCGTGCAATCATAAATCATAAATATGTCTCGCCAAACATTCCATTCATAAGAAACATAACATAATTCATAATTTTGGAGAAAAGGTTACTCGATAATAATTTACTCGAGGACTCCACTTTGAAAATAACATATAGATATATACATAAGGTTTTAGCCAAAACTTGTCACATAAAGGTTGTAGGGTTTAATATATAACTAGAACGAAACCACCCTCACCTGGTACCAAATGAAGCCAACCCAAAAGAAAATGGTCCACCCCGGAACCTGCACGACCACAAGTCACCACCCCGGGTGCACCTGTACCAACTGATCACACAAAATACAGAACCAAAACTCAGACTCAGACTCCGACAACCATATAAAGACACACGGCACATGCTCAAGTACTTGAGAAATGCAATCACATAAGCCAAGTTCATAATCATACTAATTACTTGTAAAATAAAATATCGCATAGCTCAACTTATTCATAAAGTAGATCAAGAGATGTTCTTATGCACAATTAATTTAAATAAACAAAATGGAAAGGCAATGCATGTCACGTTATTTCATATAAATTCATATATCAAATGACTAATTCATATTCGTACAAATCATATAAGTTTTATACAATTCATATAAATCTTATTCAATTCAGATATTGCATACCAGGTTCATATAATGCGCATTTACAAAGCAATCAAATCAATTCACATATAACATTTCATAAAATTGCACGTATTTCAAAGCCAACTAAATCATATCACAGCGTGCTACAAATTTTATTTAATTAAATCAAACAAATTCATATATCACATTTCATACAAATTCACATAATATATGGCCAATTAATTCATATAACATGTTACGAGTTTCATATAGATTCGCGAAGTCATTTATCAATTTCCAACTATATCATTCAACTATACAAAGTTCATACAACTCATATTTTCTAAAATTACACAAACACCCCTCCTACAAGTGTTATACTAAATCTAATAGCATGAAACGAAACTAATATCAACAACAACATGAATTCATACATTCTTAATTTATTACATGTTTTCAAATGCCATACAATGCATATTCATTAATTATCAAGCATACAAGAACAAATTACATTTGAAAACAATTAACAATTACTACAATTTCGGCATAATGGGGCTCAATATACAATTCAAAGCATCAATCCATACAACATTTCACTTAATACATGATTTTATATCCGTTGGCATACAAATTGATCGACAAATATAATAATACACAATTTATCGCAATTAAAACAATTAATTCCAAATATTCAAATTAAACAAAATAAATCACAATAAATCAACCGGGCATCCGATTGACGAACGGAAAGTGGCGTTGAAGTCACCACAATGAGAGAAACTTGCTGTCCAAAGGTCGCCGGAATGCCGCCACCACAGCCGACCGAACAGTCACCGGCCGCCACCGGAACACCGCCTCCGGTGGTCGAAAAAATCCCCGGAAGGACAGAAACGTGCGCCTCGGCCTGCTCGACAAAAGCCCTCAACCAATTTCAGAAAATAGCAAACACATCGGACTTCGTTGACGAAAAACCGAACCAAAACCCAACAACGAAAATTGAAATTGAATACAAACCGTGAAACGAAAATGAAATCCGAACATACCATTGGAAAGCCCGTAACGAGCCCTACAAAAGCCCCAAGTCAATTCGCCGGAGAGAGAAGCCACCGGTTCAGGCCGGTTCACCACCAGTCCACCGCCAACGGCCGGTTCCTGGAACACCGCCGATGCCATCCGCTATGTTTCGTCATTCCAAGCAACTTTTGTAAAGGGAGCACCACCAAAACCGGCCGAAAAAGGTCCCAAATCGTCGGCCAAAGTCCCGCCGCTGCGTCACCGCCGGTTTCCGCCACCTACGGTCACCGGTTGCTTGATTTGAGGTCGGAAATGGACTCAGGAGGTCAAAATAGGTCGAATAGGGTCAAGCTCCGCCCGCGAAACTCGCCGGAGCACAGCGGAGCCGCCGTGCTACAGTGTCGGGCGTCCGCCACCACCACTTCGGGCGGCGCGTGCGGCCCAACCGCGGCCCGGATGGCCGCGCCGCCAATGCTGGTCGATGCGCCAGGATCTCCTTCAACTGGGTAGGAGGCGCGTGTCTCCGGAAGTCCACCGGAGACCACCGAGAAAGGGCGGCGAAGCCGCGGTCCGCCACCACCCTCCGCGCGCAACTGAAAATCGGCGATATCTCCACCGTCGTTCGTCAATTGGTCAAGATCTTGGTACGGTTGTGACCGCGTCGTCGAGCTCGTCAAAAAGCACTATTGGTTCGTTGAAATCCGTCGAGAAACGAGCAAGTTTGGATTATGTGTGAAAATACAACTTCGAGTGTGTGTGCACAGTGTTAGATCGCGGGAGAAAGAGAGAGGAAGCTGGAGCTGAGGTTCTGGCATGCAAAACGAGGATCCGAGGTATATATCTTGGGTCCTCATACGCAAAACGATCGGAAGAACGGGCTAACGAAGTCAGAATGGGGCAAACTTAGAGTCTACGGACTCGTCTCGATGCCCCGAACACAAAAGAGGGGTCAAAGAGGTCGAACTCTCGACTGAACGAGAAATGACCGAATAACCCCTAAAAAGAGAAAATTACAAACAGGCCCCTAAACTCTAAAAGAGTTCAAAATAGGGCCAGGCAAAACACAAAAATATAATTAGACGCATAATAAAGTTGGAATGTGGCGTACCTTATACGTCGGACGAGCGGGGTGTTACATGGAAGATATGAAACAACAAAGAGAAATGATAAGCAAAGACAAAAAGTTTTTGGAAGGAAATTATGTGCTCAAGCGTAAATTATCGGCGGACAAGTTATTAAACTAATTTGAACATACAAAAGGTTAGTCAAGGGATTTAATCAAGAAGAAAATAAGTTCAAGGATCTCGAAATTTCTGATCATGGAAACACGTAAGTGGATTCAAGGAACTCCAAAGATTTGAAAGTCATGGGAAGGCAAGATAACCTAGTTGACATTTAAGTTCTGCAATTTAATCGGAATGGAAAGAATAAGATTATATAATCATGGAAGATGAGTCCGTTCACCCTTATGAACCACAAAGAAGAAAACGGAGAAAACTATGTTCAATATGACAACAAGTGGAAATTCTACAAGATGAGGTCGGCATGTGAAAGATTCAAGAGTCCAATTTCGTGGAAGTAGAAGGATTGGGTTTGATGACTATTTCTGATCTTGGGAGCTCACAAGAGGTGTAGCTCCCGGGACGATAGGCACCACATCCCCCGCACCATGAGTCTAATCCACATATGAAATAGACAGTCCATACATGAATCGGACTCACAACGAAAGGGTGACAATCAAAAGAACAGTCCTGACTAGGCGGAAGCTAACCCTGGGACAACCAACAATAACCAAAATGCGGAAGCAAGGGAATCATTTATGTAATATCCATGAAATAAATGAAATCCAATACGAATATAAATACGGGTTCCACTAATCAGTACACTTGTCCTAACCTGTCCCGAATCAATACAAGGAAACAACATAACAACGGGTTCAACTGGCTCCAGAACCTGTCCTAACCTGTCCCGAATCAATATCAATTCAATAAGGGCACACCGGCCAGCAATAATAAATCAATACAGTACTTAAAGACAATATAGTATGCAGTGAGTGTAAATGAGTGAAACTAGAACAACGACTCGACACTCTAACTCCGCCTAGTAACCAACGCCTGCAAAAGAAACTGGAAAAAGGAGGGAGGAGGGGTCAGTCTCTAGAAGACTGAGTGAGCAGGAGCGATACATATAATATAGAAACATGCACATGTAAGTCATAAATCCCGAGCAAGGTTTTATTTAAAGTTAGTTCCCAAAAAGGGCAAAAGAATGACTAAGCAATGCTCAGACTTTACGACTATTCATATTAAATTCATTAAGTTCATAAATCATACTCAATCAATACGGCTCGTCGAGTGAGCGTGCACAATCTCCAACCAAACTCCGACCGTGTACGACAAATATCATTAATACATTAAATAGGTGATCATGCAATATATCATAATACACATAGATCACATATCATGTCCTAAACATATTCGTTTTGGCAATCCGTTTCCCGGCCTTCCCGCACAGTGCCTATCAATCAATAATCAATCATAATCAATCATATTCAATCATAAATAAGTTCTAACCTTCTTCCTCCGGGTTAGTGGTGGGTTTGCAAGGCCCGACCACCCAATCATTGACCAAAAGGGGACATGACTCCCCAGATTGCACTCAGCTCCCTTTCCCCGCCAATCTCCTGACGAGGTCCGGTACCGCCGTTCAATAGTGGGACTAGTGTGAGGGTTTACCGTCAGCCCTTGCCTCATCGGGTCTCCACTCACACCAAGCCCTTGGGACCCAATCAGTGCAATCAATCATTCCTTCTTTCTTTTCTCACCAAAACATTTGATCCATGAGAAACATAAGATATCCATCATTATCCATTAGAAAAGGGATTTACTCGATCAATAATTTACTCGATGACTCCACTTTGAAAATGGTATATGTATATATATATATATAAGGTTTTTGGCCCAAAACTTATCACATACGGGTTGTAAGGATTGATATGTAACTAGAACGAAAACACCCTCACCTGGAATACCACGAGGCAAGAAACAAGAGCAATAAGGGTGCCTATTCAATTTGGAAGTCTCCGCCCTGGAAACAAACTGTACAAGAGAAGGAACAATGGGTACTTGTGAGAATTGACTCAATATGAAACCACATAGACGCACGGCAATGCTAAACACATGATATGAGAGGTATAAGAAGTAAAATGATGTTATGGAGTTACATAATCAAGTAATTCGTTCAAGTACATTCCATACATGAGGGTTTCAAGCCCAATCATTTCATATCTTTCATAATTCATAGCAAATCAAGTCATGAACTTCATATAACATTTATAACTCAAGTATATCAAGTTTACAATTATAAAATAGACAAAATAGAGTCATTCAAATCACTTAAATCTCACAAAGTCACATATCAATTCCAACTATATCAATTTTATATAATTCACACTTGGCATACTCAATTCATGTATCACTAAACGGATTCAATTACAAGGTTACCTAATTAAATCAAACAATATTCATATTGTTTACAAAATTACACATACACCCCTTCAAGTTAGACAAATAGCTCAAATATGCCATATCGGAGTTCAAATTGCAAATGAAAGCATCAACATATATCATAGTTCATTTAATACATGCTTTCGTACACATTGGAAGTCATATTGATCGACAAATCAAACAATTGACAATTCATTGCAATTAAAACAATTAATTTCAATTAAATAGAAATACACAAAATAAATCAAAACAAATCAACCGGGCATCCGATTGACGAACAGAAAGTGGCGTTGGACTCACCACAACGAAAGGGACCTTCTGTCCGAAAGTCGCCGGAATGCCGCTACCGTAGCCGGCCGAACAGTCACCGGCCGCCACCGGAACACCGTCTCCGGTAGTCGGAAAAATCCTCGGAACGACAGAAACGTGCGTCTCGGCCTACTCAACAAAAGCCCTCAACCAATTTCAGAAAATGCCAAACACGCCGGACTTCGTTGACGAAAAACCGAACTTAAATCCTAGTACGAAAACTGAAATTAAACGTAAACCGTAAAACGAAAATGAAATCCGAGCATACCGTTGGAAAGCTTGTAACGAGCCCTACAAAAACCCCCAGTCAAAACCCGGAAAAAGTCACCGAAAAATCGGAACCGCCGGTCCAGGCCCGGTCCGCCGCCGCCGGTCGGTTCTCTGACCGCCACCACCACGAACAGCTCAAACTCGTCGTCAGGAATAACTTTTATGAAGGGAGCACCACCGAAACCAGTCGGGAAAGGTCCCAAAACCGCGGCCGAAATCCCGCCACTGCTTCTCGCTGGAACCACCACCTGCGGTGGTTTTCGGGCCGAACCGAGGCCGGACTCAACACCAGAGGGTCGGAAAACGTGGGGTTGGGTGGTTGTTGGCCGGTGAGGGTCGCCGGAACGTCGCCGGCGAAGAGGTGGCGCAAACCGCCACCTTCGGACCACCGCTGCGCCACCGCTGGTCAATTTCAGGCCACAAAATTAGTACGGTTGTGACGGGCTCGTCGAGCTGATAAATTTCCACTATTGATTCATCGAATTCCGTCGAGAAACGAGGGAGAACGGGCATGTGTGTGTTTTCACACCTTCACTGTGTGTGAACAGTACTGATCGCTGGAGGAAGATGATGCAGGAAGCTGATCTGATTTTGGCACGCAAAACGAGGAAATCAGAGTATATATCTCGGGTCCTCGTATGCAAAAACGATCGGAAGAACGGGCTAACGAAGTCAGATTTGGGAAACTTAGAGTCTACGGACTCGTTTCGCTGCCCCGGACGCGTTAAAGGGATCAAAGAAGTCAAAATCTCTACCGAACGAGAAGTGACCGGAAAAACCCCCTAAAAGAAGAAAATTACAAAAAGGGCCCTAACTCTAAAAGAGTCCAAAAGAGGGCCACACAACGCACCAATCACATAATTAAACACATAAAAAGGTTGGAAGGTGACGTACCTTATTTATCGGATGAGCGGGGTGTTACAATCTTCCCTCCTTCAAAAGGACCTGTCCTCAGGTCCTACTGTTGGACCGAAAAGTTTTAAACTGAATGTATCTATCTATTTCCTGAAATTGCTTAGCATCATAGCCCTGGTTGTGAAGTCTACTCCCCTTTTATTTGTATCAACCTCTTCAGAGTCTGGTAGTCACGAAGATCTACTCGAACACTTGGCCGTTAGTCACTTCAAAACTCGTTCGACCGCTACTAGTCCATTACCTCGTCACTTGTTAACCTTTGTCCATCCAGGCGTAACGCAAACACAACAAACAAGAGAGAATCCCATCTCTCAACACACAAGTGAGGAAACCCCGTCCCTCAGAACACATAAAAGAGAGAACCCCGTCTCTCGAGCACAGAATTGAGAGAACCCCGTCTCCCAGCCTAAGTCTGTCAGATTCCACATCTTTCCAGACATTCTAGTTTGAGGAAATCCAGCATTTCTCAAACTCCTAAATCCAAGAGAATCCAACATCCCTCGAATACCTAAGTACAAGAGAATCCAGCATCTCTCTTGCACAGAAAATAGAAAGAATCCAGCATCTTTCTATCACATAGACAGGGAGAATCCACATCTTCCTGGCATGTAATCAGAGAGAATCAAATCTCTCTTTCACTCAAGCACACAAGTAGAAGCAAGCTTCACAATAATCAACACACACCTCACTGGCCAGGGTATCACATAATAACAAAATTTAAATATATAAACGATGCATGTATGCTCGTGCGATGGATGCTTAGTGTACCTTTCACCGTAGTAATGGAATTGATGTTGTGACTTTACTCTACGATTTGGATAGTCTGATCTCTAGCTGGCTTGATTCCCAACTTGTCTTTCGTATCTTTAGTATATGTTTGACTGAGAAAGTCAGACCCTTGGTTGATCCTATTCTCGATTCCATTCGGATCCTTACTCACAGTTATTTTCTGAAATTTACCGAGCACTACTTTATTCCGCCTACAATCAGAACATTTATCTTTGTACCAGGTTCATTATATTATCTTTGGCCGTACAAGAATCTTAAACTTTAACTCCCACTTCATACATTGTCACTAACTGGTTTAATTCTTTGTTGAAGATTTGGTCATCTGGAACTAGTTGACATCCTTCTTAAAGGTGATAAATTTTGACCAATTTTCCTTCCTTGAAACTAATTTAGGAATCCATCAGAAGTTCCTTGATAGTATCATCATCCTCACTGTCTGAATCACGTACTTATAAATTTCCAAATGAACCACTCTCTTCGATGCCTTATGAAGATCTTCATCCCGGATATATTAACTTAACTCAAACTTTGAAGGTTTAAACTGATAACGCCGCCTTATTCTTTTCCTGTTACTATCATTGGGTCATTCATGTCCGTGAGAAGTATCTTCCTCGAGCACAACTGTGAATTTAAGTTTCATGTCTAGTCGTGCTCCCCCCAAGAAATTTTATCTCAACTCCTTAAACTTTTTCTACCCCTTCTCGGATCAAAACACCTCAATTTCTTCAACTTAGCTTCCTCGGTATAAGTGGTTTAATCACGCCACCTGTCTAGTGATAATCCTCACATTTCCTTTGACGCAATTAGTAGGAATGACAACCTGCTTCTTTCGTTCCCACTTTCGATTCTATTTTCCCAAACCTCAGAATTTTCCATTTCCTTTTTAACCAACCAGTGCAACCCAGAATTCTTCTTTTCTTGACTCCAGCAAGAATCAGTCGGAGTATCACTTGATAAATAAGATGTGGGGAAATCCTATCAAGTAAACACTAAAATGCATGTCGGGTTAGGGTGCCAATGCAGTATCACACTTGTAAACAATTAAAGATGCAACACATTGGAACAATTATACAAATTAGAGATGCGCATATAAATAGAGAAATTTAAACAATTAAAGCGATGTATGATGCACGTGCTTATGAATGCATAGAACCTATCACCGTAGTTTTAAACTTTAACTTGGCATATTTCTTTGTTTCTCAAATTGCAGGTTTGTCTTGAATTAATTGTTCCCCTCTTCTTTTCCCACGGTCTTTCAAATCTTCAAAGTTCCCGTGTATCAACTTATGGATCTCCCAAGTCCGAGATTGAAATCTCTTGAACCCAAATTCTTGAACACCCATGAAGTTGGTATCTTAATTTCTCTTGAAGAATCAATCTCCAATTGTTTACATTTGAATACATAATTTCCCTCCAATAGTTCTGTGTCTTTCTTTATCGTTTCCATTTGTTGCTCCAAAGCTCTTAATTCAATCTCACAACTCGACACTTCATCTTGAATTTGGAAGATGAACTCATATCCGGCCGAAGATAAAATCCTTAGCATTGTCATTTTCCATGAGCTTATACTTACCACGTTGCCTAATTTTCTTTAATTCTTCTCAATTCTGAAGTATGTGAATTCCCTTCTCGTAGTCTCTTCATCCTTTTTCATCGATCTAAATCTCTAGCTATATTATTCTTCATATTTTCTTTCGCCTCTTTCTCAAGTTAGATGGTCTTTACTGCTTCTCAACCACGAACCTACTTTACTTTAATTGTCTTGAAGGTCATCGCCTCCACATTGATAGAAACCTCGAATCTAAAACATCTTCGAGATTTCTCTTCTTTGGAATCTGGTTGACAAATCTTCGTAGTGTAAACAAACATGTTGATCTCGTGAAACCAAATCATTACACACCACAATTCCTGTCTCATCATGGATTCACCATCGACAATAGAGCTTGCAAACTTCTCCTTCGAACTGACCTCTTATTCTGGACTTTGTCACTCGAGCCCTAACCTCATTTTAGAAAAAGTTTGAATCTTAAATTTCTGTAGAAATCCCCAAGGCATTCTTTACAGCTTCCGAGCTGAAAAGAAGAGCTTGTGGGAGCCTATGGTTGTCGTAAAGATTGGCCGTGGTTTGATATTGTCTTCGTATCCTATGAATCACAGCTCATTTTGAAAATAATGCATGCGATTAGTATATGCTCATGCCACATAATTAACACCAAAAGAATGGATTCAATGCAAAATGCAACAAATAATCTAATAAAGTTTGAAAAAAAAAATCACAATTCAGTGTTCAATGATGATGCAATGCACACATTGACAATTAGTTCCTATGCCGTGCAACCTATACTCGAGACAACACGACCCAGAGCACCAGTTCTGAACCTGGTAGCTCTGATACCACTTAAGGATGTAGCACCCGGGACGATAGGCACCACATATGAAATAGACCGTCCATACATGAATCGGACTCACAGCGAACGGGTGGCAATCAAAAGAACAGTCCTGACTAGGCGGAAGCTAACCCTGGGACAACCAACAATAACCAAAATGCGGAAGCAAGGGAATCATTTATGTAATATCCATGAAATAAATGAAATCCAATACGAATATAAATACGGGTTCCACTAATCAGTACACCTGTCCTGACCTGTCCCGAATCAATACAAGGAAACAACATAACAACGGGTTCAACTGGCTCCAGAACCTGTCCTAACCTGTCCCGAAATAATATCAATTCAATAAGGGCACACCGGCCAACAATATTAAATCAATAATTAATCAATACAGTATTTAAAGACCATATAGTATGCAGTGAGTGTAAATGAGTGAGACTAGGACAATGACTCGACACTCTAACTCCGCCTAGTAACCAACACCTGCAAAAGAAACTGGAAAAAGGGGGAAGGAGGGGTCAGTCTCTAGAAGACTGAGTGAGCAGGAGCGATACGTATCATATAGAAACATGCACATGCAAGTCATAAATCCCGAGCAAGGTTTTATTTAAAGTTAGTTCCCAAAAAGGGCAAAAGAATGACTAAGCAATGCTCAGACTTTACGACTATTCATATTAAATTCATTAAGTTCATAAATCATACTCAATCAATAAGGCTCGGCGAGTGAGCGTGCACAATCTCCAACCAAACTCCGACCGTGTACGATAAATATCATTAATACATTAAATAGGTGATCATCCAATATATCATAATACACACAGATCACATATCATGTCCTAAACATATTCGTTTGGGCAATCCGTTTCCCGGCCTTCCCGCACAGTGCCTATCAATCAATAATCAATCATAATCAATCATATTCAATCATAAATAAGTTCCAACCTTCTTCCTCCGGGTTGGTGGTGGGTTTGCAAGGCCCGACCACCCATGACCAAAAGGGGAACATGACTCCCCAGATGGCACTCATCTCCCTTTCCCCGCCAATCTCCTGACGAGGTCCGGTACGGTCGTTCAATAGTGGGACTAGTGTGAGGGTTTACCGTCAGCCCTTGCCTCCTCGGGTCCCCACTCACACCAAGCCCCTGGGCCCCAATCCGTGCAATCAATCATTCTTTCTTTCTTTTCTCGCCAAAACATTTGATCCATGAGAAACATAACATATCCATCATTATCCATTTAAAAAGGGATTTACTCGATCAATAATTTACTCGATGACACCACTTTGAAGGTGGTACATGTATATATATATATATATAAGGTTTTTGGCCCAAAACTTATCACATACGGGTTGTAGGGATTGATATGTAACTAGAACGAAAACACCCTCACCTGGAATACCACGAGACAAGAAACAAGAGCAATACGGGTGCCTATTCAATTTGGAAGTCTCCGCCCTGGAAGCAAACTGTACAAGAGAAGGAACAATGGGTACTTGTGAGAATTGACTCAATATGAAACCACATAGACGCACGGCAATGCTAAACACATGATATGAGAGGTATAAGAAGTAAAATGGTGTTATGGAGTTACATAATCGAGTAATTCGTTCAAGTACATTCCATACATGAGGGTTTCAAGCCCAATCATTTCATATCTTTCATAATTCATAGCAAATCAAGTCATGAACTTCATATAACATTTATATCTCAAGTATATCAAGTTTACAATTATAAAATAGACAAAATAGAGTCATTCAAATCACTTAAATCTCACAAAGTCACATATCAATTCCAACTATATCAATTTTATATAATTAACACTTGGCATACTCAATTCATGTATCACTAAACGGATTCAATTACAAGGTTACCTAATTAAATCAAACAATATTCATATTGTTTACAAAATTACACATACACCACTTCAAGTTAGACAAATAGCTCAAATATGGCATATCGGAGTTCAAATTGCAAATCAAAGCATCAACATATATCATAGTTCATTTAATACATGCTTTCGTACACATTGGAATTCATATTGATCGACAAATCAAGCAATTGACAATTCATTGCAATTAAAACAATTAATTTCAATTAAATAGAAATACACAAAATAAATCACAACTAATCAACCGGGCATCCGATTGACGAACGGAAAGTGGCGTTGGACTCACCACAACGAAAGGGACCTTATGTCCAAAAGTCGCCGGAATGCCGCTACCGTAGCCGGCCGAACAGTCATCGGCCGCCACCGGAACACCGTCTCCGGTGGTCGAAAAAATCCCCGGAAGGACAGAAACGTGCGTCTCGGCCTGCTCAACAAAAGCCCTCAATCAATTTCAAAAAATGCCTAACACGCCGGACTTCGCTGACGAAAAACCGAACTTAAATCCTAGTACGAAAACTGAAATTAAACGTAAACCGTAAAACGAAAATGAAATCTGAGCATACCGTTGGAAAGCTTGTAACGAGCCCTACAAAAGCCCCCAGTCAAAACCCAAAAAAAGTCATCGGAAATCGGACCGCCGGTCCAGGCCCGGACCGCCGCCACCGGCCGGTTCTCTGACCGCCACCACCACGAACAGCTCAAACTCGTCGTCAGGAATAACTTTTGTGAAGGGAGCACCACCGAAACCGACAGGGAAAGGTCCCAAAACCGCGGCCGAAATCCCGCCACTGCTTCTCGCCGGAACCACCACCTGCGGTGGTTTTCGCGCCGAACCGAGGCCGGAATCAACACCAGAGGGTCGGAAAATGTGGGGTTAGGTGGTTGTTGGCCGGTGAGGGTCGCCGGACCGCCGCCGGCGAAGAGGTGGCGCAAACCGCCACCTTCGGACCACCGATGCGCCGCCGCTGGTCAATTTCAGGCCACGAAACTGGTACGGTTGTGACGGGCTCGTCGAGCTGATAAATTTCCACTATTGATTCGTCGAATTCCGTTGAGAAATGAGGGAGAACGGGCATGTGTGTGTTTTCACACCTTCACTGTATGTGAACAGTACTGATCGCTAGAGGAAGACGATGCAGGAAGCTGATCTGATTTTGGCACGCAAAACGAGGAAATCCGAGTATATATCTCGGGTCCTCGTAGCAAAAACGATCGGAAGAACGGGCTAACGAAGTCAGAATTGGGCAAACTTAGAGTCTATGGACTCGTTTCGCTGCCCTGGACGCGTTAAAGGGATCAAAGAAGTCAACATCTCCACCGAACGAGAAGTGACCGGAAAAACCCCCTAAAAGAAGAAAATTACAAAAAGGGCCCTAACTCTAAAAGAGTCCAAAAGAGGGCCACACAATGCACCAATCACATAATTAAACACATAAAAAGAGTGGAAGGTGACGTACCTTATTTATCGGATGAGTGGGGCGTTACAAGAGGTATAAGGAACCATGGGAATTTGAACCGATTTTGGGTAGAAGTAATGCACCGAGAGGTTCGGGTATAGAAGAATTGGAACTCAACAAGGCATTTATTTTTTTCCTTGGGAAACACGGGGAAATATGAGAAGAATTAAGGAAGCTAGGAAACCGTGGGTATGCAAGGGGTGATCAATGAATTCGAACACAAAGGATCAATTTACCGAGCTAAAGGTTGCCACTACAGTGGAAGGTACTTGCATTCATGGCACGCGCATCATCCATCGTATTAATTACTTTAATTTTGGTATATATTTTATTTAATTGAAGTAATTGCTCAAATATGTTGCATACCTTAATTGTCAAAATGTGCAACATGCATCGAGCATTTTTACCGGCATGCATAGCTTGATGTTTGCTTGATAGGAAAATCTACTCCATCACGTTCATTAAAAATAAGTCCTATCAAGTTATATGAGATCAAGAAAGGAAGAATCTTGGGTTTACAATGAATCGAACAAAATGGGATTTTAAGGGCTTTTGGGAATTTGAAACAGGAGAAATGGGAATGGAGCTTTTAAGGGGGAGATCCGAACCGAGAAAAAAATTAAGATCACCATTATACACCAACGGGTCACTCTCCAGGGGAACGATGGAAATTTAAGAATTAGTAAGTAATGAGAATTCAATGAAAAGTGGTAAGAGATGAGATGGAAGTTCTAGCATTTGATACAATCCCAAACCCAAAGAGGATGAACTTCGAGAATAATATTTAGATTATAGGAGATGGAGTTGGGAATGCAAAGAAAGCTGAGAACTAAAGAGGTCAAGATGGAGAAAAGATGATTGATAGTAACCTCGACTACAAGGTCAATGTCGTGAGTTTCTTATTATGGGACATTGGTCAACTTAATCTTCAAAGATTAAGAATGGTGCTTCAAATATTATACTTTATACAGTGAAGTTGATGGGATCAAGAAGGAATTGGCAAGGATTAATAAGGAAGATATTGGATAAGGAAAGTCGATTAAACCATCAAATCTCAAAGGGACGAAGTGAGATTTAATTCAACCGAGCTAAGGAACTACGAGGTAATACAACCTGAACAAGACAGGATACAAATTTATCAGTTGTTTTCTATAATGAACCAGGAATACTTTTAGGATTTGAGACTAGCTCTAGCATCCGAGAAGTCTAAGTATAGTCCCAAGTGAAGGATGAGTGGATTGGATTAAGATCAAGTGCCCACTCAAGAAGGGAATCGTGGAATAAAACTTTGGTGGACATTAAAGTGTCGAACTTATCAGGCATTTTAAGGCATAACACTAAAGGTAGAGGAATCTCTCAGAACCAATCGAGTAGTGTTAAGTCAGATCACTGTCATGGAAAATTCCCGATCAACGGTGAACGGTACATCAAGCATTCATGGCATATGCATACACGTAACTTGGATTTGAATAATTCTACGATAATTAGTGCTTTCTGATCGTTGATGTAGTAATTGCTTCTTGTGTGCTTGTGTATAACGTGACTGCATTTTGTGTATTGGTGCTTGCTTTGTACCTTGGGGTGTTGAGCCCTTTCGTGTTGGGTTGGAGTTTCTCTTTCCTTGTGTTTGAGAGACGGGGTTCTCTCGTTGTTTGTTTGAGCGAAAGACGGTGTTCTCTCGTGGTTTGTCCGGGAGGCGGGGTCCTCTTGTTGCTTGTTGGAGAGACGGGGTTCTCTCGTGCTTGCTTGCTACTTGTTTAGTTACTCGAGTGGGTAGTTCCGGTGACTTAAGGGTCGTGATTTACAACTTTGAAGACCCTTTGTTGCTTCAAGACCTTTTCCGAACTAATTCCTGACGGGGAGTTGCTAACCCCGAGTGGGATGAACCCGGGAGAGTTGCTTAAGAGTCCAGAACTCGAGGCGGTGGACCTGAGGACAGGTCCATTTTAAGGGGGAGAGATTGTAATGCCCTGCATGTTCAATTATTCAGGTATGCACACCACACGTGTGAGCTTGAGAGTTAAAACTGTTAAACGTGTTTAATTGCATTATGTGACTAATGGCTTATGTTTATTAATTGTCTAATTGCCTAAGTGTTCATTTTAATTGTTAATTCATTTTAATTTCATTTCAATGCATTTCCTAATATATGCATAATTTATACTTTTCATCTTATAACATATTTTCATTTATATGTATATATATGTATATATATATATCTATTTATATATTTAAACTTATTTCATAAGATTGTTATTTTTCTAATCTCATTCACTCATGCAATTAATTATCAACATGCATTATATACATATATACATTCATATATTCATGTTACACTAACACACTCACACATTCATTATATATGTATATAATAATAAGAGCACTAAAGATTTATATACATATAATATACATAATATCTCCACTTTATCACTTTATACATATATACATTATATCTATAATTATATCACATATATTACATACATTCATCTCTCCTACATTTCATTTTATTCCATCAAAAATCTCACACACTCACACACTATATAACGGTTCATCACACCAAGAAGAGAAGGAGGAGATTTCATCACTTTCAAGTTAAACTTCAAGAAGGGAAATTTCATAAGTGGAAGCATCATCATCATCTCACCATTTCATCTCATCTTTCTTCCATTTTGAGGTAGTATGAGATTTTATATGAATTCTTGAATCTATCATTGATGTAGGGTTTAAGAATTATGATGTGATTCCTTGATTGTTTGTTGTTAGAATCATGATCATGGTCTTTGAACTTGAAAGCTTGTTTGAATTTTTGAAGTATATGCATGTTGAATATCATGATATATATGGGGTTTTGAGGTTGAAGATGATGAAGATTAAGTATGAGTTCTTGGTGTATATTTGCTCCTTGAATGTTCCTAAGTGTTCTTTTATGTGTGATGTAATGAGTACACTTAATTCTGGGTATATCTTGCAAATTTCGGTTGGTTGACTGAGCCTTGGATGCCTTCCCTTTTTCTCCCTTCTTTTCCCCTGTTTCTTCTCGGTTTTCAGCTGAAAACACTCTACCCGGGCGGGTAAATTCATGAAGAAAAACTAACCGGGCGGGTAGAGCTTGTACGAAAGTTTCTGCACAAGTTTTCCCCAGCCGGGTACTCCCTCATCCGAACTCCAATTGAGCTGATTTTTGAACTTTTAGAAACCTATTGAAGTCTAGAACAACCTCCAATTGGAATAATCTCAATATCGTTTTCCATTTGTTAGTTATGATCTATTCTTTTAGGTGTCGCCACATTCCCCGAAAACTGCACTCGCCTAACTTCAAGCTTACGCCATTTTCTCCTCATTTTGAACTAGAATACGAGTCATATATCATTTTAAAGGTCTACATGTCTACGTTCATACCCAAAACATAAAACTCAATTCAAAATTCTATAACTCAAGATATTCCAGCTTTCCCATAGCGTGCGCATTTCCTAAAATTGTCCGTTTTTGCCAAACTTCACCAAAACCTCTCGTATTGCATTCCTTTCACTTCCTTGGCTCTCGTATGTGAATTATATGACATATATGTTTGGTTAAGTGATAATTATGTTCCTCATTGACATTCCTTAATTGTTATTGCATGGCATATGGATCATGACTTTGTCGTGCGTCGTAAATGGTTCATACGCGTCGTGTCTCACGAACACTTATCCTTGTTGCACAAGTCTTCTTCCAGTTGACAAGGAGCAAGCCTCATAGTTGTATCCTTGTTAATTTTTGGCACAGGTGAGGTTTAATTTCTAGTTATACAGAACCCGTATAACCTTATGTGAAGCTTTGAGCCAAAAAGGTATACATATATCTATAATATTTCCAAAACTCTTAATTAAATTACAAGCAAGCCATGTTTATTGATAGCAAGCCATGTATCATGCAGCGAGTAAGCATGATTGTTCACTTTGGGCCCGAGGGTTAGTGTATGAGCCAAACGGGAAAGCATAGGGCTGACGAGTAAATCTGCACTCCCCTCATCCTTTGGGATCACCTCTGAATCCACCAGGAGGTTTGGTGGAGGAAGAAATCTCGTGCGTGGGAGTCATGTTCCTGACGTACACCATGTCGTGGATGGTGAAGGAGACTGGGGATGAGTCCGGCACCACGGGCTATCCTCGGGTTACTGTATTGATTTCACTCATTGATTGTATTGATTGAATACACTACCGCACTACTTCACTATAATTGAATTGCATGATCACATGTTAACTAATCAAGCAAGCACGTATTGTTCACTATTGGTGTAAGGTTGGAGACTTGCCCTCACTCGTCGGGCCACTGATTGCACGAAACTGAATTGTAAATAATTGTTAAATGGATTTAGTTGTAATGTCGGGCGAGATCTATTCTAATATTGAACTTATATTGTTTCTTTTATTAAAACCTTACCCGAGATTATGGCTTGCATGTTAATTTGCGCTAATATTTATTTACACCCCCTCACTCGGTCTTTTGTAGACTGACACCTCACTTTTCAGGTCTTGTAGGGTTCGTGCTAGGCCGGAATCGAGTCGAGTCAAGTGTTTACATTCGGGTCAAGCCTGGTCCATTTCAATCATTGTTGCATATGTAATTATTATGATTTTTTATGATATTTTGAAGATTGTATATGAGAATATTGTTAGAGATGGAATTTCAAATTAATGATATGTTTAAAGTATGCTTCCGTTATAGACGTTATGTATTGTTGGTATTAGTTGAGGGTAGTCCCGCCTAGCTAGCGTTTTTTTTTCTTGTCTCCCGTTCACTATAGTTTAGTTCATGTATGGGTCGTCCATCTCATATGTGGATTGAGCTATAGTGCGGGGATGTGGCATCTTTGCGCTTCGGGTGCTACACTTTGAGTGGTTCTTCCCAATTTGGGTCCAACTTCCCAATGTGCCTTGACACCTCAATCTTCTTTAGGACTAAGTCTCCCATCTGGAACGTCCTCTCTCGGACTCTCTTGTTATACTGTCGAGCCACCGATGCTTTATACTTGTGGACACGCACCCAGGCGTTCTCTCTTCTTTCCTCCAAAAGATCCAACTCAAGCGCTTTATTTTCCTTATTAGTTTCAGGCTCAAAATATGCCACACCCGCAAACTCTTGTACAATTTCTGCGGGTATCATCTGTTGGAAAACAGGAATCAGAAAGCAGCGGAAATTTAAAAAATTTTCCAACAAAAGGATTGAAACTCGCAATCATGAATCCAAATTCGTAGAGATTAGAAACTTACTTTTCAATAATCTTTCTTGAAGCGTTTCAAGCCACCCAAGAACGCTCTTCTCGCGGCTTGATCCCCTCTCCTTGGTAAAGCTCGAATCTTTAAAAACTTTTAACTTGAAGCTCTATAGAGATAGTCCACCAACTTGACTACAATCTAACTTGTAAGGATGCTAGTTCTCTAGTTAGTGCTTAGGCTTAACCTAGGGTTCATTTGATCTTGGAGAAAGGATGGTGTTCAACGCATGAACCAAAAGAAATCATCAATTACTCTCTAAGGGGAGCTCGAGCTCCCCTATATATAGTATAGAGAGGGGCGGCCGAAACTTAGTTCTATTGGACTAAGGATTTGGTCCCTCTCTCTTATTACTTGATCATCAAGTAATTCCAAACTTTGACTTTTTGAATTCTAATTCAAATCAACTTTTAAGAGAGCTAAAATATCCAAACCCCTTTTGGATAATATTGTATTTTATTTATTAATAAATAAATAACTTATTTATCTAATTAATTAATTCGTAATTAATGAAATAGATTATTTTTCTCCAAAATAAGACTTTCATTTTAATTCAAAATTAAACCAAAGTCTATTAAATAATTAACACATTAATTATTTAATACACAAATAATTATACACGTGTGGTTCACTCGTGTCCATGTATGACACGTGTCACTCACGTGACCCACACGTGTGTTTCACACGTGTGGAACCCTCTTGGCTCGATTAACTCGTTTAATCATTTCAAAGCCTTAACTCATGTAACCAAGTTATTGTGTGTGACCCTCTAGGTTCTCAATTCAATTAGCTGTGACCCTGATTAATTAATTCACTAATTAATTAAGCAGTCCACAGATTAAACGACCATAGTCTAGCAACAGGTGTTTAACCCCTAGCTGAATTGGAACATCTCGATTCGACAGAACCTTTAAGTCATTGATTCATGTGAGATACAATCCTCCTACTTACTATCTCTCAACCAAGATCTAGGGTAAGGGAATAATCAGAACCCTAATAATCTGGTCTTAAAGCTAAGTGCATTTCATATCCATTTGATCTCAATCCAAGAAACCCTTTTCTTGATGTCTTGATCTACTGCCTTGGCCGAGGACTCTATATGGCATATGAATGATTTACACAATAAGAGATCACCTTGAAAATGCAATTGTAGGCCCTTTCTTGATTCTCATTCACTTTCATGAGTCACTTGTGCAGCCCCAGCATAAGCCTTGAATCAGTTGTCTAAGGCGACTCCCTTTAAAGCTTATACCTAAGTCTACAGAGTTAACTCACAAAGTGGCATGGAACCTCAAGTCTAAGGATCAATTAATCACATCAATGACTCGTGAGTTATTTCCGAATCTACAAGTTTCCATTTCCTGAAATAGAAACTTCCTTTCCCATTTTGGAATCTTCTCACACGGGGCACCTCAGTGAACTTACTTATTGAAGTAAACACCCTCATGTATCACGCAAGTATCAACTATACACTTTGCACCTCCATGATACAAGGTGGTCCTTCTTAAGGGCGTGATCCCACAAGCAAGCCTTAAACGAGTCAGGTTGACACTCCCACTGTCAGTAGGACTCATCGGCTTAGAGTATTTTACTAATCATGACTTATGTGATATAGGGCTCGTTTCATGAACCATTTCTGTAACGCCCCGACTTTTCGGCCGTACAGGTATGACGTCACGAGTGGGTTAGACTGAGATTTATGTGACTTATATGTGTTTTATATGCTAAGTGGACTTTTAATATATTCTACTTTCGTGAATTAATTTCCATTACGTGACTTAGATGATTTATATGAACCTTGATTATGCTATTTAAATTCGTTTATAACATATTTTCTTGCTAATTAAAAGTTTTATTTCACTTATGCACTTATTTGAAATTATATGAAATCCTTGGACTCAATCGAACTTTTAATTAGACCCCGATTGCTCACTTATCCGAACCTTGGGACCCAAATCGAGCACTTAATTTGTTGAGGGACCAAAGTGCAATTCTCCCCTTTTCCTTCCCTACATTACATGATCCTTTGCCCTCCCCCTCACATTTCATTCATTCTTTTTCCCCTTTCTCTTCCAAGAGAAACTCCAAACCCTTTCTCCCTTCTTCCCCTAATCGGACCCAAGCAAAGACAAGGAAGGCAAGGGATTCAAACTCATTCCTCTCCATTCAAGACAAGAACTCAAGCTCTTATCTTCCTCCTCTCCTTCCATTTCTCCAAGGTATTATGTGGATTTTGTATATATGTTAATTAAAATAGGGTTTGAATTTCTTTGAGTTTGAAGCATGAATTTGTATGTATTTGTTGCTCTAATACTTGAATCCATGAGTTTTATATTTGGTTGTTTCAATTCATGGAGCAAGGGTATGTGTATGTATATATGTGTACATATGTGTATGTATATGTATATGTATTTATATTTGTTGGATTTGTGAATTAATGTGTTCTTAATTGCCCTAAACTTGCGTTTGATGTTCCTACGTGGTATACTAAATGTTTTAAGTGATTTGGGTTGAGTTTTGAGGTGTTTTGGTGATTTTTGGTCTTCTCCCGCGTTTGTGCCCTTTTTCTGCGTTTTTTTTCGCCTCTGTTCTGAATCCGAGAGGGTGGATTTGAGGCAGAAACTTTGGACCCTCCCCTGTTTCGGCCTGATATTGTTTTGCTTCGTTCTCCCTCATACGAACTCGGATTGACCTAATTTTTGAACCCACAGAAACCTATTGAAGTCTAGAACATCCTCCAAACGGAATCAACTCGATATATTTCCTCAATTTTGAGCTATGATTGGTTGAAAATTATGTCACCACTTCGCCAAACTTCTACTTTGGCCCAAACTTCGAACCTACGTCATTTTCACCTCGCTTTGAACCATGATTCATGCCATATATCCTTCGAAACATCTATGTGTTTAGTTTCACCTCCAACAAGCGAAACTTAATTCCAATTTCTCAAACTCAAGTTATACCCAATTTTCTACAGCTTGCGCATTTTCGTAAATTGTCAACTTTTCCTAACTTTTGCTAAACTTGGCCTAAACTCGTTGTATCGCCTTCCATGCACCTCCTAGACTCCTTATGTGACTTATATGCATTATATACATGCCTAATTGATCCTTATGCATTGTTAACATGTATTGTAATTTATTATGAATTGATTGATTGATAGAACCATTTATGTGTTTAAAATGAACTTAATGGTGTGCATGAACATGATCACATCAACTCATGACATTTTATGATCCATTGTATATTGAATCATGACATAGCATTTCACGAACACCTCATGTTAATACCGTGCGTCCTAATTGGTTTCATATTGAGTCGTTTCTCACGAGTACACATCATGTCTTTCTCTTGTACAGTTCATCTCCAGGGAGGAGATATCATGATCAATAGGCACCCGGCCTAGCTTGTATCCTCGTATTGCCTTCTTCCAGGTGAGGGTGTTTTCGTTCTAGTTATGTATAAAACCCTATAACCCTTATGTGACAAGTTTTAGCCTAAAATCTTATGTATATATATGTTATCTTTACAAAGTGGAGTCATTGAGTAAATTCTTCTGAAATTATACGTATGGGCGTATATAAGTTTAAAATGGTTTTGCAACGAGGCTATGCTCCAAACCGTGTGTCTTCATGCTAGCTACGAATTAGGATAACACGGAGAGGTACGTGTATAGCATATGCCGAGTTGCACGGTAGGGTATGTTTTCTTATAGTATGTATCCTAAGTATAAAGAAAATGTTTTGGCGAGAAATGTATGAATGAATGCACAATGGGGCCCAGGGACTTGGTGTTAGAGGCTATCCGGGGAGGCATGGGCCGACGGTGATCCCTTTCACTAGTTCCAATTATATTAACGGCGTAACCGGACCTCGTTAGGAGTTAGCGAGGAATGGACGCTGAGTGCCACTAGGGGAGTCATGAAACCCTTTTGGTCCATGCGTGGATGGTTCGGGCCGATCACCCGGCTATCACCCGGAGGAAGAAAGTTGGAACTTGTTTTATGAATATGATTGTATTATGATTGTTATGCACCGTGCGGGAAGGCCTGGACACGGATCGCCCAAACGACTATGTTATATGATTTGTGTGTATTATGTATATTGCATGATCACGTATTATATGTATTAATGATATTTGTCGTACACGGTCGGAGTTTGGTTGGAGATTATGCACGCTCACTCGCCGAGCTATTATGTTTATGTATGAATTATGAACTTAATGAATTTAATATGAATTAGTCGTAAAACCCGAGCATTGCTTAGTCCTTTTATTGCCCTCGTGGGAAATAACTTTAAATAAAACTTTGGTCGGGATTTATGACCTGCATGTGCATGTTTTTATATATATGTATAGCTCCTGCTCACTCAGTCTTCTAGAGACTGACCCCTCTTTCCCACTTCTCAGTTCTTGCAGGTTTTGGCTAGGCGGGAGTCGAGTCATTGCATTCTTGATCGAGTCACACTTGTACACTCGAGTCACATTTCATATTGATATGTTATAATTGTATCTCCTGACGTAATTGGGCCTGTGTGCCAACTATGATTCATTGTTGATTATTGATTCGGGACAGGTTGCATGTTTAGCTGAACCCGTTGTTAGGATGCATGATGGATTTAAATTATGTATTGGAATTGTTGGACTTGTAGTAATTGTTGAAAAGTATGAATTATATGTTATTGCTTCCGCATTGGACATTTGGTTTTTCTTGAGTTATTTGGTATGGGGTTAGATTCCTCCTAGCAAGGTTGATTTTATTTTGTCTCCCGTTCGCTATGAGTCCGGTTCATGCTTGGACTATCCATTTCAAGTGTGGACTAGACTCATAGTGCGGGGGATGTGGCGCCTATCGTCCCGGGTGTTACATCCTTAAGTGGTATCAGAGCCCGGTTGCAAAACCGGGGTTCTTTGTGTCGTGTCATGTCAAGTATAGGTCGAACGGCTTAGGAACAACATGTCAATTTGTGCGCCGCATTGATCATGTGCATTGTTATTGAAATTTGACGTGGAAAATTTATTATTAACTGTGTTTAACTTAAATTTTGAAGTGTTGTATTTTGCATTAATATGTGCTTTTGATGCTAACTACGTGTCATATGCACTTACTAACCGGCATGCATTTATAATTGAGATGAGTTGTAATTTTAGGATATACTTACAACATCAAACCACGACCAAATTCTCACAACCACAAAAAATTGCTATGGGCTTTCTTTCAAGTGTGGGTGATTGAAGAAAACTTCGGAGATTTAGAAGAACTCGGGTAATTGGTGCTCCTTATGACAAGGTGATAGGTTGGGAGTTCAAGCTCGAGATGGGGGAATTAAATCGTTCAAGAAAGTTAGGATCCGGAATAGAAGACTCGATGTGTGGCTACAATTTATGGATTTTATTGTAGTTGGCATATACTTGATGAGACGATGGAGGGGCGTGTGATGTTTGCAAATTCATAGCATCCACATGCCCACCTACTATAGGAAGCTTATATGACCGTATTCAATGGGATCATCTAATTCACGGAAGAAGTAAAGAAAACCTTGAAGGTGCTTTAGTTTGGGGTTCGGATCAACAAAGAGGTGATGATAGTTAAGAGGAATCAAAGTAAAATTGAATGCCGAAAGATAAGCAACAAAGGCCATCGAAGATGAGTTTCCAAGTGAATCAAGCTAATTGGTTTCAAGTTCGGGGTAGAAGGTTCGGGATATATTAGGATTTGTGAATGGCGACTGAGGCAAATCGGCGAAATTGAACTTTCGAATAATTCAAGCTCCGGAAGCCGAGTTTGGGAAGAAGCTGAATTTGAAAAGAGTTAAAGAAAATTAATTCAACACGGTGAATGCAAACCTATGGGAGGTGACAGTGCTGACGGGTTTTATTTTCGGCCGGATTGAAGTTTAACTTCCAGATCGAAGAGGAATTATCGTGTTGTGAGGTTGAATTAGAAGATATGGAATAGCAAATGGAAAACGGTAAAGAAAGACAAAGAGCTTTTGGAGGAAATTGTGAAATCAAGTTTAAGCAAGTGGGAGGATGAGTTCATTCTACCAATCTGAACTCATAAAGTATAAGTCAAGGGAATTTCAAACGGAGTAACAACCAGGTGGAAGATTCTAGATAACAATTGGGAAAGGATCGAAATACCCAATTCTGTGACCGTATAAGACTTTGGAATCAAGAATTGTGATATCGGGCCATGGCAACACACAATTTGATACAAGAACACTTTAAGGATTTAAAAGACCGTGGGAAAACGAAAGATGATCAACAAGCTCAAACCAAAGCCGTAATTAAGAAAATGGAGAACAAAATTTTTAGGTTAAAGCTTACCACCACGGTGACAGGTTCGACACATTCATGGCACGTGCATCATACACTGTATTAAATTATTTAATCTTCTATATTTATATATATGTGTATGTATCTTTACTTGACATGCTTGCCCTAATGTGTTGCACCTCTAATTGTTGGCTATGTGCATTGGCATCTTAATCCAACATGCATGGTTTAGTGTTTATTTGATAGGGAATTTTCTTCCTCTCCGTTTATCAAATACTACTTCAACCAAGCCATATTCGAATCGAGCTAAGCAGGAATTTTGGGTGGTAAAGTGTGGATTAAAGGAAGGAAAAAAATGTGGAGGCTTGGAAAGTAGAACTGGAGGTTAGAATAGATGAAGGAGGTGGTTATCCCTGCCAAATCATTTCAACGTAAGTGTGAGAAATATCTACGGATACGTGGCTTGACTAGGACCTTGATATCAAGGAAGCTAAGATGAAGAAGTTGGGAGTCTCATATTCCAGGAGTGATAGAACAAGTTTAAAAGTTTGGGATAGAAACTTTTAAGGGGGAGAGCCGACCGGGAAATAAATTGAATTCACGGTTGTTCTCGGATGAGTTACTTTTAATAGGGACAATGGTAATTTAAGATCCCAAGTAACAAGATTCTACAAGGAATGATAAGAGATGAAGTAGAAGATTATGACAATTGATGAATTTTATGATCAAAGTGGAAAACTTCAAGACCGTCATGAGGAAATTTCGAGAATAGTTTTGAAAAGGGTAAGTGTTTCAAGGGTTGAAAATGGGTATGCGAGAAATAATGGGAATTGAAATGATAAGACAAGGCAAAGGAATGATTGATGGTAACTGTGGTTGAAGAAGTAACCTTGTTGGTTTCTTAACATGAGAAGTACAAGCTAAATCTCCATAGGTTGGAAAAGATCGTATCTGGTATAACGTGTTTCATGCTTAGGAATATTGGGCCGTGAAGGAATTTCATAAATTTGGCAAAGAGAGTATTGAGTAAAGGAAAAAGCAGATCAGGTCATCGTATTCTATGATGGGAAAAGTGAAAGTCAATTCAGTAGGGCGTTGGAAGTGAAAGGTCTAGGATAGACCACAACTTAAACACCATGGGAATTCTGGCTCATCAGTCATTTTTCCACAATAATCCGGGGATGCTACTAGAGTGGAAATAGAAATTCGAACTGCTAAAACCTATCTCGGGCATTCAATAAGGGTTGAGTTTAATTCGTAGAGAATGTTGAATTAATTCGGTTGAGTTCAAGCAAACACTCAAGATTAGAGGATCGACCATGGATCGAAAACCGGGTGATCATTGAAGCCTTGAGCACATCGTGCATTTTAAGCCGTGGCACTAGGGATAAAAAGGAATCTCTAACAAAAATCCTGCTTTGAATCGAATCACTATAATGGAATATTCCCGAACAACGGTGAACGGTACATCAACCATCCATGGCATATGCATCCATGTGACTTTTAGTTTGAATAATTTTATGACGCTAAGTGCTTTGATTGCTTGTTGTATTAACTACTTTTGCATGATTGATACTTGACGTGTTTGATATCTCCTACTTGTTTCTTGTGTGGTTGTTGTGTGATTATTTATTTAATTGTTGTTTTGAGAGACTGAGAGTTTCTCTTTCTTTGTGTTCGAGAGACGGGGTTCTCTCATTGTTGTTTGAGGGACGGGGTTCTCTCCTTCTTGCCCGAAAGACGGGGTTCTTTCATTGCCTGTTACCTGCTTAGACTTTCGAGTGCTTAGGTTTTGGTGAGCTGAGGGTCGTGACTTAACAGCAATTGAAGACCCCTTGTTGCTTGAAGACCTTTTCTGAACTAATTCCTGACGGGGAGTTGCTAACCCGCGTGGGATGAACACGGGAAAGTTTACACAAAGTTCATAATCAAGGCAGTGGACCTGGGGACAGGTCCTTCTTAAGGGGGAGAGGTTGTAACGCCCCGACTTTTCGGCCGTACAGGTATGACGTCACGAGTGGGTTAGACTGAGAGTTATGTGACTTATATGTGTTTTATATGCTAAGTGGACTTTTAATATATTCTACTTTCGTGAATTAACTTCCATTATATGACCTAGATGATTTATATGAACCTTGATTATGCTATTTAAATTCGTTTATAACATGTTTTCTTGCTAATTAAAAGTTTTATTTCACTTATGCACTTATTTGAAATTATATGAAATCCTTGGATTCAATCGAACTTTTAATTAGACCCCGATTGCTCACTTATCCAAACCTTGGGACCCAAATCGAGAACTTAATTTGTTGAGGGACCAAAGTGCAATTCTCCCCTTTTCCTTCCCTACATTACACAATCCTTTGCCCTCCCCCTCACATTTCATTCATTCTTTTTCCCCTTTCTCTTCCAAGAGAAACTCCAAACCCTTTCTCCCCTCTTCCCCAAATCGGACCCAAGCAAAGACAAGGAAGGTAAGGGATTCAAACTCATTCCTCTCCATTCAAGACAAGAACTCAAGCTCTTATCTTCCTCCTCTCCTTCCATTTCTCCAAGGTATTATGTGGATTTTGTATATATGTTAATTAAGATAGGGTTTGAATTTCTTTGAGTTTGAAGCATGAATTTGTATGTATTTGTTGCTCTAATACTTGAATCCATGAGTTTTATGTTTGGTTGTTTCAATTCTTGGAGCAAGGGTATGTGTATGTATATATGTGTACATAGGTGTATGTATATGTATTTATATTTGTTGGGTTTGTGAATTAAGGTGTTCTTAGTTGCCCTAAACTTGCGTTTGATGTTCCTACGTGGTATACTAAATGTTTTAAGTGATTTGGGTTGAGTTTTGAGGTGTTTTGGTGATTTTTGGTCTTCTCCCGCATTTGTGCCCTGTTTCTGCGTTTTTTTTGGCCTCTCTTCTGAATCCGCGAGGGTGGATTTGAGGCAGAAACTTTGGACCCTCCCCTGTTTCGGCCTGAGATTGTTTTGCTTTGTTCTCCCTCATATGAACTCGGATTGACCTAATTTTTGAACCCACAGAAACCTATTGAAGTCTAGAACATCCTCCAATTGGAATCAACTCGATATATTTCCTCAATTGTGAGTGATGATTGTTTGAAAATTATGTCGCCACTTCGCCGAACTTCTACTTTGGCCCAAACTTTGAACCTACGTCATTTTCACCTCGCTTTGACCCATGATTCGTGCCATATATCCTTGGAAACATCTATGTGTCTAGTTTCACCTCCAACAAGAAAAACTTAATTCCAATTTCTTAAACTCAAGTTATACCCAATTTTCTACAGCTTGCGCATTTTCGTAAATTGTCAACTTTTCCTAACTGTTGCTAAACTTGGCCTAAACTCGTTGTATCGCCTTCCATGCACCTCCTAGACTCCTTATGTGACTTATATGCATTATATACATGCCTAATTGATCCTTATGCATTGTTAACATGTATTGTAATTTATTATGAATTGATTGATTGATAGAACCATTTATGTGTTTAAAATGAACTTAATGGTGTGCATGAACATGATCACATCAACTCATGACATTTTATGATCCATTGTATATTGAATCATGACATAGCATTTCACGAACACCTCATGTTAATACCGTGCGTCCTAATTGGTTTCATATTGAGTCGTTTCTCACGAGTACACATTATGTCTTTCTCTTATACAGTTCATCTCCAGGGAGGAGATATCATGATCAATAGGCACCCGGCCTAGCTTGTATCCTCGTATTGCCTTCTTCCAGGTGAGGGTGTTTTCGTTCTAGTTATGTATAAAACCCTATAACCCTTATGTGACAAGTTTTGGCCAAAAATCTTATGTATATATATGTTATCTTTACAAAGTGGAATCATTAAGTAAATTCTTCTGAAATTATACGTATGGGCGTATATAAGTTTAAAATCGTTTTGCAACGAGGCTATGCTCCAAACCGTGTGTCTTAATGCTAGCTGCGAATTAGGATGACACGGAGAGGTACGTGTATAGCATATGCCGAGTTGCACGGTAGGGTATGTTTTCTTATAGTATCTATCCTAAGTATAAAGCAAATGTTTTGGCAAGAAATGTATGAATGAATGCACAATGGGGCCCAGGGACTTGGTGTTAGAGGCTATCCGGGGAGGCATGGGCTGACGGTGATCCCTTTCACTAGTTCCAATTATATTAACGGCGTAACCGGACCTCGTTAGGAGTTAGCGAGGAATGGACGCTGAGTGCCACTAGGGGAGTCATGAAACCCTTTTGGTCCATGCATGGATGGTTCGGGCCGATCACCCGGCTATCAATCAAAGGAAGAAGGTTGGAACTTGTTTTATGAATATGATTGTATTATGATTGTTATGCACCGTGCGGGAAGGCCAGGACACGGATAGCCCAAACGACTATGTTATATGATTTGTGTGTATTATGTATATTGCATGATCACGTATTCAATGTATTAATGATATTTTTCGTACACGGTCGGAGTTTGGTTGGAGATTATGCATGCTCACTCGCCGAGCCATTATGTTTATGTATGAATTATGAACTTAATGAATTTAATATGAATTAGTCGTAAAACCCGTGCATTGCTTAGTCCTTTTATTGCCCTCGTGGGAACTAACTTCAAATAAAACTTTGCTCGAGATTTATGACCTGCATGTGCATGTTTTTATATATATGTATAGCTCCTGCTCACTCAGTCTTCTAGAGACTGACCCCTCTTTCCCACTTCTCAGTTCTTGCCGGTTTGGGCTAGGCGAGAGTAGAGTCATTGCATTCTTGATCGAGTCACACTTGTACACTCGAGTCACATTTCATATTGATATGTTATAATTGTATCTCCTGACGTAATTGGGCCTGTGTGCCAACTATGATTCATTGTTGATTATTGATTCGGGACAGGTTGCATGTTTAGCTGAACCCGTTGTTAGGATGCATGATGGATTTAAATTATGTATTGGAATTATTGGACTTGTAGTAATTGTTGAAAAGTATGAATTATATGTTATTGCTTCCGCATTGCACATTTGTTTTTTCTTGAGTTATTTGGTATGGGGTTAGATTCCGCCTAGCAAGGTTGTTTTTATTTTGTCTCCCGTTCGCTATGAGTCTGGTTCATGCTTGGACTATCCATTTCATGTGTGGACTAGACTCATAGTGCGGGGGATGTGGCGCCTATCGTCCCAGGTGTTACAATTTCACCTAAATGGTAGAGTCCTAAAGTCATCAGGATTAGGGGAGTTCTCATACATGCACAACTAAAGTAAACGCATACCAAACAAGAGCATATAAAGAAGTGTTGCCTCAATTCGTTATTTCATTCAAAGATTGTCTGTGATTACTATAAGGAAAAGTACAAAGCGGATATACAATCGGCTTTCTAGGGCACTATTCCTAACATCATCACCTCCGACCCATAAACCAGCGAGTAAAGATTTTCTCCAGTGACCGCTCTAGCAGTTCTACGGTAAACCCATAAAGGCCCTTGTAACTCCTTGGCCCATTCACTCTTCTTGCTTCCAAGCATGATTTTTAAGTGTTGCAAGATGATCCTGTTGGTAACTTCAACTTGACCGTTAGCTTGAGGGTGCCCCACGGAAGTGAAGCGTTGTTCAATAACTAATTCTGAGCACCACTCCCGGGTATCTGCTGCAATGAATTGGGATCCATTGTCTGAAATTAACACCCTCGGGATATCGTACCTGCAAATAATGTTCTTCCAGATGAAGTCTCTCACTATCCAGAAGGTAATTTTGGAAACGGCCTCGGCTTCGGCCCATTTTGTGAAGTAATCAACGGCCGGGATGATGAACTTTTTCTGTCCGACCGTCATTAGCATGGGGCCTACAATGTCAATGGCCCATTGGTCAAAGGGCCGCGAAACGTCTATTGGGATCATCTGAGCAGCTGGTAATTGTGGAACATTGGAGTGAAACTGGTATTTAGGACACTTTTTGGAAAATGCGATGGCGTCTTGGAGGATCGAGGGCTAGTAAAATCCACTTCTCAGTATCTTTTTGGTAAGAACATGCCCCACAGAGTGATTTCCGCAGCTCCCACTGTGGATATGTTCGAGGGTCTCTTTGGCTTGCGAGGGCCTTAAGCATCTCATTGGTGGACCTTGCAAGGATTTCTTGAAGACTCTCCCCTCGCGATCCAGGGAGAAAAGAGGGGCCTTGTTCCTGATTTTCCGTGCCTCCACTTTGCTGGTGGGACAAACGCCATCCTTAAGAAATCTGATGATGTCATCGAGCCAGCATGGCTCGCTGGGATCAATCATGGTTACCGCTGGAGCTGGGACTGTAATATCCCACATCGGAAGTGAGGAGAACAAAGTCTCCCCTTATAAGGGGAGATGGATACCTCACCCTGTGGACGCGTTCTGCGCTATGGCTGTGTTCTACAGTGGGCGCAGGAACAAAGCCGTGAGGGTGGTCTAATCCGGTTCCCACCTAAAGCGGACAATATTCACAGGAAGGTGGCTCTGGGCTGTTACATATGGTATGGTATCAGAGTCGGGGCCCGCCGGTGTGCCAGCGAGGACGCTGGGCCCTTATGGGGGGGTGGATGTAATATCCCACATCGGAAGTGAGGAGAACAAAGTCTCCCCTTATAAGGAGAGATGGATACCTCACCCTGTGGACGCGTTCTGCGCTACGGCTGTGTTCTACAGTGGGCGCAGGAACAAAGCCGTGAGGGTGGTCTAATCCGGTTCCCACCTAAAGCGGACAATATTCACAGGAAGGTGGTTCTGGGCTGTTACATATGGTATGGTATCAGAGCCGGGGCCCAGCGTCCTCGCTGGCGCACGGGCGGGCCCCGGCTCTGATACCATACCATATGTAACAGCCCAGAACCACCTTCCTGTGAATATTGTCCGCTTTAGGCGGGAACCGGATTAGACCACCCTCACGTCTTTGTTCCTGCGCCACTGTAGAAGACAGCCGTAGCGCAGAACGCGTCCACAGGGTGAGGTATCCATCTCCCCTTATAAGGGGAGACTTTGTTCTCCTCACTTCCGATGTGGGATATTACAGGGACCTTCTCCCTTATCAAGGCTAGTCCTCAAAAAGATGATAGAACGTTCGTATGACCCTTCGAGGGCGGAATCAAATTTAGAAAGAGCGCCAGCACGCTCGTTCTCCGCTCTTGGGACCTGGAGTAGGTGGAATTCCTTTAATTTCTTAATTATTTCTTTCGCCTTTACCAGGTACTATATCATGGTGGTCTCTCGAGCCTCATAAGTTCCTTCAATCTGACTTGCTCAGTTGTGAATCAACATAAGCCACGATCCTGGAGGCTCCATTTTGGAAATTAATTTTCAACCCTTGAATTAGAGCCTCATAATCTGCCTCGTTGTTTGTGATATAAAGTCCAACCTGATTGCAAAGTCTATCTCTGTTCCGTTGGGATCTCTAAGGGTTGCCACTGCTCCTCCCCCTTGAGAGTTCGAGGAACCATCCGTGTGCAGGACCCAAAGACCGTTATTTATTAGAACAGCAGGCTCTAAACCAAAACGCTCAACCAGTAAGTCCACGACCACTTGCGATTGTATGGTTGTTCTCGGCTAGAAACTGATGTCAAACTGGCTTAGTTTAATGGCCCACTTAATTAGTCTTCCAGAGACGTCTGGCTTGGACATGACCTACTTCAGTGTTTGGTCTGTAAGGACGGTAATTGAGTGTGCCTGAAAATAGGGCCTCATTCTCCGTGATATTAATGAGGGCAAAGTCAAACTTCTCGATTTCCAGGTATTTCTTTTCAGCTCCTTGTAATGTTTTACTCAAATAATAGACAGATAGGTTCTTGACTCGAGTACGGCTACCAAAACTGCGCTCGTGGCCTCCGTTGAAACTGAGAACACAATTAAATTCTCGCCCACGACAGGCTTTGTCAGAAGTGGGGCGCACGAAAGGTAGGCCTTCATGTCTTGTAACGCTTTTTCGCATTCTTCTGTCCAAGCGAAGTTTCGAGCGTTGCGTAGAATTTTGAAGAAGGGTAGGTTCCTATTTGTACGGCGGGAAATAAACCTGTTCAAAGAGATTATTTTCCCCACCAAGACTTCATCCTCTCTGATATTCCGAGGGGATGGGATGTCCAGAATGGACATGATCTTCTCCGGGTTAGCCTCAATTCTGCGTTGGCTAACCTTATATGTGACACCCCGGTATACAGTTGGTACAGGTAAATGTGTGATTTAACTGCTAATTGCGCTTTAATTTAATTATTTGAACTTATTTGAATCTATTTCAATTCTGTGAATTACGTGAATTATGTGATTTTGGCTCGTTGGACCCTTCACCGTTCAAACCAAATTAAACCGAACCGGAAAACATTGACCCGAACCCCATGAACCAAAACCGGTCCAGCCTATAAAGGCTGAACCAATCTCTTTTCTTGCTCATTTTATGTTATTTCATCTCAAGCCAAGGAAGAAGAAAGCCAAGGCCAACTCTCCATTTCTTTGATTAAAGCTTCAATCACCAATATCTTCCTCATTTCTTCGCCAAACTTCGAACTTGAGTAAGTTTCGAAAACCTCATGTTATGCTCTTTGATTTCATACCCTAACCTCGTTCGCCTCTTCTTCCGAAGAGGATTCCCCAACCGCCCCTGGTGGACCACCCTCGGGGTTACTTCCTGCGATAGTATACTTCTTTTTACTCTTTTTCTTGTATAGCTTGGCTCTTTTCCGCACGGGACCGTCTTCATCCAGGTTGGGAAAGTCAACCGACTTTTTGGTGGATCCAATCTGGAATGCCTTTTCAGCTTTTGGCTTTTTCAGGGAAAACATGTAGCATTGCCGCGCTTCCTTGACCATGAGGGTCTTTCACTGTGGGGCATGACCAAAAGAGGTGGCCAAGCGAATCTATCCACGAGGGATAACTTCGGAGCCCCCAAAGCCAATGAGGGCCGTTTTGAGGGGCTCGAGGGGAATGTTAGTGATGTTCATTTTCTGAAAAGTGGTATAAGGGAGAACATTAACAGAGCTTCCACTATCAACTAAAACCCTCTTTAAAACATGGTTGTGGACATCCAGGCTAACCACCGTGGGGCAGTCAGAGGTTTCACCGACCCCTTAGGGAGTTACAATGTTCTCTAAGTCCCTATCACTGAATCTAATTACATCATTTTCCTAAGGGTTGTTGGCGCTCGCTCCTTTGATGGCGTAAACCTGTTTGGGCGCCGAGGGGCGTTGATCATAGCTTCTGACTTAACGACGGTGGGATATGTTGGAATCCTCTCCCGCGGAGCCCCCAACGATCATGTGAATAACTGCGAATGGGGCGTTATCTTGCTCAGGCATCTTCTGCTTTCCTCAAGAGCTGCTATCCAGTGGGCCCCACCCTGGCGGACTCCTTGAGCGTGATAGGCTCTTCTTTCTCTCTATGGCCCGCTCGTTGCAACGCTCATCGTATCGCTTCAAAACCTTCACAAATTCCTTCAAATGGCCCCCAGCGATAAGCCTTTGTATCTCACTCTCCAACTGGCGACACTCGTCGGTGTCATACCCTTTCTACTTAAGGAAAACGCAGTACATTCCCGAGCGCTTCTGGGACTCGGTCTCCCTCAACTTTTGAGGGCGCTTGAAGAGCTTCTTGTCAGAGAGTGCGTACACCTCGGAAATAAGCCTGTTGAGGGGGATCCGCTCGATCCTACGAGGGAGAGACGACGGTTTGTGTCGCTCCCTGTGGAGTTCATCTCGTCCGCTCTCGTTCTTCTGATGGCCAAGGTGCCTGGGGGCATTCGACCCATACATATCTTCGAGAGCAAAATTTGGGTCGACGATCTCCCTGATGGCCCTGAGCGACACTGGCCATTTCTTGACGATAGCGTCCGTAAACCAAAAATGGTCACGAAACGTCGCGGGCACGACCACCACTCCAGCAGTAGCAAAAGTTTCGGGACAAACAGGGGAAATGACGAAAAATGGTTCAAGAAGGCCAAAGGAGCTCCTAATTCACCCAAAATCACACAACAACAACCCAAAACAACTCATATACACATATCACTCATTAGTTCATGAATTAATCCATCAAATTACATAAATCCACATATATATATACATATATATATATATATATATATATACACACACATATACCTTGAAAGAAGATGGAAAAAAATGGAGGGAAGAAGATTGAGAGCTTACATCTTGAGATTGAGGGAAGAAATTGGAGCTTGATTCTTGCCTTCCTCTTGCTTGAGATTGGATCAATGAAGAATGATGGAAGAGAAAGGGTTTGGGAAGCTTGTGTGTGTTGGGAGAAATTGAAGAAAGAAGAATGAGAGAAAGGGGGAGGGATATCGTGCCTTAAGGGAAAAAAGAGGAGGGATATTACACTTTGGTCCCTTAACAATTTTAAGTATTCAATTAGGGTCCCGAGATTTAATAGGAGCACAATTGAGGTCCAAATCAAAATTCGATTGAGTCCAAGGATTTCATATAAGATCAAATACGTACATATTCAAAATAAAACTTTCAATTAATAAGTATACATTTTAAAACGAGGTTAAGTAACAAAATCAATTAAGTCATAAAAGCCGAATAACAACAAGTAGTTCATGAAATTAATAAATTAAATAATCACTTAGCAATTAAAACACATATAAGTCACATAACTCTCGATCTAAACCCACTCGTGACGTCATACCTGTACGGCCAAAAAGTCAGGGCGTTACATTTTATAATGGAATGTTCCCTACTTTAAGATGAGCGATGGATGCCGCAGCTGCGGGGCTTTCTTCTCAAAATCTGAAATAGTTGCCGCTGAACTATTAGAGAATATGTCACAAAATGATGTTTTTGTGCATGAAAGGAGCCACTCCTAACCGAATAAGGTTGTAGTAGGAGCCTTAGAGCTAGATGGTTTAACCACCATCAGTGCCCAAATCAAAGCTCTTAATAACATATTAGACGAACTTTCTGTAAACACGCAGTTGGAATACAATCCCAACCAGTGCAGGTAACTTGTGAACTTTGCAATGGTCCGCATGCATTTAACACATGTCCTTACTCCAATGCAGGTGAGCAGGTGCAAGAGCAAGTGATCTACACATACAACTCAACCACCTACGACCCTGGTTGGAGGAATCATCATTATTCTTCTTGGTTTAACACACACAACCTACTCCAACAACCAGGCCGATACCTAATGCAACCACAACCTCCACCAAACATTCCTAACACCCAACCTCTACAAGAACAAAAGCAGGGATGGGAGGTTGCACTTGACAAGTTCATAGTCGTGTCTTCGGACAAATATCAAAAATTGGAAACTCAAGTAGAGTAGGTGGTGGATCAGAATAGGAATTTAGAAAACTAGATCGATCGGTCAGATAGCCCATTCGTTGAATATGAGAGGGCAAGGGATGTTACCAAATCAAATCGATAATAATCCTAAGAAACAGTGCAAGGCCATAGCTTTGAGAAGTGGTAAGAATTACTAAGGACCAAAGCTGCCTACAGATTCTGATGCTCACAACGCAGTTGGTGAGAAGGTTGGAGTGGTGGTTGAGATTAAGGAGGGAAATGTAGAGGAGAAAAAGGAAGAGCTCTCTTCAGTGCCAAAGACGAAGGTGGCACCCAAGGAATATGTACTGTAGCACCCTAACCCCCAGGGCACCACATCCCCCGCACTATAGCCTCGATCCACGTATGAAATGGAAAGTCCACACATAAACCAAAACTATAGCGAACGGGTGACAAAAAAAATGACGAGCTAGGCGGGACACTCTCCCCAACAAAACCATAGCAAACATGATAATGAAAGCGGAAGCAATAAAATCATTCATACATATAGGTACCATATTTACCGAATAGATATGTATAGATACCAACTTAACTATCAATACATTATCATCTTTTCATAATATACATATTCAGGTATGCAAAAGGGGCTAGTAACGACCATAACAAAAGATACTAAAAGTGCTATACATGAAGGTGCGGTACTAGACTCGTGAAAATGCAAAACTCGACTGGACACCATCCTAGCACGACCACGCACTCAAGTACCTGAAAAGTGAAGTATCAGTCTACCGAAGACTGAGTGAGGGGCAATAAATATATATAACACACGTCACATGCAAGGTGTAGCCTCGGGTAAAGACTTTGGAAATGAAAGGAATATATAATTCAAGAAACTTAATCTTTGCCCGAGATTACAACCAATCACTTTAACATTTTAGCTTAAACATTTCATGAACATGTGACCCCGGCGAGCAGGGGCGATTCTCCAACCTTTACACCAACCGTGACAATACGTGCTTCCTTTATCAATTCAATACATGATCATGCAATTCCATTTAGTGCTCACATAGACAATTTCATGCTTGAAATCATATGATAACCCGAGGATAACCCGACATGCCGGATTAATCCCCAGTCTCCTTCTTCCTCCGGTTGATAGCGAGTTTGCAAGGCTCGACTATCCACGACATGTTGTGTGTAGAGGACATGACCCTCTAGACACGGAACTCCTTCCACCACTAATCTCCTAGTGGCTTCGGGGGTGATCCCAACAATGTGAGGATAATTCAGGAGTTACCCGTCAGCCCTTGCTTTCCCGGTTGGCTCAAGAATTACCCTCAGGCCCACGTGCAATCATGTACTCGCCAAACATGCTTGAAAATCATGACTTGCTTGCTTGAAATATTCATGGTTTTGAAATCATTTATAAATATAGTATGTTTTGGCCGAAAATAGCACATAAGGGTTATAGGGTCCGATTTACTCAAAACAAAACCTCACCTTTTCTTGCAAAATACAATAAGGTAGTGTTCTACGGAGCCTGCTCCTCGTCCACGCCCTCGTGACCTGTGCAAACACGACGTGTATACGTCAGACATGACCTAAAATAGACCAAGTATGACGAACGCCGAAAATGTGTCGAGATGACGATGAAAATGCAATGTGGCATGATAACATGTTGTTTCACTACATATTAACACATATTATAGCAATTGGGGGTCAAAGAAGTCGTCGGATCGAGGGGTCATTTTTGTAATTTTATGCAGTGAATTTTGTTCTGCAAGTCAGGTGGGAACGGCCGTTCCGGTCCCCTTTGAAAAATGGGAACGGTCGTTCCCGTAATCCCCAAAAGCGCACCAACGATTTCCTTTTCAAAAACACGCCTTAGCTGGGAACGGCCCTTCCGGCACCAAGGCGAAAATGGGAACGGCCGTTCCCAAGCTCGGCCGCCTTGTTTTAATTTAAAAGAGGGGAACGCCCGTTCCCACAATGCCTTGAGGCTGGGAACGGTCGTTCCCAGTTCTGCAACTGAAGAAAAACAGAGCAGAACAGGGGAAGGTTACGGGAAGCAACAAACAAGCACCCAAAACTCCATTTTGATCATCAAAGCCAAAGTTCTCTGGGAATATACATGCATACAGGTTCATAAGATGATAAGCTATCACTTAAACACTTAAAACACAATATACCATCAAGATTCTAAGATTCATGTTTATGATCAAACTTGATCATTCATGCCAAATATCCAAGAATTCAAGCTATAACTCATGCCATAATTCATAATATGATCACCCAACCATGCTTCCAACTCCAATTAATTCATCTAGCACATCAAACTCAAACCCTAACTTATACATATATGATCAAAGGTCATCAACTCATGCAAACCAACCTTTGAAAACTAAGAAATGAAGAAAGTGGATGAAGATGATGCTCAAACTCCCAAAGCTTGAAAAATCTCTTCAAATTCTTGACAAAATAGAAGAAAATCACTTCTTCCCTTTTTCCTTGAAGAACCGAGAGTGAAGGAAAGCAAATTGTTGTGAAATTTGATGATAATGGATCAAGGAAGATCATGGAATGTATATTACGTGATTCACCAACATTGATTTGTGTGAAATATGGAAATTGCAATTTGATCCTTTGTTTTATGAAGTCATGAGATCAAGTATACCACAATTTAAATTATACTCAATTAAGTCCTTGTAAGGTTATGCATTTAAGTCCCCAAAGTTTGAAGAAATATCCAACTAAGGACAATTTGGTAATTTTGAAATACTCTCGGTAATGATTTTATGCAATAAATATTTTTCCATGTCGTGAAATAATATTTTCAATGATACGAATTCAAATAATTTACATAAAGGATGTTTCATGAATTTTATAAAAATATGAATGCCACGTAAGAATATATTATGAAATTAAAGAATTAAATAAATCCTACGCTCAAAACGCACACGTGGCGTGCTTACCTGTTCATCCGGAACCGGGGCGTTACAACTCTCCCCCCCTTAGAAGAATCTGGTCCCCAGATTCTCTAGTCCTGCCCGAACAACTTGGGATAGAACCGTTTCATTTTATCTTCCGTTTCCCACGTAGCTTCCTCGGTTTTGTCGCTTCTCCACAACACCTTAACCATGGGAATTCTCCGGTTTCTCAATTCCTGAAATTTCCGATCCAATATTCTAACCGGCCTCTGAACAAATGTCAAATTCGGTTCCAGCTCAACTTCTTCCACGGGGAGAATCGTGGTCTCATTGGGGTAATATTTCCTTAACTGAGAAACATGAAACACGTTGTGAATTCCCGTAAGACTCGGTGGTAGGTGCAGTCGAGAGGCTACCTCGCCTATTCTTTCAAGAATCTCGAACGGACCTAAGTAGCGAGGATTAAGTTTTCCTCCTTTCCCGATCCGGGTGAAACCTTTCCTTGGTGACACCTTCAAGAATACCCGGTCACCAACTTCAAATTCTAGATCTCTTCGGCACTTATCGGCATAGCTCTTTTGCCTATCTTGCGCGGCTTTCATCCGTTGTTGAATCATTTGTACTTTCTCAATCATAGCCTGAACAACTTTGGAAGGCCTTTCGAATCTTTCACCTTTCTTTACCCCTTCCTATTTTGACCATTTCCATTCTTCCAAGTCGAAGAACAACGGAGATCGGCACTTTCTTCCATAAAGAAGTTCATAAGGAGCCATCCCAATCGAAGCCTGAAAGCTATTGTTATAAGCAAACTCGATTAAAGGAAGCTGTTCTGCCCACGAGTTCTGAAAATCCATCGCGCAAACCCGAAGAAGATCTTCCAAATATCTGATTAACCTTTCAGATTGACCGTCTGTTTGAGGGTGAAATGCCGTACTGAACTTAAGTTTCGTCCCCAAAACTGCCTGTAACTCCTGCCACAACTTAGAAGTAAACCTCGGGTCTCGGTCTGAAACTATACTCACTGGAATGCCATAAAGTCGGATAATCTCTCTGTTATAAATTTCAGCCAACTTCGGGATCTTATAAGACATCCGGACCGGTAGAAAATGAGCAGACTTTGTAAATCTATCCACTATTACCCAAATTCCATCAAACCCACCTTTAACCTTCGGTAATCCGGAAATAAAGTCCATCGTTACTTGTTCCCACTTCCACTCGGGAATAGGTAACGGTTGTAGAAGTCCCGCGGGCTTTTGGTGCTCAGCTTTCACTTTCTGACAAGTCAGACAATGCTTTACATACTCAGCCACATCTCTTTTCATCCCGTTCCACCAATAGTATTGCTTCAAATCCTTATACATTTTGTTTCCTCCCGGGTGGATCGAATAGGCTGACTTGTGAGCTTCTTCAAGTAGGACCCATTTCAATTCTTCAGGTACTACTACTCTGTTTTTAAATCGGAGCAACCCGGTCTCATCAAGCCCAAACCGACTCTCCTGATCATCCTTAGCCTTACCCACAAGCTTCTGAACTTCCGGATCCCTATTCTGAGCCTCAAATAACTGATACTTTAATTCCGGCTGAATTGTGATATTAGAAACCCGAGCCTTTAGAACAATTGGAGCAACTTCATCGCTTTCCTTTATTTCCAAGCTCGATACACTCGCCTTCCTGCTAAGTGCATCAACGACCACATTTACCTTCCCGGGATGGTATTTAATTGTACAATCATAATCCTCTAGCTTTTCCATCCATCGCCGTTGCCTCATGTTCAACTCTTTCTGTGTGAACAAATACTGGAGGCTCTTGTGGTCGGTAAAAATCTCAAAGGAAGTCCCGTAAAGATAATGTCTCCATTTCCCGAGAGCAAAGATCACAGCTGCAAGCTCTAGATCGTGTGTCGGATAATTCCTCTCATATTCCTTTAGCTTCCGAGAAGCATAGGCGATCACTTTTCCTTTCTGAGTCAAAACACAACCTAAGCCTTCTTTAGAAGCATCTGTGTACACTGCATACTCCTCTGAACCCTCGGGTAGTGTTAATACCGGAGCTGAGACTAACATTTCTTTCCAAAAGTTAAAGCTTTGATCACACTTCTCGTCCCAGACGAACTTAACATCCTTCTTTGTCAATCGGGTCAACGGTGCAACAATCTTGGAGAAGTCCTGAACAAATCTTCTATAATAGCCGGCTAATCCCAAGAAGCTTCTAATTTCCGAGGCGTTCTTTGGTTTCTCCCACTTGAGCACGGCCTCGATTTTCGAGGGATCGACTTCCAGCCCTTTCCCTGAAATTACAGGTCCCAAGAAAGAAACCCGATCAATCCAGAATTCACACTTGCTAAACTTAGCAAACAACTGATGCTCTTTCAAAGCCTGTAGAACGAGCTTCAGATGCCTCGCATGCTCCTCAGCTGTTTTTGAGAAAACTAGAATATCATCAATAAAAAGCACCACGAACTTGTCAAGGAAAGGCCTGAATATCCGGTGCATCATATCCATAAAAGCTGCAGGGGCGTTAGTTAATCCAAACGGCATAACCACGAACTCGTAGTGCCTGTACCGAGTATTGAATCCTATCTTAGGAATATCCTCTGCTCGAATTCGCAGCTGATAGTATCCCTGTCTTAAATCCAATTTTGAATAAACTTTGGAAACCTGAAGTATATCAAATAACTCCTCAATATGTGGGAGGGGATACTTGTTCTTAATAGTCATCCGGTTCAACTCCCTATAGTCGATGCACATTCTTAAAGTTCCGTCCTTTTTCTTTACAAATAAAACTGATGCTCCCCAAGGTGAAGTGCTCGGCCGAATGTAACCAACTTCCAACAATGCTTCAAGCTGAACTTTTAATTCCTTTAATTCCGCTGGAGCCATCAGGTATGGAGTCTTTGAATACGGCTCAGCATTCGGGAAAAGATCGACCACAAATTCGATCTCTCGCTCAGGAGGCAAAGAATCCAACTTTTCTGGAAATATCTCGGGAAACTCCTTTACCACTTCGGTGTCCTCTAATTTCACCTGATCCTTGGGCTTGTTCAGAATGTAAGCAATGAACCCTGTAGCCCCGTCTCTGACTAATTTTTGAGCTTCTGAAAAAGAAAGTAGGGGTACGGTCTTCGAAGTACAGCCCGTGGTAACCTCTGAACCCAACTGAAACTTCTTCGCCCGACAATCAACTGTAGCACAATGTCTGTATAACCAATCCATCCCCAATATAGCCCCGTATCTCTCCATCGGCATAACAATGAAATCTGTCAGAAACTCCCGACCTTCAATCACCACTGGAACATCCCTGTAAACCTGATCCGTCTCTCGCCTACTACCGAAAGGAGTACTAACTAGATAGCTCACAGAAGTACACATAGCAGGCAAAGACAAAGTAATAGCAATAGAGTGCGCAAGAAAGGAGTGTGTAGCTCCTGGATCAAATAATGTATGGATGTTCGTGCCATGGATGCAAATAATACCTTCAACTACCGCGGCGGGGTCTATCTCAACATCCTGCTCCTCCCCAGCGAGTGCATAAGCCCGGGCTCTCACAAGTGGCCTCGGACCTGCAGGTGGCGGATCCCGACGATCCGGACAGCCGTCAACCAAGTGCTCGTCGCTCCCGCGGATCAAACATAAGCCTAACCGGCGTCTGCAGTTATCATAGTTGTGTGTAGGAAGCCCACAATATCTGCAGCCCGGTCTCTGAGGTGGCTGTGGTGGTGCTGGAGCTTTAGGACCTCTCGGTAACGACCCTGTCACCTTAAGCTTCTTCCCGGAGTCCTTCTGCGCTGGAGGTGCAGAGAAAATCATCGGTCTCTTTCCCGAGCTCGATCCCTGGCCTGCTCTCAAGCCCGAAGCCTGTCCAGTCCGCTGAGTAGCTCTCCTAGCAATGTCTGAATCCTCGACCTTTAGAGCTTTGGCGGTAGCTTTGGCCCAAGTGCTGGTATTGGCTGCTTTCAGTGCCTCCTGAATATCTGGCCTGAGTCCCTGGATGAACTGCATCGCCTTGTGAAAGTCATCATTCGCTATGTTGGGTGCATAGCGAGAAAGTCTCTCGAACTCGGCGATATACTGCCCCACAGACCTGCCTCCCTGTTTCAGCTCGGTGAACTCCCTCAACCTGCGGGTACGGGAAGCTGGAGGAATATACTTGTTTCTGAACTCCCGTACGAAGACCTCCCAAGTGATCTCGGTCCCAGCTGCCTCCAAAACAATCTGGGTGCTCTCCCACCAAGAATAGGCCTCGCCCTGAATAAGGGTAAGTGTACAGCGAGCCTTCTCCTGAGTGTCACAAGGGATAAGCTGCCAGATCCTCTCGATCTCCTTCAGCCACATCTCTGCCTGAATATCATCGCCCTTGTAGAACTTCGGGGGACGCTGGTTCTGAAATTCTCGCAATATGGCAGAAATGGGGTTCTCCTGAGGTGCTACCGGTGCTGGCGGGGGTGGAGGAACCCTGTCCTGTAGCCTCTGATCAATTAGCCCCACTACCGCGTTCATGAAATCCTGGGGCTGTGCCTGGGCAGGTGGAGGAGGTGGTGACCTCTCCCGACGATGATGCCGGCGAGGATGATGTTGCCTATGTCTCGAGGCTCGGTCACTGGAGTGTCTATCGTGCTCCATCCTGAAATCAGATCACTACACATGCGTGGCTTGATTAATACATGCAAATGTGTGCATATAATTCAACAATGTGAATAAACACACATTTAGAAAGAATCAAATAACTCAAATAAGGCAGAAAAATTCAGGTAATCAAGTAATTCAGTGAAATGCAGACTCTCAAATATCATATAATCCTATGCCGTGCGACCTAGACTGACTTGACACGACTCGAGAACCTCGGTTTTGAACCGGGCTCTGATACCACCTGTAGATATAGCACCCTAACCCCCAGGGCACCACATCCCCCGCACTATAGCCTCGATCCACGTATGAAATGGAAAGTCCACATATAAACCAAAACTATAGCGAACGGGTGACAAAAAAAATGACGAGCTAGGCGGGACACTCTCCCCAACAAAACCATAGCAAACATGATAATGAAAGCGGAAGCAATAAAATCATTCATACATATAGGTACCATATTTACCGAATAGATATGTATAGATACCAACTTAACTATCAATACATTATCATCTTTTCATAATATACATATTCAGGTATGCAAAAGGGGCTAGTAAAGATCATAACAAAAGATACTAAAAGTGCTATACATGAAGGTGCGGTACTAGACTCGTGAAAATGCAAAACTCGACTGGACACCCGCCTAGCACGACCACGCGCTCAAGTACCTGAAAAGTGAAGTTTCAATCTACCGAAGACTGAGTGAGGGGCAATAAATATATATAACACACATCATATGCAAGGTGTAGCCTCGGGTGAAGACTTTGGAAATGAAAGGAATATATAATTCAAGAAACTTAATCTTTGCCCGAGATTACAACCAATCACTTTAACATTTTAGCTTAAACATTTCATGAACATGTGACCCCGGCGAGCAGGGGCGATTCTCCAACCTTTACACCAAACGTGATAATACGTGTTTGCTTTATCAATTCAATACATGATCATGCAATTCCATTTAGTGCTCACATAGACAATTTCATGCTTGAAATCATACGATAACCCGAGGATAACCCGACATGCCGGATTAATCCCCAGTCTCCTTCTTCCTCCGGTTGATAGCGAGTTTGCAAGGCTCGACTATCCACGACATGTTGTGTGTAGAGGACATGACCCTCTAGACACGGAACTCCTTCCACCACTAATCTCCTAGTGGCTTCGGGGGTGATCCCAACAATGTGAGGATAATTCAGGAGTTACCCGTCAGCCCTTGCTTTCCCGGTTGGCTCAAGAATTACCCTCAGGCCCACGTGCAATCATGTACTCGCCAAACATGCTTGAAAATCATGACTTGCTTGCTTGAAATATTCATGGTTTTGAAATCATTTATAGATATAGTATGTTTTGGCCGAAAATATCACATAAGGGTTATAGGGTTCGATTTACTCAAAACAAAACCTCACCTTTTCTTGCAAAATACAATAAGGTAGTGTTCTAAGGAGCCTGCTCCTCGTCCACGCCCTCGTGACCTGTGCAAACACGACGTGTATACGTGAGACATGACCTAAAATAGACCAAGTATGACGAACGGCGGAAATATGTCGAGATGACGATGAAAATGCAATGTGGCATGATAACATGTTGTTTCACTACATATTAACACATATTATAGCAATTCGGGGTCAAAGAAGTCGTCGGATCGAGGGGTCATTTTCGTAATTTTATGCAGTGAATTTTGTTCTGCAAGTCAGGTGGGAACGGCCGTTCCGGTCCCCTTTGAAAAATGGGAACGGTCGTTCCCGTAATCCCCAAAAGCGTACCAACGATTTCCTTTTCAAAAACGCGCCTTAGCTGGGAACGGCCCTTCCGGCACCAAGGCCAAAATGGGAACGGCCGTTCCCATGGTCGGCCGCCTTGTTTTAATTTAAAAGAGGGGAACGCCCATTCCCACAATGCCTTGAGGCTAGGAACGGTCGTTCCCAGTTCTGCAACTGAAGAAAAACAGAGCAGAACAGGGGAAGGTTATGGGAAGTAACAAACAAGCACCCAAAACTCCATTTTGATCATCAAAGCCAAAGTTCTCTGGGAATATACATGCATACAGGTTCATAAGATGATAAACTATCACTTAAACACTTAAAACACAATATACAATCAAGATTCTAAGATTCATGTTTATGATCAAACTTGATCATTCATGCCAAATATCCAAGAATTCAAGCTATAACTCATGCCATAATTCATGATATGATCACCCAACCATGCTTCCAACTCCAATTAATTCATCTAGCACATCAAACTCAAACCCTAACTTATACATATATGATCAAAGGTCATCAACTCATGCAAACCAACCTTTGAAAACTAAGAAATGAAGAAAATGGATGAAGATGATGCTCAAACTCCCAAAGCTTGAAAAATCTCTTCAAATTCTTGACAAAATAGAAGAAAATCACTTCTTCCCTTTTTCCTTGAAGAACCGAGAGTGAAGGAAAGCAAATTGTTGGGAAATTGGATGATAATGGATCAAGGAAGATCATGGAATGTATATTACGTGATTCACCAACATTGATTTGTGTGAAATATGGAAATTGCAATTTGATCCTTTGTTTTATGAAGTCATGAGATCAAGTATGCCACAATTTAAATTATACTCAATTAAGTCCTTGTAAGGTTATGCATTTAAGTCCCCAAAGTTTGAAGAAATATCCAACTAAGGATAATTTGGTAATTTTGAAATACTCTCGGTAATGATTTTATGCAATAAATATTTTTCCGTGTAGTGAAATAATATTTTCAATGATACGAATTCAAATAATTTACATAAAGGATGTTTCATGAATTTTATAAAAATATGAATGCCACGTAAGAATATATTATGAAATTAAAGAATTAAATAAATCCTACGCTCAAAACACACTCGTGGCGTGCTTACCTGTTCATCCGGAACCGGGGCGTTACATGTACCACCGGCCCCTTTCCCACAAAGATTACAGAAGCAGAAATTAGAGAAACAGTTTGAGAAATTCTTGAGCATTTTTAAAGAGATGCTTATCAACATTCCATTTGCAGAAGCACTAGCGCAACTGCCAACTTATGTGAAGTTTCTGAAGGAGATCCTCTCTAATAAGAGAAAATTGAAGGAATAAGCCACAATTGCACTTACTGAGGAGTGCAGTGCCATTATTCAGCATAAGATTCCCCCGAAGCTTAAAGACCCAGGAAGGCTTTATGTGATTTTGGTGCTAGTGTGAGTTTAATGCCCTTGTCTATTTGCAGGAAATTAGGCTTGGAGGATCTAAAGCCGACTACAGTCTCATTGAAATTAGCTGATAGATCCATCACTTACCCCACTGGAATCTTGGAGAACGCCCTTGTAAGGGTTGGAAAATTCTATCTCCCAGTAGACTTTCTGGTGCTCGATGTGGAGAAAGACCGAGATTTGCCATTAATTATCGGAAGACCCTTCCTAGCTACAGCAGGGGCATTGATTGATGTGAAGAATGGAGTGCTAACTCTAAGAGTGGGGCAAGAGCAAGTGGAGTTTAATTTGTTCAAAACTATGAAGGGACCAGTAGCGGGAGAACAATGTTTCATGTTAGATGATATTATTTCAGTTTCAGCACTGCAAGATGACCCTCTTAATTTATGTTTGCAAGGAATGGAAGACCGCATTGATGGGGAGGAATTGCTTGAAGAAATCGCAGCTTATTCGAGAGAACTTGAGGTAACTTCATTCGTACCATTCCGACAAAAGTTTGTTTATGAGGAGTTGGGTACAGGTAAGCCCACTCCTCCCCCTTCAATTGTTAAGGCCCCTACCTTGGAATTGAAACCCATCCCCAATCATCTGAAGTATGCATTCTTAGGTGAATCTGATACATTGCCTGTTGTTGTTTCTGCTGAATTATCTGAATTACAACTGGATGATTTATTAAGGGTGTTGAGAGATCATAAAAGAGCAATAGGATGGACTATTTTTGACATTAAGGGGATTAGCCTGGCTATTTGCATGCATAAAATTCTGATGGAAGATGAGCATAAAGCCTCTACAGAACACCAATGCCGGCTAAACCCAAACATGAAAGAAGTTGTTAGGGCTGAGGTAATAAAACTGTTAGATGTCGGGATCATTTATCCCATCTCGGACAGTAAGTGGGTTAGTCCTGTTCAGGTTGGGCCTAAGAAAGGAGCGATGACTGTGGTTAAAAATGAGAATAATGAATTGATTCCTACTAGGACAGTCACGGGGTAGAGAGTTTACATGGATTACGGGAAACTAAACACTGCGACAAGGAAGTTGGTTAAGCCGACAATGATGCAACCCTCGTCATCTGAACTTCTTTGTCTTGAGTCTTTTCATAAAATGGTAACTCAACAATGCTCGTTTATCACCGAACCCCTTACTAGACCGTAATCCTTGCTCAACTAGAATCATCTTCAGTTTCTCCCAAGAATTCTCATTCATGTGTTAAATCTTAGTCTACTCATCTTCAACGAGTTGCTCATGGTTCGTTTGTCAATTAGATATGTACCTCAGAGTTTCATTGAGTGATCGTGGTGCTAAGCACTTCCCAAAGCAATCCATGGTATATGATTCTGAAACTTGGATAAAGTCTTTCGGCATCTAAGTGTTCTATTCCCATCTCAGTAGAATCTTTGATCTTAGCAGAATCTTCCACCTCAGCAGAAAGAAGACACCCAGAGAGCTAGCAACCAATCTTGTTTTGTCTTTTGTTAACTCTAAACGACACCAAATCCTTCAACACTGACCGATGGTTTGTAACTCGTTGCTCATGTAACATGGTTACCTATCCACATCCCTTGAACTTGATCAGATCTTATTTGATCGGATTCTTCTACATTAACTCGTTTCCATCAACAAGGTGACTACTCCCAAATAAACGAATCATCAAGGCGAAAGCTCATCAAAATCCTCCAAAACGGTTCTACTTGATCAGACTCTCCTCCATTGACTCACTTCCTTAACAAGGTGACTACTTCCAAATGAACGAATCCTCAAGGTTAGAATTCGTCAAATTTCATCTTTCAATTGACTTTAAGGTAGTAAGTCAATATAGCAAATCTCATTCCTTCAACTCTGAACCTTTTCATGAGTATTGATCTTGGTGAGGAATCCTTTCATTTTCGAATTATGGCGTGTTTCCGTTGTAGTACCAATAGGTAGCGTTGACGGAGGGAAACCTCAGTGTTGACTCATAGGGTACCCTAAAATTTAAACACTAAATTCGATGCATGCGGATTAAGATGCAAATTAAATGTAACAAGTACATCACGTAAATGCAACAATTAGTTGTAATTTATAAAGCACATAAAATAAGATGTTGCATAATTAAAGTCACAATGTGCACACAATCATATAATCACGAAACAATTCATGCCGAAGGATCAAAATATCAAGTCAAACAAATGCAATGCGCAGTTATTCCTATGCCGTACGACCTAGACAGACACAACACGACTCAAGAGCTCGGTTTTGCAACCTAGAGCTCTGATACCACTTAAGGATGTAACACCCCAAACGGAGGATGCCACATCCCCCGCACTATGACCCAGACCCGGAACATGAAATGAAAGTCCATGCCCGAATCCAAATCAGAGCGAACGGGAGACCAACTCACACACTAGGCTAGGCGGATCTAACTTGACCAAAACTCAGAGTGCGGAAGCAATTAAAACCAACAATAATAGATAGCGGAAGCATTTAAAATAAAATATGCAAAGCAGGTGACGGGTTCAACTAGCATAAATCCCTAGTCCCGAATATCAACATAAAGTAATAATCATCAAGTGCCACAAGGGGCCGAATGAGAGTGCCACGCAGGGTTACCGAATAGTAAAGTATAATATCAAGTCTACGAGTCAAAGCATAAGTAAAGTGTATGAAAGGACAAATGTAAATAGAAAGACTAGACCGACGAAGTGCAACTCAAAGGACTCACTTCCGCCTAGCAAACGCCAACATCCTGCAACTAAAAGTGTAAATGAGGGGTCAGTCAACTTGACCGAGTGAGGGGGCTAACGCACACCCACATTATATATATATATATAAGGAGCATAGAACAGAATAAAAAGGATGGACTCATGAACCGGGGATAGGTGTTACATACCAAAACATTTTGAAAGAACCCGAATAAGATATAGATATAAATTTAGGAACCATTTTCCAGAAAGACTCTATCCCGATTCATAATTCCATAACATAACATAATCAACTGCTCGGCGAGTACGAGCTTCCCACCTTTACTCCTCAGAATCATAAATAAAAAACAATCCAACCGCTACACCAGTGATGGAGGAGATGTACCGTCCCCAAACCATCTATAAAACCGTCTAAAAATAGACTCACCCTCAAGGGGTAGCGAACCCACAAGAGTCCTCCCCGGTCTTAGCCGAAGGCTCAAGATATCACGCCTCCCTCATCACCCTAAGGTCGCGCAATGATATCTCAATTGGAACTACTCATTGGGTAAATAACCCGACGGCCCTAACCGTCCCGGGGGACCCATTACCCGCAGCTCCTAGGATCCACAACAGAACAGATCATAATAGACGCCAATCTTTCATGGCAAACTCGCTACAGAATTAGAACACAAATGTTTTTCAAAACAGCTTACATATGCCTCAAAAACTGGTTTTATATTTACACCCTTCCTACGCGATGGAACTTTAAGCCTCATGACCTCCATCCACGGAGGACTCACACAAGATCATCAACATATCATATTCAGCATATACATATCTATAATAGAGTATACTCGCATGCAAGGGTAGAAATCAACATGTAAAGGCCATAGGTCGCGTAACTATACAAAATCCTAAACCTCACCTCGTGGTAGTAGAGTCTGAGAGTGTGAAGGGCCAAACACTCTAAACCTCGGACCCATCGGCACCACCAAACTCTGTGACAAGACATACAGAAGCCCAGACTTAGACTCTATATGAACCAAACAAGACGCACGGCGTTGCTCAACATGATCGTGGTTATGCATAAGTGTTCATGTTGTGCTTGGATGAGGTGTCGTGGTCATTCAAGGCAAATCAATGCTCAACAAGGTCATATTTACAAGCAACCATTATGCAATTCCATATCCAAAGATGCAAGATCAATTTAGGAAGTCAATGTATTCAGAAAATGCATATTAAATCATCCAATATCACAGGGTTCAATTATAATATTAGAATTAAGCATCAAGTTCATGACGAGTTATATAGTGCATAAGTAAGACCAACTTGATCATATAAACATACAAAGTCGTTGTACGTAGATGGCATGCTTGATACAATTAAAGAGTGCATCTAATTCACTTAAGATCATACTTTACAACTTCACCACATGTTTCGTACACAAGCTCAAGTCACATTCATAGTTTCATAATATTACACTTACATCCCCTAAGTCATTTATAAAAGTTTAGAATCATTACACATATATCCCCTTAGTTGATTACTAAGCATAATTGTTCATTTAAAGTGTTTATACAATTATTCAACTATGAATTAATTACTTACAAGCATTACAATTATCAATTTATCGTAATTCATAATATACCATTTTCAAGTAGTAAGAGTAAATCAAGATATTACAATTCTAACTCCTATCATGCATCAAGTCTCAAGTTGTTCAAGCATCTTTCATGTATCTAAATTTATATTTGAAACACAATTTACAATAAACATAACATTGAGAACGTCTCAAATTCATATAGAGAAATCACAACATTTTCGTTCTTCTAAAATATCATTCAAGTTCATTTAGTCACATAAAAGATTAGTTTCTAAATATTACACTAACACCCCTTCTTATCTAAACACATAGCATAAATTCATCACATCGGGATTCAAATTGTAAATCGAAACATTCATACATATCACAATCCATTCAATACATGTTTTCGAATATGATTGGAAGACATCTCGATCAACAAACCAACAATAACCAATTTATTTGCACTTAAAACAATTAATTCAAATAATCACAATTACGCAAAATAATTCGTAATAAATAGATCGAGTGTCCGATTAACGAACGGAAAGTGGCGTTGAACTCACCACAATGAGACGAACATTCTGTCCGAAAGTCGCCAGAGTGCCGCCACCGGAGCCGCCGGAAATTCGCCGGGCCGCCACCGGGCTGCCGTCAAAAGTCGCCAAAAAAATCCCGAAAAATCAGTCCTGAATGAAGTCTTCGTGCCCATTCCGAAACCTCGATCAATTTCTGGAAATTTCAAGCCGATTGTCCTAGATCTGAAATCTAAGAACACGAAAACCCTAAATCTTCAAACTGAAAGTACTTCCAAACCGGTGAACCAAAATACGATCCGAAAGAGGCGTTGTCTTACCCATGACGAGCTCTTCAAAATCCCTAAGGTAGCTTTCCAGAAAAATCCTCGGAGCTAGTGCCGCCGTTGCACCGCCACTTTGCCGCCGCCGATCCGCCGCCAAACCACCGAATCTGGAGTCGCCTGATCACAGGCCACTAGTTCTCGTCATTCCGAACAACTTTCGTGAAGAGCCCGAGACCAAAAGATGGCCGGAAAAGGCCCCCGTTGGCCGTCGAAGTTTCTGCCGCCGTCGCTACAGTAACTCGTGCCGCCGCCGCGAGCTTTGGGCGGCGCGTGCGGCTCCGTCTCTACTCCGATGGCCATGCCGCCGATGTCAACCTCTGTGCCAGGAAGTCTACTTTCTGGGTCTCCGGCGAGTGTAACAAGGAGGTGGCCGGAAAACGCCACGAAACGCCCGCGAAGTGGCGGCGGTCTGACAGCTCCGCCGCTGCTACTGAAATCCGGACATAACTCTGTCACCGTTCGTCGTTAGGCAGTGAAATTAGTACTCTTACGTCGGTCTCGCCGAGATAATCGAAATGGACTATTCGTTTGTTGAATTCCATCGAGAAACGATCGAGTTATGGGCTCGTAACCGAAGCCGCGATAGTAACCCGCAGGAGAGAGAAAGTGGGAGAGTAGAGAGAGAGAGAGAAAAGGGATTGGGAGAAATGTGTCTTGTGCACAAGCTATATACAACCGGGTATCCTTATCGCGTAGCAAGTAATAGCGCGTACAAATAATCATAAATAAAATTGGTAAAGTTACGAATAAACATTCAAGCTCCGAATTAATTTTACAATTTAAAATGAAAGAGATAGATTTGCCAATTAGAGTTTAATTCAATTTAATTTTAGAAACCTTTCGTACAATTTAACGACATTTCGTAATCACATGATTGACAATTAATCTCAAGTAATTCAAGTAAACCGAAATTAAACAAGTTAAGTAACGTGATGAATTTAAAATGAACTTGACAATTAGTTCATGGAATACATTTGAATTAAATCAAATTAGACAGTTAGGGTTAAATATGCATGTAATTAATCAAGTTGACAATTAATCTTAGAATAATTCGAATGAACACATATTAAATTGAATTCACATTAAATCACATAATTCAAGAACTCTTAAATTAAACACACACAAGTGTAGAGACTTACTTGTTAATGTCGTCAGGACGCCCTTCGAGAATACGGGGCGTCACACTGTTGCTTTACAAACACTGTTCTGATGATTTAGTGAGGAGATGTGTACCTCAGGACGAGATTGAGAAGGTGCTTTATCATTGCCATTCCAGTCCTTATGGAGGTCATGCTAGTGTAAGAAAGACAGTTGCAAAGGCTTTACAGTCTGGATTTTGGTGGCTATCTTTGTTTAAGGATACACATGATTTTGTAACAAAGTGTGATTCATGTCAAAGAATGGGGAATATAGGAAAGAGAGATGAGATGCCCCTGCGGTATATTCTTGAGATTGAGCTTTTTGATATCTGGGGCATTGATTTCATGTGTCTCATCCAATGGAAACAAATACATCTTGGTGGGAGTTGATTATGTTTCTATGTGGGTGGAAGCCATAGCATCACCAACGAATGATTCCAAGGTGGTGTTGAAATTTCTGAGAAAGAATATTTTCAGTCGATTTGGAGTTCCCAGAGCTCTTGTGAGCGATGGAGGTTCTCACTTTTGCAATAAAGCTCTGGAGATTCTGTTGAAGAAGTATGGAGTTCATGATCGAGTGGCGACTCCATATCATCCCCAATCGAGTGGGCAAGTTGAAATTTCTAACAGGGAAATCAAGTAGATTTTAGAGAAGACTGTGAGTGGATCGAGAAAGGAACGGTCATCTAAGTTAGATGATGCATTATGGGCATACAGAACTGCTTATAAGACGCCTATTGGAACATCACCATATAAGTTAGTTTATGGGAAGGCGTGCCATCTTCCACTTGAGTTTGAGCATAAGGCATATTGGGTAATTAAGGCCATCAATTTTGATCTTAAGCAGGCCGACGAGAAGAGGGCTTTGCAATTACATGGGTTAGATGAGTTCCGGCTCAATGCGTATGAGAATGCCAAGCTATATAAGGAGAGAACTAAGAGATGGCATGATAAGCATATTCGGATTAAGGAGTTCGAAGTGGGACAATTGGTGTTATTGTTTAATTCTAGGTTGAAGCTTTTTCCCGGGAAGCTGAAGTCCCGTTGGTCCGGCCCGTTTCGTGTTATCAAGGTGATGCCTAGTGGGGCCGTGGAGATAGGAAACGAAGCTTAGGCACATTTGTAGTGAATGGGCAGGGGTTGAAACCGTATCTAGTTGGCAAGCCCATCGAGAAACACACTTCGCTTGTGTTACTGAGTCCTACGAACTAATCAGGATTCCTCAGTCAAGCTAACGACTATAACTTAGAACTACATTTCCTCTCCTTTCTTCTTTTCTTTTCTTTTCTTTCCTTTTCGGTCTTTTGTCTCGTTTTTCTTTTGACTCTCTGTTTGTCTCTTTCGTTTTGCAGGATAGTTGGGATGTTGTTCGGAGTCTGAAGTTGGAATGGATGCTTGGACCGTGATTTGAGCCTAAATGTCAATGTCGAGGTCCATTTACTTAGTTATTTTGTTTGTGTGTGTGCATGGGCTTGATTTTCTAGTGTGGAGAATGAGTTGATGATATATATCTTGTAATGTGTGCTTTGAGGTGTGTATATGTCTTTGAGATTGGTACACTATGGTTTGATTGATCTTTATGAGTTAATTTATGGTAATTAACGCAATTAAGCACCATCCAATTTGTGTTTGTATCTGACTTAAGCTTATTGGAAAAAAATACTAGGTAACAGGCGTTACACCCTCGTTAGTGTAATTTGGTAACGCCCGTTAATCGCCTCAGGGGCCTAGGACAGGGGAGTAATGCCCGTTACTCCCACATAGTTAAAACGAGGTAATGCCCGTTACCGGGTGGAAATCGTGTCAATCTGAGGCTTTAATAACACGTTTTTCATTGGGCAAAAATTCTAATTCAAAACATATGCCTTCTTTCCCCAAAACACAATACACATACATGCACGAAGAAGCAGCGGCTGTTTCCCCCACAACGGCAAGCCACCGCCACGCCTCGGATTCCGAGCCACCGTCCGTTTTTTGGCACCACCACACACACGCACTCTCTCTCTCCTATTGGTTGGTAAGTAACCTCCTTTTGGCAGTTTGCACCCATCTTTCCCCCAATTTAGAAGTTGAACCATGAACCTTATGTTGGATTTTGGGTGGTATTTTGGGATAAATAGATGAATGCATTGAAGTCTTGTATGATAGAGTTACGAATTGTGCTTTGGATAGAACTCTAGGTGAATTTGATTGAATTGGTGAATGCCATAGTTTCTAGTTTCATATTGGTCCGTAAGTTCAAAATTGGAGAAGAATGTGGGTAATTTTGATCTTGAACTTTGATATTGTAAGGGTTGTGTTGCTGTGGGTTAGGTGATTTGAAGAACTATAGCTAAAACCCTTACCTTGGAATTGTGCCCACAAGGTGTTCGATTTATTGCCTAAGTGAACGTTTATTGATACTTGCTTGCTTTGCTTGGGTATTTTTGCGTATTTCAGGTAATATGTGGCGTTCAAAGCGACCTCGCATTGATGGAGCCTCAAGCTCAGGGACTTCCAGGGCACGAGGCCAAAGTGAGACTAGGAATGCGGTTGTCGAAAGGGTTGGAAATCCATATGATCCGGTACTTTCAATAATGGTTTTTCCAACTAAGTTCTTCCAACGGGCTGCCTTGATCTGAATGGGAGTGTGGAACGAGATCCGCACTTTGTTTGATAATATTGGGTGGTTGAAGTTCTTGGAGACGGTGGTGTACACGTACCCAGACCTTACTGCTGCCTTTTTCACTACCATGAAGTGGGATCTAGGGAAGGTGAATACACCCCTCTCCTTTGCTCTGGATGATAAAAGGACCTATACGTATCGAACCCACACCTTGAGTAGGGCGCTCGGCTTCCCTATGGACGCTTAAGACAAGCTTCCTAATAGGCGGCCTGATGAGCGGGCGGCCGTTTGGAGATCATTCCCACTGAAGCCAAATGCACCCAATTACCATGTCCGGAACACGAAGGCCACTTATCTGGATAGTATAGTTGTTTGGAAAAACACGAAACAGTAACGTAGCGGAATTTAAGGATATTTTTCCCAAAAGCAAGATCGGACTTGCAATTTCTATTTCTAATCTTTAGGATTCAAGAACTTACAAGAATCGTCGCTTTCTTGACATGCTTTGATCTGCCCTCAAACGCGCTTCATACGGTAATGGCAACTCTCGTCCCTCGAAAGATTCTTTATACTTTAGATTCCAAAGTAGGTTTCCTCTAGAGTAATAATCCACACCAACCTAGATTCAAATCATGTTAGGGAAAGTGCTAGTGATATAACATGTCTAAAGAAAGAAACATAAAATGAGAAGGAAGAGAGCAAGAGAATTCTCCCAAATTCTTGAAGCCATATAGATTGGGCTTGAATCCCAACTCACGCGTAAGGTGAAAAATTCGAATCCCTTGGCTTATTTATAGCCTAGGGTTCGAACCCCAAACCCTAATCGGAATCTGATTCCAACTTTGACTTTACTTCTATTTTCTTTCTCTCCAAGTAATAGGAATCTTATTCAAAATAAGATATCGTATTCTTCTAGAAAGAGAGTTCCTAACTAATTAGGAATATTTAATTATTGCAATAATAATTAAATCTCTTATTCCAATAATATTTATTCTAATCATATTAGAATTAATATTTACTAGAATAATAAATAAAAGATATTTAGTATTTATTTATTCTAATCAAATTAGAATAACTAAAATAATTAAATACTTGGAATTAATTCTGTACTTAATTCCTAGAAGGGCTTTAGAATTAATCTTCTTAATTAATTCTAACGAGCTAAAATTAATTCTCTAACTAATTTTATTTGTCTTCATAATTAATTCTCTTAATTAATTATATTATGGATTTATAATTAATTCTCCTAATTAATTATACTTGGGCTTTATAATTAATTCTCCAATTAATTAACATATGATCCAATTTCTCAATCGGACCACACGCCCAAAAACTTGGTCACCTGCCACACGTGTACATTTACACCTGTGGTCTCGTTTCGATCAACTATTTGATCTTTCTTTCAATATCCTTTGAATCTGGCATTTATGTGTCACCCCCTAGGTTCATTTTCAGTTAGCAGTGAGACTAATATGCTTTATTAGTTCACAGATCACACAACCATAGTCTAGCCACAGGTGTGTGACCCCTACCCGAACAATGAATATATATTCGAAAGAACCTTTCAATGAATGACAACTATGAGGTACGATCCTCCTACCAACCGATCTCTCCTTTAAGATCTAGGGCATGGGAATGATGAGAGCCCTACTAATCTCAATCTTAAAGCTAAGTTCATTTCATATCCATTTGATATCAATCCAAGAAACCCTTTTCTTGATGTCTTGATCCACTACCTCGGCCGAGGGTTTAGGATGGCATATGAACGACTTATGGAATAAGAGATCTTCTTGCATTAAAACAAGTGTAGTTCCATTGTTGATTCTCATATGCTTCCATAAGCCACTTGTGCTGTAACATCCCGACTGATCAGACTTTTCAGGTAACCTCTTATGTGCCCTATTTACTTATTACTTTAAGTGATTATGTGATATTTAATTGCTAACATGGATTAATTGAAGTTATTTGAACGTAATTGCGTTGGTATGAATTTGTTTAAGTTGATCGTTTAATTTTCCTTCACTTTGTATTTTGCTCGTTTTAGATTCGTAATTAATTCTGATTTTTGTGAATTCATGATATGTGCTAATTATATGCTTTATGGACTCGTTTATATGCTCGTTGTATGTTTTGGTATTTGTTTTGGTTGCCTTTTGGGTTCTTTTTGGAGACGGGACCTAAAGGAGGCTAAAGAGCACTTAGCGCACCTTGGGTTCCGAGAAGCGTATCTTGAGCTACGGAATTCGGATTCGAATTCCGTCACCTCCATTGAACTCATTTCGACGATTCGGGTTTAATGGGACAAGCCTCACATTTTTCTAAGCTCGTTAAGACCTTCAATTTCACCCGTAACGAGCCCCTTATGCTTGAGAGACACCTTTTGACCTAGCTATGACTTTGTGGACCCCACTTAAACCTTAACCAAGCCTTAACCATGAGTTAGACCTTGAGTTGAGCCCTCTCTTCCCTTTTTTCTGCTGGAAACCGAGCCAATCTCCCTCTCTCTCTCCCAAAACCGATCAGCACAAGGAAGCAAGAAGGAAGAAGAAACCCCTTTGTCCATTTTCTTGATTTTGAGCTCAAATCTTCACCCAAGCTTCTCCAATTTGAAAGGTGAGTTCATGGTTGTCATCTACTCTCTCTTTTCTCTCTTTTATGTGTTCTTGAGTTCATTTCCATGGTTGATTGTTCAGATATGGCAAGCATGTGAATAGTAGATGTTGGGAGAATTTGTTGGATTCTTGCTCCATTCTTGTTTCCTTGAGATTTGATGATGATATTATGCTCCTAGGACTTGATTCTTAGCATTTCTTACATTTCCTTGCTTGGTAATTGGAGTATGAGGGTGTGGTTTTAATTGGGTTTGCTGAGGTTGCTGTTTGAGCTGGTCGTGTTTTTCTGTACCGAGACACGGGGGTGTCTCGGTTTGCCTTTTGTTGGTGAGACGGGCGTGTCACCTTTTGATTTCGTTGTTCGTTTTTCTGTACCGAGATATGGGGGTGTCTCGGTTTGCCTTTCCTTGGTGACACGGGCGTATCACCTCCGGGTTTCTGTTGTTCGTGTTTCTGTACTGAGACACGGGGGTGTCTCAGCTTGCCCTTCCGGGGGGACACGGGCGTGTCTCCAAGGAACTCTAGTTTTCGCTTGTTTTGGCTTTCTTTCCGTTACTTCTTGTTGATTCTTCTTACCTCGTTTTGGTGTGTATGCATGACCAACTTGTTATATTTTGTGTTAAGCCTTATGTATGAATTTGTGACTTGATTTACGTCCTCGTTTATGATATATGTCCGAATATGCATTGAATGCTCATAAATGATCTAAATTGTGGATTCATTTCATACCATTTGCATCATAAACATACATACGCATGTACCGAGCGTCAATGTGGTTCATATTGAGTCTAAGAGTGTTCCTTGTTGTTTGTCTTGTTTAGAGGATCTTCCTGTTGAGGACGAGCTTGCTCCATAGGTGTCCGATTTCCCCTTTTTGTCTCCGCTACGTCCGTTGATCAGGTGAGGTTTTTGTTCTTTTAGTTACTCGATCTACAACCCTATTTGATTTGAAACCTCGCATGCGAATACGTATAATATATGGTAAATAAGTGTATGGTACATATGTTGCGGGATTACTCCCATTTGTTATAAGAGTTTGAAAACGTTTTGTATAAGTACATAAGCTATTTTGCTTTTGTTTGAAAAGTTTAGTTTTGTGCAAGTGTGTGTGTGTAAGCGAGATGTGGCTTTGAAAGATAAGCTTTGAGGTTTGTTTGTGTGACTTTCGTGATATGTTTGGGCCCCAGAGTGTGGTATGGTAATCTCGGGTCGACCGAGGGGTCGCCGAGCTCTTCCATCAACACCTCCATTTGAGAGTCTCACCCAACCTTAGGAGGTTGAGGAAGGGTGTTTCTCTTGAGCCGGCGGAGGCAACCGTCGAAGGTTTCAAGGTAGTAATTAAACCTTGTCTCGTCTGTGTATGTGGATAGTTAGGGCCGATCAACCCTTCTATCAACCGGTGTTGGGGATGGATTATGATTTGTTTTGCTTTGTTTTGCTCTTCGTATATGGAAGTTGGGATGTGTGTGGCTCGTACTCGCCGAGTTGGTTTTAGCTTTGTATGATCTATGAAACGAGAGTGGATTCCTAAGTATCTAAAAGTTTGGCATTTACTCCTTTTTGCCTTTCCCTTAACCTATGTATATCTATATCACGGGAATGTATTTGGCTTGCAAAAACCACTCTCGTTGCAAGGATCCTTCCTTTTTGACTAATTGCTTTGCTCTATACATATATGGGTGTGTGAGTTAACCCCCTCACTAGTCTTTAGGACTAACCCTCGTTGTTGTTTTTCCCCTCTTTCCCTTTCTTTTGAGTTTGCAGGTTCTTCCGAGTCAAGCTAGGCGGCAAGTGTTTTTTGGGTTTACTTGTGGTATAGCTTGAGTCTTCATGCATCGTAGTGGATTTCTTCTTCTTTTGCTTATGTATTTTAAGATTTTGTAACCGATTTACACTTATGCATCGTAGTTGGCATTTGACATTCTGTATATAATCTAGCTTGTATCTTGAATACTTGACCCTCCCCCATTTTGATATGTATATGTGATGATCTTGGGATTTTTGTTAGCTTATGAATTGCTTCCGCTACTCTGATTTTATTTTCTCGCAGTTCTTGAGGGTCTAGGCCGCCAAGCGAAGGTGTGAGTTTTGTGTGTCTCCCGTTCGCTACGGTTTGATACGGGTGCAAACTTCCATTTCGTTACTTGTGTTGGACCTTAGTGCGGGGGATGTGGCACCCTTCGCTCCGGGGGTGTTACATCCTTGCGTGGTATCAGAGCTCTCGGTTGTGAAACCGGAGCTCTGGAGTCATGTTGGGTCTGTCTAGGTCGTTCGGTATAGGAGTATGTGATTATTTGCATTCATTTACATCTCTACGTGACTTATTTGCTTAAATTTGTGATAATTGACTTCATGATCATGAACTGAACTCCATGCATCGATATCTTCTTGATTTGTGTATTTTCAGGATGCCTCCAAGAAGGAGAGCAGATAGGGAGCAGACTCCTGATCTTAATCAACCCCCTCCACAAGCACCTCCACCTCCTCCGATGAATGCTGAGAACATTGTGCAGGCTCTTTTGAACCAGCTTCAACAGAATGAAACGAATAATCCACCATGGGAAGGACAAGGTGGGTAAGTAACTCCGGTCTTTAAGGAGTTCAGAAACAACAATCCGCCGAAGTGGTATGGAGGAGATGACATCCAAGCCGAAGAGTGGTTGTCAGAAGTTGCGGGAATTTGGGAAATTTACCCCGCTCCTTCGCATGAGAAAGCTGTTTGTACGGCCCGGTTTGTTCAAGGTCCCGCATCCAATTGGCTCAAAGCTATGAGAGCTCGATTGGAGAGGAATGGAGAGGAATTTGACTGGGAAAGTTTTGTGAGGGAGTTTCACCACAAGTATGTTCCTCCCAGCGCCCGTGAGAGAAGACTTCAGCAATTTACAGAACTGAGAAAAGGGAATCGATCGGTTGAAGAGTATATCTTGGAATTTGAGAGACTTGCACCGTACGCCCCACACATCACCAATGATGACACCCAGAAGGCCCGGAACTTTATTCATGGTTTGAGATATGATGTCCAGGATGCTCTTAAGGCGGCTACAGTGGATACATGGGAGAAGGCTACGAGGAAGGCAATTAAGGTGGAAGCCAACAATAAGAGATTGAGGCCGACTTACTCTTCAGGCCAAGGTTCGAGCTCTAATTTGGGGAAGAGGCCTGCATCCTATAGTTGGCTTCCGGTTTTCAAACCCCAAGGTCCTACTACTTCAGTCAAGAAAGCTCGACCTCCGGTACCTGCGGCACCAGCTCTACCTGCCCCGATTCAGTGTGGCTATTGCAAGGGTCCCAATCACACCGAAGAGAATTGTCGGAAGAAATTGAGAAGATGTTATAAATGTGTTGAGCCCGGCCATATGATTAGTACTTGTCCTCAAGTGAGAGCACCTCAGCCTCGAGCTCCTCAGCCGTTGAATGTGATGCCTCCGAGAGCGCCGATCCAAGCGAGGGCCTATGCTTTGGAGGGCGAGGAAGAGAATGTAGAGGTGGATGCCAATGCCGTTGTTGAAGGTACTATCCACATTCATGGCATTCCATTACATGCATTGTTTGATCCGGGAGCAATGCATTCATTTATTGCTTCCCGGCTTGCTTCTACTCTTCCATTGCCTGTTGTTTGCCTAGATGATTCCTTTATTGTTTCTTCTCCCCTTGGTGCTACTTTGGCTACGAATTGTGTTTACCGAGGTTGTCCGGTGGTTGTGGAAGATCAAGAGTATCCGGCAGATCTGATCAAGATGCCTATTAAGAATTATGGGGTGATTCTGGGTATGGACTGGTTGTACCGTTACCGGGCTATGATGGATTGTTTTGCCAAGAGGGTGACTTTGGGTTCTACGGTTTTTGCGGTCAGAGGTTGAAGACCTGCCCGTTTATTACCTTCATGGAAGCAAGTAGATTGTTTCGGGACGGTGCGACGGGCTATGTGGCCTACCTTTTGAATAAGCCAAAGGATCAGGCCAAGCTCGAAGAGACGGAGATCGTGAAGGAATTCCCCGATGTGTTTCCGAAGAATTTGGGATCTTTACCTCCGGATCGGGACGTCGAGTTTATAATAGATCTCTATCCCGGAGCAGAACCGTATGCGAAATCTCCCTATAGGATGGCTCCAGCCGAGTTGAAGGAGTTGAAGACGCAATTGGACGAGCTCTTAGAGTGTGGTTACATTCGCCCGAGCACTTCTCCGTGGGGTGCTCCGGTCCTGTTTGTAAAGAAGAAAGACGGGACTTTGCGAATGTGTATTGACTACCGTGAGCTGAACCGGTTAACGGTTAAGAACAAATACCGGCTTCCTCACATTGAAGAGCTGTTCGACCTCTTGCAAGGTTCAAGTGTTTATTCCAAGTTGGATTTAAGGCAAGGGTATTACCAATTGTGTATCCGGGAGGGAGATATACCGAAGACGGGTTTCAACACGAGGTATGGGCATTTCGAGTTTGTGGTCATGCCTTTTGGTCTTACCAATGCCCCAGCCGCGTTTATGGTTATGATGCACCGAATATTCCGGCCTTACCTCGATAAATTCGTGGTCATCTTTATTGATGATATTCTGGTGTATTCGAGGTCCGAAGAAGAGCACGCGCGGCATTTGAGCATTGTCTTGTCTACACTTCGGGTGCACAGATTGTTTGCTAAGTTCAGTAAGTGCGAGTTCTGGTCGGATCGAGTTTCCTTTTTGGGTCACTTCATTTCAGGGAATGGTATAGAAGTGGATCCGGCGAAGATGGAAACGGTGATGCTTTGGAAACCACCGAAGAATGCCTCGGAAGTGAGAAGTTTTCTCGGGTTGGCAGGGTATTATAGGCGCTTTGTGAAAGATTTCTCGAAGATTGCTTCCCCGTTGACCCGGTTAACTAAGAAAGAGGTGAAATTCGAGTGGGATGAGGCGTGTGAGAAGAGTTTCCAAACTCTTAAGGAGAGGTTGACTACTGCACCGATTTTAACCCTACCCGAGGGTTCAGAAGGCTACTCAATTTATACCGATGCTTCGAAGGAAGGTCTCGGTTGTGTGTTAATGCAGAATGGTAAGGTTGTAGCCTACGCCTCAAGGAAATTGAAGGATCATGAGAAGAACTATCCCAATCATGACTTGGAACTCGTGGCAGTGGTGTTTGCTTTGATGAAATGGCGGCATTACCTTTATGGAGTCACTTTTGAAGTGTTTACCGACCACCAGAGTCTTAAGTATTTGTTTACTCAGAAGGATTTGAACGTAAGGCAGAGAAGATAGATGGAGACACTTGAGGACTATGATTGTAAGATTCAGTACCATTCGGGTAAAGCCAATGTGGTGGCGGATGCTTTGAGTAGGAAAGCGAGTGTTTCAGGTTTGGAAACAGATTCTAGTAGGCAAGGTTCAGTGGTTCTGGTTTCAGAAGCTCATTTGGCCAATATCTCGGTTCAGCCGGTGTTGAAACAGCGTTTGATAGAAGCTCAGTCCGTGGATTCGGAGATTCAGAAATTGGTAACTAAGTCGAGGATTAATCCTGAAACCAAATTTGGGTTTGATGATTCAGGGTTATTCAGATTTAAGGCTCGGGTTTGTGTTCCGGATGAGTTGAAGCAATTGGTACTTGATGAAGCCCACAAGTCAGCCTATGCAGTACATCCCGGTACCACCAAAATGTACAAGGATCTAAGGAATTTATATTGGTGGAACGGCATGCAGAGAGACGTTGCTAACTATGTTAGGAGATGTCAAACATGCCAAATGGTGAAGGCAGAACATCAGAAACCAGGAGGAACTCTCCAACCACTTCCAATACCCGAGTGGAAGTGGGAGCAAGTGACAATGGACTTCGTGTCCGGCTTGCCAAGGACCAAAGGAGGTTCCGATGGAATTTGGGTGATTATTGATCGGTTGACGAAGTCGGCACATTTCCTTAAGGTGAAGATGTCCGATAAGGTTCCTAAGCTGGCTCGGTTATATCGGAAGGAGATTGTTAGATTGCATGGTACTCCGGTCTGCATTGTTTCAGATAGAGACCCTCGATTCACTTCCAGTTTTTGGCAGGAATTGCAGAAGTGTTTAGGAACGAAGCTCCACTTTAGTACTGCATTTCACCCACAGACGGACGGTCAATCCGAAAGGCTAATAAGATATCTCGAGGACATGCTTCGTGCTTGTGCCTTAGATTATCAAGATTCGTGGGATGAACAGCTCGATTTGATTGAGTATGCCTACAACAACAGCTTTCAGTCTTCTTTTGGGATGGCACCGTATGAGGCTCTATATGGAAGGAAATGCCGATCCCCTCTCTTTTGGGATATTGATGAGTGGAGATGGACTAAAGATGGAAAGCTCGAGAGAGCTAAGAAGCCTAAGGAAATTCAAGATACCATCGAGAGGGTGAAAGTGATTAGACAGAGGTTAAAGGTGGCACAGGACAGGTAGAGAAGCTATGCAGATAAGAGAAGACGACCCTTAGAGTTTGAGAAAGGAGATAAGGTCTTTCTAAAGGCATCTCCTAGAAAAGGGTATGCTCGGATTGGTAAAGGCGGGAAGCTTAACCCTCGCTACTTATGCCCCTTTGAGATCCTTGATCGAGTTGGGGAAGTAGCTTACAGACTTGATTTACCACCGAGTTTGACCGGGATTCACAATGTGTTTCATGTCTCGCAGCTTCGGAAACATTATCCCGATGAGTCTTCTATTCTTCCAGTTGACAAAGTTCAGTTAGAGCCGGATTTGACTTTTAAGAAGTATCCAGTTCAGGTGTTGGACAGGAAGATGCAAGAGTTGAGGAATAGGCAAATCCCTCTTGTGAAAGTCTTGTGGCGTGACCAAGATTCCGAGGAAGCCACTTGGGAGACCGAGGATAAGATGAAACAGTTGTATCCGGATCTTTTCAAGACCTCGCCTCAGACCTGAGGACAGGTCCTTTTGAAGGAAGGAGGTTTGTAACATCCCGACTGATCAGACTTTTCAGGTAACCTCTTATGTGCGCTATTTACTTATTACTTTAAGTGATTATATGATATTTAATTGCTAACATGGATTAATTGAAGTTATTTGAACGTAATTGCGTTGGTATGAATTTGTTTAAGTTGATCGTTTAATTTTCCTTTACTTTGTATTTTGCTCGTTTTAGATTCGTAATTAATTCTGATTTTTGTAAATTCATGATATGTGTTAATTATATGCTTTATGGACTCGTTTATATGCTCGTTGTATGTTTTGGTATTTGTTTTGGTTGCCTTTTGGGTTCGTTTTGGAGACGGGACCTAAAGGAGGCTAAAGATCACTTATCGCACCTTGGGTTCCGAGACGCGTATCTTGAGCTCGGGAATTCGGATTCGAATTCTGTCACCTCCATTGAACTCGTTTCGACGATTCGGGTTTAATGGGATAATCCTCACATTTTTCTAAGCTCGTTAAGACCTTCAATTTCACCTGTAACGAGCCCCTTATGCTTAAGAGACACCTTTTGACCTAGCTATGACTTTGTGGACCCCACTTAAACCTTAACCAAGCCTTAACCATGAGTTAGACCTTGAGTTGAGCCCTCTCTTCCCTTTTTTCTGCTGGAAACCGAGCCAATCTCCCTCTCTCTCTCCCAAAACCGATCAGCACAAGGAAGCAAGAAGGAAGAAGAAACCCCTTTGTGCATTTTCTTGATTTTGAGCTCAAATCTTCACCCAAGCTTCTCCAATTTGAAAGGTGAGTTCATGGTTGTCATCTACTCTCTCTTTTCTCTCTTTTATGTGTTCTTGAGTTCATTTCCATGGTTGATTGTTGAGATATGGCAAGCATGTGAATAGTAGATGTTGGGAGAATTTGTTGGATTCTTGCTCCATTCTTGTTTCCTTGAGATTTGATGATGATATTATGCTCCTAGGACTTGATTATTAGCATTTATTACATTTCCTTGCTTGGTAGTTGGAGTGTGAGGGTGTGGTTTTAATTGGGTTTGCTGAGGTTGCTGTTTGAGCTGGTCGCGTTTTTCTGTACCGAGACACGGGGGTGTCTCGGTTCGTATTTTGTTGGTGACACGGGCGTGTCACCTTTTGATTTCGTTGTTCGTTTTTCTGTACCGAGACACGGGGGTGTCTCGGTTTGCCTTTCCTTGGTGACACGGGCCTGTCACCTCCGGGTTTCTGTTGTTCGTATTTCTGTACTGAGACACGGGGGTGTCTCAGCTTGCCCTTCCGGGGGGACACGGGCGTGTCTCCAAGGAACTCTAGTTTTCGTTTGTTTTTGCTTTCTTTCCGTTGCTTCTTGTTGATTCTTCTTACCTCGTTTTGGTGTGTATGCATGACCAACTTGTTATATTTTGTGTTGAGCCTTATGTATGAATTTGTGACTTGATTTACGTCCTCGTTTATGATATATGTCCGAATATGCATTGAATGCTCATAAATGATCTAAATTGTGGATTCATTTCATACCATTTGCATCATAAACATACATACGCATGTACCGAGCGTCAATGTGGTTCATATTGAGTCTAAGAGTGTTCCTTCTTGTTTGTCTTGTTCAGAGGATCTTCCTGTTGAGGACGAGCTTGCTCCATAGGTGTCCGGTTTCGCCTTTTTGTCTCCGCTACGTCCGTTGATCAGGTGAGGTTTTTGTTCTTTTAGTTACTCGATCTACAACCCTATTTGATTTGAAACCTCGCATGCGAATACGTATAATATATGGTAAATAAGTGTATGGTACATATGTTGCGGGATTACTCCCATTTGTTATAAGAGTTTGAAAACGTTTTGTATAAGTACATAAGCTATTTTGCTTTTGTTTGAAAAGTTTAGTTTTGTGCAAGTGTGTGTGTGTAAGCGAGATGTGGCTTTGAAAGATAAGCTTTGAGGTTTGTTTGTGTGACTTTCGTGATATGTTTGGGCCCCGGAGTGTGGTATGGTAATCTCGGGTCGACCGAGGGGTCGCCGAGCTCTTCCATCAACACCTCCATTTGAGAGTCTCACCCAACCTTAGGAGGTTGAGGAAGGGTGTTTCTCTTGAGCCGGCGGAGGCAACCGTCGAAGGTTTCAAGGTAGTAATTAAACCTTGTCTCGTCTGTGTATGTGGATAGTTAGGGCCGATCAACCCTTCTATCAACCGGTGTTGGGGATGGATTATGATTTGTTTTGCTTTGTTTTGCTCTTCGTATATGGAAGTTGGGATGTGTGTGGCTCGTACTCGCCGAGTTGGTTTTAGCTTTGTATGATCTATGAAACGAGAGTGGATTCCTAAGTATCTAAAAGTTTGGCATTTACTCCTTTTTGCCTTTCCCTTAACCTATGGATATCGATATCACGGGAATGTATTTGGCTTGCAAAAACCACTCTCGTTGCAAGGATCCTTCCGTTTTGACTAATTGCTTTGCTCTATACATATATGGGTGTGTAAGTTAACCCCCTCACTAGTCTTTAGGACTAACCCTCGTTGTTGTTTTTCCCCTCATTCCCTTTCTTTTGAGTTTGCAGGTTCTTCCGAGTCAAGCTAGGCGGCAAGTGTCTTTTGGGTTTACTTGTGGTATAGCTTGAGTCTTCATGCATCGTAGTGGATTTCTTCTTCTTTTGCTTATGTATTTTAAGATTTTGTAACCGGTTTACACTTGTGCTATTTTTGGCCATGTTGGCATTTGACATTCTGTATATAATCTAGCTTGTATCTTAAATACTTGACCCTCCCCCATTTTGATATGTATATGTGATGTCTTGGGATTTTTGTTAGCTTATGAATTGCTTCCGCTACTCTGATTTTATTTTCTCGCAGTTCTTGAGGGTCTAGGCCGCCTAGCGAAGGTGTGAGTTTTGTGTATCTCCCGTTCGCTACGGTTTGATACGGGTGCGAACTTCCATTTCGTTACTCGTGTTGGACCTTAGTGCGGGGGATGTGGCACCCTTCGCTCCGGGGGTGTTACATGTGCAGCCCCAGCATAAGCCCTGAATCAGTTGTCTAAGGCGACACCCTTTAAAGCTTATACCTAAGACTACAGAGTTAGTCCACAAAGCATCAATGAAATCTCAAGTAAAAGGATTAATTTACTCACGCTATTGACCTGTAAGATATTTCCAAATCTGGAAGTTTCTATTTCTAGTTATAGAAACTTCCTTTCTCACGCGGGACACCTTAGTGTACCCGTTTTAATAACGAGCACACTCATGTATTGCGTACGCATCAACTATGCACTTTACACCCCATGAAACAGGATGATCCTTCTTAAGGATGCAATCCCATGAGCAAGTCTCAATTGAGACAAATCAACACTCCCATTGTTTGTTGGACACATCGACTTGGAGTGATTTCTAATCCGGCCTTGAGTTAGGGCTTGTTTCATGTGTCATTCACCTAATGACAAAGTCCCTAACAGCCTTATGGATTAGGGGAGTTCTAATACATGCGCACGTAATGGAAACACACAAAAATACGTATTGGCATATAAAGAAGTGTTTGCCTATGATAATAGTCAATCGTATATTATTCAAAGATTTTCTGTGACACAAGAAAAGTCCCAAAGTAGATTTCGTCGAATCGGCTTTCTAGGGTACTATTCCTAACAATCTCCCACTTGCCCGTAAAAGCCATTTAGGTACTCTAAGTCTCATCTTCTTAAGATGCACTTTGAGAACCTATTGACTTTGGGCGTTTCCAAAGTGGATCTACTAAGTTCTCTGCTGGTGTAACCCTCTTATTTACACATTTCTAAGGAAACACGTTTTCCTTATAAAGTGATTCGTAATCACGTGTTCAGTCTCTTGGTGAGGTCTTGGTTCTCTTACTTGAGCAACCATCCATTTTATGATACAATATGATAATGGAGTTGTTTCATGCTAGGAACTTCATCTAACTAGTTAGATAGAGTTTCTTACCCAAACACTTACCTTAGCGGTATTTAATACGACTAAGTTCTCAACTTCAAAAGTTGAGAATTTTGCAACGTTTGTGCTTGGAACGCCTTTCCACATGTCGCTTTTGCCATTGAGCCAAAAATTGCATCCTTTCAATGATTCACAATTATCTATGTTTGATGTAACGATTGCATCAAAATATCCTTTCAATGATAAGTTCTTTTGGGCTCTGTAAACTAATACATATCCTCATTTCTTCTCAAGTACTCTGAGGACATCCTTTACAGAAATCTAAGGACCTTCTCTGAGGTCATATTAGATTTGGCCCACTACGCTTAGTGGTGCGCCATATCTAATTTTGTACATAACTTTACATATATTATGTACCCTTCTTATAAGAGGTTTTGGACATTCTAACATTCTTAAAATTATCTTAGGACACATCTCTTCAAAAGATTTGTTCCATTGTCCACACTAAACTCCTTTTAGTACCTTGATTATGTAGTCCTTTGTGATAATCCATTTATGCTCTTAGATCTATCTTCTATAGATCTCAATGTCGAGAATTTAGGCTAATCACTAAGATCTTTCATGTCAAATTGTTTCTTAAACAAGAATTGGTAACTTTTACATCATCCTTGACATTCCTAATGAGAAGGATGTTGTCTTCTAAAGAACCAAAAATGGACTCTTACATCACTAACTTTCATATGTACACTTGGAGACTTATCGACTTCCACCTGTGTCAAACGATTTGACTATCCTATGGAATCGAATTATCTAACTCCTAGAAGCCTTTATCAATCCACAGATTGACTTAGGGATTTGCATACCTTATGTATACTCCCACTGAATATGAGATTCATAGAAATACCTTATTTTAGTCTCTTTCAATCTCATATAGAACAAGACAGTTCTCATATTCGTTTATCATATCTCACAGTCAGAATATGAGGATGTGGTAAACACAATTCAAATGGACTTTTGCATTTCAACCCTCAAAAAGGTTGTAATGCTTTCCATTTACTCGAAGCTCTATGAGCTTGATCCTATCAGGTGGATCAACCAAGGTCCAAACTTGGTTTGAATATATGGAATCCATATTAGATCTCAAGGCTTGTTTACACTACTCAGATTCCAAATCTGACAATGTCTCCTATTTAAGTAATTCCTCGGCTATCTAGGAACGCGTTCTAAACAAGTCTCAAGAGGAGGTTTTCACACGTGTACATACTCCAAAATTTGGCTAAGTTTTATCAGATGGGCTCGTTTCTTCTATATGTGGCGTGGGATATGTATCTTCAAATTTCTTTGAGGTCTGCTTGCTTGCCTCTCTTATGTTATAGGAACGATTCCTTACGAAAGGTACATTCCTAGAAACAAACAACCTTGGTTCAAGAGAATTGCAGAAACAATATTCTATATCGCTTTGTAAACTTGAACTCGTTTCAAGCTTATCTTCCACTATCCTCTTCACTCAAGAGGATTTCCCAAAATTCTTAGATAAGAATAATTGGGAACTATTGAATGCCATATTTCATAGTGCAATTAAGGAACTGGTTTGGAAAGGTACTAGATTCAAAATCTCTAACTGCATATTCTGGGAGTTTATTCCTAGAATGAATATAAGTCAGTAAAGCTTGCTATGGAATGGACCATATCCTATAAGGTTTCATTCCTTCATTTGGAAACACTAAGGTGTTCTCGAATTAGTTTATTGAGAGATAATCTTATTGTCTCCAAGACGACTAAGGAATTAGTTACTATGATATTGGCTATCTCGATCATATCGATTTACCTATAACTTATGACTACTTCGGTTCCTAACCTCCTTTTGAAATTCTAAGAATTTCATATAAGTTTCAAATTTGTACTTCAATAAGTACACTCATTCATAATGATTAAACTGACAATTGTATCTAGAGCTGACATTAAGCATCTTACACACATCAGCATGGATCGAAATCCATTATAATTTTGGCACCTTCCACATCTCACCTAAACTATGTTTCGAGAACGTTTCCCTTAAGATAGGACTCATAGAAAGTTAACTCTCTAAGATCATTTTCGTAAAATGATCCTAAGATGTCTAACTTGCTAATCCTTTTATGTCTCAACGTTCCAAAGTAATTCGAAGCTTTGTCATCTCACTTACTTTTGTTATCTCGTTGTATGTTCAGAACATTTGTGTTTTGAGTCTTTGCACAACGGATTATGTAGAATCAGTCCAAGACTAGTGAATTCTGATCCTCCTAGAATTACTAAACGAGATAACAAATTAGAGTACCCATACTCTTTGCAGTTCCCTTTCAAAGCCCTTATTTGCTATTATAGAAGCAAACGTCCTATTTGACCTCTAGTGTCTTTTGGACGTACCCCTTACATGGCCCTCTAGTGGGCTCTTTAGGGTTTCTTCTTCTTTAGGCCTGCAAGCCTTTGACTTAGTGAATTTAGAAGAAGAATTAACCATCATAACCTTTTAGTCCTTCGCAAGGATGCTCTCAACCGTGATCAACTAAATGATTAACTATACTACAATGGCATCATTCTAGTGGAGCATCAAGGGGTTAAACGATGGTGGAAGCAATGGAAGCAATCAGTGCATTGAGAACTCTTTTCTCAGTTGATGATCGAGACCACAAGATCTTCAAATAAGATCTTTAGACCTCGTTCGTGTGCACATGTTTCCTCATTTGGAATATTGAATAATTCCATAATGTTATACCTTTGTAGCATTTTTATGAGGTGGTTCAATTGCTTTTAAGTGGTTTGGAAAAATCCATTCACCTCAGATTGCTTCTCTTTTGGTCCGGGTCGAATTTTCACAATTGAAAATTTCGGTCTTTAGAGAACACCTTTCTCTATTCGGAATCTAAAACGAAATTTAGGGCCCGAAGCCAATTAGAGTTAGTTAGCACTTAGTCAACTCTTTTGACTTAAGGAAGGATACGAATGGGTTTACATTTCATATTGTAGAGAATCACAGAACTTCAACCTAAATGCTAAGCAAAGAAAATGTGAGCATGTTAAATAATAACGTAATACACAGGATTTAGGTCTTTCAATCATATGCAGCTCCCACTGGTTTTAGAAGATCTTAAAATCCTAACGATCTTAGAGGAAACTTGTTTTCCCAATGGGTACTAAGATCCCAAGCACTTTATCTTGGACCCACGACTCGCGGCCATCCTCAATAAAGCCTCAGGTACGTACAACTTATCAATTCCATCTCCATGGAACTCTTAATGATATTTTTGCATCACCCATCTTTCAATATGGACCCACGACTCGTGCGACATCCATATTTACTTAGGCGTTAAGCAAGATACATCAATCATAAGGTCATGATTAAACTTAGGCCGGAACGACCCACGACTCGCGGCCAATTCCAAAATAACCACGAAATATCGAACATTTTTAGGTGTTCAATCAGGAAACTAAGAACTAATAGGTTTCACATAGTCAGCCCACGACTCATGGCCAGTAACTAGCTCCCCTATTAAACTTAAATCCTATATATGGAATGCTAGGAATTTTATTCAAAGTTCTCACTTTATACAAAATACCTATTTTCGAAATTGCTTAATATTTATGGAATTTTCGAATACTGGAGAGTTGTCCAGTTTTGACCTTACCAACATATAAAGTTATCCATTTTAATTAATCTTGTTTAATGTAGTTTCACATAAATGCATTACACACCAGCAATTAGCAGAAAACATGTCCTAGCATGATACTAATATAAGATGATCATGGGTTTTCTTATCTTATGCGTGATATGTGGGAGCCACTCCACAACCACAAGTTCTCACATACATGGCACAAAGACAGTTTAAATCACATAAGGGAATCAGAATAAAACGATGCCCTATCTATTACAATAATAGAAACCCTCCTAACATTTTGAGGGTCGTCACTTAATGACCTCACTTTCTAAATTGTACACTCTTTGCATAAAATAATATGACTCAATCTTCATATTGGCCATAGACAAATACAAGGGGCATACCCCCGCCTCAAAAACAGTAATATGGAAAGTCACATAATAAACACATAACAGTACGCACATAAGTGGGGCACCGACCCCAATTGAAAAATGCAACTGTGGGGCTCCAACCCGAGATTTAAACCATCCATGTACATAAATTAAATCATACACAAGACTAACCCATGATCACCTAATATTCTAAAATTGCAAGAATTTAATTTTACCAATAAATTTAAAATTCTTTTAAATTTAAGTTCTACTAACTCAAAGTAATCTGAAAACAGTTTCTTGTTCAAGAATATGTTCAAAATCAAAAGCTCAAATCTGAGAAAATTCAAGTTAATTCAAAATTAATAATTTTATAAATTTATTATTTAAATAATAATAATATTACTTTTCCCAAAAAATTAAAATTTATTTTAATTCCCGAAATTCCCAAATTATAATTTTTATTTCAAAAATAAAATATTTTCAATAAAAAATAATTTTAGAATAATTTTTAAAATAAAATTTGGGCCAAAAACACGAAAAGTCAAATTAATAATTTTATAAATTTATGATTTAAATAATAATAATATTACTTTTCCCAAAAAATTAAAATTTATTTTAATTCCCAAAATTCCCAAATTATAATTTTTATTTCAAAAATAAAATATTTTCAGTAAAAAATAATTTTAGAATAATTTTTAAAATAAAATTTGGGCCAAAAACACGAAAAGTCAGGTCGCGGCATGTCAGCCCGCACACATGCGAAAGATCCCGCACAAGGCTGTGCGGACGGGTACGGGCAGTCCCGCACAGGGGTGTGCGGGCGTGTTCGGGCAATCCCGCACAGGGCTGTGGGGATGCATGCGGGCTGTCCCCCCGCACAGTCCCTGGCAGGGGCGTGTGGGCCCTCCCGCACAGGCTGGTGCGGACCATCCCGACGACTCCCGACACGAGGTTTCCTTGCAAGGTGGCTTTGATACCACTTGTTGGGAAAAACACAAAACACTAACGCAGCGGAATTTAAGGATATTTTTCCCAAAAGCAAGATCGGACTTGCAATTTCTATTTCTAATCTTTAGGATTCAAGAACTTACAGGAATCGTCGCTTTCTTGACACGTTTTGAGCCGCCCTCAAACGTGCTTCATGTGGTAATGGTAACTCTCGTCCCTCGAAAGATTCTTTCTACTTTAGATTCCAAAGTAGGTTTCCTCTAGAGTAATAATCCACACCAACCTAGATTCAAATCATTTTAGGGAAAGTGCTAGCGATATAACATGTGTAAAGAAAGACACATAAAACGAGAAGGAAGAGAGCAAGAGAATTCTCCCAAATTCTTGAAGCCATGTTGATTGGGCGTGAATCCCAAGTCACGTGTAAGGTGAAAAATTCGAATCCCTTGGCTTATTTATAGCCTAGGGTTCGAACCCCAAACCCTAGTCGGAATCGGACTCCAACTTTGACTTCACTTCTATTTTCTTTCTCTCAAAGTAATAGGAATCTTATTCAAAATAAAGTGAATATTTAATTATTCCAATAATAATTAAATATCTTATTCCAATAATATTTATTCTAATCATATTAGAATTAATATTTAGTAGAATAATAAATAGAAGATATTTAGTATTTATTTATTTATTTATTCTAATAAAATTAGAATAACTTAAATAATTAAATACATAGAATTAATTCTCTAATTAATTCCCATAAGGGCTTTAGAATTAATTCTCTTAATTAATTCTAACGAGCTAAAATTAGTGCTGTAATTAATTTTATTTAGCTTTATAATTAATTCTCTTAATTAATTATATTAGGGATTTATAATTAATTCTCCCAATTAATTATACTTGGGCTTTATAATTAATTCTCCAATTAAATAACATATGCTCCGATTTCTCAATGGGACCACACGCCCAAAAACTTGCTCACCTGCTAGGTTCAATTTCACTTAGCAATGAGACTAATATGCTTTGTTAGTTCACAGATCACACGACCATAGTCTATCCACAGGTGTGTGACCCCTACCCGAACAATGAAAATATATTCGAAAGAACCTTTCAGAATGACAGCTGTGAGGTACGATCCTCCTACCAACCTGTAAAGCTCAAAGTGCTTGTCCCACATCAGAAGAAGAGGAGAACGAAGCCTTCCTTATAAGGGGGTGGATACCTCTTCCCTATTGAGGCCTTTTCCCGGATGGTGATCTTAGCCATTGGGACGAACAAAACCGTGAGGGTGTCGATTTTAGGCACCAAAGCGGACAATATCAACAGACGGGTTTTCGGGCTGTTACAAATGGTATCAGAGCCGGACCCAGGCCGGTGTGCCAGCGAGGACGCTGGGCCCTTATGGGGGGGTGGACTGTAAAGCTCAAAGTGCTTGTCCCACATCGGAAGAAGAGGAGAACGAAGCCTTCCTTATAAGGGGGTGGATACCTCTTCCCTGTTGAGGCCTTTTCCCGGATGGTGATCTTAGCCATTGGGAGGAACAAAACCGTGAGGGTGTCGATTTTAGGTACCAAAGCGGACAATATCAACAGACGGGTTTTCGGGCTGTTACGCAACCCATCTCTCGATTAAGATCTAGGGTATGGGAATAATGAGAGCCCTACTAATCTCAATCTTAAAGCTAAGTTCATTTCATATCCATTTGATCTCAATCCAAGAAACCTTTTTCTTGATGTCTTGATCCACTACCTCGTCCGAGGGTTTAGGATGGCATATGAACGACTTATGCAATAAGAGATCTTCTTGCATTACAACAAGTGTAGGTCCTTTGTTGATTCTCATATGCTTCCATGTGCTTCTTGTGCAGGCCCAGCATAAGCCTTGAATCAGTTATCTAAGGCGACACCCTTTAAAGCTTATACCTAAGACTATAGAGTTAGCCCACAAAGCATCTATGGAATCTCAAGTCAAAGGATTAACTTACTCACTCCATTGACCTGTGAGATAATTCCTAATCTAGAAGTTTCTATTTCTAGGTATAGAAACTTCCTTTCCCATTTTGTAATCTTCTCATGCGGGACACCTCTGTGTAACCGTTTTAAAGCACCCTCAAGTATTGTGTACGCATCAACTATGCACTTTACACCCCATGAAAAGGATGTGTTAGGAATAGTTCCCTTAAAGCAGCTTTTGGCTTTACTATTTCCTTGTAAAATCACATACAGTCTCTGAATAATAAATGAGATGATTTTGTTCATAGGCATTCACTTCTTTATGTGCTTATTGTGTCTGTTTGGGTTGACTATGTGTTTGCATGTATTGAACTCCCCTAATCCGATGAGGCCGTTACGAACTTTATCGTTATGGGAACGACACATGAAGCAAGTTCTTAACTCCATAGGTGAGGATTAGAAACTTCTCCAAGTTGAGAGTCCGACAGACAGTAGGAGTGTCGACCTTGACTCTGCAGAGACTTGCTTTTGAGATTATGTCCTTTTGAAGTATCACTCAGTTTCATGGAGTGATAAGTGCATACGATGATGCGTTCATAATACATGAGGTTGATTGTCACAAGAACTTCATCACTGAGATGTCCCGCGTGAGAACCTTCCTAAATGGGAAAGGAAGTTTCTAGAAACTCCAGATTAGGAAAGGGGGTCGACATACTGACACCTGAACCACGGTTTATGTTGGGATTACACAAGTGGCATATGCAGGATTAGTAGAATCAATAAAGGACCTGTTAAGAATACTGCCCTAGAAAGCCGATTGAATATCCGCTTTGTACTTTTCCTTATTGTAATCACAGACAATCTTTGAATGAAATAACGAATTGACGCAACACTTCTTTATATGCTCTTGTTTGGTATGCGTTTACTTTATATGTGCATGTATGAGAACTCCCCTAATCCTGATGACTTTAGGACTCTACCATTTAGGTGAAATGGTTCATGAAATGAGCCTTATATCACATAAGTCATGATTAGTAAAATACTCCAAGCCGATGAGTCCTACTGACAGTGGGAGTGTCAACCTGACTCCTCTAAGGCTTGCTTGTTGGATCACGCCCTTAAGAAGGACCACCTTGTTTCATGGAGTTGCAAAGTGTATAGTTGATACGTGCGTGATACATGAGGGTGCTTACTTCAATAAGTAAGTTCAGTGAGGTGCCCCGTGTGAGAACATTCCTAAATGGGAAAGGAAGTTTCTCTTTCAGGAAATGGAAACTTCCAGATTAGGAAATATCTCACGAGTCATTAATGTGATTAATTGATCCTTAGACTTGAGGTTCCACGTCACTTTATGAGTTAACTCTGTAGTCTAAGGTATTAGCTTTAAAGGGTGTCGCCTTAGACAACTGATTCAAGACTTATGCTGGGGCTGCACAAGTGATTCATGAAAGTGAATGAGAATCAAGAAAGGACCTACACTTGCATTTCCAAGGTGATCTCTTATTGTGTAAGTCATTCATATGCCATATGGAGTCCTTGGCCAAGGCAGTAGATCAAGACATCAAGAAAAGGGTTTCTTGGATTGAGATCAAATGGATATGAAATGCACGTAGCTTTAAGACCGGATTATTAGGGTTCTGATTATTCCCTAAGCCTAGATCTTGGTTGAGAGATAGTAAGTAGGAGGATTGTATCTCACATGAATCAATGACTTAAAGGTTCTATCGAATCCGAACATTCCAATTCCGCTAGGGGTTAAACACCTGTTGCTAGACTATGGTCGTTTAATCTGTGGACTGATTAATTAATTAGGTTCACTGCTAATTGAATTGAGAACCTAGAGGGTCACACACAACAACTTGGTTACATGAGTTGAGGCTTTAAAATGATTAAACGAGTTAATAGGGCCTAGAGGGTTCCACACGTGTGGGTCACGTGACTGACACGTGTCTTTGGGACACGTGTGCCACACGTGTTTATTTAATTATATATTAAATAATTAATTTGTTAATTATTTAATAGACTTTGGTTTAATTTTGAATTAAAAAAAAAGTCCAATTTTGGAGAAAATTAATCTAGTTAATTAATTATGAATTAATTAATTAGATAAAAATAATTTATTTATTTTAAATAAATAAAGTATAAAATTATCCAAAAATAGTTTAGATATTTTAGCTCTATTAAAAGTTGATTTGAATTAGAATTCAAGGTCAAAGTTGGAAAATACTTGATGATCAAGTAATAGGAGAGAGGGACCAAAATCCTTAGTCCATAAGGACTAGGATCGGCCGCCCCTCCCCTTTCCTATAGAGAGTAATTGACAATTCTTTTGGTTCATGTGTTGAACACCATCCTTTCTCCAAGATAAATCAAACCCTAGGTTAAACCTAAACACTAACTAGAGAACTAGCATCCTTACTAGTTAGATTGTAGTCAAGTTGGTGGACTATCTCTAGAGAGCTTCAAGTTAGAAGTTTTGAAGATTCGAGCTTTACCAAGGAGAGGGGATCAAGCCGCGAGAAGAGCGTTCTTGGGTGGCTTGAAACGCTTCAAGAAAGTTACTTAAGAAACTAAGTTTCTAATCCCTACGAATTTGGATACACGATTGCGAGTCCACAATTGGTATCTGAGCCACCAAGTTTCTAATCCCTACTAAGTTTCCAACAAGTGGTATCTGAGCCACCTCATTAATCGTGTTTGTGATTCGTCTCAATTATTCTGAATTTGGTAGAAATTCTTAGGCTTAGATGTGAATTAGGTATTTATGAGTTCTTTTAGAAAGCCTGAATTACGAAACTGTAATTTTTCTAGAATTTCTGAAACTGTTTTCTGAAATTATGTTTTTGAAAACCGTTTTAATTCAAATATATTTGAATCGTGTTTTAAATTTTGGATTGTTGTTGGTTTTTGAACTAAAAGTACGAAACACAAAATCGCATTACGAAAACACGAGCCTGGACATGCTAAGGCGTAGTACACCCAGGCCCGTACCCGTCCGGGACTGCCTGCCACCACGCGGGACTGCCCGCCACTGCCGCCCGCCAGCGCCTAGGCGCGCCCGCACATCCCTCACGCGGCCGGCTGTGCGTAGCGCTAGCGCGCGCTTCCATGTGCTACTGCCGGGCTTGGTCTCGGGAGGGGGTGCAGTCCGTTCTGGGCCCTTCGTTTCGCGATCTTGATTTTCGTGTTTAGTCCAATCCGATCCCGATTTAATTTTTCTTGAAAATTTTTATTTTTATTAAATTTGAATTATTTTTGAAATAATTGTTTAAATTGGGATTTTGTAAATTTAAGCGATTTAAATTTTGAAAAAATTACAAACTTTATTTTATGAAAATATTGAAAGAAAAAATTTATTAATTTTCAGAAATTAATTGGAATTTTATTGGTTTATAGTCATTCGGGTTTTATTGAAATGGCTCTTGAACAAGAATTGCATCTAAGTCGTGTTTTAAGCTATTAGAACTTAAAGCGAGAATTTTAATTTATTGGTTAAATTTAAATTCTTGCAAAAGCATGTTAGGTGATCATTGGTTTAGACTTATGTATGGTTTTAATTTATGCACATGAATGGTTTAAATTGGGGTTGGAGCCCTATAGTTGCGTTTTTCAATTGAGGTTGGAGCCTCACTTATGTGCGTACTGTTATGTAATTTATTATGTGGCTTTCCATATTACTGCTTTTGAGGCCAGGGTATGCCCCGTGTATTTATCTAAGGCCAATATGAAGATTGAGCCTTATTACTTTATGTCTTTTTCTTTTTATTGTAATTTGAGAGTAGAGATAGGTGGTGAGGTTTTATTTTCATTTTGGAGACAACGCACCATGGAGTAAGATGGACCACATTCAAGTAACAAGGTGGCCATAAGTGAAGACACCTCAAAATGTTAGGGAGGGGAATCTCAATTGTAAAATGTAATAGAGATAGGGCTCGTATTTTGTTACCGCTTTCCCTTATGTGATTAAACTGTTTATGTGGCATGTATGTTAGAACTTGTGATTGTGGAGTGGCTCCCACATATCACGCATAAGATAGGTAGAAGCCATGATCATCACATGTTAGTATCATGCTAGGACATGTTATCTGTTTATGTGCTTGTTTGAAATGCATTTAAGTTGTACTTGCATTAATCAACACTAATAAAATTGGATAACATATATGTTGGTGAGGTCGAACCGGATAACTCTCCGGTTGATTCGAAAATTCATTAAATATTAAGCCAATTTCGAATAAATAGGTATTTAATTCGAGATGCAAATTTTGAATTAAATTCCTAGCATTCCATCAATAGGTTTTAAGTTTAGTAAGTGAAGCTAGTTATTGTCCGCGAGTCGTGGGATAGCTAGTGGAGCTTATTAGTTCTTAGTTACTTAATTGATCATTTTAAATGATCAATATTTCGTGATCAATTTTGGAAAGGGCGATGTCCGCGAGTCGTGGGTCGTTCGAAATAAGTTTTGATCATGATCTTATGATTAATGGGTCTAGCTTAACGCCTAAGTAAATATGGATGTCGCACGAGTCGTGGGTCCATATTGAAAGATAGGTGATGCAAAAACAATTATTAAGAGTTCTAAAGGTGTTAGAATTGGTAAGTTGTACCTACCTAGGGTTTTACTTAGAATGTCCGCATGTCGTGGGTTCGAGGTAAAATGCTTAGGATCTTAGTACCCATTGGGAAACATGTTCCTCTTAGATCTTTGAAAAACAGTGGGAGCTACATTAGATTAAAGACCTTATCTTTTGTATATCATTATAATTCAGCATGCTCACTAGTTCTCTATTTTACCATTTAGGTCGTAGATTCTGTGATTCTCTACGTGTTTTGAAATGGCAACCAAAAACCCTCTTGTATCGATCCTCGAGTCAAACAAGTTGACTAGTCCCAACTATTCTGATTGGCTGAGGAATCTAAAAATCATTTTAGATTTTGAGAAGAGAACTTATGTTCTCTTCGAAGGGGAAGCTCCCACTAGGGTCGAGCGGGAAGCGATCCAAAAGTGGAAGGATGATAATCTCCAAGCCCGTTGCCTTATGTTGGCTAACATGTCTCCGGACTTGCAAAGGCAACATGAGGCCATGGAATTCGCTTGGGAGATTTACGACCACTTAGAGCAACTTTACCGCCCTCATGAACGTGTTACAAGGTATAACACTTCAAAGGAATTGTTCCACTTGAGAATGAGGGAAGGTTCTAGTGTCCATGAATATGGACTCATTTTTCTCGCCATTACTGAGAAACTTGCTTCCATGGACATGCCACTGAAAGATGAGCTTTCAGTGGACCTATTGCTAGCCTCGCTCCCACCATCATTCAACCCATTTGTCCTTAACTTCAATATGAATCATGTTGGTGCTACTGTAGCTGAGCTGATTAGTCAGCTTGTGACTGCTGAAAGCACGATCAAGAAGGATAATAAGGTTAAGAATGGTAAATGCTCCATCTTCCTCTTTTAGGCCTTCTAAAGGTAAGGGCAAGAAAACCCAAAAGAAGAAGAAGAAACCACTTAGGCCCACTGGTGGCGTTTCGAAGGGGAAGGCCCAAAAGAAGAAGCGTGATCAGAAAGAGGGTGTTTGCTTCCATTGTGGCAAAGCGGGACATTGGAGGAGAAACTGCCCAGAGTACAAGGCTACTCTAAAGAAAGGTATGTTTCTCATTGAAATAAATCTTTCTATTAATTCTAGTTCTTGGGTACTTGATACCGATTGTGGAACTCATATCTGTAATGATGTACAGATGCTAAGTGAAGTCCAACAACTCAAAGAAGGGGAATGTGTCTTGAAGATCGGCGATGGCTCAAACGTTGAAGCCCGAGCTTTGGGCACAATTAGATTAGATTTAGGTAGTTTTGAGTTAGTCTTAAATAAAGTCCTTTATGTACCGAGCATTATTCGTAATAAAATTTCAGTTCCAATTTTAGATTGTGAAGGTTATGAAACTTATATTAAGAATGGTAAATACTTTATCAAACGGATCAACTCTTCTGTTCACATCAGTACTCTAAGTAATGGACTTTATCTAACTCAGAATATCAATATTATGAATATGCAATGAGAACCTAAACGTAAGAGAGATGACAAAGTTTCAGCTCCCTTATGCCACTCTAGATTAGGACACATTTCCAAGAACAAAATTAGCAAGATAAACACTTTAGGATCATTCTCTGAAAATGATCTCAAAGAGTTAACTTCTTGCGAATCCTGTCTCAAAAGGAAAAATGTCCAAAGTTCCTTTGAAAGGAACTGTGGAACGTGCCAATAAAGTTTTGGATTTGATCCATACTGATGTTTGTGGACCGCTTAGTGTAAGTATAAGAAACAATCATCAGTATTTTATAACCTTTACTGGTGACTTTAGTCGGCAAGGTTATGTATACTTAATGAAGTATAAATCTGAATCTTTTGAGAAATTCTTAGAATTTCAAAAGGAGGTTGAGAACCAAACTGGTCACAAGATCAAAGCACTTCGATCTGATCGAGGAGGCGAGTACCTTAGTGAAGAATTCCTTAATCATCTCAAAGATAATGGGATTATCTCTCAGTGGACTCCTCCGGGAACTCCTCAGCTTAATGGAGTTTCTGAGAGAAGGAATCGAAATCTACTTGATATGGTACGTTCCATGATGAGTTTCACTGACTTACCACCTTCTTTCTGGGGTTATGCCCTAGAAAGTCCAACAAAGATTTTGAATCTAGTTCCCTCTAAGTCAGTCCCTAAAACACCCTATGAAATGTGGCATGGTAAAATCCCTAGTTATTTTTACTTAAGAATTTGGGGTTGTCCTGCTTACGTGAAGAGGACAGTGGGAGATAAGTTAGAATCTCGTTCTAACTTATGCTACTTTGTAGGTTATCCTAAGGAATCCATAGGATACTACTTCTATGATCAATCTGAGCAAAAGGTGTTTGTTTCCAAAAATGCCACTTTTCTGGAGGAACCGTTCCTTGAAGAAAAGAAAGGCAAGATCATAGAATTACAAGAAGTACAAAGTTATCCCACACCACCCAATGAAGAAATGTCCCCTTCTGGCCAACCGCAACCAATCACGAATTTCGATACACACGTAAATCCTCCTCTAAGGTGTTCTGAACGCACTCCTAGACAGCCGGAGAGATGGTATGGATTCTTCCATGAAATCTCTCAAAAGGATAATGATCTTTTAACATATGAGGAGGCACTTTCAGATTCTGACTCTGAACAGTGGATAGAAGCCATGAAATCCGAAATGGATTCCATGAACTCCAACCAAGTTTGGACCTTTGTAGATTTGCCTGATGGGGTCAAACCCATAGGTTGCAAATGGATCTTTAAGAGAAAGCTTGGATTTGATGGAAGCATTGTAGCCTACAAAGCAAGACTGGTTGCAAAAGGATTCACTCAAAGACCCGGCGTGGACTTTGATGAAACTTTTTCACCAGTTGCAATGCAAAAGTCTATTCGGATCATGCTTGTCATTGCTGCATAATATGACTATGAGATATGGCAAATGGATGTGAAAACTGCCTTTCTTAATGGAGACATTGGTAAAGACATTTATATGGAACAACCCATAGGTTTCATATTCAGTGGGAGTGAGCAGAAGGTTTGCAAACTCCGAAGATCAATCTATGGATTGAAACAGGCTTCTAGGAATTGGAACATTCGATTTGATGAATCAATCAAAGCTTTTGGCTTCATTCAAATTTTGAATGAATCATGTGTGTATAGAAAGGAATTGGAGACGTCAGTGGTTCTTAGTACTTTATGTTGATGACATCCTGCTTATTGGGAATTCGAAGGATGACATGAAAGTGACTAAGTTATGGTTATCGAACTAATTCGAGATGAAAGATCTTGGTGATGCGTCCTAAATCCTTGGAATTAAAATCTATCAAGATAGATCTAAAAGGTTAATAGGACTATCACAGTCGATGTACATTGACAAAGTATTGAAGAGATTCAATATGGAGTCAGCAAAGGTTAAGAACCTTCCTATGAGTGTAGGAACATGTTTTCAAAGAAGATGTATCCTAAGACTAACCTTGAGAAAGAAAGAATGACTCATACACCTTATGCATCAGAAACAGGTAGCATAATGTATGTAATGTTATGTACTCCACCGGATGTGGCTTATGCACTTAGTGTAACAAGTGGTTTCCAATCTGACCCTGGAGATGGTCACTGGGCTGCCGTGAAGAATATTCTTAAGTACTTGAGAAGTACTAAAGACTTATTCTTAGTTTACGGAGGCCAGAAAGATCTTACTGTCGAAGGATACTGCGATGCAAGCTTTGCATCTGACTTAGATGATTTTAAGTCAATGTCAGGATATATTTTCTGCCTAAATGGTGGAGTAGTGAGTTGGAAGAGTTCCAAGCAAACTACCACTACAGATTCGACCACTGAGGCCGAATACTTAGCTGCAAATGATGCAGCTAAGGAAGGTGTTTGGATTAGAAACTTCATTCAAGAGTTGAATGTTGTTCCTAGCATGAAAGACCCCATTTATGTGTTTTGTGACAACCCTGGGGCGGTTGTTCAAGCAAGAGAACCAAGATCTCACCAACGGACCAAGCACATTATGAGGAAGTATCACCTAATCCGTAATATTATCAAAAGAGGAGATGTGCAAATTGAGAGGGTCACATCAACAGAGAACGTGGTAGATCCACTTACTAAACCCCTTAGTCAAGAAGCTTTCCAAGGTCATCTTCAGAAGGTGGGACTTAGAATAGCTTTAGAATGGCTTTGACGGGCAACTGGGAGATTGTTAGGAATAGTGCCCTAGAAAGCCGATTGAATACCCGCTTTGTACTTTTCCTTATTGTAATCACAGATAATCTTTGAATGAAATAACGAATTGAGGCAACACTTCTTTATATGCTCTTGTTTAGTATGCGTTTATTTTATCTGTGCATGTATAAGAACTCCCCTAATCCTGATGACTTTAGGACTCTACCATTTAGGTGAAATGGTTCAGGAAACGAGCCCTATATCACATAAGTCATGATTAGTAAAATACTCCAAGCCGACGAGTCCTACCGACAGTGGGAGTGTCAACCTGACTCCTGTAAGGCTTGCTTGTGGGATCACGCCCTTAAGAAGGACCACCTTGTTTCATGGATGTCCAAAGTGTATAGTTGATACGTGCGTGATACATGAGGGTGCTTACTTCAGTAAGTAAGTTCACTGAGGTGCCCCGTGTGAGAACATTCCTAAATGGGAAAGGAAGTTTCTATTTCAGGAAATGGAAACTTCCAGATTAGGAAATATCTCACGAGTCATTGATGTGATTAATTGATCCTTAGACTTGAGGTTCCATGTCACTTTATAAGTTAACTCTGTAGTCTTAGGTATAAGCTTTAAAGGGTGTCACCTTAGACAACTGATTCAAGGCTTATGCTGGGGCTGCACAAGTGATTCATGAAAGTGAATGAGAATCAAGAAAGGACCTACACTTGCAGTTGCAAGGTGATCTCTTATTGTGTAAGTCATTCATATGCCATATGGAGTCCTTGGCCAAGGCAGTAGATCAAGACATCAAGAAAAGGGTTTATTGGATTGAGATCAAATGGATATGAAATGCAATTAGCTTTAAGACCGGATTATTAGGGTTCTGATTATTCCCTTACCCTAGATCTTGGTAGAGAGATAGTATGTAGGAGGATTGTATCTCACATGAATCAATGACTTAAAGGTTCTGTCGAATCCGAACATTCCAATTCAGCTAGGGGTTAAACACCTGTTGCTAGACTATGGTCGTTTAATCTGTGGACTGATTAATTAATTAGTGAATTAATTAATTGGGGTCACTGCTAATTGAATTGAGAACCTAGAGGGTCACACAGAACAACTTGGTTACATGAGTTAAGGCTTTAAAATGATTAAACGAGTTAATCGGGCCAAGAGGGTTCCACACGTGTGAACCACACGTGTGGCTCACGTGAGTGACACGTATCCTTGTGACACGTGTGTGAATATATGTGTATATTTATTTATGTGTTAAATAATTAATGTGATTAATTATTTAATAGACTTTGGTTTAATTTTGAATTAAAAAGAAAGTCTTATTTTGGAGAAAAATAATCTAGTTAATTAATTACGAATTAATTAATTAGATAAAATAAGTTATTTATTTTAATTAAATAAATTATAAAATTATCCAAAAATAGTTTGGATATTTTATCTCTCTTAAAAGTTTATTTGAATTAGAATTCAAAGTCAAAGTTGGTAAATACTTGATGATCAAGTAATAGGAGAGAGGGACCAAAATCCTTAGTCCATAAGGACTAGGATCGGCCGCCCCTCCCCTTTCCTATATATAGGGGAGCTCGAGCTCCCCTTAGAGGGTAATCGAGAATTCTTTTGGTTCATGTGTTGAACACCATCCTTTCTCCAAGATAAATTAAACCCTAGGTTAAGCCTAAACAGTAACTAAAGAACTGGCATCCTTACTAGTTAGATAAATTAAACCCTAGGTTTTCTGATTCCGTTTTCCAACAGGACCTACACTTGTTGCAAGAACAAGAATGATCTCTTGCTGATTGAGTTATTCGTAGTCCATTAAACTTAAACCCTTGGCAATGGTGGATAAAAGATCAAGACATCAAGAAAATGGGGTTTTCTTGGATTGAGGCCTAAATGGATATGAAACGAACTTAATTATGAAGATCAATAATATTTAGGCTCTAAGAATATTCTCATGCCTTATTTCTTGATTAAGAGATGGAATTGTAGGAGGATCGTATTTCACTGTATGTTGTTGACTGAAAGGTTCTTCGATTCATTTCGTTATTCAGCTAGAGGTCACATACCCATTGCTAGATTACGGCAGTGTGATCTGTGAAGTGAATAATTAATTAGGGAATTAATTAATTGATGTCATTGCTAATCGAATAATAAACCAAAAGGGTCACACACAAATGCCAGAACACGAGGGTTATGGTACGATGTTAATATGATTAACGTAGGATCAAAATAGTTGATCGAAAACGGGACTAAAACACGTGGGCATTGTCACGTGTTCTGCATGCTTCCGTGGCTACCATGTGTCACGTACATGTGCCTGATGCGTGGCTCTGACGTGTAATTATATTACACGTGAATTCTTTTCTAGAATTAATTAATTAAATTGTAATTAATTAATTTTGGTCTTTTAATTAATTATTGAATTAATTGTTAAGACTATTCTCAAATAAACTTAACCCAATAAATAATTAATTGGGAATTAATTTCTTTATTGAATATTGGCTTTTAACTTTAGGAAAGTTGAAAAGTCCAACTTCGTATTGTAGGAGAGAGAAGGTTATTCTTGCAAGACTTGGAGAGCAAGTTGGGAACTTATTTTCTCCAATTAAATTAATAATTAAATTGGTTAATTAGTGAGCAAGAAGATAATCCAATTGGTTCTTGGAAACCCTAGGGGTTCGAACCACCTTGTATAAATACAAGGGATGGTGCTTCTCTTATTCTTTAGACCAACACTGACGAAGTGTTAAGTTTTTGGGAAAATCCAAAAGAAAAGTTTTCAAAGAAAAACCCTAGCCATTAACATAAGTTATAGAACTAGCATTCTCACTTGCTTGATCGTGTTCTAGGACAGGTGTAGATACTCTTTCGAGGCCTTCTACTTTGGAGTCTAAATGGAAGGACCGTTCGAGGGACTTTTCGCTTGAAGGGTGTTTATTAGGTGGTAACAACAACCCAAGATAGCTTTAATTAAAGTGAGTTTCTTGTTATTCCCAACGTTACAGTACGAAAATTGCGAGATAACGATTAAACTTGTGGAAAAATTTTTAAACTTCTGTTGCGCACTCTTTCGTGTTTTCCAACAAGTGGTATCAGAGCCACCTTACAACGTTCGTATTGTCTCTTTACTGCTTGAATTTGGGTATATGTTGTGTATTCATGGTTTTTGTTTGAAATACGAAGTTACCAGATCAAAACTGTTTCTTGAAAATTTACAAAAATTATTTCCTGATTAATCTGGTTTTAAACTGTTTTAATTCAGATTGATTTGAACTATTTTAATTCGGAATTGGAATTGATGAATTTGTTGAAATTACAAAACTGAAAAGGGATCGGAACGGGGTTCGCCCGTACGCGTAGTGTGCGGGATTGCGCGCACCTAGTACGCGCGTGGGGCTGCACAACGCAGCCTCGCACAAGTAGAACCCACCGCTCGGCAGACGCCCGGACTGGCCTAGGCGCTGCTGCGCGGTTTTCCCCCCTGATGCCCGGCGTCGCCGCGAGTGGCGCGCGGGCCTGCGGGCGCGGCCATGCGGGCGGGCTAGCGCGCCGCTGCGCGCCGCCTGCCATAGCCTCTTTGAGAGCCCCGCGTGGGCTGTGAGCGCGGTGCTGCCAAGGCGCGCACACTTGCGGGGCAGCAGCTACGCGCCTCGCGCAGGCTATCCCGGGATGGGCCTTCGTTTCGTGTTTTCCAATTTCGAAAAATCTCGAATTATGAAAATTTGATTTTAATTTTATAAAATTATTTATTTGTAATAATTATAAAATTTGGGATTTTATGAATTAAAGTCATGTTCTAATTTTTCGAGAAAATAATAAATATCACTTTGAATGATATTTTAAAAAAAAAATTAATTTTGAATTAATTGTTGTTTTGTCAAGATCCGGTGATTCGAGTTTGAATAAATTCTTGAATAATGAACTGGATTCAAATTACTTAAGTTAATTGTAACTTGAAGTTAAGGAAATTTTAAATTTAGTTGGTAAATTTAAATTCAAGCAGAAGCATGCTAGTTTAGGTGATCATGGGTTAGTCTTATGTATGGTTTTTAATTCTGCACATGGATGATTTCAATTGGGGTCAGAGCCCCATAGTTGCACGTTTTTAATTGGGGATGGAGCCCAACTTATGTGCGTACTGTTATATGTTTGTTATGTGGCTTTCCTTATTATTGTTTTTGGGCCGGGGTATGTCTCATGTACTTGTCTATGGTCAATATGAAAATTGAGCCATCTTACTTTATGTAAAGAGAGTAGAACTTAGGATGTGAGGTTTTTATTTTCATTTTGGAGACAAGCACCCCTGGAATAAGAAGGATCCATAAGAAGCACTTGAAGAACGGTGGCCATAAGAAGAATCTCTCAAAATGTTTAGGAGGGTTTCTATTAATGTAATAGATAGGGCGTTTTATCCATTAAATTTTGTACCCCTATGTGATATGAACTGTCTTATGTGGCATGAATGTTAGAACTAGTGATTTTGGAGTGGCTCCCTAAATCACATATAAGATAAGATACCCATGATCATCACATAATTAGTATCTTGCTAGGACATGTTATCTGCGAATTGCTTTTCTGATGCACTTTATGTGAAACTGCATTAACAAGACAATTAAAATTTGGATAACATTATATGTTGGTGAAGTCATTCGAAAATCCCATTTAAAAATATTGAGCGAAATTCGAATAAATAGTTGTTTTATCACGTTAATAAAATTCCTAGCATTCCATCAATAGGATTTAGGACTTAATAAGTGAAACTAATTGTTGTCTCACGAGTCGTGGGGTAATTAGTGTAGCTTATTAACTCTTAGTTTCCTAATTAATTATTTTAAATAATTAATATTTCTTGACCATTTTAGAATGGGCGATGTCTTACGAGTCGTGGGTCATTCCGGACTAAGTTTGCTTCAGATCTTATGATTGATGGGTCCTGGTCAACACTAAAGTAGATGTGGATGTCTCACGAGTCGTGGGTCTATGATTGCAAGATTAGTGATGCAAAAATATTACTAGGAATTCAATGAGAGATCGAATTGGTAACTAGTACCTACCCATGATTCTTAGACCTTTGGATGCCTCACGAGCCGTGGGTCCAAAACTAAGATTGCTTGGGATCCTAGTACCCACTGAGAAAATAAGTTTCTTCTAAAGTCGTTGGGATTTCTAGACTTTCTAAAAACAGCGGGAGAACATATTTCTAAACACCTTGATAATATGTATAATCATTATTATTCAGCATGCTCATGATTTCTCTGTTTTTCCATTTAGGTTGTAGTTCTGTGATTCTCTACAATTGAAATGGCAACCAAAAACCCTTTGGTATCTCCATCCTCGAATCAAACAAGTTGACGGGGCCCAATAACTCTGATTGGCTTCGAAATCAAAAGATAGTTTTAGATTCTAAAAAGAGAAGATATGTTCTCTTCGAGGGAGAGCCTGTCGCTAAAGGCGAGGCTTCGAATCGGGCCGAAAGGGACACGATTGTGAAATGGTCTAAAGATAATCTTCAAGCCCGTTGCCTCATGTTAGCCACCATGTCCCCGGACATGCAAAGGCTACACGAGTCAATGGATAACGCTTGGGAGATTTACGACCATCTCGAGCAATTGTACCGCCCTAAAGAGCGTGTTCTAAGGTACAACACCTCCAAGGAGCTCTTTCATCTCAGAATGAAAGAAGGTACAAGTGTCCATGAGCACGGTCTCAACTGAACTCGCTGTGGATTTGTTGCTCGCATCGCTTCCACCATTATTCAATCCTTTCGTGCTAAACTTCAACATGAATCATCCTCATGCTACTGTAGCTGAGTTGATTAGTCAGCTTGTGACTGTTGAAGACACGATCAAGAAGGATCGCAAAGTAATGATGGTCACTTCCTCTTCTGGGCCTTCTAAAGGCAAAGGGAAGAAACTTCCCAATAAGAAGGGATCTCTTAAAACCAATGGAGGGGTTAAAAAGATAAAAGCCAGGAAGAGAAAGGATCAGAGAGAGGACGTTTGCCACCATTGTGGCAAGAAAGGGCATTGGATGAGGAACTGCCAAGAGTACAAGGATACTCTAAAGAAAGGTGTGTTTATTGTTGAAGTAAATATATCTATTGATTCTAATTCTTGGGTACTTGATACCGGCTGTGGAGCTCATATTTGTAATGATGTACTGATGCTAAATGAGGCCCGCCAGCTTGAAGAAGGGGAAGGCGTCTTGAAGGTTGGGAATGGATCAAGCGTTCAATTCCAAGCCATTGGGACGTGTAAATTAGATTTAGGTGTCTTTACTTTAGTTTTGAACAAAGTCCTTTATGTACCTTCTATTATTCGTAATATCATTTCCATTCCAATACTTGATTGTGAAGGTTTTGAAACATTTTCTAGAATGCAAACTTTTATCGTAAGAAGAATAAAACTTCCGTTTTGCTTGGTACATTATCTAATGGACTTTATAAAACTAAAGACACCAATATTCTAAATATACAACAATTAAACAAACGCAAAAGAGATGACAAGCTCTCGGCTTCTTTAGGGCACGCACGTTTAGGGCATATTTCTAAGGACAGGATTGCTAAATTAACTAATTTAGGATCATTCTATGATAATGAACTTAAAGAGTTAACTCACTCTGAATCATGTCTTAAAGGAAAGATGGCCAAAACTCCCTTTAATAGTCAAGTGGAACGTGCCACTAAAGTATTGGATTTAATCCATACTGATGTTTGTGGACCACTTAGTGTAATCACGAGAAACAATCATCAGTATTTCATAACCTTCATAGACGACTTTAGTCGTTTTGGTTATGTGTACTTAATGAAGTATAAATCCGAAGCCTTTGAGAAATTCTTGGAATTTCAGGAGGAGGTTGAGAACCAAACTGGTCACAAGATTAAGACACTTCGATCTGATCGAGGTGGCGAGTATCTAAGTGACGAATTCCTTAGTCATCTCAGAGATAATGGAATTATCTCTCAGTGGACTTGTAGCACCCTTAACACGTGGAGGTGCCACACCCCCGCACTATAGGTCAATCCACATACGAAACGGGCAATCCGTACATGAACCAACCTATAGCGAACGGGTGACAATGCAATACACGACAAGCTAGGCGGGATAACTTATACATGTGACAAAATAAAGCGGAAGCATAATTCAAACAGTATCAATTTATCATATCATGATATTTCTCAGTTACCAAATAAAATATACTCTAACTTCATATATCAATACATTATCATCATCATTTAAAACAATAATAATAACTATAATTTCATAATTAACAATAATTAACCAAATACACGAACCATGGTTGACTCAACTACATGGACTGGACTCGACTCGACTCAACTCCCGCCTAGCATGCACCTGCAATAACCTGAAAGGTGGAGGTGTCAGTCTGTGAAGACCGAGTGAGGGTTTTACATATATATTAGCGCAGATAACATGCAAGTTTTATTCTCTGGTAAAGGTTTATAAAAGATAAATATACAAGTTCAAGAAGAGGATGTTCTTCGCCCGAGAATACAACTATCAATATTAAATACTTGTTCATTTTCATGTGATCAATACATGGCCCCGGCGAGTAAGGGTGGTCTCCAACCGAACTCCAAATGTACATGAACATGCTTGCTTGATTATTAAACAATAAGTGATCATGCAATTCAATTATCGTCCAATCTTGCATGTGTAATCATATAACACGTTCATGGAATGGAAATCATGCAATAACCCGAGGACAATCCGCGGTGCCGGATTCATCCCCAGTCTCCTTCTTCCTCTGGTTTGATGATGGGATTGCAAGGCCCCAACATCCATGCATGTTGAGTAGAGGGTACATGAATCCCTAAGCCTGGAGCTCCTTCCTCCACTAACCTCCTAGTGGATTCAGGGGTGACCCCAAATGTGGTGAGAATAGTGCCAGAGTTACCCGTCAGACCTTGCTTTCCCGGTTGGCTTTAGTCACTACCCTCGGGCCCAACGTGAACGGTCATGCTACTCGCCTAAAACATGCTTGATTCATGACAATAACATGGCTTGTTTGCTTGCTTGCGTTTCATGAACATGACTTGAAATGATAAGTGATTTCATGAAATTATAAATGTAAATACCTTTGGCCGAAAGATCACGTAAAGGTTATATGGGTTCTATATAACTAGCAATTAAACCTCACCTGACAGGCGACACACGACTCGTGAATGCGTGAACGTGCTCATGCTCGACAATCTCCTCCCTGGAGAGTAACTGGACAAGAAATGGAAACATACATGCATTCGTGAGACCAAACTTGATAATAGTACCAAGTATGACGCACGGCTTGATCAAGTACGAAACATCGAGCAACAAACAATGTAGCATATAAATATCATGTTTTAGCATGTAATCAATCATATAATAACAATTTGGGGTCAAATACGTCATTGGATCGAGGGGCTAAAAATGTAATTTTAGCAGAAACTTTCTGCACTTCCAGAGGGCTGGGAACGGCCGTTCCAGGTTTCAGTTCAAAGTGGGAAGGGCCGTTCCCGCCTGTCGGGCTCCCCGAAGATGGGAACGGTCGTTCCCATCTGTGAGACAAAGTGGGAACGGTCGTTCCCGTCCTCGCCGCCAAGCACATTATTCAAATCAATGGGAACGGCCGTTCCCCAATCACAAAGGGAATGGGAAGGGCCGTTCCCGTTTTACAGAAGATGCAGAAGCAGGGGAGAAGAACAGGGGAGCTACGGACCAAGCTCCCAAAGCACCCAAACACTCTTAATTCAATCCAATATGATACAATTCATAGAAGGAAACATACTGACATGCTTAAAGTGCGATAGAACACAATACAAACACTTGTTTCATGCTTGATCATCTCAAATCATCAATTTCAAGTTCATAACATCACTCATGATATACCTCAAATTCTTCAATAATTCATGCATGAAGTCAAGATAAAAGCATGAATTCATGTTTCTAAAAACCTTTAAATCACTTATCTCAAGAATCCTCAACCCTAGCTTCCTACATAAATTCCAAGAAATCATATAAATGATCATATATACCTTGAGATGAAAATAGATGGAAGAAGATGATGAGTATGGATGCTGGAGCTTGAATCATGGATTTCCCTAACAAATTCTAGCTTGAAGATGATGATTTTCCCAATTCTCTTCCTCCTTGGATGAAGGAACCGAGAGAGATGATGATTGTATGTCTTGGAAATGGAATGAAGATGGAAGAAGAATGAAGAAGCATATATCGTTATATTTTTAGGGAAAAATGTAATATTTGCAATTAAATCCTTAAAGTTCCATAAGTTATGCAATCAAGTATGTAGGGTGTGGAAAAAGATCAATTAGGTCCAAGAAAGAATCATGCAATTTGGTCCTTACATTTACAAGAATAATTATTTAGGGACAATTGAGCAATTATTACAATTTGGACACTTTAATTCATATAACAATTTAATTCCATTTATTCAATAATTCCCAAGTTGACACATTTTTCATATATTTTCACGTATTCAAGTTGAACACAATTTATAGACATTAATATAACACGTATAAATAAAGTAGATGAAAATAATAAATAAATTCCTACGCTCGAAACACACACGTGTCGAGCGTACCTGACTGTCTGAAAATCGGGGCGTTACAGGACTCCTCCGGGAACTCCTTAGTTAAATAGAGTTTCGGAACGATGGAACAGACCCCTACTTGATATTGTTCGTTCCATGATGAGTTTTACTGAATTGCCACCTTCATTCTGGGGCTATGCCTTAGAATTAGCAGTTAAGATTTTGAATCTTGTTCCCTCCAAATCTGTACCCAAAACCCCATTTGAGATGTGGTTTGGCAAAATCCCTAACTATTCTTACTTAAGAATTTGGGGTTATCCTGCTTACGTGAAGAGGACAGTGGGAGGTAAGCTTGAAGCTAGATCAAGATTATGTAACTTCGTAGGATATCCTAAAGAGTCAATAGGATATTATTTCTACGATCCTCTTGAACAAAAGGTCTTTGTGTCAAGAAATGTTACTTTTCTTGAGGACTCGTTCCTTAAAGAAAAGGAAGGCAAGATCGAAGAACTCGGAGAAGTTCCAAACCAAGGTCTCACGCCAAGTATGCAGACTGGCGTCCCTCAGCCAATCGCAGAGAGTGATACACGCAAAAATCCTCCTCTAGTAAGACGTTCTGAATGCATTCCTAGACAACCAGAGAGATGGTATGGTTTTCTCCACCAAACATCTCAAATGGATAATGATCCATTAACTTATGAGGGGGCACTGTTAGATTCGGAATCTGAACAGTGGAAAGAAGCAATGAAGTCCGAAATGGATTCCATGTACTCTAACTAAGTCTGGACCTTAGTTGATCCACCAGATGGGATCAGGCCCATAGGGTGCAAATGGATATATAAGCGCAAGCTTGGAGTAGATGGAAGCGTGGCAGCCTTTAAAGTAAGATTAGTTGGTAAGGGTTTCACTCAAAGACCAGGTGTAGACTTTGATGAAACCTTCTCCCCGGTTGCAATGTAAAAATCCATTAGGATCTTGCTTGCTATTGCTGCATATTATGACTATGAAATATAGAAAATGGATGTGAAAACTGCCTTTCTCAATGGAGACATTGACAAAGACATTTACATGGAGCAACCCATGGGCTTCACATTCAGTGGGAGCGGACAAAAGGTTTGTAAGCTTCAAAGATCAATCTACGGGGTTGAAACAAGCTTCAAAGATCAATCTCAAATTGGAACATCCGATTTGATGAAGTAGTCAAATCGTTCGGCTTTATTCAAAATCCGAATGTGTCCTGCATGTACCAGAAAGAATTGGAAACCTCGGTTAAATTTTGATACTTTATGTAGATGAGATCCCTCTCATTGGGAATGCAAAGGATGACATGAAAGTAACTAAATCTTGGTTATCGAACCAATTTGAGATGAAGGACCTTGGTGATGTATCCTACATTCTCGGGATAAAGATCTATCGGGATAGATCTAGGAGATTATTAGGATTATCACAGTCGGTTTACATAGACAAAGTACTAAAGAGGTTTAGTATGGAAGAATCCAAGCGTGGAAAACTTCCAATGGGCCCGGGAACAGTTCTTTCGAAGAAACTGTACCCCAAGACTGAACTTGAGAAGTCCAGGATGTCCAAAATTCCTTATGCATAGCTATAGGAAGCATAATGTGTGCGATGCTATGTACTCGACCGGATGTGGCTTATGCACTTAGCGTGACTAGCCGATTCTAATCTGACCCTGCTGAAGGTCATTAGACTGCTGTAAAGAACATCCTTAAGTACTTACGAAGAACTAAGGATTTGTTCTTGGTTTACGGAGGCCAGCAAGATCTTGTCATTAGAGGATACTTTGATGTAAGCTTTGCATCAGACATGGATGACTTTAAATCCATGTCAGGATACATATTCTGCCTGAAAGGCGGAGTAGTGAGTTGGAAAAGTTCCAAGCAAGCGACCACTGCAAATTCGACCACAGAGGCCGAATACTTAGCTGCAAACGATGCATCTAAGGAAAGTGTTTCGGTAAGAAACTTCATCCACAAGCTGGGTATAATTCCTAGCATTAAAGACCCCGTTACAGTGTTTTGCGACCACACCGGGGCGGTTGCTCAAAAAAGAGAACCAAGATCTCACCAAAGGACCAAGCACATTTTGAGGAAGTATCACTTAATCCCTGATATCATCAAGAGTGGAGATGTGCAAATTGAAAGGGTCACATCGACAGAGAACATGGTAGATCCACTTACTAAGGCCCTTAGTCAACAGTCTTTCGAAGGACATCTTCAAAACATGGGTCTTAGATTAGTTCCTGAATGGCTTTGACGAGCAAGTGGCACATTGTTAGGAATACTGCCCTTAAAGCAGCTTTTGGCTTTACTATTTCCTTGTAAAATCACAAACAGTCTTTGAATAATAAACGAGATGATTTTGTTTATAGTCATTCACTTCTTTATGTGCTTATTATGTTTGTTTGGGTTGACTGTGTGTTTGCATGTATTGAACTCCCCTAATCCGATGAGGCCGTTAAGAACTTTGTCGTTATGGGAAAGACACGTGAAGCAAGTTCTTAACTCCATAGGCGAGGATTAGAAACTTTTCCAAGTCGAGAGTCCGACAGACAGTGGGAGTGTCGACCTTGACTCTGCTGAGACTTGCTTGTGTGATTATGTCTGTAACACCCCTTACACGTGGAGGTGTCACACCCTCGCACTATAGGTCAATCCACGTACGAAATGGGCGATCCGTACATGAACCAACCTATAGCGAACGGGTGACAATGCAAAACACGACTGGCTAGGCGGGATAACTTACACATGTAACAATATAAAGCGGAAGCATAAGAGCATTATATCATCATAGCAATACATTATCATCTTCCAAATTACATTCACATATATGTACTTAGAACTATTAACATGATAATCTGAACGGTTAATACATGAGAAGAAAAGCTATGCTAGACTCAGCTGGACTGAAAGACACGACCCGACTCCCGCCTAGCACGCCACGAACAAAACCTGAAAGGTGGAGGCGTCAGTCTGTGAAGACCGAGTGAGGGGCATAACATATATGAACACAAGTAACATGCAAGTTATAATCTCGGGTAAGGTTTTGTAATTAAAATAATATAGGTGCAAGAATAACATAAAACTCGCCCGAGATTACAACTATCAGGTTTAACACGATAATCGCGTTTATTATAACAATCAGTGGCCCTGGCGAGGGGCGTGCACGATCTCCAACCAACCTCGACATTGAACAAGGGTTGCACTTTCATTTAATTAAGTTATCATGCAAGTTATTAAAGTGCACACGATCAATGACACGAAATCCACCCTTCACCATTGGTGGTGGGTTTGCAAGGCCCGAACCACCCACGATAACACGGTGCACGTCGGGAGCATGACTCCCACGTACGGGACTCCTTCCTCCACCAAACCTCCTGGTGGATTCAGGGGGCATCCCCACGGTGTGAGAGAGGTGTTATGAGTTACACGTCAGCCCTATGCCTTCCCGGTTGTCTCAAACACTCACCCTCGGGCCCATAAACACGATACACGATACACGATTTACTTGTCATGAACACGATTAGTTTCAGGCAACACGATTTGTAACATGATACACGAGTTGGTATTAAATCCCTTGTTGTTGGAAAACGATTATAAAGATATACGCATGTGTAGTTTGGCCGAAATCCATATAAAGGTTATAGGGTTCTAGATAATTAATAACTAAACCTCACCTTTACCGACAAACGCAAGTCAAGACACGGCCTACGGCCCCTGGTCCACGTCACGAGAAAAGGATCTGTGCAAACACGACGTGTACACGTGAGACATGACTCTAAAATGGACCAAATATGACGAACGGCGAAAATGCATCGAGATGACATGCAATATACAATGTGGCATGAAAACATGTTGTTTCATTACATATTAGATCATATAATAGCAAATCGGGGTCAAAGAAGTCGTCGGATCGAGGGGCTAAAATTGTAATTTTATGCAGAATATTTTGTTCTGTCAGCGGGGTGGGAACGGCCGTTCCGGGTTGCCTTTGTAAATGGGAACGGTCGTTCCCATAAATCTCAAAACGCGCCAACGACTTCCATGTTAAAAATGCACCTTAGATGGGAACGGCCCTTCCGGCACCAAGGCCAAAATGGGAACGACCGTTCCCATGCTCGGCCACCTAGTTTTTGATTTAAAAGGTGGGAACGCCCGTTCCCGCAATGCCTTGAGGCTGGGAACGGTCGTTCCCAGCTTCTGCAACTTACAGAAGCAGAGCAAAACAGGGGAGGGCTACGGGAATGCATAACAACAACACCAAAATTCCATTTCCAATCAACCAAGTTATTCACTTCTGGAAATGTGATGCATAAACATTCATAGAATAATAATATCACCCTTAAACACATAAAACTTGCTTTGTCCTCAAGATTTCCAAGGTTTCTAACTCAAGTTCATATTGATCATTCAAGCTTGATTTTCCATTAAATTCATGCACAAATCATGCCATAATTCATGATATGATCACATACTCATGCTTCCAATTCCAAATAACTCATCTAGCATATAATTCCCAAACCCTAGCTCAATCAAATATGCTCAAGAATCAAGAATTCATGCACAACCAACCTTGAATGAGAAAGAAATGAAGATGGTGGATGAAGATGATGATCAAGTCCCAATTCTTGAAATATTTCTTGATAATTCTTGATGAAAAGTATGAAATCTCTTCCCTTTTCTTTCTTGTATGAACCGAGATCAATAAGCAAGTGTGGTTGGGATATTTTTCCTCAAAATGAGAGCAAGGGAAGCTTGGAGATACATATAACGTAACATCCCTTTTTGAAATGTGTGAAATATTCAATTTTACCACTTAACCCCCCAAGAATTCAAGTTATGCGATGAAGGATATAAGGTTTTGAGAATTGATCAATTAAGTCCTTCAAATGTTATACAATTAAGTCCCTAGAGTTTAGGACAAATCTAACTAGGGACAAATTAGTAATTAAATCATACTCGGTAAATATTTTACGAAATGAATATTTCCAAGTCATGAAAGAAATTCTCAATTTGATATAAATTCATAAAATTTTCATGAAAGTATTTTAAAAATATAATTTATAAATTATTTAAAACATAAGGTATTAATAAATGAAAATCGGGGCGTTACAACTCTCCCCCCCCTTAAAAGGACCTGGTCCCCAGGTCCACTGTCAAGCTTAAAATGATGCACAAGCCATAAGAGACCCCGTCTCTTGAACAAGAATGAAAGAACCCCGTCTTTCAATAAGAAGTGAGAAAACCCCGTTTCTCGGTAAGGATGAGAGTGCCCCGTCTCTCAAACAAGTTAGGAGAGAACCCCGTCTCTCGAATATACACCAAGTAGCACTCCAGAACAATGATAGAAACATTTGTCACATCAGAAGCAAGTATAGTAACGTTAATCACACTAATTTATCCTTCATACCGAAGTACTTTGTTGCTAGCAAAAGCTATATTAATAATAAAATCCATGATGCTCATGATATACATGTTTGAAGGTACCGTTCACCGTGGTTCTTGCCTGTTAAGTGAGCTCTGACCCCCGGTGGACCGCTCTTTCCGTTTTGGACACGTATCAATTTGATGTTCGGAACTTCCACAACGAAAACATAACCGTAAACGCTTTCTACATCCATCATAGGTATGTGTATCCCATCCACAATAAGTGCAAAGTGGTTTCCCCGATCGTGATGGCAATGTAACAGATACCTTCTCTGAAGTTGATTTATCGATCTGGGACTTTTTCCTTTTGGTCCTTCCCTGGGAAAGTGAAATTGAAGCAGCATTGGACCTTTTCATTGTGTTGGAATCCTGTCCTGATCCCGAGGCTGGATCCGGTTCAAAGTGAGGAATAGACGTTCTTGCATTGTCCGAATCTTCGACTTTCAATGCTTTAGTGGTAGCCTTGGCCCAGGTACTCGTGTTGGCAGCTTTCAAGGCATCCTGGATATCCGGCCTAAGTCCCCGCACGAATTGTGTCGCCTTGTGAAAGTCATCGTTTGCTATGTTGGGAGCGTAACGAGATAATCTTTCAAACTCTGCAATATACTCGCCAACCGATCTCCCTCCTTGTTTCAACTCAGTGAACTCCCTCAACCTACGAGTGCGGGAAGCTAGGGGAATGAACTTATTTTTGAATTCCCGAACGAATAGTTCCCAAGTAATAGATTCCTCGGCAGCCTCTAGTACTATGTGAGTACCTTCCCACCACGAATAAGCCTCGCCCTGGCTCAGGGTAAGAGTGCAGCGAGCCTTTTTCCTGAGTGTCACACGGGATAAGCTGCCAAACTCTTTCTACCTCCTTTAACCACATCTCTGCCTGGATATCATTGCCCTTATAAAATTTGGGAGGTTACTGATTCTGAAATTCCCGTAGTATAGCAGAGATAGGGTTTTCCTGTGGGGCTATCGGTGCAGGTGGTGCTGGAGGAACCCGTTCTTGAAGTCTCTGATCAATTAACCAGACCACCGCATTCATAAAATCTTATGGCTGAGCAGAAGGGGGTGAAGGAGCACGAGGAGAATGATCATGATGATGTCTCCTATGTTGAGGCATCCTGTAATTGAAACACTAGATATGCATGTTGGATTAGGAAATGCTAATGAACATAATTACAGTCATAGAATACAAGTATACCACATAATTCAAGATCAATTAATTGAAATTAATAGCAGAAATCAATGCAAGGCACAACTTATTGAGTAATTTAGCTAATTCAAGTAATTTCAGGTAAGTCCAAGTAGCTCCAAATAAGATGCAAGACTCACCAAGTATCAATTAATCCTATGTCGTTCGACCTAGACGTGACACGACACGACGGGAGAACCTCGGTTTTACAACCGGGCTCTGATACCACCTTAAATGTAACACCCCTTACACGTGGAGGTGTCACACCCCCGCACTATAGGTCAATCCACGTACGAAATGGGCGATCCGTACATGAACCAACCTATAGCGAACGGGTGACAATGCAAAACACGACCGGCTAGGCGGGATAACTTACACATGTAACAATATAAAGCGGAAGCATAAGAGCATTATATCATCATAGCAATACATTATCATCTTCCAAAGTACATTCACATATATGTACTTAGAACTATTAACATGATAATCTGAACGGTTAATACATGAGAAGAAAAGCTATGATAGACTCAGCTGGACTGACACAATCCGACTCCCGCCTAGCACGCCACGAACAAAACCTGAAAGGTGGAGGCATCAGTCTGTGAAGACCGAGTGAGGGGCATAACATATATGAACACAAGTAACATCCAAGTTATAATCTCGGGTAAGGTTTTGTAATTAAAATAATATAGGTGCAAGAATAACATAAAACTCGCCCGAGATTACAACTATCAGGTTTAAAACGATAATCGCGTTTATTATAACAATCAGTGGCCCTGGCGAGGGGCGTGTACGATCTCCAACCAACCTCGACAGTGAACAAGGGTTGCACTTTCATTTAATTAAGTTATCATGCAAGTCATTAAAGTGCACACGATCAATAACACGAAATCCACCCTTCACCATTGGTGGTGGGTTTGGAAGGCCCGAACCACCCACGATAACACGGTGCACGTCGGGAGCATGACTCCCACGTACGGGACTCCTTCCTCCACCAAACCTCCTGGTGGATTCAGGGGGCATCCCCACGGTGTGAGAGAGGTGTTATGAGTTACCCGTCAGCCCTATGCCTTCCCGGTTGGCTCAAACACTCACCCTCGGGCCCATAAACACGATACACGATACACGATACACGATTTACTTGTCATCAACACGATTAGTTTCAGGCAACACGATTTATAACATGATACACGAGTAGGTATTAAATCCCTTGTTGTTGGAAAACGATTATAAAGATATACTCATGTGTAGTTTGGCCGAAATCCATATAAAGGTTATAGGGTTCTAGATAATTAATAACTAAACCTCACCTTTACCGACAAACGCAAGTCAAGACACGGCCTACGGCCCCTGGTCCACGTCATGAGAAAAGGATCTGTGCAAACACGACGTGTACACGTGAGACATGACTCTAAAATGGACCAAATATGACGAACGGCGGAAATGCATCGAGATGACATGCAATATACAATGTGGCATGAAAACATGTTGTTTCATTACATATTAGATCATATAATAGCAAATCGAGGTCAAAGAAGTCGTCGGATCGAGGGGCTAAAATTGTAATTTTATGCAGAATATTTTGTTCTGTCAGCGGGGTGGGAACGGCCGTTCCGGGTTGCCTTTGTAAATGGGAACGGTCGTTCCCATAAATCTCAAAACGCACCAACGACTTCCATGTTAAAAATGCGCCTTAGATGGGAACGACCCTTCCGGCACCAAGGCCAAAATGGGAACGGCCGTTCCCATGCTCGGCCGCCTAGTTTTTGATTTAAAAGGTGGGAACGCCCGTTCCCGCAATGCCTTGAGGCTGGGAACGGTCGTTCCTAGCTTCTGCAACTTACAGAAGCAGAGCAAAACAGGGGAGGGCTACGGGAATGCATAACAATAACACCAAAATTCCATTTCCAATCAACCAAGTTATTCACTTCTGGAAATATGATGCATAAACATTCATAGAATAATAATATCACCCTTAAACACATAAAAGTTGCTATGTCCTCAAGATTTCCAAGGTTTCTAACTCAAGTTCATATTGATCATTCAAGCTTGATTTTCCATTAAATTCATGCACAAATCATGCCATAATTCATGATATGATCACATACTCATGCTTCCAATTCCAAATAACTCATCTAGCATATAATTCCCAAATCCTAGCTCAATCAAATATGCTCAAGAATCAAGAATTCGTGCACAACCAACCTTGAATGAGAAAGAAATGAAGATGGTGGATGAAGATGATGATCAAGTCCCAATTCTTGAAATATTTCTGGATAATTCTTGATGAAAAGTATGAAATCTCTTCCCTTTTCTTTCTTGTATGAACCGAGATCAATAAGCAAGTGTGGTTGGGATATTTTTCCTCAAAATGAGAGCAAGGGAAGCTTGGAGATACATATAACGTAACATCCCTTTTTGAAATGTGTGAAATATTCAATTTTACCACTTAACCCCCCAAGAATTCAAGTTATGTGATGAAGGATATAAGGTTTTGAGAATTGATCAATTAAGTCCTTCAATGTTATACAATTAAGTCCCTAGAGTTTAAGACAAATCTAACTAGGGACAAATTAGTAATTAAATCATACTAGGTAAATATTTTACGAAATGAATATTTCCAAGTCATGAAAGAAATTCTCAATTTGAAATAAATTCATAAAATTTTCATGAAAGTATTTTAAAAATATAATTTATAAATTATTTAAAACATAAGGTATTAATAAATGAAAATCGGGGCGTTACAATGTCCTTTTGAAGGATCACTTAGTTTCATGGAGTGATAAGTGCATACGATGATGCGTTCATAATACATGAGGGTGATTGTTACAAGAACTTCATCACCGAGATGTCCCGCGTGAGAACATTCCTGAATAGGAAAGAAAGTTTCCAGAAACTTCCAGATGAGGAAATATCTCACAGGTCAATAACGTGATTCGTTAATCCTTGGACTTGAGATTCTGTAATGTCTCATATGAGCTAACTCTGTAATCTTTGATATAGGCTCAAAAGGGGGTCGACTTACTGACACCTAAACCACGGCCTATGTTGGGATTACACAAGTGGCATATGTAGGATTAGTAGAATCAACAAAGGACATACACTTGTTGCAAGAACAAGAATGATCTCTTACTGATTGAGTTGTTCGTAGTCCATTCAACTTAAACCCTTGGAGAAGGTGGATAAAAGATCAAGATATCAAGAAAATGGGGTTTTCTTGGGTTGAGGACTAAATGGATATGAAACGAACTTAACTTTAAAGATAAAAAATATTTAGGCTCTAAGAATATTCCCATTCCTTAGTTCTTGCTTGAGAGATGGAGTTGTAGGAGGATCGTATTTCACTGTATGTTATTGACTGAAAGGTTCTTCGATTCATTTCGTTATTCGGCTAGGGGTCACACACCCATTGCTAGATTATTGTAGTATGATCAGTGGAGTGATTAATTAATTAGGGAATTAATTAATTGCTGTCACTGCTAATCGAATAATGAACCTAAAGGGTCACACACAAATGCCAGAACACGAGGGTTATGGTAGAATGTTAATATGATTAATGAAGGATCAAAATAGTTGATCGAAAACGGGGCTGAAATACGTGGGCATTGCCACGTGTCGAATACACGTGACTGCCACGTGTCACGCATGCCTGCGTGGCTATCACGTGTCACATACATGTGGCTGATGCGTGGCTCTGACGTGTAATTATATTACACGTGGATTCTTTTCTAGAATTAATTAATTAATTTTGGTCTTTTAATTAATTATTGAATTAATTGTTAAGATTATTCTCAAATAAACTTAACCCAATAAATAATTAATTGGGAATTAATTTATTTATTGAATATTGGCTTTTAACTTTAGGAAAGTTGAAAAGTCTAAATTCCTATTGTAAGAGAGAGAAGGTTATTCTTGCAAGACTTGGAGAGCAAGTTGGGAACTTATTTTCTCCAATTAAATTAATAATTAAATTAGTTAAATAGTGAGCAAAAAAACAATCCAATTGGTTCTTGGAAACCCTAGGGGTTCGAACCACCTTGTATAAATACAAGGGACGGTGTTTCTTTTATTCATTAGACCAACACTCACGAAGTGTTAAGTTTTTGGGAAAATCCAAAAGAAAAGTTTTCAAAGCAAAACCCTAGCCATTAACACAAGTTATAGAACTAGCATTGTCACTTGCTTGATCGTGTTCTAGGACTGGTGTGGATATACTTTGGAGGCCTTCTACTTTGGAGTCTAAATCGAAGGACAGTTCGAGGGACTTTCCGCTTGAAGGGTGTTTGTTAGGCGGTAACAACATCACAAGAAAGCTACAATTAAAGTGAGTTTCTTGTTATTCCCAATGTTACAGTACGAAAATTTCAAGACAACAATTAAACTTGTGGAAAAATTTTAAACTTTCGCTGCGCACTCTTTCGTGTTTTCCAATAGGATGATCCTTCTTAAGGACACAATCCCATGAGCAAGTCTCAATCGAGCCAAATCAACACTCCCACTGTTTGTTGGACTCATCGACTTGGAGTGATTTCTAATCCGGCCTTGAGTTAGGGCTTGTTTCATGTGTCATTCACCTAATGACAAAGTCCCTAATAGCCTTATGGATTAGGGGAGTTCTAATACATGTGCACGTAATGGAAACACACAAAAACACGTATTGTCATATAAAGAAGTGTTTACCCATGGTAATAGTCAATCGTACATTATTCAAAGATTGTCTGTGACACAAGAAAAGTCCCAAAGCAGATTTCGTCGAATCGGCTTTCTAGGGCACTGTTCCTAACAATAGCATGGAGGATAGTGCACAAGATCTGGCTTGTAGTTTCTGTGCCCATGATGAGAGCGAGGGCAACATCCAATTGACTGAGTTAGGCATCATGCATATGATGAAGGAGGGAAAGATGTTTGACGGCATGAAAGATTTGATAGAGCAAATGCAGGATGTGGAACTCCGATCCAGGGGAGCTATTGGGCACGAAGCCTACATTACAATGATTGCCAAAAGCATGGGGTGGACACCCAAGAAGGCTGTGTCGTTGACTGAGTACCCGATTTTGGATGAAGAAATTGAAAGCATATGGGCCTAATCACTGAGTGGCCAGAAGAGCCCGTCGAGGGTAGGTTGTTGCCATGGTGGCCAAAGAGGGCACGCAGCAGGTTCCTACAAATGTATACTTGGGGCTATGCTACTTATTAGGAGCTGCCAGATGAGCTTAAGGCGGCTATTGATGAGATTCCGGATGACCCTGAGGGGAGGAATGATTCTCCACGACCGGTCCCTCAGCAGGAGGGTGATGAGCCCATGTCTGAACGTGCATTGAATATCAGTATAGCGGCGATGAGGTTGGACCTGGCAGACTCCAATGCTAGGTTGGCCAGAATGGAGACAGGAATGACTGAATGGAGGCAGGAGATGGGGGATTTTCGAGCTCATGTGGATCAGAGGTTTGACACTTGGATGACGTATGTTGATGAGCAATTCCAGGGCTTGTATCAATGCTTGGATGGTTATTTCTGCTGCCATGCGCCCCCGTCTGATCAGTGATCTTGTTGCCTTTTGTGACACCCCGCCTCTTCGGCATTCCAGGTACGGCTTCACGGGTGAGTTTAATTCTGTAATTTACGTTAATTATGTGATTAGCATGCTTATATGTCGATGTGAGATTTATTTTAATATGTGTGCAATACAATTTAATTAATTGTTCTTGGACTCAATCGTCCAATATTTGTAAATTAAGGACCTAATTGTAAATTAGGGTGTTTTAGCCTTCGTGGCTACCTTGAGCTCAAGAATTCGAATTCGAATTCTAACCTTGTCAATGAGTTTGTTTTGATGATTCGGATTCAATGAATTAACCTTTTATCTTCTAAAGCCATTTGATAGTCCAACCATTTTAAAATCTAATCCGAATGGACCGGATATCGTTTGACCCTACCCGATTTGCCTGACCCGTTTAACCTTAAAAGCTGAAACTACTCTTTCCTCTCCTCATTTTGGATCAGCACAGGCAAGAGGGAAAGGACAGAAGAGAAAAAACACCCCCCTTTGGCCTCAAGCTTTGGCTCAAGCTCGTGCCCCCTCCGACCATCCGATCAATGATTCAAGGTAAGCAATGCGTTCCCCTTTTCGAGTACTTCATTTCTACCGATTGAATTTCGATTTCCTTGCTTGATTACTTGGTTTGGTAAATTGTTAGAAATGTGCCTAAATGCGATAACTTGCTCCCAACGTGCTTATATGTGATTTAAATTGATACTAATATGTTATATGTGTGTATTTTGATGCATTTTGGTGTGTTAATTGGTTGGAACGAAGTTTGGGGTGGTTTTGGGACTTCTCCCATCAATCCCCTGCTTCTTCGCTGTGTTTTTTCGGAGAAGACTACCCAACACGGCCGTGTCGAGTTTTAGTTCATTTCCAACACGGCCGTGTCAGAATTTTTTTAATTCCGACACGGCCGTGTCATCTTCCAGGCCAATTTTGACACGGCCGTGCAGCCTTTGTTTGTTATCCGTTTGGCCTGATTTTTGAACCCACGGAAACCTGTTGAAGTCTAGAATATCCTGAAATTGTAATCATCTCATTATCTTTTGTCATTTGTGAGATATAATCGTTTGAAATTTGTGTCGCCACTTCTCTGAAATTCTGCATTCGTCCAACTTCGAACCTACGCCATTTTCGCCTCGCTTTGAACCACAATTGGAGCCACCTACCATCTGAAACATCTATGTGTGTAGTTTCATTCTCAATAAAAAATACTTAATTCCCATTTCTGAAACTCAAGTTATGATCGTTTTCCTACAGCTTGTCCGTTTCGGAAAAGTTCCAACTTTTGCCCGTTTTGCTCGGAACCGTTTCTTATGTTTTTCTTCCCCTTTTCTTGCACTTTTTCACCTCCGAACCCATTCCTAACTTGTTTTATATTATGTTATGTGTATGTATTTGTTCTTATATGCATTTTATATCACTTTAGTAATGTGTTTTGTGATCGTACATGAATAAGTGCCACCATTTGCGTTTCGTTTACCTTTGTATGCATTGATAGTGCACTTGAACATGCTTTAATGTGTTTTAAGCATATGATAAGCTATGAAATGCATTTCCTTGTATGAAATAAGTTTGAATATGAATTTTGTTTAGGTAGTTGAATCTCTTATGTGCCTATGCATATGCCATGCGTCTATGTGGTTCTTCTTTGGGTCTAAGTCCTGCTTTTTGTCTTCAGTTTGTCCAGGTGCACCCGGGGTGGTGTTTCGTGAGCCGTTTTGATTCCGGGGTGGATCACTTGTGTTGTTCTTTGCTTCCTTTGGTATAAGGTGAGGTTAGGTTATAGTTAAACCCTATGAAATGTGTTCGTTTTCTATGCATGCGAACTATAACCATAAGTATAAGTAAATATGTGTGAAATATGTAATGTGACAAGTCTTTCCATGTGCGATACGCTATATACAAGACTATGTACGCTTGTTTTGGGTATGTATGATGTACTACGGTTGCAACATCAAACTATACTTTAAACCGTGTGCCTCTTACGAGCTGAGAGCTATGAGCTATGGATATGTTGTGGATTTGACACGGAGAGGTATGTAAAGTATAGTTGTTGCAAGGTAAGATTGTTATGTCAGTTTGTTATGTTAATTTTGTTATGTAGCGGGTTATGCTATGGTATGCTCCCTATGATTTGTTTGGTATGTTTGGGCCCCGGAGTTGTGGGTAAGGGGGACCCGGGTCGGCCACGGGTCGCCGGTTTATGACCCCGTACACATCTCCACAGTTAGATAGGAATAACCCTAAACCCGCCAGGAGGTTTGGTAGGGGGATGGGAACCTGAAGGTTTGAGTGTTCGCGCTCCCCTCGTATGATTGGATGGTTTGGGTCGCGCAACCGTTCCATCACCGGAGAAGGAGGTATGTATGATAAGTTTGCTATGTTATGTTTTGATTTGTTATGTATGTTTAGTTTGGAGGAGCCCAGGATGGGATTAGGTGCTCGTACCCACCGAGTTATATATGTATGCTTTGGTAAAGTTCGTGAAACGGGGATAGACTTTTAAATTAAAATAAAATATGCATCTTTTTAAATATGTAAGCTAAGATATGATTTAATTCAATATGATTTGCTATGAATTAATGATCCGGTTTTATATGAAATCCTTTAAGCTTTGGTTTGTTTCTTTTAGAATCCCTATATGTATGCATCACGGGTTAAGCTTTTGTATGCAAAAACTATCCCTGAGTTCACGCACTATGTGATTGTTATGTGCTTTGCTCTTATACATATAGCGTGTATGGGTAGCCCCTCACTCAGTCTGTGTGACTGACCCCTCTTCCCTTTTGTTTTAGTTGCAGGTTCAGGTTGTGGAGTTCGAGCTAGGCGGTTTTAAGTCCGGTCTGTCGAGTCTGTGTCTATCTGTTTGTTTTGTTAAGTGCTTTGCTCCATATTGTATAAGAAGTTATGTATACGTATATGATATATTTTATGCAGGTTTGCACTTATAATTTGAATATATGAATTACGGGACAGGTTAGGACAGGTTCGTGGAATTAGTTGAACCCGTTGTATTTTGATTTATGCTATATTCGGAATTAGGGATCTATGTTAGTTGAACCCGTCAACTGTTGCTTTTAATTTAAGTTTGTTTATGTGATTGCTTCCGCATACGCTTTCGTTTTTGTTGGTTGGTTTAATTTGCAGGGTCTACGTTACACCTAGCTTAGGGGTGTGTCTGTCTGTCACCCATTCGCGTCTGCTCGGTTCATGTAGGGGTTTCCCATCTCGTATGTGGATTGGGCTTAGGTGCGGGGGATGTGGTGACTCGCCGTGCGGGGTGCTACACCTTTGTTTCTGTTATTCCTTCTTTTGTTATTTGGCTATGTATAATGGATGGTCTTGATACTTTTGATACTTCTGCTGCTACTTCCTTTGCTTATGTCTAAACTCCTTAATTTCCAACTTAATGTGCCCTTCTTTTACTTGGTATTTGTGGCTTGCGTGCTGTTTGTTGGATGTATGTTGATTGTCAATTGCCTTTGCACTTGATCAGTGTGTTTTTCTAGTCACTTATTTCAGGTTTTGGAAGCTTTGCTAGCACGTTGTCGGTTCTTCAATTGATAAGGGAGTTTTCTTGTTCCTTAATTCTTTATGTTGCATTAGGACATCGCACAGATTAAGTGTGGGGGAGGAAGTGTATGCTTGATATGAGTTTTCTTGACTATTTGCATGATTAGATGTTTTGTCACACTTGTGATTTGCTAAGAATTGAGTAATTATGAAAATTTTGAAAAAAATTTCCCCGTTTTGAACTTTTTCTTTAAAGTTTGATTGTTGAGTTTTTGCTAGAATGAGTTAGGCTATTCGAATTGAGGACAATTTGCATGAGATGTGATGATTTAGTTCGTTATTATACCCTTATATTTTGGGCACTTTTCGAACGTGATAATGTACTTTGCTTAGAAAGATGAATTGATGATTTCCAAATAAGTCTATGAATTGATTAGGATGCATTTTAGTCCTATTGAGGTGAAATTTTGAGTTCATGAAAGATTAAGGAAGTGAAGTAGGCATTCGGTGTCGAAGGATTTTAAGCCTTTAAATTTTTAGCCGTGTTTCACCAAATAACGTAATCTTATTGACCCCGCTGAGCCTAAGTGTTGTGCAAAGATTTTTGTAGCCACATTATAAGCCGAATGCACAACAAAAGAATAACCACCTCGATAATTTTACACGAAGGCTTGCTTATTTGATTTTAATGGTAATTGTCCATCTTTTGACCCCTTTTGATTGTTCATGTGGTTGAAATTGAGAGATTATTGTAAAGAAAGAAATAGAATGAGAAAAAGTGTGAAAAAGAAAAGATATGAAAAAGAGAAGAAAGAGCAAAATAAAAGAAAAGAAAAATTTTGCAAAGTGTGAAATTGAGAGTGTGGGATACAATTGTGAGTAGTCACTCGATCCAAATATCCATAACCTTACCCAAAGCCTACATTATAAGCTCGAAAGACCTACCGATTCTAAGTCTTGATTTAATTCCATTAGTGGAGATAGGTGCGAGGAGTGTATTCCGAAGTCGATGATTAGAACTTAGGAGGAAATTGTGAATTTGTCATTCTAGTCTTTGTACATTGTTTCATTCGAATCACACACTACACAAGGGTATACTTCTCATACTAAGTTTTGATGATCTTATGTTTATGAGTACTTAATTTGAATTGCTAGATTTGTTTAGGTGAGGGTTCGACGATTGCTTTTAGCAGATGGTTTGATGAGGATGTGTTTTCTTTATTTTCGTATTACTCGGGGACGAGCAATAGGCAAGTGTGGGGGAGTTTGTTGAGTGTAGAAATTGCATGAATTTAAGCGTTAATTAGATTATATTTTTATGCCGTTTGATGCGTTTATGTGTTTATTTTGATCCATTTAGGTGTTTTAGGAGTTGGAGATAAGAAACGGCGAAGCAAGGAGAATTCACACATTTTTGGTGGAAAAATGAGTAACTCCCGTTACCTATTGGAAGAATAATTTTGTTAACCCCCGTTAAGCGACACAGGAGCATCACTTGTGGCGAAGTATGGGAGTAACGCCCGTTACTCCCTAGTAGTACAACTCTGGTAACGCCCCGTTACCAGAGGCAGGAGGAGATGGTTTTTGGCTTGGGAGGGGTAACGCCCGTTACCCCTGGGCAGAAGGAAACTGGTAACGCTCATTACCACTTATAAAAACGCAATCACGATTTAGAAGTGTAACGGGAGTTAACGAGAAATACGCATGGGTAGGTAACGCTCGTTACCAATGTCGGCGAGAGAGGATTAGGGTTGATATTTAAGTGCATTTAGAAGTCTTTTTGAGGGACTTCTTCCAGCAGTTCATAACCTAGTTTGGAGAAGGGAGTTGCTGAGTTTTTCTTCAAGTTTTTGTCAGAGATTTCGAGAGGAAGGAAGGATAAATCCGAACAATTCCAACTTTTCGGTTTTATTGTTTCTTTAATTATTAAACTAATTCCTCCGAGTTTAGTTTCAAATGTTTGATTTAATTTTCCAGATTTCCATGAATGTTTATGGTTGGGATTTCTAGATGAACATGAATTCCTTTAATGCAATTTACTTTAGTTTTATGAGTTTTGCTTTATTTATGAGTAGTTAATTCGCTAGGGCTAAGGGAGTGATGATGAATGCCTGATAGGTGTTTGATATAATGTTTGAATTACTCGTGTAATTCTTAGTTTGGAAAGCGGGCTTAGTTTGAGTTGGAATGGTCTGGCCAACCTTAGCATGACCTACAATTGCCTAAAGATCGAGAGATTGATCGTAATTGTGATTGTTTTCATAACTTGTAGGTTGTAGAATACAAAGAGATTTGGTTCTAGCTTATACAACAGTAATCTTATTCCATGCCGAGCCGCTAGAATATTGAATTACACTAGTCTTGTTCCTTTGGTTTAATTATCTATCGTTGATTGCGAGAGCAACATTGAACACTAATTGAGCACTTGGTTACACCTTGAGAGAGGGTAATACAAATATAAGTGACTAGGTTGTAGAATTGCACTTGTCAGACGAAAATCATATTGTCTCTTGATTGTATGACTCTTTAGGTCTTTAGATTAGAAAGAAGTGTTGAGTAGTAATTCATTTCACTACTAGAAAAATGTTTTATAGCGACGAATTTAGCAACGGATTAGGCTTTAGCAACGAAAATTTTCGGTTGCTATAACCCTCGTGGCTAATCCATAGCAACGGATTTAGCAACGAATTATTAGCAACAGATATTAGCAATGGAATAAGCAACAAATTTATAGCAACGGATTTAGCAACGAATTACTACCCACAGAAATTAGCAATGGATTTCGCAACGAAGTTTTTAGTAACAGATTTAGCAACGGATTTTTCGTTGCAAACCAACTGATAATTAATTAATTTTTTGCATTTTTACAACGGAATTTTCGTTGCAAAAGGTAAAATTCAAATTAATAAATTAAAAATTCATTTGTGGGGCCCAGGAGCCCCCAAGCCACCCTGGTTCGACCCACCACCAGGGCCGCACCACCCCAACCCCACCGAGCCAACCCTAAGTGGCTCATAATTATTTTGAATAATTTATGCAAGGCAAGATTTGAACCTGGGTCTCCAGGGAACAAGGTTGGACTCCTAACCAACTCGGCTAGCTTCATTGTTGGTATAATGAGGTTTTTTTATATATATAACAACAATAACATATTTATACCTTGATTTTAAGCACTTAATATATTATGTTTATATATAAGTATTTTTCAAATATAATTTTTTATTAAATAAAATCATATATGTAACGCCCCGAATTGCATTAACTAAATTCTTATGTTCATTATAATTTTAGTAAACTATATTTTAGCATACTTTCATGGAAATTTATGAATTCATATTAAACTTAGGATTTATTTCATGACTTGAGAATGTTTATTACGTGAAATAATTTCCGAGTATGATTTAATTATCAACTTGTCCTCAAATGGTTTTTCTTTAAAAAATTAAGGATCAAATTACATAACTTTTCCAAGGACTTAATTGATCAATTAGCAAATCATTTATCCTTGATTGCATGACTTAAATTCTTGAGGGGCTAAATTGCAGTTTGAGCATTACACAATAATCAAGGATGGTGATTCACGTAATAAGCTTCCTTGTTCATTTTATCATCCCAATCCATCGGTAATTGCTTCCTTTTTCTTACCGAACCAAAACCTCAAGGAAGAAGAAGAGATTTTATCATGATCATCAAGATTTTTAAGAAAAATTCCAAGCTTTGGAAGCTCATCATCCATTTTCATCTCCCTTCTTCATTTCTTTAGTTTCAAGACCAGCTTCACGGGGACGAGGAGCAAGCTCTGTAGGCTGTGCCTTACTTGTATTTGTCGGTAAAGGTGAGGTTTAATTGCTAGTTATATAGAACCCCGTATAATCATTTTGTTGAATTTCAAGCCAAAAAGGTATATATATTTACTTATAGTGATTTCTAAACGTGTAACAATTGCAAGCAAGCCATGTTCATGAAAAGCAAGTCATGTATCGTGATTGATTGATTGATCGTGTTTGGCGAGTAAAGCATGTTCCCGTTGGGCCCGAGGGTAGTGGTTTGAGCCAACCGGGAAAGCATGGGCTGACGGGTAACTCGAACGCTATCCTCACCACATTAGGATGACCCCTGAATCCGCTAGGAGATTAGTGGAGGAAGGAGTTCCGGGCTTAGGGATTCATGTACCCTCTGCTCAATGAGATTGGATGGTGGGGCCTTGCAATCCCACCATCACCCGGAGGAAGAAGAAGACTGGGGACGGGTCCGGCACCACGGATTGTCCTCGGGGTTATTGTCATGATTACACTTATTGATTGTCTTGCTTGAATACAATATGCACGATTGCACGATAATTGAATTACATGATCACCTATTGATTGACAAAGCATGCATGTATTGTACACCGTAGGAGTAAGGTTGGAGATTGCCCTCACTCGCCGGGCCACGTATTGCACGTATTGAATTCATGAAATTGATCAAAGTATTTAATATTGGTAGTTGTAATCTCGGGCAAGTTCTATGTTATTTTGAACTTATATTACTTTTAATTATAAAACCTTACCCAAGGTTATAACTTGCATGTTAATTGCGCTAATATATATTTATGCCCCTCACTCAGTCTTCCATGGACTGACGCCCCAGCTTTCATGTTCTCGCGGTCGTGTGCTAGGCGGGAGTTAGAGTCCTGTCATGTCGTCCAGCTGAGTCTAGCACTTCATGCACTTTCATGTTATTGATCTGGATATTTCAGAGTTAGTATGTCATGGTTATTGTTAACATTTGAAGACTTTTGTATGTATAATATGGGAAGTGATAAAGTATTGATACATGTTGGTACCTATTAGTATTTATACTCTTGATGTAAATATGGTACCTATAAGTAATGATGATATATTGCTTCCGCTTTCAAACTTTATGTCTTGGTTTTGTATTACTTTGGGGTATAGTCCCGCCTAGCTAGCCTGTTTCTTTCACTTGTCACCCGTTCGCTATAGGTTAGTTCATGTACGGATTACCCATTTCGTATGTGGATCGGCCTATAGTGCGGGGATGTGGCATCTCTACGTATATAGGTGCTACAATATATATCCGTAAATAATTGCATTAAACATTGTTAAAAATATACACTTCTGTATTTTAATTATAATGTATGTACTTTAAGTATAATATATCATACTACTTAATAAATATCACATATTTTAATGATTTATATTGTATATTATACCTTATAATTAACATAAATTTTAACAGAAGTAACAAAATCTAATAGCAATTGTGATACTTTTGCATTATAATTAGTCTGAGTAAGTGGAGTTGGGTCCGCCCTAAAATTTTCATATGATATTTTCATTTTATTAGGAATTTAACTTGGACTTGTAAATCTACTTAAATTAATACGACTATAAATAATTCAATTTTATAGCTAGTTAATTGGTTTATAATAAGAGTATTGTGACACCTGGTCTGATCAACTGTACAGGTATGACGTATGTGCGCAATTGAGTTTATTTAATTTCATTTATTTGTTAATCTAATTCTTTAATTATTATTTCTTTTGAAATTTGAATTCGCTTATTTGAAATATTTGCCTCTTTGTTGCAAACGTGTTTCGTTTGTGCTCGATTTGAGATCAAAAATTCGTGCCGTTTTAATACGTTGGAGTATTACATGTTGTGAATTCGTTTATGTGCTCGTTTAACATTTTCGGACTTGTTTGAAATGGTAACGCACCATTTTATTTGTTTTGGGGACTCGAGGGCCTAACTAGTTTTAACGCACCTTGTGTTCCGGAATTTTTATCTTGAGCTCGGGAATTCGGATTCGAATTCCAGAAGTGCCGCAGGACTCGTATTGAGATTTTCAAGCTAAGGAACCTAGACTCATATTTTTCTAAGCCTGTTTGATACACCGAAATTTGCCCGAAAAATTGACTGGCGACCATATGACCACCTTTCACTATATTGCACATAAGTCCCTCAATTCTTGACCAATTACCCTCAAACTTGGACCCACATGACCCCAACTTAATTCTCTACCATCCCCCACTCCTTCATTTCATCCCACACAAACCAAGAGAGAGATTTTCAGCAGCTTTGGAGAGAAATCAAGAAATCCCATCACTATTCACCAAGTTGAGATTTTGAGCTCCAATCTCCTTTTTTCTCCACCATCTTCGAGGGGGTAAGTGTATGATTGTTATCTCCATGCTTATGTTATCATTTTCATCCAAGAAATTCAGATTTTAAGCCATGTATGATTGAGATATGATATCTGATATGAATAGTAAGGGGTTAGGATCATTTCTTGAAATCATATACATTCCCTTATGTTTTCTTTGGATTTGATGGAATATATGAGACAATATTAGCTTCATTTATGATTATTTGGAATGGAATTGGTTGGTGGTTGCATGATTATTAAGTTGCCATTAATGAACTTCAAGGTTTTGAAAGAAAGTGACTTGAACTCTTGCATATCGATCTCTCCTTGTTACCGGTTTGTTTCATGAACTTGAGAGTTGGAGTTTGCATGTTTTTGTGGCTGATTTCATGGTTAATTTGTTACCTTGCTTCCTTGTTCGAGTGCTGCTGTTGTGAGAGTTGGAGAAGGGAAGGAATTGTAGCACCCCGGAGCGAAGGGCACCACATCCCCCGCACCATAGTCCGACACGTGTAACGAAATGGGAACTCCGCACACGCACCAAGCCATGGCGAATGAAGGACAAATAAAAACACACCCCTAGGCTAGGCGGTCTAGACCCTAAAACAAAGTGCGCTAACGATAACAAAATCAAATACGAAAGCAACAGGATCACAATTACATTTAATCAAGCAAGATCCCAAATATAAACAGGTTACGAGTTTAAATAGCATAGATACCTAATCCCGTAAATCGAACATAAGACATAAATACATAAGTACATAACGGGTTCATTCTTATCCTAGAAACCTATCCCGAATCATATCAAATCAACGAGATACATTAAATACATAATCATAGGCGTATACATATTTAAAGTTCCAAGGCATAATGAGAAAGATGCAGCATGCAAAAAGACTCGAACAACTTGACTCAAAAGACCCAAATGATGATCACCGCCAAGCACGACCTGAATCCTGCACCTGCAACTAAAGGGGGGAAAATGAGAGGGGTCAGTCTACAACTCGACTGAGTGAGGGGGCTGAACACACTCACACGATACATATAGAGCATAGCACGTACTAAAACAAAAGACTATGAACCGCGAATAGGGTTTTGCACACCGAAATCGATTTTTAAAACAAACGTATACATATTGTATCAAAAGCATAGCGTATCTTTAACTTAAAAGTCCTATCCCGTTTCATAATCAACATAACGTATAAAAGCTCGGCGAGTACGACCACCAATCCCATCCTGGGCTCCTCATACGAATCAAACATTACAAATCAAAACAAAAGTAACATTAAAGAACAAACCTCCTTCTCCGGTGATGGAAGGGTTGCGCGACCCTAACCATCCATTATGTTATGTATGGGTCGTGAGTTTCATGACGCTCACACCCGAGGATTCCATCCCCCACCAAACCTCCTAGTGGGTTCTGGGTTGATCCTATCCGAGTGGAGACTACGCCCAGACTTAACCCGACGGCCCCCTACCGTACCGGGCGTCCTGGCTCGCAGGCTCCGGGGCCCAACATTACCAATACATTACATTACCATTACATTCTCGCTCATTACAAATCATTAACATTACAAAGCTTACGTACCTTATCAGAGCATACCTTACCTTGCAACTTAGCGTATGCTATAGACGTACCTCTCCGTGTCATCCTAATCCATAGTTAGCATGAAGACACACGGTTTGGAGCACAGCCTAATTGCAAAACATTTTCAAGCTTACATACGCTCGTATATATATTTGACAGCCCGATTCGGGACCGGATCAATAAAGGTAAACTAAGGGCAACGTAAGGGCATTTATAGAACTTGATCCGTACTTAAAATAATTCATATCATGCATCCCTATATGAATTGAGTGCTCATATGTGATATTAGGTGACCAAAAGGGGGAAAACTACCTTTAAACCATAAGAGCACTATATCGTTTTATTCAAGAGACCTTAAAGAACCTATACCTGTCTTCTTAGGATTTTTCAACTCTCTTTTCAATGCTTTGAGGTTTCGTTTATGTGTCCAGAGCAATTTAAGAATTTATTTTCAAACAAGAATTTCCGTTGATAAGAAATATTTCCTTCATTAGAATGATTTAGCCCTTGAGATCATCACCATAACGTTCCTCGATTTTTTCTACATTTTTGGAAAGCCTTTCGGACCTTCAAATTTTATCCTAGTATTTATTTCATAATTTAATTAATTTTCGAAATTCAAGAAAATCAAATCTTCCGAAGCTTATAACTTTTAAACCGTACGTCCGATTTTGACTCGTGAGTAACCGTTTCGAAGCTAATTTTATTTCCTAGCTCTTGGGCACTTTTCCAACTTCAAAAATACGCAGGAGAAAGGTGGAATTACCAGAATACCCCTGCTGTGACAATTTTGTAAAGAAGGAAACCTATTTTTGGAAATTTCACAAAATATCCCACCTCTAGTCCCTAAAATAAATATTATTTGCACTCCAGTCCTTCCCTACAACTATAAATAAGTGTGTTGGGGTCTCATTTGCTCCCTTACTCCAGCCATTCCTCACGCCACTCTCTCCCCCTTAAGGTTAGTTTTCTTATTTTTTTTTATGTTTTAATTAGTTTAATTTATGTTTTATTTTATTTTTTAATTTATTTAATAATTATGCTAGGTTTAGGATTTAATTTATGTTTTATTTTATGCATGAATTATGTGATTTAATTTATGTTTTTAAATATTCATGAATTTATGAATTATATTCTTATAGTATAGTTTATTATGAAATGTGTTACATAATTTCATTTTGTGACAAATTAATTATGTGACAATTATGCTAGCATGTTATATGTTATATTTTAATTATTTTATGATCATACTTAGGTAATTTAATTTATTTCATGTTTTAATTAAATGTTACATGTTATCTAATGTTACATAATTAAAGTATAACCTATAGTTTTAAATGTTACATGTTTAATTAATTGTTACATAATTACTTGACCAATCGATATATGTTATGGTATACATGTATAATATACGTATACGTATTTGATTACAATATGTATAAATACGTGTATACTTTCGTATAAATACTATGTGTATTTCCCTAATAAATATATATGTACTTTTGTATAAATACCGTATGTATTCTAGTTTAAATACCGCATGTATTCTTGTATAAATACTGTATGTACCTTGTATAAATACTGTATAAATACGGTAGGTATCCCCGTATAAATACCGTATACATACTATATAAATACACGTATACATACAGTATAAGTACAATATACATACAGTATATATACCGTATACTTGAATAGTGACCTTTGACCCTTGACCTTTGACTTTGACCTTGACCAAGAATTTTGACTTTTAACCTAATTGATCATTCCAAAGAGACAAATTCAACGGTCAAAGCCTTTTTCGAAAATTCTCAAAAACAAGGGACCAAAGTAGGTTTCAAAGTTCACATTAGGGTTGTTCTAAGACCCTAAGAACATACCCTTAAGCTTTTGACACGAGCTTTCTAATGAGATTAATCGTTTACTCGAATTATTTCTTCGGTAAAGATTATTCCTTGTTTAAGTGTGCCGTATTCTTTTCAATCTTATACTTCAATACTTGACTATCCGCACTCAAACATGCATCATTAATCATGTGTGGGACTTAGATCCTTAAGCTCATGGTAGTCTGCCACTTACAGGAGATAATACCGAGTTCTGGGATCCGCAGGGTACCCTGTCTTCTACCAACTATCAACTTATCTAAATAAATAGGTGAGGTTTAAACTATTTCAACTGGAACCATGAATATTCTTACGTATTCAAATTCTTTCAAAATCAACGCCTTCGGGTGCAAAGATTCTTATCTTTCAAGTTAAACGTTTTCCCGTTTTGGGACAAGGCTTCAAGTTTAAAGTCAATGATCTCTGACATACGTTCTATTCATTGTCATACTGCTTTGATTAATGGTTCAGTCTTCTGAACTATGTGTGCTTATGCACTTTTGTTATTCTGAATGCAAGCTTTGGAAATTTTTTTATGTTGGGCCCTGGCGGTATGGTTAGTAGTAGACCGGGCAGTGTGCGCCAATGGCTACTATGATACTGGCCGCCATACTGACCTTGTTGATGGTTTAATCGGAGGTTGGTTACTCCACATCGAAGGTCGGGAGAGGTGGTAAATTCCTCCCGTCTCGCACGTCACCGCGGGGTAGCTCCCTGTGCGCGACAATAAGGGGAGAAGGGGTGGTGCATGTGATTATGGGTGTCGGAGTCCTAACGGATCTCGATACCAACTTTGTAAATGTTTTTTGAGGAGTAAAGGATGGATATGGCCTAGCTTGCGGGCAAACTTTGGTTTTAAAATCTGGTTCATATTTTGAAAATATCCCGTATCCTGTTCCCCGTTTAAAAAGTATGCATGAACCAGAACCTCTGATGTGTGTGTTTGTGTGTGCTTGTGAAAAATCCCATTTCAAGATAAAAGAATTTTCCTTCCGGTTTGAGGAAAGTTACTAAGAGAACCTTTCAAAATCCCACAAGTTCAACTATTCTTTCTTACTACGAATTATCTCACTTAGTCCCTTTGACTAATACCTCCACCCTGTATTCTGACCTCATGGTTTCAGGTAGGCAACCCGGCGCTTCCTAGAGGTATCTTGAAGTTGTAGGAGGTCTTTTGTTAAGTCAGGATTGTTAGTTACTCTTCTCTTGTCCTGTGCAGTCGTGGTTACCTCTACTTTTTGTTGCATGTTTTACTATGAGAATTTATTCAGGCTACGACCTGAATTACTTGGACTCAGTTTTATTATGTTCCTTTGTTTTCCTATTGGACTAATGTTTTATGTTATACTATGGCTACTTGTTTTTGTGTTTATGCATGTGCTACTGTATTGCATTAATGTTTTCAAAAGTTTTAAATTGTTCTGAAATTCCGCTGCTTTGGCAACACTGGTTACTCTGATCTATGTTATGTTCAGTCCGTTCGCCGAAGTATCTCTCGAGTGATAAGGATTCCTAGTTACTTGAGTGATACAACGGTGCGGGGTTGTGGCGTTGGGGCGCTACAATATAGTTCGAAAACCTTTAATCGTATGGAAAAGTCATAGACATATCGTATAAGCACATATCTATTATATAAATATAATAGTATATTCGCATGCGGGCTTGAAAACGATCTCATAAGGTTGTAGGTCGAATTAGCTAAAAAGAAACAAACCTAAAACCTCACCTTGACGAACAAACCGAACGAACCGCCCAAGGCACCCCACGAGCAACTCCCTTCGAACAATCTAAACACAAGAAAGAAGACTAAGACTCCATATGAACCATAAAAACGCTCGGCAAATGCATATGGATGCAAATGATACGATGCACTTCATATAATTTTACATTTAGATATAATGAAGCAAATATCAAAATATCATATAAATAATTCAAGAATCAAACTGATAACACGCCAAATAAATTCATAACGTATCAAACAAGCTCAAAGCATTTCATACAATAGCATACCATATGCATTCATAAGGTTAAAGTTCATATAAACAAGCTCGAATTAATTAAAATCATACTATACAAAAAGTAATTCAAATAATTAAGATATATAATATATACATATATATCTATAGCATGCAACTTACAAAGATAACAATTAATCATAGTATATATATATATATATATATATATATATATATATATATATATATATAACACATACATGCATAAATTATGTATATATACACTCATATATGTACATACACATGCAAATATTAAATCCATGAAGCACAATTAAATAAATTCACATGCATGCATACATATATTACGTATGAAATCTTCAAAGCTTATAATTAATACATATATATATATATATATATGCATCAGCACATTCAAACAAAATGAAATGCATGCATTAACGTACATACATGCACTTATCACACAAAATATACTATATATATATATATATATATATATATACATGCAACTGAGCTCTCATTACAAAGCCAAGGAAACAAAATCATGCAAAGAAAAAGAAAGGAACAAGGCAGCAACGTATCAGCAGCACAGCAGCAGTCCCAAGCTCCCCTCCCGGGGAGATTTCCTCAACTAAACTCCCCTGCCGGGGAAAGAAGATGCAGAAAGCTCCTGTATAAGTGTCCCCGCCCGGGGACACAATCAAAGCAAAATCTCCCCGCCGGAGGAGATGACATCCGAAATAAACGAACAGCAGCAGCAGGCCCCTGTTTTTCCTCCTTTCTCATGCAGCGACAACAGGGTAAGTAAAAGCACCAACACAACAGCAATCTAGAGTGAAGGAAGCAGCAAAAATGCGCACACACAAGCACAAACACAGCAGCAATTCATAAACAGCCGCTAAGGAGATGCAAATGAAGGATTTCAACTCATTTCTTCAAGCTTTCGATCCAAAAAAATGGTAGAGCGTCATACAGTTAACATACCGTGAATTTAAGCTCATATACACATAATAGCAGCAAGTGGAAACACATATCATGCCTCAATTCACACAAAACCAAACAGCAGCCATGGATTCAAGGATTGAAGAGAAAACCTAACTATTCACAAAAAAATTCATTGCATGCTCAAAGCTCCATGAAATTCAGCAAAACAACACTCAAAAGAAAGAGGATAAGATATAGAACAAAGCCATGGACTTACCTTTCGAATTTGAGGCGAATCGGAGGAGTATTGATCTTGAAAAAGCAAGATGAACTGTGCAGATTTCTTTTTCCCCTTTCTCTCTCGTTTCAGCTGCTTCTCTATGTCTCTCCAAGTCTGATTTTGAAGTGAGGGGGTAAGGGATGGTTAAAGGGTTTAACTAGGGTTAATTTGGCTCAAGAATCAAGTGATTTGGTTAAGAAATGAATTACTTATTGCCAAAATACTCCAAGGTGGCGAATCTGCTCGAACAGCTCCTTTCGGACAAATTTCGGAGGCTCAAACAGGCTTAGAAAAATACAAGACTAGGTTTTAGCTCCCAAATTTCGTCACGAGTCCAGCGATTCTTTCGGAACTTGAATCTGAATTCCCTTGCTCAAGACATAAATTACGGAACACAAGGCATGCTAAAACTAGTTAGGTCCTCGAGTCCCCAACAAATAAAATATGGTGCGTTACCATATCAAACAAGTCCGGAAAATTAAAACAAGCACATAATCAAATTCATAACACGTATAATTCATGCATATTAAATTGCCACGAAATTTCGATCTCAAATCGAACACAAACGCAAGACATTTTCAACAAATAAGCATATTATTCAAATAATAAAATTAAATTTTCAAAGAAACAATAAATAAAAATTTAAAATAATAATTAAACGAATTAAAATAAATAAGATTTTATTAAAAAGGCTATTTTTCAATTAGGTCCAAAACTTTCAAAAAGTGTCAAATATGTCCAAGTTCAAATTTTCAATTAAGTCCAAAATTAAATAAATCATACAATTAAGCCCTTAATTCACATGAATCACATAATTCACAAAAATTAGCATGCTCGGAAATTAAATTCACATAGCATAAAATTCATAAAAATTCATATCATAAATCACTTAGGCAAAATTTGACATATAATTCGAATATTTCATATAATTTCAAATAATTCATATAAGAATTTCAAGTAATAAAGTATAATTCAATTAAATATGAAATTAAAATAATTTAAATTGCACATTTAGCTCTCTCGTAAGTGTATACTTGGACGGCCAAAAAATCAGGGTGTCACAATCTCTCCCCCTTAAAATGGAGCGAATCAAGGTCTTGATCAACGCTGGAAAGAAGCTTAACTCCACGCTTCCATTGCGCCACTCTGATTCGGTTCTCAAGTGGCTTCTCGGATTTTTAAATCCCGCCACAAGAACTCTTACCAAAGGAAAACTTCTAGTCTTCATCTCAAACCTCTGCCAAACCCAAACTCTAACCAATTGCTCACGAACAACGAACCCCTTGTGGGAGATGCTTTCGAGGAATCTCGATCTCCCACTTCAACTCTAAGAGCGTTCATCTCCAAACTGCGAAGCTCTCGAGCCCTTATCGAACCACGAAACCATGACAAAATAGCCAACTCATTAAAATGAGTGACCACTCAAATCTCATCAAAATCTCCTTAACTTTAGCAAACCGGACACATAGTCCTTAGCCATTTTCTCCCACTTCCAATTAGAATATGGAAGTAGTTAGAGAATCTAACCGGTTCTTGATGCTCGGCCTTCAACCGACGGCATATTGGACATTGCTACACAAAGTTTGCAACGTCTCTTCTTACGTCGATACATCTATACCGGTTCTTCAAGTCCTCAAACAAACTTGAACCAAGAGTGGGGTAAGTCTTGAGATCTTGCACATCACGAGATGTAGGCTAAACTCTCTCATAAGCAACACACAACCAAAGCCTTCCTTAGTGCCTTGATTGTAAACGAAGTAGTCTTGAGTGCCCCTGATTAGGCAAAAGATGGTGCCGAAGGCAACTCTCTTCTACCGCCTCTTCCCACTCTAAAACCGTACCTCTTTCTTGTCAAGTGAATTAACGGTTGGCAATCTTAAAGGAAAGAATCGCCTAATATACCCTGTCAACACGAGAGATTTATTACTCTGAGGTAATTCTTGGTTCTTCTACCCGAATACGTAGTCAATTATACCCTTGCTAAAACCAAACTCGGCGCAAACCACTAAACTCTGGGCCAGAACGAACAACTCTTCAAAGTGAGCTGAGGGTATTTATCTTTCACAGTTGGCCTGTGTAGCTCACGGTAGTCGATACTCACCCTAAGGTCCCGTTTCTTCTTAGGCAGGACTAGAGTACTCCACGAAGAAGTATTCAATGGGTGAGACCCCTTTTAAGAGCACATCGAACTACGCCTTCAACTCCAACAACCACGCTAGAGCCATTCGGTAGGGAGTCTTCAAACAAGTTCAACTCCGGGATAAAGATCAGCTACTTCTCTATGTCCCTATCAAGTAGTACAGAATCCTAACTTTCAAGGAATATCAAAATGCCTTACTTCGATCTTTGTCTCCTCGAGCTTGGCTCGACTCCTCAGTTAACCTATAGGTGAACCACTAAGCTCATCGCTCCGTCCCGAATTAAATGACCGCTTCCAGGAAGGATACAAACGGGCTAGCCTTCACTCTATCACCCGAGAATATCGTTGAGCCCAAAATGAACCTCCTAAAGCTACACACCAACTCAACTCGTTGCCCCAACAACCATTCCACGCCTAAGGTAGCTCCATACCTCACGAGGAGCCTTCAAACAAAGTCACCGGGCAACCTCGACCCTCACAACTCACCAACCACTTGAGCACTCTCCTCACGAAAACTGTGACACCCCGTCTACTCGCACTTACAGGTTAGTACCACGTGTGAGTTTAATTTCCGTATATGTGTTTATTTTCTTATTTAATTGATGCAATTATATTTGAGTTATGCTTCCTTATTCAATTCATATATGAACTATGTGAAATATTTGATACTTATGTACCCTACTTGAACATTTGGTTTGATTACTTTAGTTTTGAGAATTTGTTAATTATGGAATTGAACCGAACTTGCCTATTTCATGTATAACATGAATTATATGATTCTAGGACTTAATTGTATGATATACGTGTGCTATTTAAATTCATTAATTATGTAATATATGATTTAACTATCGTTTTATTTCTTATAATTTTCTTACTTGTCTTATTTGAATCTATTTGAACTTATGTGAATTTTGATTATATTGGAATTAATTATAATTTTGGATTTGAACCCAACACCTTTCGAACCAAACCAAATTGAATAGGGAAACCTTGAACCGAACCGAACCCCCTTAAACTGAACCGGTCCAAGACTTAAAGCCTTGAACCCTTTCTTTCCCCTCATTTTACGTTTTTCTTCAAGAGTAGAAGAGGGAAGAGCTCTTACTTTGCTCTAAGCTTTGTTCAACCTTAAATCATCATATCTCCACCATGTCTTGATCAATTTTCGATCCGAAGTAAGTTCCGAACTCTCCACGACACCCTCCATCTTTCTACCGATTGTTTTCTCTTAAGAATGTGATTTTGTTTAAGTTTGGAGAATTATGTGAATAGTAAGGGTTCATGCCAAATTTGTAATATTTGATTTTTGGTATGTTTAGCATGAGTTGTGACTTCAATTATGAGTTTAATATGATCTTCTTGTTCATTTAATTCTTGGCTTTGGATTGGAAATTTCAATTATGGCTTGATGCATTTATTATGCTTGGATCTTCATGAATTGGATTTGTGAATTTTTACTTTGTTGCATGATTCATGGTTATATATACATACATTAGTGTATTTAGCATGTTATGTGTTGTTCTTGTTGCATTTGTTGGGAAATATATTGGTATTTTGGAAGTTGGTTCGAACCCCTGTTTCTTTCCAGTTTTTCGCTCCACACGCGATCCAAACGGGCGTTTGGTGCCTAAGTGTATTTTGCAAACGCCCGTTTGGGAAGCCAAAATTCATCACAGAAGGGTTTGACACGGGCGCTTGGCCATACCTTTAAAACACGAAACGGGCGTTTCGTAGGCAGCTGTGTAAAATGTGATTTTTCAACTTTTGTGGTTCGATTCCTTTGCTTCCAAAATACTTTTATATGTCCTTTTGAGTGTTAATTTGCCACTTTCGTGTTTCGTTCTTGTCGTGTGCTTTCTTTATGCATGAACTTAAATTTTTAAGCGTTTGTTTGAACTAATATGATTAATTTGAATTATTTGTGGCTCGAATTAATATAAGGTTCCAATATATGAATCAATATGACTTAAGTGACGTGTTTATGCATCTCATTTTGCATCCTTTGCATTCATAAACATTGCTGAGCATCATATTTGGTTCAGTTTGAGTCTAAGTCTCGGGTCTTGTGTTCTTTTGTTTCAGGTCCTCTTCCGAACGTCATTGAACCCAAGGTTTAGGTTTTTATTTGCTCTTTTTGGCCCCGGACTCTACCTACTTTTTCTACAAGGTAAGGTTAAGGATCTGTTCCTTTAGTTAATCGACCTATGGCCTAAATGTGATGATTTCTCACCCACATGCGAATATACTATATATTTATGTACTAGATATGTGTCATATGATATGTTTATGACCTTGTCATACGATTAAACGTTTTGAACTGTAAGTATAAGCTTGAAAATGTTTTGCAACGAGGCTATGCTCCAAACCTTGTGTTATCATGCAAGCTAGGATCTACCTCAACATCTTAATGTTAAGGAAGACATGGAGAGGTACGCGTATAGCATATGCCGATTTGCAAGGTAAGGTATGCTCGATAAGGTACGTAAGTTACGTTTATTTATGTAGCGAGTTAAGTGAATTAATGAGATAATTGGTTGTTATTGGGCCCCAGAGACGTGGGTAAGGACACCCGGAACGGCAAGGGCCATCGGGTTAAGCCTGTACACGGTCTCCATTTGAAGTACTTACGCGCGACTCTGGGAGGTTGAGGAGGCGTGGTACTTTGAGCCCCCGGTGGATAGCCGGGGAAGGCACAATGTGGGTTAGCTACCCCTTGTGTATACATAATTAGGTGGAGAGGGTTTGACTACCAAAACACCGTGGTTGTTGGGGTTGGATTGGTTTATGCTTAAGTTTTCTGTTTTCATACGTATGTTGATAACTGAGGAGTTAGAGTAAGACCCCGTACTCGCCGGGTATAAGAATTCGTTAAGTTATGTTGATTATGAAACGGGATAGGAGCTTTCCTTTATGTTATAATACGAATATGTTAAGTTTGAAATGTTTTGATAAGTATATGTATAAGTTTGATTCAAAAAAGGTTTTGGTATGCAAAACCCTATCCCGGTTCGTAGTCTTTTGTTTAATACGTGCTCTGCTCTATATTTATATAGCGTGTGGGTGTGCGTTAGGCCCCTCACTCAGTCGAGTTGTGACTGACCCCTCTCCTTTTCCCTCCTTTAGTTGCAGGTTTGCTCGAGCTAAGCGGGATAGTACGTGGTCGTGTTGTGATAGCTAGTTTGGGTCGAGTCAGCATTTCATACTTGCATCTTTTGAATATTTTGATATGTATTTGAATTAAGCTATACTTTGGAGAACTTTGAATACCTTTTGTATTTTGGACCAGAATGGCCACGTATATATTTTTGTATGCTTTTGGATCCTGTTATTTGCTTCCGCATATTTGTTTAATTATTTTTCTTGTGCGCTCTGTTACTGTCTTAGTCCCGCTTAGCCTAGTGTGTGCATGTAGGTCCCCGTTCGCTTATACTTGGATTCATGTAGTCACATCCTAAAGTGGTATCAGAGCTCCGAGTTGCAAAACCGGAGTTCTACTGTCGTGTTGTGTCAAGTCTAGGTCATACGGTTTAGGAACAACGTGATAATATGTGCATTGCATTAAGATACGCGAAACTTCTTGAATTATGTGTTTTAAATTTCAATTTCAACTCTTTAATTGTCGCATTCTTATATCTTACTTGCGTTTATTACTTGAACAATGTGTCATAACCACTTATTAACCTCATGCATTATATTTTCATCTAGTTGTGTATTGCAGGTTAACGCCTACTACCGAGTCATAAAGACAACCAAGGCAACCAATTGTTCTCCCTATCTATCAAGATGCACGGAAAAGCACCTCGATTCCCCACAAGAGATTCTCAGGCCTCCTCGAGTGCACCCTTACCTGAAGTGCAATTCCTATGTGCCTATTGTAAAGGGCCAAATCACACCTATGGAGATTGTAGGAAGCGGTTGGGAACCTGTTTCGGATGCGGTGCTCCCGACCACAAGATTGATGCATGTCCCCAAAATGATAAAAGAAGAGCTAAAGAATCCGAAAGGTTGGCCCGATTTATGGATGGGATTAGAAGGGACCTCAAGGACATTAAGCCCGGAACTCAACCAAATGAGTGGCTCGAGCCCACGAGGAGAGCTCTAAAAACTAAGTCGAAGGAATTGTGGCGAAAGAACATGGCGGGAAGGTTAGAATTAGGGAGTAGTTCGGGGTCGGGATCAAAACGGAGTCGAGGGTTTAATCCACCAAGCTCAAATAAGAATAGGAAGATGAAAGAGGCTCAACTACCGGAACAACCTCCGTGCGCTCATTGTAAGAGCACAACCCACATCTATGAGAATTGCTGGAAAAGGTTGGGACGTTGTTATGGGTGTGGATCGCCAAAACATAAGTTGGACGCATGCGATCGACTGAGGCCAAAGAAACACCCGAGAGGTAACCGCATGCGTTTTACACTATTGTTACTTGTTGTTTCCTTGTGTAATTGGATGATAACGTGGCGCATAGCATAAGGAAATCTAACCCGGCATGCATAAGTTCCATGTCTTCGTGATAGCATGTATGAACTCTCTACACGTCCAAGTGAAGTTTTCCTCGTAGTAATGAGAACCGGGGTAAAAAGAAGGTGAAAATTGAAAGGATTTAGAGGAGATAATTACAAGAAGGCTAAGGACACTACGGAAAGGGAAGGATCCTTTAAGAATGGGTAATCAAGGGAGCGTTGAAAGGACAAATTGAAACCGCAATCTGGGAACAATTATTGTAACGTCCCGATTCCGGATGAACAGGTAAGCACGCCACGTGTGTGTTTTGAGCGTAGGAATTTATTTATAATTCTTTAATTTATAATATTCTTACGTGGCATTCATATTTTTATAAAATTCATGAAACATTGTTTATATAAATTATTTGAATTCGTATCATTGAAAATATTATTTCATGACACGGAAAAATATTTATTGCATAAAATCACTACCGAGAGTGATTCAAATTACCAAATTGTCCCTACTTGATTGTTTCTTTAAACTTTAGGGACTTAACTGCATAACTTTGCAAGGGCTTAATTGAGCATATTTTAAATTGTTGTATACTTGGTTGCATGACTTCATAAAACAAAGGATTAAATGGCAATTAGCATAATTCACAAAAATCAATGTGATGAATCACGTAATATCCTCTTTAAGCTTCCATGATCTCATTTCATCAAAGATTTCCCAACAACTTTGCTCTCTCTTTCTCTCGATATTAAGAAGAAGAAAAGGAAGAAGTGAATTTTCATCAAATTCATCCAAGATTTCAAGAAATCATCCAAGTTTTGGGAAATTGATCATCATCTTCATCCATCTTCTTCATTTCTTAGTTTTCAAAGGTTGGTTTGCATGAGTTGATGACCTTTGATCATATATGTATAAGTTAGGGTTTGAGTTTGATGTGCTAGATGAATTAATTGGAGTTGGAAGCATGGTTAGGTGATCATATCATGAATTATGGCATGATTTATAGCTTGAATTCTTGAATATTTGGCATGAATGATCAAGTTTGATCATAAACATGAGTCTTGGAATCTTGATGATATATTGTGTTTTAAGTGTTTAAGTGTTAGTTTATCATCTTATGAACCTATATGCATGTATATTCCCAGAAAACTTTGGCTTTGATGATCAAAAATGGATTTTTGGGTGGCCTTGTTTGCATTCCCGTAGACATCCCCTGTTTTTGCTCTATTTCTGTAAGTTGCAGAAACAGGGAACGGCCGTTCCCAGCCTCAAGGCATAGTGGGAACGGGCGTTCCCCTCTTTTAAACTAAAACAAGGTGGCCGAGCATGGGAACGGCCGTTCCCATTTTGGCCTTGGTGCCGGAAGGGCCGTTCCCAGCTAAGGCGCATTTTTGAAAGGGAAGTCGTTGGCGCGTTTTGGGAATTCATGGGAACGACCGTTCCAATTTTTCAAAGGGGTCCGGAACGGCCGTTCCCACCTGACTTGCAGAACAAAAGTTTCTGCATAAAATTACGAAAATGACCCCTCGATCCGACGACTTCTTTGACCCCGAATTGCTATAATATGTGCTAATATGAAGTGAAATAACATGTTATCATGCCGCATTGCATTTTCATCGTCGTCTCGATACATTTCCGTCGTTCGTCACATTTGGTCTAGTTTAGGTCATGTCTCACGTATATACGTCATGTTTCCATAGGTCACGAGAGCGTGGACAAGGAGCAGGCTCCTTAGAACACTTCCTTATTGTATTTTCCAAGAAAAAGTGAGGTTTTGTTTTGAGTAAATCGAACCCTATAACCCTTATGTGCTATTTTCGGCCGAAACGTATTATAATTATAAACGTTTTCAAAGCTATAAACCTTTTAAGCAAGAAAGCAATGATTGTCACGATTTTCAAGAAAGTTTGGCGAGTACATGATTGCACGTGGGTCCGAGGGTAATTCTTGAGCCAACCGGGAAAGCGAGGGCTGACGGGTAACTCCTGAATTATCCTCACATTGTTGGGATCACCCCCGAAGCCACTTGAAGATTAATGGTGGAAGGAGTTCCGTGTCTAGAGGGTCATGTCCTCTACACACACCATGTCGTTGATAATTGAGCCTTGCAAACTCACTATCAACTGGAGGAAGAAGGAGACTGGGGATTAATCCGGCATGTCGGGTTATCCTCGGCTTATTGCATGATTTCAAGCGTGAAACTGTCTATGTGAGCACTAAACGGAATTGCATGATCATGTATTGAATTGATAAAGCAAACACGTATTATCACGTTTGGTGTAAAGGTTGGAGAATCACCCCTACTCGCCGGGGTCACATGTTCATGAAATGTTCAAGGTAAAATGTTAAAATGATTGGTTGTAATCTCGGGCAAAGATTAAGTTTCTTAAATTATATATCCCTTTTCATTTCCAAAGTCTTCACCCAAGGCTACACCTTGCGTGTGATGTGTGTTATATATATTTATTGCCCCTCACTCAGTCTTCGGTAGACTGATACTTCACTTTTCAGGTACTTGAGCGCGTGGTCGTGCTAGGCGGGTGTCCAGTCGAGTTTTGCATTTTCACGAGTCTAGTACCGTACCTTCATGTATAGCACTTCTAGTATCTATTGTTATGATCGTTATTAGCCCTTTTGTATACCTGAATATGTATATTACGAAGAGATGATAATGTATTGATAGTTAAGTTGGTACCTATACGTATTTAAGCGGTAAATATGGTACCTATATGTACGAATGACTTTATTGCTTCCGCTTTCATTATCATGTTTGCTCTGGTTTTGTTGGGGAGAGTGTCCCGCCTAGCTCGTCATTTTTATCGTCACCCGTTCGCTATAGTTTTTGTTTATGTATGGACTTTCCATTGCATACGTGGATCGAGGCTATAGTGCGGGGGATGTGGTGCCCTGGGGGTTAGGGTGCTACATCTACAGGTGGTATCAAACCCGGTTGCAAAACCGAGGTTCTCGAGTCGTGTCAAGTCAGTCTAGGTCGCACGGCATAGGATTATTTGATATTTGAGAGTCTGCATTTCACTGAATTACTTGATTACTTGAATTTTTGCCTTACTTGAGCTATTTGATTCTTCCTGAATGTGTGTTTATTAACATTGTTGAATTATATGCACACATTTGCATTTATTAATCAAGCCATGCATGTGTAGTGATCTGATTTCAGGATGGAGCACGACAGACACTCCAGTAACCGATCCTCGAGACACAGGCAACATCATCATCGCCGACATCATCGTCGGGAGAGGTCACCACCCCCTCCACCTGCCCAGGCACAGCCCCAGGATTTCATGAACGCGGTAGTGGGGCTAATTGATCAGAGGCTACAAGACAGAGTTCCTCCACCACCTCCAGCCCCAGTAGCACCTCAGGAGAACCCCATTTCTGCCATATTGCGAGAGTTTCAGAACCAGCGTCCACCGAAGTTCTACAAGGGCGATGATATTCAGGCAGAGATGTGGCTGAAGGAGATTGAGAGGATCTGGCAGCTTATCCCTTGTGACACTCAGGAGAAGGCTCGCTGTACACTTACTCTTATTCAGGGCGAGGCTTATTCTTGGTGGGAGAGTACCCAGATCGTTTTGGAGGCAGCTAGGACAGAGATTACCTGGGAGGTCTTCGTGCGGGAGTTTAAGAAAAAGTATATTCCTCCAGCTTCCCGTACCCGCAGGTTGAGGGAGTTTACGAGTTGTAACAGGGAGGCAGATCTGTGGGGCAGTATATCGCCGAGTTCGAGAGACTTTCTCGCTATGCACCCAACATAGCGAATGATGACTTTCACAAGGCGATGCAGTTTGTCCAGGGACTCAGGCCAGATATTCAGGACGCACTGAAAGCAGCCAATACCAGCACTTGGGCCAAAGCTACCGCCAAAGCTCTAAAGGTCGAGGATTTTGACATTGCTAGGAGAGCTACTCCGCGGACTGGACAGGCTTCGGGCTCGAGAGCAGGTCAGGGATCGAGCTCGGGAAAGAGGCCAATGATTTACTCTGCACGTCCAGCACAGAAGGACTCCGGGAAGAAGCTTAAGGCGACAGGGTCATTCCAGAGGGGTCCGAGAGCTCCAGCACCATCGCAGCCACCTAAGAAACTGGGCTGCAGATTCTGTGGACTTCCTACACATCATTATGATAACTGCAGACGCCAGTTAGGTTTATGTTTGATCTGCGGGAGCGACGATCACATGGTTGACGGTTGCCCGGATCGTCGGGATCCGCCACCTGCAGGTCCGAGGCCACTTGTGAGAGCTCGGGCTTATGCACTCGCTGGGGAGGAGCAGGATGCTGAGATAGACCCCGCCGCGGTAGTTGAAGGTATTATTTGCATCCATGGCACGAACATCCATACATTATTTGATCCAGGAGCTACACACTCCTTTCTTGCGAACTCTATTGCTATTACTTTATCTTTGCCTGCTATGTGTACTTCTGTGCGCTATCTAGTTAGTACTCCTTTCGGTAGTAGGCGAGAGACGGATCAGGTTTACAGGGATGTTCCAGTGGTGATTGAAGGCCGGGAGTTTCTGACAGATTTCATTGTTATGCCGATGGAGAGATACGTGGCTATATTGGGGATGGAATGGTTATACCGGCATTGTGCTACAGTTGATTGTCGGGCTAAGAAGGTTCAGTTGGGTTCAGAGGTTACCACGGGCTGTACTTCGAAGACCGTACCCCTACTTTCTTTTTCAGAAGCTCAGAAATTAGTCAGAGACGGGGCTACAGGGTTCATTGCTTACATTCTGAACAAGCCCAAGGATCAGGTGAAATTAGAGGATACCGAAGTGGTAAAGGAGTTTCCCGAGGTATTTCCAGAAAAGTTGGATTCTTTGCCTCCTGAGCGAGAGATCGAATTTGTGATCGATCTTTTCCCGAATGCTGAGCCGTGTTCAAAGACTCCATACCGGATGGCTCCAGTGGAATTAAAGGAATTAAAGGTTCAGCTTGAAGCATTGTTGGAAGTTGGTTACATTCGGCCGAGCACTTCACCTTGGGGAGCACCAGTTTTATTTGTAAAGAAAAAGGACGGAACTTTAAGAATGTGCATCGATTACAGGGAGTTGAACAGGATGACTATTAAGAACAAGTATCCCCTCCCACATATCGAGGAGTTATTCGATATACTTCAGGGTTCCAAAGTTTATTCGAAATTGGATTTAAGACAGGGATACTATCAGCTGCGAATCTGAGCAGAGGATATTCCTAAGACAGGATTCAATACTCGGTACGGGCACTACGAGTTCGTGGTTATGCCATTTGGATTAACTAACGCCCCTGCAACTTTCATGGATATGATGCACCGGATTTTCAGGCCTTTCCTCGACAAGTTTGTGGTGGTTTTTATTGATGATATTCTGGTTTTTTCAAAATCAGGTGAGGAGCACGCGAGGCATCTTAAGCTTGTTCTACAGACTTTGAAAGAGCATCAGTTGTTTGCTAAGTTTAGCAAGTGTGAATTTTGGATCGATCGGGTTTCTTTCTTGGGACATGTAATTTCAGGAAAAGGGTTGGAAGTCGATCCCTCGAAAATCGAGGCCGTGCTCAAGTGGGAGAAACCAAAGAATGCCTCGGAAATTATAAGCTTCTTGGGATTGGCCGGTTATTATAGAAGATTTGTTCAGGACTTTTCTAAGATTGCTGCACCGTTGACCCGATTAACAAAGAAGGATGTTAAGTTTGTCTGGGATGAGAAGTGTGATCAAAGCTTTAACTTTTTGAAAGAAAAGTTAGTCTCAGCGCCGGTGTTAACTTTACCCGAGGGTTCAGAGGAGTATGCAGTGTACACAGATGCTTCTAAAGAAGGCTTAGGTTGTGTTTTGACTCAGAAAGGAAAAGTGATCGCCTATGCTTCTCGAAAGCTAAAGGAATATGAAAGGAATTATCCAACACACGACCTAGAGCTTGCAGCCGTGATCTTTGCTCTCGGGAAATGGAGACATTATCTTTACGGGACTTCCTTTAAGATTTTTACCGACCACAAGAGCCTCCAGTATTTGTTCACACAGAAACATTTGAATATGAGGCAACGGCGTTGGATGGAAAAGCTAGAGGATTATGATTGTACAATTAAATTCCATCCAGGAAAAGCAAATGTGGTCGCCGATGCACTTAGCAGGAAGGCGAGTGTGTCGAGTTTGGAAGTAAAGGAAGGTGATGAAGTTGCTCCAATTGTCCTAAAAGCTCGGGTTTTTAATATCACAATTCAGCCGGAATTAAAGTATCAGTTATTTGAGGCTCAGAATAGGGATTCGGAAGTTCAGAAGCTTGTGAATAAGGCTAAGGATGATCAGGAGAGTCCGTTTGGGTTTGATGAGACCGGGTTGCTCCGATTTAAAAACAGAGTAGTAGTACCTGAAGAATTGAGATGGGTCTTACTTGAAGAAGCTCACAAGTCAGCCTATACGATCCACCCAGGAGGAAACAAAATGTATAAGGATTTGAAGCAATAATATTGGTGGAACGGGATGAAAAGAGACGTGGCAGAATATGTGAAACATTGCTTGACTTGTCAGAAAGTGAAAGCTGAGCACCAAAAGCCCGCAGGACTTCTACAACCGTTACCTATTCCCGAGTGGAAGTGGGAACAAGTAACAATGGACTTTGTTTCGGGATTACCGAAGGTTAAAGGCGGGTTTGATGGAATTTGGGTAATCGTGGATAGATTTACAAAGTCTGCTCACTTTCTACCGGTCCGGATGTCCTATAAGATTCCAAAGTTGGCTGAAATCTATAACAGAGAAATTATTCGACTTCGTGGTATTCCGGTGAGCATCGTTTCAGACCGAGACCCGAGATTTACTTCTAAGTTGTGGCAGGAGTTACAGGCCGTTTTGGGGACGAAACTTAAGTTCAGTACGACATTTCACCCGCAAACAGACGGTCAAACTGAAAGGTTAATCAGATATTTGGAAGATCTTCTTCGGGCTTGCGCGATGGATTTCCAGAACTCGTGGGCAGAACAGCTTCCTTTGGTTGAGTTTGTTTATAATAACAGCTTTCAGGCTTCGATCGGGATGGCTCCTTACGAGTTACTGTATGGAAGAAAGTGCCGATCTCCGTTGTTCTTCGACTTGGAAGAATGGAAATGGTCGAAACAGGAAGGGGTGAAGAAAGGTGAAAGATTCGAAAGGCCTTCCAAAGTCGTTCAGGCTATGATTGAGAAAGTACAAATGATTCAACAACGGATGAAAGCCGCGCAAGACAGGCAAAAGAGCTATGCCGATAAGCGCCGAAGAGATCTGGAATTCGAAGTTGGTGACCGGGTATTCTTGAAGGTGTCACCAAGGAAAGGTTTCACCCGAATTGGGAAAGGAGGAAAACTTAATCCTCGCTATTTAGGTCCTTTCGAGATTCTTGAAAGAATAGGCGAGGTAGCCTATCGACTGGACCTACCACCGAGTCTTACGGGGATTCACAACGTGTTTCATATTTCACAATTAAGGAAATATTACCCCGATGAGACTATGATTCTCCCCGTGGAAGAAGTTGAGCTGGAACCGAATTTGACATTTGTTCAGAGGCCGGTTAAAATCATGGATCGGAAATTTCAGGAATTGAGAAACCGGAGAATTCCCATGGTTAAAGTGTTGTGGAGAAGTGACAAAACCGAGGAAGCTACGTGGGAAACGGAAAATAAAATGAAACGGTTCCACCCGGAGTTGTTTACACAAGGCTAGAGAATCTGGGGACCAGATTCTTCTAAGGGGGGGGAGAGTTGTAATGCCCCGGTTCCGGATGAACAGGTAAGCACGCCACGTGTGTGTTTTGAGCGTAGGAATTTATTTATAATTCTTTAATTTATAATATTCTTACGTGGCATTCATATTTTTATAAAATTCATGAAATATTGTTTATATAAATTATTTGAATTCGTATCATTGAAAATATTATTTCATGACACGGAAAAATATTTATTGCATAAAATCACTACCGAGAGTGATTCAAATTACCAAATTGTCCCTACTTGATTGTTTCTTTAAACTTTAGGGACTTAAGTGCATAACTTTGCAAGGGCTTAATTGAGCATATTTTAAATTGTTGTATACTTGGTTGCATGACTTCATAAAACAAAGGATTAAATGGCAATTAGCATAATTCACAAAAATCCATGTGATGAATCACGTAATATCCTCTTTAAGCTTCCATGATCTCATTTCATCAAAGATTTCCCAACAACTTTGCTCTCTCTTTCTCTCGGTATTAAGAAGAAGAAAAAGAAGAAGTGAATTTTCATCCAATTCATGCAAGATTTCAAGAAATCATCCAAGTTTTGGGAAATTGATCATCATCTTCATCCATCTTCTTCATTTCAGTTGATGACCTTTGATCATATATGTATAAGTTAGGGTTTGAGTTTGATGTGCTAGATGAATTAATTGGAGTTGGAAGCATGGTTAGGTGATTATATCATGAATTATGGCATGATTTATAGCTTGAATTCTTGAATATTTGGCATGAATGATCAAGTTTGATAATAAACATGAGTCTTGGAATCTTGATGATATATTGTGTTTTAAGTGTTTAAGTGTTAGTTTATCATCTTATGAACCTATATGCATGTATATTCCCAGAAAACTTTGGCTTTGATGATCAAAAATGGATTTTTGGGTGGCTTTGTTTGCATTCCCGTAGCCATCCCCTGTTTTTGCTCTGTTTCTGTAAGTTGTAGAAACACGGAACGGCCGTTCCCAGCCTCAAGGCATAGTGGCAACGGGCGTTCCCCTCTTTTAAACTAAAACAAGGCGGCCGAGCATGGGAACGGCCGTTCCCATTTTGGCCTTGGTGCCGGAAGGGCCGTTCCCAGCTAAGACGTATTTTTGAAAGGGAAGTCGTTGGCGCGTTTTGGGAATTCATGGGAACGACCGTTCCCATTTTTCAAAGGGGTCCGGAACGGCCGTTCCCACCTGACTTGCAGAACAAAAGTTTCTGCATAAAATTATGAAAATGACCCCTCGATCCGACGACTTCTTTGACCCCGATTTGCTATAATATGCGCTAATATGAAGTGAAACAACATGTTATCATGCCGCATTGCATTTTCATCGTCGTCTCTATACATTTCCACCGTTCGTCACATTTGGTCCAGTTTAGGTCATGTCTCACGTATATACGTCATGTTTGCACAGGTCACGAGGGCGTGGACGAGGAGCAGGCTCCTTAGAACACTTCCTTATTGTATTTTGCAAGAAAAGGTGAGGTTTTGTTTTGAGTAAATCGAACCCTATAACCCTTATGTGCCATTTTTGGCCAAAACGTATTATAATTATAAACGTTTTCAAAGCTATAGACCTTTTAAGCAAAAAAGCAATGATTGTCATGATTTTCAAGCAACTTGGCGAGTACATGATTGCACGAGGGCCCGAGGGTAATTCTTGAGCCAACCGGGAAAGCAAGGGCTGACGGGTAACTCCTGAATTATCCTCACATTGTTGGGATCACCCCCGAAGCCACTAGGAGATTAGTGGTGGAAGGAGTTCCGTGTCTAGAGGGTCATGTCCTCTACACACACCATGTCGTGGATAGTTGAGCCTTGCAAACTCACTATCAACCGTAAGAAGAAGGAGACTGGGGATTAATCCGGCATGTCGGGTTATCCTCGTGTTATTGCATGATTTCAAGCGTCAAACTGTCTATGTGAGCACTAAACGGACTTGCATGATCATGTATTGAATTGATAAAGCAAGCACGTATTGTCACGTTTGGTGTAAAGGTTGGAGAATCACCCCTACTCGCCGGGGTCACATGTTCATGAAATTTTCAAGTTAAAATGTTAAAGTGATTGGTTGTAATTTCGGGCAAAGATTAAGTTTCTTGAATTATATATCCCTTTTCATTTCCAAAGTCTTCACCCGAGGCTACACCTTGCGTGTGATGTGTGTTATATATATTTATTGCCCCTCACTCAGTCTTCGGTAGACTGATACTTCACTTTTCAGGTACTTGAGCGCGTGGTTGTGCTAGGCGGGTGTCCAGTCGAGTTTTGCATTTTCACGAGTCTAGTACCGTACCTTCATGTATAGCACTTCTAGTATCTGTTGTTATGATCGTTATTAGCCCTTTTGTATACCTGAATATGTATATTATGAAGAGATGATAATGTATTGATAGTTAAGTTGGTACCTATACGTATTTATGCGGTAAATATGGTAACTATATGTACGAATGACTTTATTGCTTCCGCTTTCATTATCATGTTTGCTCTGGTTTTGTTGGGGAGAGTGTTCATCCTAGCTCGTCATTTTCATTGTCACTCGTTCGCTATAGTTTTGGTTTATGTATGGACTTTCCATTTCATACGTGGATCGAGGCTATAGTGCGGGGGATTTGGTGCCCTGGGGGTTAGGGTGCTACATCTACAAGTGGTATCAAAGCCCGGTTGCAAAACCGAGGTTCTCGAGTCGTGTCAAGTCAGTCTAGGTCGCACGGCATAGGATTATTTGATATTTGAGAGTCTGCATTTCACTGAATTACTTGATTACTTGAATTTTTGCCTTACTTGAGCTATTTGATTCTTCCTGAATGTGTGTTTATTAACATTGTTGAATTATATGCACACATTTGCATTTATTAATCAAGCTACGCATGTGTAGTGATCTGATTTCAGGATGGAGCACGACAGACACTCCAGTAACCGATCCTCGAGACACAGGCAACATCATCATCGCCGGCATCATCGTCGGGAGAGGTCACCACCCCCTCCACCTGCCCAGGCACAGCCCCAGGATTTCATGAACGCGGTAGTGGGGCTAATTGATCAGAGGCTACACGACACAGTTCCTCCACCACCTCCAGCCCCAGTAGCACCTCAGGAGAACCCCATTTTTGCCATATTGCGAGAGTTTCAGAACCAGCATCCCCCGAAGTTCTACAAGGGCGAGGATATTCAGGCAGAGATGTGGCTGAAGGAGATCGAGAGGATCTAGCAGCTTATCCCTTGTGACACTCAGGAGAAGGCTCGCTGTACACTTACTCTTATTCAGGGCGAGGCTTATTCTTGGTGGGAGAGTACCCAGATCGTTTTGGAGGTAGCTGGGACAGAGATTACCTAGGAGGTCTTCGTGCGGGAGTTTAAGAAAAAGTATATTCCTCCAGCTTCCCGTACCCGCAGGTTGAGGGAGTTTACCGGGTTGAAACATGGAGGCAGATCTGTGGGACAGTATATCACCGAGTTCAAGAGACTTTCTCGCTATGCACCCAACATAGCGAATGATGACTTTCACAAGGCGATGCAGTTCGTCCAGGGACTCAGGCCAGATATTCAGGACGCGCTGAAAGCAGCCAATACCGGCATCTGGGCCAAAGCTCTAAAGGTCGAGGATTCTGACATTGCTAGGAGAGCTACTCCGCGGACTGGACAGGCTTCGGGCTCGAGAGCAGGTCAGGGATCGAGCTCGGGAAAGAGGCCGATGATTTACTCTGCACCTCCAGCACAGAAGGACACTGGGAAGAAGCTTAAGGCGACAGGGTCATTCCAGAGGGGTCCGAGAGCTCCAGCACCATCGCAGCCACCTCAGAAACCGGGCTGCAGATTTTGTGGACTTCCTACACATCATTATGATAACTGCAGATGCCGGTTAGGTTTATGTTTGATCTGCGGGAGCGACGAGCACATGGTTGACGGCTGCCCGGATCGTCGGGATCCGCCACCTGCAGGTCCGAGGCCACTTGTGAGAGCTCGGGCTTATGCACTCGCTGGGGAGGAGCAGGATGCTGAGATAGACCCCGCCGTGGTAGTGGAAGGTATTATTTGCATCCATGGCACGAACATCCATACATTATTTGATCCAGGAGCTACACACTCCTTTCTTGCGAACTCTATTGCTATTACTTTATCTTTGCCTGCTATGTGTACTTCTGTGCGCTATCTAGTTAGTACTCTTTTCGGTAGTAGGCGAGTGACGGATCAGGTTTACAGGGATGTTCCAGTGGTGATTGAAGGCTGGGAGTTTCTGACAGATTTCATTGTTATGCCGATGGAGAGATACGGTGTAACACCCCGGAGCGAAGGGCGCAACATCCCCCGCACCGTAACCCAACACGTGAAGCGAAATGGGAACTCCGACCACGTATCAAGCCACGGCGAACGGGTGACAAACAAAAATCCAACCTAAGCTAGGCGGTCTAGACCCTACTTAGAGCACGCAATAAAACAAGTAACGAATGCGGAAGCACCAGAATCTCATAAGGCAAATAAACATACTCAAGACATATCAAACTTTCGATTCAAGTTATACAAAATTTACAATTTCGAATTTAAAGCATAACTTATACATAATTCAGGATTAGTCTAAATGCATAAATAAAACGAAAATACAATGCATGAGACTCAAGCTCTTCAAAGCCAAGACTCAAAGACAACTGCCTAGCTCCAACTCCCACAAAACGGGTACCTGCAACTCAAATCAAAGGGGGGAATAGATAGAAATAACGAGGGTCAGTCCTAGAGACTGCTGAGGGGGCTAACACACGCACCCATACATATACGTAAGAGCAAAGCATATACAAAGCTGAGAGGGGTTCGTGAACCGGACGTGGTTTTTGCATTCTAAGACATTTAACCCGTGGTAATATATATAAAGAAAGAAGTTTGGAGCCGAAGGCCAAATTCAGTCAAGTTTTAGAGTTTAGAAATCCGCCCCCGTTTCACAACCCTAAACGAAGACATAACGAACTGAAAGCTTAAATCCATCACTCTTACTTACTCCATACACCAAGGCGAAACGAAAACAAAACAAATCATAACCCAACTCCACCCCAACACCGTTTTGGGGAGAGAGGTGTCCCTCTCAACCCCTGCTGAAAGCTGAATGAGACGGGGGATCCACCCGCTCCTTCGACGGGTCACGAAGCACACCGCCGGCTCAAGAAGACCTACCTTCCCCTCGACCTCCCGAAGATGGGCGAAATCTCCCTTTTGTGGAGTCGTGTTGATGAGAGAGCCCGGCGACCCCATGGCCGACCCGGGATCACATACCACTTCTCCGGGACCCAAACTTACACTTACACTTATACTTGCACTGATCACATTTACCAGGCGAAGCTTATCCACAAATCTTATCACGCTTACACACACACACACACACTTAACAAAGCTTGTCAAAACAAAAGAAAATAGAGCTTATATACTTATAAAAGCGTTTTCAAATTCTTAAGACAAACGGGATAAATCCCACGAAATACGTATCCAAATACATATCTATATATACATATATAAGTCGCATGCGGGTTCGAAATTCAATTAGGGTCTCAGGTCATCATAACTAAAAGGAAAGAAAACCTCACCTGGACGAGCAAACCAACCAAAACGGACCAAAAGGAGTCAAACGAACCACTTCCTCAACAACGGAATGAACCTAAGAGCAAAACAAAGAGCAAGAGGCAAACTTAGACTCAAATGAACCATATTGACGCTCGGTGAATGCGTATGATTGCATAAAAGATGATATTATGTCATGAACACGTACATGTGCACTATTAAGGAATTTAAATCATATAATCAAATCATTCAATCCTTCGCTCACTTTCATTCGAATTCATTATTTCTCGTTTCCAATCAATTCAAGAAATTCAAAGCACAAGATCTAACATTTAGACAAATAAGAGCATTGAAATAAATTAAGTTCGACACATATTCAAACGTATTCAATCTTACAAAAAACTCTACTACATACACCCTATTACATAATATAACATATTTCCAAAGTTTGAAAACAAGAACAAATCACAAGATGAGGGAAATGGGTTATGGAAATCACAAATGCCACAAAACGCACATAAACGGCATTCAACAAAAGCATGCCTAAATCTCACCCAAATGTTATGAAATTGAACCACAATACTCCCAACACATATTAAAAGAAGTTCATAGTTCATCACAAATGAAGATAAAGGCATCAAAGAGGTGAAACAAACCAAAAACCGAAAATGAAAACCAAGTGCTGCGCAGGGGGAGGGACACGGGGGTGTCCCTCAACTTAGCTAAACTGAGCCACGCCCATGGCTCAGTACAGTCAGGCCCAGGAAGCATGACACGCGCGTGTCTCACTTTTCAATGCAAATGAGACACGGGGGTGTCTCGGTACAGGTCCAAAATCGCATACAAAATTTCACCGGCAAAACTGACCCTAAACAAAATCAGTCCAAAAGCATACCAAATCAACTCCAAATATTATGAAACTTGATATACAACATGTTGAGCATGTTAGGAACATATTTAATTTACAATTCAAAGGCTAAATAACGCGTTAAGTTCACCGAAATCATACAGCAACTCTGGAGCGCTAAAAACGGACATATGAGTTGAATTGGTTTAATCATGCCATGATCAAGTACTTAGGGGCTGAATATGAAGCTAAAACTTTAGGGAATGAACACTAACATGATAAGAAACTAATATACTCCACGTATATGCAAATTGACACGAATTGGAGCACATTAGAACCACCAAGTAATCACAAAACGCAACAGCAGCAGTTCGGTTCGCGCATAGCATACATACAGGCCATCATGCTTCGATTAGGAGCTGAAAATGGATCTAAAAACTTGCAAGAGCAGGGCTAAAATATAAATCAATTAGTATACAACATCTCCATGCAAATTCACACGAATTGGAAGTCATTAACTCAAGCAACGAAGCACAAATTCATACAGCAGTTCTAAAACAGCGGAGCAGATTTTCTACCTTAAGTCTGAGGCTCAAAAACTCATAATTTCATCAAAGGATCTCAAGAACAAACCATCCAAACATCAAATAATATCAGTTGAACATCAAATTACCAAAGAAACAAGTCCATATAATCAGTTTAAGGCAAGGGAAACAGCCATAAAGCAAGTTAGCTCGTAAGAACAAAAATCCCCAAAAGTCCCTATTCATGCTCCTAACCAAACCCTAATCAAATCTGATGCAAAACAAGTATTAAATGGATCAAAACTTGTATAAAAGGGTATAGAATACAAAAATATACATACCTTGAAGATTTGGAGAAGAAAGATGATGATTTGAGCTCAAATCCACAAAAGGGCCAAAGTTCTTCTCTTCTCTTCTCCTCCTTGGTCTCGATCAGTTGCTGCACAAAATGAGGGGGTTTGGCTCGTTTTTCGGCTGATAAGGGATAGGGAGAGACTTAACTCAAGTCAAGTTATCAAGGGTTAGGCTTAGGTTGAGTTAAATTGGCCCCACAAGTACATGACTAGTCAAAGAAGGTGGCTTAAGCACAAGCTGTCCGTTCCGGTTGAAAAACAAGGGTCTAAACGAGCTTAGAAAAATACCAAATCAGGTTCCTTGGCTTCATCTCTTCGTTATGAGTTCGACACATGTTCCGGAATTCGAATCCGAATTCCCTAGCTCAAGTTATGGCCTCCGGAGCAAGAGGCGCGCTAAAACTAGTTAGACCCTCATGTCCCTCGTCAAATACTTAAGGTTTAAAACCTCGATAAACGAACACGAAAACTTAAAACGAGCATGCAAACACATTCATAACTCACATATGTCACGCATATCAAAATTTCACAAAAATCGGAATTGAATTCCGGCATATAACGAGTAATTTACGAGCATGCAAACTTAAACGTTTAAAATCAAAGTTCAAGAATATAAACAATTAATTTCATATTAATTCAAATAATCATATAAGCATTAAAATAACATTTAAATACGTAATTAAATAATTTAAAGCACATAAAACCCTCACGTTAAGGCGTACCTAGAAATCCGAACCATCGGGATGTTACAAACTCCCCTCCTTCAAAAGGACCTATCCTCAGGTCCTAGGGAGAATCTTGAACGGCTTCGAAGACAAGTCTAACTCCACACTTCCGCTGCGCCACTCTGATCACAACTCCTCTTGAGACCCTATCTCCTTAAATAGCGAACCGGATACAAAGTCCTAGTCGTTTGCCCCTACTTCCCAAATAAAATCCGGGAGTAGTTGGAGAATTCTCAACCTTGGCACGTAGACATTACTACACAAAGTCCATAACGTCTTTCTTATGCCAGAATATCCGGGTCCCAAAACTCCGAACAACCTCAACCCTGATTGGGATAAACTCGTGACCTTGCACTCCTTAAGGCGTAGGCTACCGTTCTTCTACGAGCAGCACACAACAGAGGCCTTCCTTTATGCCTCGGTTGGAAACAAGGTAGCCTTTTGTACCTTCGGTTAGGCAAGAGCCAATACCGTGGGTAACTCTCTTCAATCGCCTCTTCCCACTCAAAACCGTACCTCTTACTCTGAGGCAATCCTCGGTTCTTCTACGAGGAATATTAACGGGCTAGCCTTCAATCTAATACCCGAAAATATCGTTGAGTCCCTGACGGACCTCCTGAAAGCAACATCCAACTCAACGGGACCTAAGCACCTCCAAACCGCTCACCGAAAGTAGCTCGACCCTCGTAACTCACCAAACATTCACGAACACTCCACACCAAAAGCTCTCCCCACAAAAAGGGTAACACAAAAGAACATAAAGCACACAATAAGCAAGAATTAAGAAGGGAAAGACATATACAACAAGCAAAGCTAAGAAGAAAATGAAGCACACTCCAAGCAAGAACTAGAAAGGAAAAGAAACATATAACGAGCAAAACTGAAAAGGGAAGGAAGCACATTACAAGCAAGAGTCAAGAAGGAAAAGAAATACGTAACAAGCAAAACTAGGAAATAAAGGAAGCACACTTCAAATAAGAACCAAGAAGAGAAAGAATCACTCAATAGGCAAGAACCAAGGGTGAAAGCAATTACGCAATAAATGCAACCAAGAACCACCGACGAACAAGAAATAAAGCAATAAGCACGTGGGTTTCCCCGATAATAAAACATGTGTGCAATGGGATGCCATGAATGCTTCATGTACCTTTCACCGAAGTAGTGGGGTTAAGATTAACTTGCCCTTGGGTTGGAATCGGAATCCCGGAGTTACGGCTCGTTGAAGGTCTTAGCTTGAATTGGTATGGGCAACTATTTACCATGTGTCCGATCTCACCACACTTAAAGCAAGCACCTAACTTCTTCCGACATTGCCCTTCCACATGATTCGGACCCTTACAAAAAGCACATCGAATTGGAGCCGTTAGGGTAAGCTCCGGATTCGGTTTCGATTGTCGTGGTTTCTTCTTCTTCTTAAATGGTTTAACGTCTTGAGAATCATGGGGCTTTTCTTGTGGTGTCGGCCTCTTGCCTAACCTTGAGTTCGAACCGGATCCTTGTCCCAATTGAAGAGTGTGGGATTTCAAATGTTGCTTATCCATCTCGCGTTGAACCACCTTCTTCATTGCCGCCGACCAATGGTTGGCCTTTGAAGTAGAGAGGGCTTGTTGAATTTCACCCTTGAGTCCTTGCATGAAATTTTGGGCCTTAAGTCGGTAGTTATTAATAACCGGTGTGGCATACGGGCCCGATCTCTCTAGTTCCTCCAGGTAATTTTCAGCCATCCTTAAATCTTGTTGGAGATCTCGAAATTCTTGAAGTCTCTTTATTCTTGCACTCGAAGGAATGTATTTGTTGTGGAATTCCCGGATAAAATTCTCTCATGTAAACTCTTCCCCAGATCTCTCAAACCACAATCTTGTTTCCTTAAGCCAAATCAAAGCTTGTCCTTTAAGTACATGGGAAGTGCAATTCACTCTATCTTGTGATGTTCCCGATAGAGTATCCCAAATCCATGAAATCTCAGAAATCCATTGCTCGGCTTTCACATCATCGCCTCCAAACCACATAGGAGGGTTGCAATTCCGGAATTCTTGGTATACCGATGGCAGTTGTTCTTCTCCCATGGTTGTGTGTTGAGATGACATCCTGAATAAGAACAAAAATTCAAGAAATATCGATGCGTGGAAGGGTTTAGTGCATGTTCTTGTAAACAATTAATACAAATAAAATCATATAAGTCACAAAATGATGATGGTGAATGCAAATAATCACATAATCCTAAGCCGAACGACCTAGACAAACCGGACAAGACACGAGAGCTCCGGTTTTGCAACCTAGAGCTCTGATACCACCTAAGGATGTAACACCCCGGAGCGAAGGGCGCCACATCCCCCGCACTGTAACCCAACACGTGAAGCGAAATGGGAACTCCGACCACGTATCAAGCCACAGCGAACGGGTGACAAACAAAAATCCAACCTAAGCAAGACGGTCTAGACCCTACTCAGAGCACGCAATAAAACAAGTAACGAATGCGGAAGCACCAGAATCTCATAAGGCAAATAAACATACTCAAGACATATCAAACTTTCGATTCAAGTTATACAAACTTTACAATTTCGAATTTAAAGCATAACTTATACATAATTCAGGATTAGTCTACATGCATAAATAAAACGAAAATACAATGCATGAGACTCAACCTCTTCAAAGCCAAAACTCAAAGACAACCGCCAAGCTCCAACTCCCACAAAACGGGTACCTGCAACTCAAATCAAAGGGGGGGAAAAGATAGAAATAACGAGGGTCAGTCCTAGAGACTGCTGAGGGGGCTAACACACGCACCCATACATATAGGTAAGAGCAAAGCATATACAAAGCTGAGAGGGGTTCGTGAACCGAACATGGTTATTGCATTCTAAGACATTTAACCCATGGTAATATATATAAAGAAAGAATTTTGGAGCGGAAGGCCAAATTCAGTCAAGTTTTAGAGTTTAGAAATCCACCCCCGTTTCACAACCCTAAACGAAGACATAACGAACTGAAAGCTTAAATCCATCACCCTTACTTACTCCATACACCAAGGCGAAACGAAAACAAAACAAATCATAACCCAACTCCACCCCAACACCGTTTTGGGGAGAGAGGTGCCCCTCTCAACCCCTGCTGAAAGCTGAATGAGACGGGGGATCCACCCGCTCCTTCGACGGGTCACTAAGCACACCGCCGGCTCAAGAAGACCCGCCTTCCCCTCGACCTCCCGAGGATGGGCGAAATCTCCCTTTTGTGGATTCGTGTTGATGAGAGAGCCCGGTGACCCCATGGCCGACCCGGGATCACATACCACTTCTCCGGGGCCCAAACTTACACTTACACTTATACTTGCACTTATCACACTTACCAGGCGAAGCTTATCCACAAATCTTATCACGCTTACACACACACACACACTTAACAAAGCTTGTCAAAATAAAAGAAAATAGAGCTTATATACTTATAAAAGCGTTTTCAAATTCTTAAGACAAACGGGACAAATCCCACGAAATACGTATCCAAACACATATCTATATATATACATATATAAGTCGCATGCGGGTTCAAAATTCAATTAGGGTCTTAGGTCATCATAACTAAAAGGAAAGAAAACCTCACCTGGACGAGCAAACCAACCAAAACGGACCAAAAGGAGTCAAACGAACCACTTCCTCAACAACGGAACGAACCTAAGAGCAAAAAAAAGAGCAAGAGGCAAACTTAGACTCAAATGAACCATATTGACGCTCGGCGAATGCGTATGATTGCATAAAAGATGATATTATGTCATGAACACGTTCATGTGCACTATTATGGAATTTAAATCATATAATCAAATCATTCAATCCTTCGCTCACTTTCATTCGAATTCATAATTTCACGTTTCCAATCAATTCAAGAAATTCAAAGCACAAGATCTAACATTTAGACAAATAAGAGCATTGAAATAAATTAAGTTCGACACATATTCAAACGTATTCAATCTTACAAAAAACGCTACTACATACACCCTATTACATAATATAGCATATTTCCAAAGTTTGAAAACAAGAACAAATCACAAGATGAGGGAAATGGGTTATGGAAATCACAAATGCCACAAAACGCACATAAACGGCATTCAACAAAAGCATGCCTAAATCTCACCCAAATGTTATGAAATTGAACCAAAATACTCCCAACACATATTAAAACAAGTTCATAGTTCATCACAAATGAAGATAAAGGCATCAAAGAGGTGAAACAAACCAAAAACCGAAAAGGAAAACCAAGTGCTGCGCAGGGGGAGGGACACGGGGGTGTCCCTCAACTTAGCTAAACTGAGCCACGCCCGTGGCTCAGTACATTCAGTCCCAGGAAGCATGACACGCGTGTGTCTCACGTTTCAATGCAAATGAGACACAGGGGTGTCTCGGTACAGGTCGAAAATCGCATACAAAGTTTCACCGGCAAAACTGACCCTAAACAAAATCAGTCCAAAAGCATACCAAATCAACTCCAAATATTATGAAACTTGGTATACAACAGTTTTAGCATGTTAGGAACATATTTCATTTAGAATTCAAAGGATAAATCACGCGTTCAGGTCACCGAAATCATGCAGCAACTCTGGAGCGCCAAAAACGGACATATGAGTTCAATTGGTTCAATCATGCCATGATCAAGTACTTAGGGGCTGAATATGAAGCTAAAACTTTAGGGAATGAACACTAACATGATAAGAAACTAATATACTCCATGTATATGCAAATTGACATGAATTGGAGCACATTAGAACCACCAAGTAATCACAAAAAGCAACAGCAGCAGTTCGGTTCGCGCATAGCATACAAACAGGCCATCATGCTTCGATTAGGAGCTGAAAATGCATCTAAAAACTTGAAAGAGCAGGGATAACATATAAACCAATTAGTATACAACATCTCCATGCAAATTCACACGAATTGGAAGTCATTAACTCAAGCAACGAAGCACAAATTCACACAGCAGTTCCAAAACAGCGGAGCAGATTTTCTACCTTAAGTTTGAGGCTCAAAAACTCATAATTTCATCAAAGGATCTCAAGAACAAACCATCCTACCATCATATACTATCAGTTTAGCATCAAATGACCAAAGAAACAAGTCCATATAATCAGTTTAAGGCAAGGGAAACAGCCATAAAGCAAGTTAGCTCATAAGAACAAAAATCCCCAAAAGTCCCTATTCATGCTCCTACCCAAACCCTAATCAAATCTGATGCAAAACATGTATTAAATGGATCGAAACTTGTATAAAAGGGTATATAATACAAAAATATACATACCTTGAAGATTTGGAGAAGAAAGATGATGATTTGAGCTCAAAATCCATAAAAAGGCCAAAGTTCTTGTCTTCTCTTCTCCTCCTTGGTCTCGATCAGTTGCTGCAAAAAATGAGGGGGTTTGGCTCGTTTTTCAGCTGAGAAGGGAGAGGGAGAGACTTAACTCAAGTCAAGTTATCAAGGGTTAGGCTTAGGTTGAGTTAAATTGGCCCCACAAGTACATGACTAGTCAAAGAAGGAGGCTTAAGCACAAGCTGTCCGTTCCGGTTGAAAAACGAGGGTCTAAACGAGCTTAGAAAAATACCAAATCAGGTTCCTTGGCTTCATCTCTTCGTTATGAGTCCGACACATGTTCCGGAATTCGAATCCGAATTCCCTAGCTCAAGTTATGGCCTCCGGAACAAGAGGCGCGCTAAAACTAGTTAGTCCCTCATGTCCCTCGTCAAATACTTAAGGTTTAAAACCTCGATAAACGAACACGAAAACTTAAAACGAGCATGCAAACACATTCATAACTCACATATGTCACGCATATCAAAATTTCACAAAAATCGGAATTGAATTCCGGCACATAACGAGCAATTTACGAGCATGCAAACTTAAACGTTTAAAATCAAAGTTCAAGAATATAAACAATTAATTTCATATTAATTCAAATAATCATATAAGCATTAAAATAACATTTAAATACGTAATTAAATAAGTTAAAGCACATAAAACCCTCACGTTAAGGCGTACCTGGAAATCCGAACCATCGGGATGTTACATACGGGGCTATATTGGGGATGGAATGGTTATACCGGCATTGTGCTACAGTTGATTGTCGGGCTAAGAAGGTTCAATTGGGTTCAGAGGTTACCACGGGTTGTACTTCGAAGACCGTACCCCTACTTTCTTTTTTCAGAAGCTCAGAAATTAGTCAGAGACGGGGCTACAGGGTTCATTGCTTACATTCTGAACAAGCCCAAGGATCAGGTGAAATTAGAGGATACCGAAGTGGTAAAGGAGTTTCCCGAGGTATTTCCAGAAAAGTTGGATTCTTTGCCTCCTGAGCGAGAGATCGAATTTGTGATCGATCTTTTCCCGAATGCTGAGCCGTATTCAAAGACTCCATGCCGGATGGCTCCAGCGGAATTAAAGGAATTAAAGGTTCAGCTTGAAGCATTGTTGGAAGTTGGTTACATTCGGCCGAGCACTTCACCTTGGGGAGCACCAGTTTTATTTGTAAAGAAAAAGGACGGAACTTTAAGAATGTGCATCGATTACAGGGAGTTGAACAGGATGACTATTAAGAACAAGTATCCCCTCCCACATATCGAGGAGTTATTCGATATACTTAAGGGTTCCAAAGTTTATTCGAAATTGGATTTAAGACAGGGATACTATCAGCTGCGAATCCGAGCAGAGGATATTCCTAAGAAAAGATTCAATACTCGGTACGGGCACTACGAGTTCGTGGTTATGCCATTTGGATTAACTAACGCCCCTGCAGCTTTCATGGATATGATGCACCGGATTTTCAGGCCTTTCCTCGACAAGTTTGTGCTGATTTTTATTGATGATATTCTAGTTTTTTCAAAATCAGCTGAGGAGCACGCGAGGCATCTTAAGCTTGTTCTACAGACTTTGAAAGAGCATTAGTTGTTTGCTAAGTTTAGCAAGTGTGAATTTTGGATCGATCGGGTTTCTTTCTTGGGACATGTAATTTCAGGAAAAGGGTTGGAAGTCGATCCCTCGAAAATCGAGGCCGTGCTCAAGTGGGAGAAACCAAAGAATGCCTCGGAAATTAGAAGCTTCTTGGGATTGGCCGGTTATTATAGAAGATTTCTTCAGGACTTTTCTAAGATTGCTGCACCGTTGACCCGATTAACAAAGAAGGATGTTAAGTTTGTCTGGGACGAGAAGTGTGATCGAAGCTTTAACTTTTTAAAAGAAAAGTTAGTCTCAGCGCCGGTGTTAACTTTACCCGAAGGTTCAGAGGAGTATGCAGTGTACACAGATGCTTCTAAAGAAGGCTTAGGTTGTGTTTTGACTCAGAAAGGAAAAGTGATCGCCTATGCTTCTCGAAAGCCAAAAGGAATATGAAAGGAATTATCCAACACACGACCTAGAGCTTGCAGCCGTGATCTTTGCTCTCGGGACTTCCTTTGAGATTTTTACCGACCACAAGAGCCTCCAGTATTTGTTCACACAGAAAGATTTGAATATGAGGCAATGGCGTTGGATGGAAAAGCTAGAGGATTATGATTGTACAATTAAATACCATCCAGGAAAAGCAAATGTGGTCGCCGATGCACTTAGCAGGAAGGCGAGTGTGTCCAGTTTGGAAGTAAAGGAAGGTGATGAAGTTGCTCCAATTGTCCTAAAAGCTCGGGTTTTTAATATCACAATTCAGCCGGAATCAAAGTATCAGTTATTTGAGGCTCAGAATAGGGATCCGGAAGTTCAGAAGCTTGTGAATAAGGCTAAGGATGATCAGGAGAGTCCGTTTGGGTTTGATGAGACCGGGTTGCTCCGATTTAAAAACAGAGTAGTAGTACCTGAAGAATTGAGACGGGTCTTACTTGAAGAAGCTCACAAGTCAACCTATACGATCCACCCAGGAGGAAACAAAATGTATAAGGATTTGAAGCAATATTATTGGTGGAACGGGATGAAAAGAGACGTGGCAGAATATGTGAAACATTGCTTGACTTGCCAGAAAGTGAAAGCTGAGCACCAAAAGGCCACAGGACTTCTACAACCGTTACCTATTCCCGAGTGGAAGTGGGAACAAGTAACGATGGACTTTGTTTCTGGATTACCGAAGGTTAAAGGCGGGTTTGATGGAATTTGGGTAATCGTGGATAGATTTACAAAGTCTGCTCACTTTCTACCGGTCCGGATGTCCTATAAGATTCCAAAGTTGGCTGAAATCTATAACAGAGAAATTATTCGACTTCATGGTATTCCGGTGAGCATCGTTTCAGACCGAGACCCGAGATTTACTTCTAAGTTGTGGCAGGAGTTACAGGCCGTTTTGGGGACGAAACTTAAGTTCAGTACGGCATTTCACCCGCAAACAGACGGTCAAACTAAAAGGTTAATCAGATATTTGGAAGATCTTCTTCGGGCTTGCGCGATGGATTTCCAGAACTTGTGGGCAGAACAACTTCCTTTGGTTGAGTTTGCTTATAATAACAGCTTTCAGGCTTCGATCGGGATGGCTCCTTACTAGTTACTGTATGGAAGAAAGTGCCGATCTCCGTTGTTCTTCGACTTGGAAGAATGGAAATGGTCGAAACAGGAAGGGGTAAAGAAAGTTGAAAGATTAGAAAGGCCTTCCAAAGTCGTTCAGGCTATGATTGAGAAAGTACAAATGATTCAACAACGGATGAAAGCCGCGCAAGATAGGCAAAAGAGCTATGCCGATAAGCGCCAAAGAGATCTGGAATTCGAAGTTGGTGACCGGGTATTCTTGAAGGTGTCACCAAGGAAAGGTTTCACCCGAATCGGGAAAGGAGGAAAACTTAATCCTCGCTATTTAGGTCCTTTCGAGATTCTTGAAAGAATAGGCGAGGTAGCCTATCGACTGGACCTACCACCGAGTCTTACGGGGATTCACAACGTGTTTCATGTTTCACAATTAAGGAAATATTACCCCGATGAGACTACGATTCTCCCCGTGGAAGAAGTTGAGCTGGAACCGAATTTGACATTTGTTCAGAGGCCGGTTAAAATCATGGATCGAAAATTTCAGGAATTGAGAAACCGGAGAATTCCCATGGTTAAAGTGTTGTGGAGAAGTGACAAAATCGAGGAAGCTACGTGGGAAACGGAAAATAAAATGAAACGGTTCCACCCGGAGTTGTTTACACAAGGCTAGAGAATCTGGGGACCAGATTCTTCTAAGGGGGGGAGAGTTGTAACGCCCCGGCTCCGGATGAACAGGTAAGCACGCCACGTGTGTGTTTTGAGCGTAGGAATTTATTTATAATTCTTTAATTTATAATATTCTTACGTGGCATTCATATTTTTATAAAATTCATGAAACATTGTTTATATAAATTATTTGAATTCATATCATTGAAAATATTATTTCATGACACGGAAAAAGATTTATTGCATAAAATCACTACCGAGAGTGATTCAAATTACCAAATTGTCCCTACTTGATTGTTTCTTTAAACTTTAGGGACTTAAGTGCATAACTTTGCAAGGGCTTAATTGAGCATATTTTAAATTGTTGTATACTTGGCTGCATGACTTCATAAAAGAAAGGATTAAATGGCAATTAGCATAATTCACAAAAATCAATGTGATGAATCACGTAATATCCTCTTTAAGCTTCCATGATCTCATTTCATCAAAGGTTTCCCAACAACTTTGCTCTCTCTTTCTCTCGGTATTAAGATGAAGAAAAGGAAGAAGTGAATTTTCATCCAATTCATCCAAGATTTCAAGAAATCATCCAAGTTTTGGGAAATTGATCATCATCTTCATCCATCTTCTTCATTTCTTAGTTTTCAAAGGTTGGTTTGCATGAGTTGATGACCTTTGATCATATATGTATAAGTTAGGGTTTGAGTTTGATGTGCTAGATGAATTAATTGGAGTTGGAAGCATGGTTAGGTGATCATATCATGAATTATGGCATGATTTATAGCTTGAATTCTTGAATATTTGGCATGAATGATCAAGTTTGATCATAAACATGAGTCTTGGAATCTTGATGATATATTGTGTTTTAAGTGTTTAAGTGTTAGTTTATCATCTTATGAACCTATATGCATGTATATTCCCATAAAACTTTGGCTTTGATGATAAAAAATGGATTTTTGGGTGGCCTTGTTTGCATTCCCGTAGCCATCCCCTATTTTTGCTCTGTTTCTATAAGTTGCAGAAACAGGGAACGGCCGTTCCCAGCCTCAAGGCATAGTGGGAACGGGCGTTCCCCTCTTTTAAACTAAAACAAGGCGGTCGAGCATGGGAACGGCCGTTCCCATTTTGGCCTTGGTGCCGGAAGGGCCGTTTCCAGCTAAGGCGCATTTTTGAAAGGGAAGTCGTTGGCGCGTTTTGGGAATTCATGGGAACGACCGTTCCCATTTTTCAAAGGGGTCCGGAACGGCCGTTCCCACCTGACTTGCAGAACAAAAGTTTCTGCATAAAATTACGAAAATGACCCCTCGATCCGACGACTTCTTTGACCCCGAATTGCTATAATATGTACTAATATGAAGTGAAACAACATGTTATCATGCCGCATTGCATTTTCATCGTCGTCTCGATACATTTTCGCCGTTCGTCACATTTGGTCCAGTTTAGGTCATGTCTCACGTATATACGTCATGTTTGCACAGGTCACGAGGGCGTGGACGAGGAGCAGGCTCCTTAGAACACTTTCTTATTGTATTTTGCAAGAAAATGTGAGGTTTTGTTTTGAGTAAATCGAACCCTATAACCCTTATGTGCTATTTTCGGCCAAAACGTATTATAATTGTAAACGTTTTCAAAGCTATAAACCTTTTAAGCAATAAAGCAATGATTGTCATGATTTTCAAGCAAGTTTGGCGAGTACATGATTGCACGTGGGCCCGAGGGTAATTCTTGAGCCAACCGGGAAAGCAAGGGCTGACGGGTAACTCCTGAATTATCCTCACATTGTTGGGATCACCCCCGAAGCCACTAGGAGATTAGTGGTGGAAGGAGTTCCGTGTCTAGAGGGACATGTCCTCTACACACACCATGTCGTGGATAGTTGAGCCTTGCAAACTCACTATCAACCGGAGGAAGAAGGAGACTGGGGATTAATCCGGCATATCGGGTTATCCTCGGGTTATTGCATGATTTCAAGCGTGAAACTGTCTATGTGAGCACTAAACGGAATTGCATGATCATGTATTGAATTGATAAAGCAAGCACGTATTGTCACGTTTGGTGTAAAGGTTGGAGAATCATCCCTACTCGCCGGGGTCACATGTTCATGAAATGTTCAAGTTAAAATGTTAAAGTGATTGCTTGTAATCTCGGGCAAAGATTAAGTTTCTTGAATTATATATCCCTTTTCATTTCCAAAGTCCTCACCCGAGGCTACACCTTGCGTGTGATGTGTGTTATATATATTTATTGCCCCTCACTCAGTCTTCGGTAGACTGATACTTCACGTTTCAGGTACTTGAACGCGTGGTCGTGCTAGGCGGGTGTCCAGTTGAGTTTTGCATTTTCACGAGTCTAGTACCGTACCTTCATGTACAACACTTCTAGTATCTGTTGTTATGATCGTTATTAGCCCTTTTGTATATCTGAATATGTATATTATGAAGAGATGATAATGTATTGATAGTTAAGTTGGTTCCTATACGTATTTATGCAGTAAATATGGTACCTATATGTACGAATGACTTTATTGCTTCCGCTTTCATTATCATGTTTGCTCTGGTTTTGTTGGGGAGAGTGTCCCGCCTAGCTCGTCATTTTTATTGTCACCCGTTCGCTATAGTTTTGGTTTATGCATGGACTTTCCATTTCATACGTGGATCGAGGCATAGTGCGGGGGATGTGGTGCCCTGGGGGTTAGGGTGCTACATCTACAGGTGGTATCAAAGCCCGATTGCAAAACCGAGGTTCTCTAGTCGTGTCAAGTCAGTCTAGGTCGCAAGGCATAGGATTATTTGATATTTGAGAGTCTGCATTTCACTGAATTACTTGATTACTTGAATTTTTGCCTTACTTGAGCTATTTAATTCTTCCTGAATGTGTGTTTATTAACATTGTTGAATTATATGCACACATTTGCATTTATTAATCAAGCCACGCATGTGTAGTGATCTGATTTCAGGATGGAGAACGACAGACACTCCAGTAACCGATCCTCGAGACATAGGCAACATCATCATCGCCGGCATCATCGTCGGGAGAGGTCACCACCCCCTCCACCTGCCAAGGCACAGCCCTAGGATTTCATGAACGCGGTAGTGGGGCTAATTGATCAGAGGCTACAGGACAGAGTTCCTCCACCACCTCCAGCACCAGTAGCACCTCAGGAGAACCCTATTTCTACCATATTGCGAGAGTTTCAGAACCAGCATCCCCCGAAGTTGTACAAGGGCGACGATATTTAGGCAGAGATGTGGCTGAAGGAGATCGAGAGGATCTGGCAGCTTATCCCTTGTGACACTCAGGAGAAGGCTCGCTGTACACTTACTCTTATTCAGGGCGAGGCTTATTCTTGGTGGGAGAGTACCCAGATCGTTTTGGAGGCAGCTGGGACAGAGATTACCTGGGAGGTCTTCGTGCGGGAGTTTAAGAACAAGTATATTCCTCCAGCTTCCCGTACCCGCAGGTTGAGGGAGTTTACCGAGTTGAAACAAGGAGGAAGATCTGTGGGGCAGTATATCGCCGAGTTCGAGAGACTTTATCGCTATGCACCCAACATAGCGAATGATGACTTTCACAAGGCGATGTAGTTCGTCCAGGGACTCAGGCCAGATATTCAGGACGCGCTGAAAGCAGCCAATACCAGCACCTGGGCCAAAGCTACCGCCAAAGCTCCAAAGGTCGAGGATTCTGACATTGCTAGGAGAGCTACTCCGCGGACTGGACAGGCTTCGGGCTCGAGAGCAGGTCAGAGATCGAGCTCGGGAAAGAGGCCGATGATTTACTCTGCACCTCCAGCACAGAAGGACTCCGGGAAGAAGCTTAAGGCGACAGGGTCATTCCAGAGGGGTCCGAGAGCTCCAGCACCATCGCAGCCACCTCAGAAACCAGGCTGCAGATTCTGTGGACTTCCTACACATCATTACGATAACTGCAGACGCCGGTTAGGTTTATGTTTGATCTGCGGGAGCGACGAGCACATGGTTGACGGCTGCCCGGATCGTCGGGATCCGCCACCTGCAGGTCCGAGGCCACTTGTGAGAGCTCGGGCTTATGCACTCGCTGGGGAGGAGCAGGATGCTGAGATAGACCCCGCCGCGGTAGTTGAAGGTATTATTTGCATCCATGGCACGAACATCCATACATTATTTGATCCAGGAGCTACACACTCCTTTCTTGAGCACTCTATTGCTATTACTTTATCTTTGCCTGCTATGTGTACTTCTGTGTGCTATCTAGTTAGTACTCCTTTCGGTAGTAGGCGAGAGACGGATCAGGTTTACAGGGATATTCCAGTGGTGATTGAAGGCCGGGAGTTTCTGACAGATTTCATTGTTATGCCGATGGAGAGATACGGGGCTATATTGGGGATGGAATGGTTATACCGGCATTGTGCTACAGTTGATTATCGGGCTAAGAAGGTTCAGTTGGGTTCAGAGGTTACCACGGGCTGTACTTCGAATACCGTACCCCTACTTTCTTTTTCAGAAGCTCAGAAATTAGTCAGAGACGGGGCTACAGGGTTCATTGCTTACATTCTGAACAAGCCCAAGGATCAGGTGAAATTAGAGGATACCGAAGTGGTAAAGGAGTTTCCCGAGGTATCTCCAGAAAAGTTGGATTCTTTGCCTCCTGAGCGAGAGATCGAATTTGTGATCGATCTTTTCCCGAATGCTGAGCCGTATTCAAAGACTCCATACCGGATGGCTCCAACGGAATTAAAGGAATTAAAGGTTCAGCTTGAAGCATTGTTGGAAGTTGGTTACATTCGGCCGAGCACTTCACCTTGGGGAGCACCAGTTTTATTTGTAAAGAAAAAGGATGGAACTTTAAGAATGTACATCGATTGTAGGGAGTTGAACAGGATGACTATTAAGAACAAGTATCCCCTCCCACATGGCAACTACGGTGAACGGTACATGAAGCATCCATGACACATGCATCCATGCAAATTTAACTTAAATAATTTTTTTTTATGTTAAGTGCTTCGATTCCTTATCATGTTAAATTACTTGGGGTAATTGATAATCAACTTGGATGATATCTATTACTTGCTTGGGGTGTCTTGCGTGATTTTAATTATGGTTTCGTGTGTGTTGCTTGGGAGTATGGGAGACTTCCTTGCCTTATTTTTGTTTGAGAGACGGGGTGCTCTCGTTGTTTGTAAGAGACGGGGACTCTCTTATTTTTGTTTGAGAGACGGGGTGCTCTCGTTTTTTGTAAGAGACGAGGACTCTCTTATTTTTGTTTGAGAGACGGGGTACTCACTTTGCTTGCCAGAGATGGGGTTCTCTCATTGCTGCTCGAGAGACGGGGCTCTCTCCTTGTTGCTTGTGAGAGACGGGGAATCTCTCATTGGTTGTTTTTAGGTGTGCTGCGAATCCGAGGACGGATTCTTTTTAAGGGGGGGAGATTGTAACACCCCAGTTTTTTCAGTCGTATAGCATAAAGTATGTATTTCTCAATTTACGCGAATTAATTGTTTATAAGTGTTTTATATACTTGATTTTATATATTAAATGTTAAATGATCTTATCTAAAGTTATTTAATATTAAATGTATATGAATTAGTTGATTTATAATCTTAATGTTATTAATAATATATATATTTAAATCGTGCATTTGATTTTTATATTAAATAAATTGGTACCACTTTGATAAATGTATTTTTAATTTGTGCACTTTAGTTTAATTTAATTATGTACTTAATTTTGTAATTTATTTGAAATGTTATGGATTTCATATGCATTGTTATGAGTGATATAAATGTGCTTCGTTTTTATATGATTCGATACCGAAATTTCGTGAAAATTTAATGTGTTGGAGATATACGTGTCGTGTATATGAATATATATTTGTTTCATGTTTTCAGGTTCGTTTGGATGAGTTTCGAATTTATTTTGATTTTGGAATCCAAATCGGGGGCTAACGAGCAATTAGCGCACCCTTGATTCCGTATTTGATATCTCGAGCTAGGAAACTCGGATTCGAGTTTCGTCAACTTCGCTGAACTCGCAAAGAAAATTTGAGTTTAGTGAACTTAGCCTTATATTTTTCCAAAGTTATTTGAACCTCCGAAATTAAACCGAAACACGAAACGGAAACCAAATCTGCCACAGTTTACTAAAATGACCATATCTTATTCAAACCTTGACCAAATTAACTATGGTTTGATTCCTTGGAACCCTGACTCAGCCCTTTATCTGATCCTTATCTCCTTTAACCGAACCAACCCTCTCACAAAAAGAAAACTCAGCCAAAAACTCATGTTCCAGGAAATCCCGTAGCTCAAGCCAACCCTTGGAGATTCAAGCTCAAATCTCTTCCAAACCTTCGTTAATCAACAAGGTAAGCTTAGGGTTATTATACATTCATCATGAATCATTTTGATCCATTCATCCCCAATTTTGATCATGTTTTCATGAGTATATGGCTAACTTGGAGGAATAGTTAGGTTATGAGCATATATGTGGATCTCTTTCAATTCTTGAGGTGTTTGGTTGATTCAAAGCATGAATATGATTGCCTTGACTTCTTCTTTGCATTTATGGTGATGTATTAGCTGGCGGTTGAAGCATTCATGAGCTACCATTAATGAAATTTTGAAGAAAATTCATGAAATGACCACCTTCTTCCCTTCCTCGCGTTTGATCAATTGAAGAGCATGTTTAGATGTTGTTTTGGAGTCTTTTTGCTACGTAATTGTCGCCTTGCCTTACCTGATCTTGTTGGTTAAAGATTGAATTTGTTGTTGCTCTGTTTTTGCAAATTTTTGCCCTGTTTTCGGACTGTTTTTGTTACTGTCAACTGCTGCGTGTTTCCCTTGCTTAGCTGCTGCATATTATCAGTCATTGTAGGAGTTCTTGGTGTCATTTTTGCTGCTGAATCTACCTTATGTTGCTGCTAATTGCTGCTGTAAATTCATGCTAAGAAACAGGGGTTGTGTCGTGCTTGTTTTGCTATTGTGTTTCTGGAACGGATCTCCCCGGGCGGGAAGATTTTTGCCATGAAAAGGCTCGGTCGGGTAGCCTTTTGCAGAAGCTTTCTGCACGAAGCTCCCCAGGCGGGGACTTTTGCTGCACAAAATCTCCCCAGGCGGGGAGATTGAATCTGGAACAGTGATGCTGCTGTCTTCATTCCTTCCTTCTTGCATGTAATGTTTGAGTGCATGGTCTAATTAAATGCATGAATGTAGTGGTTGTTGTCTGCATGTTTTATTTCAGAATGTTTCATTTCATTGTTATGCATTTCATGCATAAGTACGTATATATGCATGCATGAATTTCAATTTTTGTGTTTTAATGTATGTAGTATGTGCATGTGTTGTATTATATTAAGTCATGCATGTTTAAGTTAGTAATGTTTGCATGCATATTTTGTTTTGTGCATGTTAAATTGCATGTATGTCTTTACATATATATATATATATATATATATATATATATATATATATATATATATATGTAATGTACTTATATATATATATGTATATGTATTTATATATATATATATATATATATATGTTTATTATATATTAAATATTATTTGAATTAATTTAATTATAGAATTTAATTGTTACCTATTTTGATGTTTTATTTAATTTTCGATCTTGATTTGAATGTATTTATTTGTCTATTTTCTAATTGTAAATGCGATTTAGTACGTGTTATGATCGTTATTTAAATTCCTTGGATTGATTTGATATGAAATATGAAATCCATGGCTTAAATGTTTATGAACGCCTCCTTGAACGAATGAATGATTCGTTTATATGATTTAAATGCTTTAATCGTGCATATGATCGTGTTCATTACATAATATTATCTTTTATGCATTCATAGCATGTTCATTGCATGTCGTGCGTCATATATGGTTCTTTTGGGCTCTTGAGTCTTACGAACACGTTACGTTGTCTTTTGTATAGTTTTCTCCCGGGTGGGGATACCGGGTTCATAGGACATTTTCGAGTCTCCTTTCTTCTTGGTATTGTTCGGTAAGAGGCGTATAGATGGGTTTCTCTTCTATTAGCTATGATGACCTCAATATACCCTTATGTGAAGTTTTAAGCCAAAATATTATATATATGTATATATATCGAGTCTTTTCAAAATAGTCTATGATTTTCAACGTAAAGCCCTTTTTCCTTTCATGAATCCCTTACCAAATGTTTTGGCGAGATCAGTCACACATTGTTTATAGGGGCCCGGGACTATGTGTACGTGGCTATCCGAGAAAGCTCGGGCTGACGGTGATCCCCGTGCACTAGTCCCAACAAATATTAACGGTGATACCAGCCCTCGCTAGGAGATTAGCGAGGAATGGGAGCTGAGTGCCTTTGGGTGAATTCATGTAACCCCCTTTAGTCAATGCATTAGGTGGTCGGGCCTTGCAATCCCATCCACCACCCGGAGGAAGAAGGTTGGAACTTATTTTATGATATGATTATGAATGTATGCTAATGAACGAATGCATGAATGAATGAATAAATAAAATTGATTGTTGTAATCCCGAGTGTTGTTTCACTTTATTTTCACCCACTTGGGAAATATTTAAACAAACCTCACACGGGATTATAGCTTGCATGTGGGCGTGTTTAAATTCTGCAATATTATTTATGTTATGCCCTATTTCATACCCACCAGTCTCCTATAGACTGAACCCGGATTGTTTTCAGTTTCATACAGGTTTGGAGTGCTGGGCGGGAAGTCGTGTCTGTCAAGTCTTTTGATTAAGTTCAGTCATGACACATACATCTTGTAAACTTGAACAATTATGAGCATTGTACGATTATGATTATGTTTTGATATTTATTCGAGACAGGCTTCTAGGGACAGATTGAACCCGTGATTGTGATTATGATTATGTTGAATTTTCGGGACTAGGAATTTATGCTAGTTGAACCCGTCCTGTCTTACTTGTAATTGTGATTAATTACATATTTTGCTTCAGCACGTCCGTTAACTCTTGTATCAGTTATTTGGTTCGAAGTTTTAGTTCCCGTCTAGCCTAGTGAGTAAGTGGTCTCCCATTCGCTATGATTCGGATTCGGGTACGGACTTTCCATTTCGTAACCGGGTTTGGGTCATAGTGCGGGGGATGTGGTGCCTTTCGTTTGGGGTGCTACAGAATATATATACATAACCAAGGTTCACAAGATTCATACATAAATCATTATTAAATGCATAATATATCAATAAATCCACTATCAGAACTGAATCATATACAGGATGTGTCGGAACGTAAATGAAATGAAACTCGAGCTAGGAGACTAGAACTAGACCGACTTACGACTCCGCCTAGCACGACCCAAAACCTGCAATCTGAAAAATTGAAAGGAGAGGGTCAGTCCACTGACTAAGTGAGGGGGCTAACGCACACCGAAGCACGTATTAAACAAAAGACTATGAACCGGGAATAGGGTTTACATACCGAAGCCATTTTCCCAAAAGAACTCGTATTTATTCATAAATTCATAAGTTTGAAAACTCGTAAGGACTCAAATATATATATTCAAAACGTATATGGATTCATATATTCATAAGACTCATATTGCTTCATATATTCAAATCTTAATGTAGAAATCTCATATTGAAAGCGAAAGCTTCTATCCCGTTTCATATCAACATAGCAAAACAAACTTAGATTACCCGGCGAGTACGGGGTCAACTTTACATCTTAATAAAAGAATTCATTAGAAACATGATGAAACATAAATACATAAAATTCATAAGACTCATATTCCCGTATTCCATCCACCTTTTCCGGAAGTCTGCACGCGGGTTACGGGCCCACATCATGCAACTCAATACCTATACGTGGGGTAGTGATCCCGCAACGTACATTAAGAAGCACGTGCACAGGCTTAACCCGATGGCCCAACATCTCCTCGGGCGTCCTTACTCACGCCTCTGGGGCCCAGGGATTCATAAGATTCATAAGGAAACATAAGACTCATAAGAAACATACCTAACTTACTAAACCTAGAAACATACGATTCGTACTTAAGAAACATACCATAAGAAACATACCTTACCGTGCAACTAGGCATATGCTATACACGTACCTCTTTGTATCTTCCAAATTCATAATATGCTGAGGAAGATCCATAGTTCGCTTGACACTACACAGTTTGGAGCATAGCCTCGTTACAAAACCATTTTAAGCTTATATACGCCCATACGTATAATTTTAGAAGAATTCATATTAAATCGAATTAACAAGATTCATAACATATTATAAGACACATATTTAATATGCATATAATATATTCACATGTGGGCTTAAAAATGAGCATATAAGGTTGTAGGTCGCATTAACTAAAAGAAAACAATCCTAAACCTCACCTTTTACCAAAAGAGCTCCCGAAAGAGAGTTGACAACCAAGAAGAGGCTAAATAGTGGAACCGACACCTCTCGAACCAATGTTTGAGAAAACGAACATATACTCAAGACTGAGACTCGATTATGAACCAATTAGACGCACGACGATGCATAAGGATGCAAATGAGATGCAAGAATGCATCACCTAACTCATTTAAATTCAAATTCGTATAAAACTTATTAAATCCTTCCATAAACGTATTTCATAAAATATAACAAATAATTAACCCACAAAATTACATTTAAATTACACGTTTCATGCGTAAGAATTCAAATAAAACCATAAGACCACAATCATAGTTGAAACCATATTATATAAAAACTAAATTAAATAAATAATGATGGCAAAATACACAATTCATATGTATATATATCATACTGTTTTAAATAATCAGATTATAGAACTTAACTTCCTATGACTTAAATATAAAACATATAGTATATAAATAATGTATTACACACATGCATACATACATACACTATATATTAGACATATACACGTACATGCACTCTAAATGGCATAACATATCATATAGGAAACAAATGCATGGAAAGGAGTTTTAAACCAAGTATAGCATGCATGCAGTTCCCTCATAAAACCAAATCATATTCCATGCAAGATATATAATTCACGCAGCCCACAAAAGAGATGAACAACATGCATTTAAGTCTACAACATGAAACAAAAAGAAAGAAACAAACATCTAGGCAAACACCATCTCCCCTCCCGGGTAGATTTGCTTCACAAAACTCCCCTGCCGGGGAGTTTCATTCAGCAGCTGCTGCAAAGGGCAGTCCCCGCCCAGGGACAAAATAAGAGCAAACTCTCCCCCCCCCCCCCCCCCCCCCCCCGGGGCGAGTTGTGCAGCGGGAAAAAGAACGCAGCAGCAGCAAATCAGAAACAGGGGAAGCAAGGCAAGCACAACAACAGCGGAGCAACATTAGGCAACAATTAGACACATAAAACTCCACAAATCAGCTGCCATACAGACCAAAAACGAACAGCAGCTAAGGGAGAGAAGAAGTGGATCAAACTCATGCTAGAACTCATCACAAATTCAAGAATTTTAATGGCAAACTTCTCCATACCTCAACTACCAAAAAATTCAGATCAAACAACAATAAATGAAGTGTAAGAGATCAGGTTTATAGCATCAAATCAAGAAGAAACACCAAGAAAACCATAGAATTCAAATTAGGGCATAAATTCCAACTATTCAAGACTTGGAGCAAAACTCAATCAAACATAGATCAAAAGTTGAATTTCTTGGACAAAAATGATCATATAATCATGTAGATATCAAATATAAACTTACCCCTTGAAGATGATGGAGAAACAAGGAGATTGGAGCTCAAAATCTCAACTTGGTGAATAGTGACGGGATTTTCTTGGTTTCTCTCCAAAGCTAGTGAAAATCTCTTTCTTGGCTTATGTGGGACGAAATGAAGGAGATAGGAGTGGTAGAGCATTAAGTTGGAGTCATGTGCGTCCAAGTTTGAGGGTAATTGGTCAAGAATTGAGGGACTTATGTGCAAATTAGTGAAAGGTGGTCATATGTGCGCGAGTCAGTCTTTCGGGAAACTTTCGGAGTATCAAACAGGCTTAGAAAAATGTAAGGCTAGGTTCTTTAGTTCCGGATCTTCATTACGAGTCCGGCGCCACTTCCAGGATTCGAATCCGAATTCCCAAGCTCAAGTTATAAATTCCGGAACACAAGGCGCGCTAAAACTAGTTAGGCCCTCGAGTCCCCAAAACAAATAAGATGGTACGTTACCATTTCAAACAAGTCCGAAAATGTAAAACGAGCACATAAAGAAATTCATAACTCACAAATCTCCAACATATCAGAAAAGCACAAAATTTCGATCTCAAATCGAACACAAACGCAACACATTTCAACAAATAAGTATGTTATTCTAATAATTAGAATTCAAATATTCAAAGAAATAAATATTAAATAATTCAAATATTTTCAATTAATGAAAATAAACATTTAAAATAAATATAAAATGTATAAATAATAATTTTAAATGCGCACGTACATCATACCTGTACGGCTAATCAGAGGGGGTGTCACATGCACGTCATTTCCGCCCACGAAAACCGATGGATTTTGGTTCTTAATCTCCCAGAGAGTGGCCGTAAGAAGATTCCCTCCGTGATTTCCGACCCGAGGTGCATTATTTCTTTCCTGAGCCCTTTGTTCCAAAAACATGGCGAGCCTTTCCATGAAATTGCCCAGATCCATTTGGGGTGGTAGTGGTGGAGGGTTGTTATTTTCATGTTGCGGAGAATAACCTCGGTGATGACGATGTTCCGGAGATCTATCTCGGCGGTGGTGTCTTCGGGGAGGCATATTCTGTAAAATCAAGGAATCACAATTCATATGCGTGAGGGTCAGTACATGTTCATGTGCACGATTAACAAGAAAATAAGCAAATAATCACATAAATGGACATAACTACGTTGTCCTAGGCCGTACGACCTAGACAAACCCGAATTGACTCTAGATCTCTGGTTTTGCAACCGAGAGCTCTGATACCACTTTAAGATGTGACGCCCGGAGCGGTGGGCCACCACATCCCCCGTACCTAAGCCCGAACCCAGATATGAAATGGATTTCCATACATGAGTCCAAGTCTAAGCGAACGGGAACCTACGCTCACTCCCTAGGCTAAGCGGGGCTAAAACTCGGACAGAGTGCGCAAAACAAACATATAATTATGCGGAAGCAACAAACAACATCTAAAGAGCTCAACATATACGCATAAAATCATATACATGGCCTCACGGCCCAAAAGATCAAGTATATACATCAAAAAATTCATAATTCTTCAAGATACAAGTTATGATATCAAATACATGAGAAGAGTATCAAAAGGCAGGAAATATGAAATGCAACTCGACCTAAACTACAAGTACATGACCAAGACACGTACTTCCCCGCTTAACTCGAGACAACCTGCACTGAATGTGGGAAAAGAGAGAGGTCAGTCAACAACTCGACTGAGTGAGTGGCTAAACGCACACCCACACCTAAATATATATAAAGCAGAGCATATAACAAAGGTGATAGCTATGAATCGAGACTAGGGCTTTACATACCAAAACCTTTTCCAAAGATAACATATAATACAAAGAAAACCTATCTCGATCCATAGTCTATCAAACATAACATAAACATAAGCCCGGTGAGAACGGACTATCCCTTACTCCTTCAAACATAATGAAAACCGAATTCAAATCATATATCAGACCCCACATCCAAGGTGTATCAGGAATCAAACCCTAATACCTACATTGCCAACACATACGGGGTAGATAACCTATAGCACCCGGAACGCCGAGATGCCACAACCCCCGCACTATAGCTCAGTCCACATACGAAATGGATAATCCGTACATGAACTAAGACTATAGCGAACGGGTAACAATAAAAAAAAATGACCACGAAGCTAGGCGGGACTAACCCCAAACCAATCAATCAACTCAGAGAAGTAAAAGCGGAAGCAATAACATTCAATACTTATAGGTACCAAATTTACATATTTACTAATAGGGACCAACATTTACATATCAATACAATATCGTATCCAACGTGAATTAAGGCATACTACCAACTAACAAGTAACAATACTTGAACAAAATATGAGGTGAAGTGCTAGACCCGAATAAAAGACAAGCTAGATTCTAATTCCCGCCTAGCCCGAACCTACAAAACCTGTAAAAGTTGAGGTGTCAGTCCAACACGAACTGAGCGAGGGGTATAAATAAGTATACGCGTACATACATGCAAGTTATAATCTTGGGTTATAATTTTGGAAAATAACAATACAATTTAGCAAAATAAGAGATGCTATCGCCCGAGGTTACAACTAATTCGATTTATAGTTAACAATCAATTCAATCAATCAGTGGCCCGGCGAGTGAGGGCGAATAGCCAACCTTTCTCCGACTGTGTACGATACTTCAATTTATTAGTGAGTTAGATGATCACACAAACAATTCCGTGTACAATTAGCAATTTTAATCAATAAATCCTTCTTCCTCCGGGTGATGGCGTGTAGCATCCCTATACGTAGAGGTGCCACACCCCCGCACTATAGGCCGATCCACATACGAAATGGATAATCCGTACATGAACTAACCTATAGCGAACGGGTGACAATAAAAGAAAAGACGAGCTAGGCGGGACTAAATCCCAAAGCAATACAAAACCAATGCACAACAATTTAAAAGCGGAAGCATTAATTCATATATATACATATAGGTACCATATTTATCAACTAGGTACGTATAGATACCAAACTAATTATCAATACGTTATCATCTCTTATACATGATCAAGTATTCCAAATGTAATAACAATAGACATGACATGAGAAGTAGTAAAATATATACATGGTGGTGCACTGCTAGACTCGTGACAATGCAAGACTGGACCCCCGCCTAGCACGACCGGCTCTCAAGCACCTGAAAAGTGAAGTATCAGTCTACCGAAGACTGAGTGAGGGGCATAAATATATAGCGCAATCACATGCAAGCTATAACCTCGGGTAAGGTTTTATAACTAAAAGTAATATAAGTTCACATTAACATAAACTCGCCCGAGATTACAACTACCAATATTAATTTGTAACAGCCCTAACCTGGGCCGAGTTGGAAAAGGTAAAGTAAAGAGGTTATTCAAGAAGCGCTTATAATCTCGGTTCTTATTTATTCACTTCATGCATTACATCTTATGTGACTTATGTGCTTTTATGTGGTACGCTTTAATTAAATGATCGTAGATTTAATTATTTCCTTTATTTAACTCGTATCTTGAAACTCTTCTCATAAAATCCTAGAATTCTAGTATTCATTCCCTTCTAGCACCTAAAACCCTTTCATATGCTTCACACAGTTTTAGGTTGGAAATTACGAAAATACCCCTACAGCTCAAAAATATTCCTACGTCTCCCGAAGCACTTTCACTACCCAATATTGTAACCAAAAGAATCCTCACATTATTTCGAGGATCGTGATACTCTCCGTAAACCATAATTCTCATCCTAACTCCCGTAGTGTCAAAAACCGGCAAAAACCCTAGCTTATGATTCGATCATCAATAAATCCTTATTCATCTACTTTTTGATATTCAATATTATAACCAAAACGACCCTTAAATTATTTTATGAATTTTCATGCATTTACCAAAAACTCGATTTCACCATAGCATATTTTATAAATATTTTCCTTTTTAAAAATCATCATTTTATTTTAAACAATTAGCTTTTATTCAATATTCGAAATTTTACTGAAAACGATCCTTGAATTTTTCTCTACATTATAATGATTTTTCCAAACTCTAAACTTTATTATAGCTTCGTTTATATAATTTTCTTATGATTTTCATCATCTTTAATATTCATAGTTTATAAACAAAAACCCTAAATATTCCACATTTATAATCAAAACGAAGCTCGTTTTTCACTCATTCTTTCAATAATTCACTACTTCAAGCTTTTACCTCTCGACTCTTGAATAAATTTTATATCATTTTACATTTATTTTTATTCAAGATGACATCATCCATGACCACATGGTCTTCTAGAAGGATTAAACAAATGAGCATAATTTCTCCACATTTCCTAACTAATTACCTGGCATTTGTTCATAATATAATTTAACCACATCTCCTAATTAATCACCAAGCATTTGTATGAATTAGGAGACATCCACATCTCCCTTAAACTTTTATTTATTGCTTAGAGACCCCTCATGACTACCTATAAATACCCCCTTAAGTCTCATTTATACCTCACAAATCAACACACAAAATCACTCTCTTCTCTCTCCTTCCTCACGCCATTCCCACTCTCCCTCTCTAAGGTATGTTTTTCTTCTATTATTTCATGCTTTATATTATGTTCTTAGTATAATAATAATAGTAGCATGTCTAGGATTAATTAAATTAGGCTTTAGGAATTTTATTTTATGAAATATGTGCATAATTGTTAGTTTTAAATACAATGTGTGCACATTATGGAATTTTATTTAATTAAATGCATGAATTATGATATGATATAATGCGAGTATGTATTTAAATGATTATGATCTTGTTTGATTAAATTCATGCCTAGAATAATTTATTTATAATTATTTTTCATAGAGAATTTATATATTTTGCTATATTATGCTTCAAATCTTATGTTATGAATATGAATATAATCAAGCATGTGTAGAACATTTATGAATACTTGAAGATTTGAATAAATTCATGTTTAGGAATTTATTTATGAATCATATTTCATGAAAAGTTTATATATTATGCTCATTTATTCTTTAATCTTATGTTATGACTATGAATTTGATCAAGCATGCCTAGAACATCTTATGAATATTCAAACATGATGAAGAACATGTTCTTGATGTTCTTGAAATATGTGTGTACCGTGTGCTAGTGTGTGTAAGTGTGTGTTTGATTTTATGTTTAAAAGTATTTAATCCCCTACGTTTAAATAGTAACCGTTTCTCAATAGTAACCTTGACTTTTGACTTTACACATGAATTTTGACCAATAATATCATGTAGTAATTTCAAGAATTAATATAAAATAAAATTTGGGTTTTTATGAAGAACTTTTATCTAACGATTTTAAAATCAGGGATTAAATAACGTTTTCAAAATCTGGTTCACCTTTATTAAAAATAAACCTTAATTTGGATTCATAATTTGAATAAGAATTTCTTGGTTAATTCGGTTGTGTGACTTTGGTATCGGTATGCTTTACAATAATATTTCAATTCTAGATTACCGAATTTCCTGTACCTTACTATTACAACATGCCTTAATTGTACTCATTCATGTGTCGCATTAGTATAGAAAGAACCTAGTTCTCTAAGTCCGTAGTAGTTCACTACTTTCAGGAACTAGGTCTGGACAGTGGAACCCCGAATACTTTACTTGATTCCGTATCGTAGCAGGTGAGGTTAAAATATTTTCAACTGGGATCATGAGTCTACATATAAAATATTTTATTATTTATCCCAATAAGGGATTAGTCTTATTTTTCCTTAATTATAGTATTATCCCCTTCCTGGGGAAATATCTTATATAAGGATATCTATTTTCCTATTATATAAAACAAAATCCTTGTTCAAGTATAAGTTACAAACATATCATACTCAAGTCCGTTTTGGCGAGTATTGATATAATGTAACTCTATTCTGTATTTAAAATGCAAGATTTGTATCTGTATCTGTATCTGTTGGGCCCGGTGGTACGGTAGAACTAATAGCCGGGTGGCAAGGGCCATCGTCTATTACTATACCTGCCGCCAAATCTGATCTTAATGTTGGTTTAACTGGAGGTTAGTTATTCCACATTAAGTGACGGGAAAGGTACGTCCCTCCCTCTATCTGTATCTGGATCTCGAGGGGTTGCTCCCGACAGATCATGGAGGAAGAAGGCTGGATTGATTCTGTTATTTCTGATTTCATTCTATTTAAGGAGTAAAGGATGGAGAACGCCTACTGGCAGGGCATTAATACTTTATTGTCGTATGGTTCATATTTTCAAGAATCTGATACCCAGCCCCCTTATTCCCCTTTTCTCAAAATAAATATGAACCAAATATTTGTATTAATTATTATTTTATTGATTTCCGGTATAGTACTATTAATATATTATTTTATTAATGGTATCAAACTCCAACTTTTTTAGTCAAAAACTTTTCAAATATACCTATACGTATATATGTAGTTCCAACTACCCCCTCACTTAGTCACTTTGACTAACCCTCGCACTTTACAAATCATGATTTCAGGTTCAACGGACGCTTACTAGAAGGTATCTTGAAGCCTAGTGTGTCTTCTCGTTAGCATGATAGTCAAGGTTCTTTAGAATAAGTTATGCTTCCGAGCTTGTAATTGTCTATTACGGCGTGGTCACTACTTTTGATATCTATACTATGCCATTACTGGCTTATTTATTGCATTCCCCTATCATAGTTTTGAAAGTTTTTAAATTATAAAATTTCCGCTGCAGTGTTTTAATACTCTGATATTGTATAGCACTGTCCGTTCGCCGGAGTGTTTCTCGGGTGCTAGGCCTCACATCCACTCGGGAGATACTTTGGTGCGGGGTTGTAGTGTATAGGGGCGCTACATAATTACTTGTTCGTTTCCATGCAATCAATCAATATATGGCCCTGGCGAGTAAGGGCGGTCTCCAACCGATCTCCCACTGAACATGAACATGCTTGCTTGTTTAATAGTTAATATGTGATCATGCAATTCACTTATCGTGCAATCGTGCGATAGTGTACTCATATAACACGTTCATGAAATGACAATCATGCAATAACCCGAGGCGCATCCGTGGTGCCGGACTCGTCCCCAGTCTCCTTTTCCCTCCGGTTTGATGAAGGGATTGCAAGGCCCCAACATCCAATCTCATTGAGCAGAGGGTACATGAATCCCTAAGCCCGGAGCTCCTTCCTCCACTAATCTCCTAGTGGATTCAGGGGTGACCCCTAACATGGTGAGAATAGCGCCAGAGTTACCCGTCAGCCCTTGCTTTCCCGGTTGGCTCTAGTCACTACCCTCGGGCCCAAACCGTCATGCTACTCGCCTAAACATGGATGAAACAATACCTGACTTGCTTGCTGGCTTGAACCTGGCTTGAAATGATCAATGATTTATAGAAAGTATAACCGTAAATACTATTTTGGCCAAAATATCACATAAGGGGTATACGGGTTCTATGTAACTAACAATTAAACCTCACCTATACCGACCAAGACAAGTAGGCACGGCCTACGGGGCTTGCTCCTCGTCCCTACCCTCGTGACCTGTGCAAACACGACACTTATACATGAGACATGACCTAAAATGCCCAAAAAGTGACGAACGGCGGAAATGTATCGAGATGACCACGAAAATGCAATGTGGTATGATAACATGTTGTTTCACATCATATTAGCACATATTACAGCAATTCGGGGTCAAAGAAGTCGTTGGATCGAGGGGCTAAAAATGTAATTTTATGCAGAATATTTTGTTCTGCATTTCAGGTGGGAACGGCCGTTCCGGGTTCCCTTTGTAAATGGGAACGGTCGTTCCCATTACCCCAAAAGCGTGCCAACGTTTTCCCCTTTTTAAAATGCGCGCAAGCTGGGAACGGCCCTTCCGGCACAAGGCCAAAATGGGAACGGCCGTTCCCATGCTCGGCCGCCCAAATCATTTGAAAAGGTGGGAACGCCCGTTCCCACAATGCCTTGAGGCTGGGAACGGCCGTTCCCTGTTTCTGCAAATATGAAGAACAGAGAAAAAACAGGGGAGGGTTACGGGAATGCAAACAAAGCAACCCAAAAATCCATTTTCAATCAACCAATTCATGCTTTTCTGGAAATATGATGCATATAGGTTCAAGAAATAATATTCTAGCACTTAAACACTCAAAACACACAAGATCATCAAGAATTCATGATTCCCCACTCATGATCACACTTTGTCATTCAAGCTAAATATTCAAGAATTCAAGCTATAACTCATGCCATAATTCATGAAATAATCACATAATCATGCTTCCAACTTCAACTAACTCACCTAGCATATAATTCCTAAACCCTTGCTCAATCAAAGATGCTCAAGAGACCATATGTATCCACTTACATGCTCTTGAAGGTAAAGAATGGATGGAGAAGATGATGATGGATGCTAAACTTCAAAGCTTGGATTTCTTGAATAAACTTGGATGATTTGATGAATTCTCTTCTCCCCTCCTTTGGAGTTGTGGTTCGGTGAGAGCAAGAAGCAAATATGATGAAAGATCAAGAATGAAATGAGTTTGGAAGCTAGGAGATGATATACCGTGATATTTGGGAAATATGTAATATTTGCAATTAAACCCTCCAAGTTATTTAAGTTAAGCAATTAAGGATATCAAGTTTGGAAAGTGATCACTTTAGTCCTCAAAGGTTTTCATGCAATTTGGTCCCTAAATTTAAAAGAATGGACATATAGGGCCAAGTTGACAACTAAAACATTTTCGGTAATTACTTTCATGAAATAAACATTTTCAAGTTTTAAGATAAATTATAAGTTTAGTATAAATTTCATGAAAGTATTATAAAATATAATTTATAAAATTATTTTAGACATAAAATATTAATAAATGAAAATCGGGGCGTTACATGGCGGGCTTGCAAGACCCAACCATCCAATCATGGTGTACGTCGGGAACATGACTCCCACGCACGGGATTTCTTCCTCCACCAAACCTCCTGGTGGATTCAGAGGTGATCCCACAATGGTGAGGGTAGTGCAAGAGTTACCCGTCAGCCCTTGCTTCCCCGGTTGGCTCAATACACTACCCTCGGGGCCCAACGTGAACAATAGTTACTAGCCAAAACATTCAATCAATCCGTTCAATTCATGAAATCCGTTGTAAATCAATAAGATTTGAAAACTATAAATATATATATACCTTTTGGCCGAAAACAACACATAGGGTTGTAGGGGTTCTAAGTATCTAGAATTAAACCTCACCTGACGAGCGACGAGACAAGATAAGGCTACAAGAAAATACCCAAACGATCCATGATCTCCGCCCTGAGAAAAACTGGATAAGAAAGGGAATGTGGGAACTCGTGAGACATGACTCAATATGAGACCAAGTATGACGTATGACAATGCTCATGTAAATAAATAAAACCAAGCAATCAATTACCACTGAGCATGTACAAACACCAATTAACACCTAAGAGGTGAAATTAATATCAAGAAATCATGTATTCATATTATTCAATTATCTCAAGTTCAATTCATAAAGGCATGGAGTCACATAATAACGTTTGAGCAATTAAGTACCAACAAGTGTCAATTAGGAGCATACTTACCAATTAATCAAGTATATATATCACATAAGTCACACATGGGAGCCAAGAGAGGGAAAGGAATGCAATAAGAAAGGTTTTGGGGAAGTTTGGCAAAAACAGACAATTTTAGGAAATGCATACGCTGTAGGAAAACTGGAATATCTTTAATTCTAGAAATGGGAATTGATTTTTGCTTGTTTAGAATGAAACTAGACACAAAGATCTTTCCGAGGATATATGGATCGTTTTCTAGTTCAAAGCGAGGAGAAAATGGCATAAGCTTGAAGTTAGGGGAGTGTAGTTTGTCGGGAAAGTGGCGACACCTAAAAGAATTGATTATAAATCACAAATGGAAAAAGATATGGAGATCATTCTAATTGGATCTTGTTCTAGACTCCAAGAGGTTTCCAACAGTTCAAAAATCATGTCATTTGGAGTCCATTTGAATAGTGAACGGTCGTTTGAATTCCATGCACAAAACCAGGAACGACCGTTCGGAGGCAGAACGGTTCTGTTCAGTTGAACCCCCGTTCATGAAGGGACCGAATGGCCGTTCGGTGACCTCTGGGTCAAAAACCAGGGAAAAAAACAGGGCTTAATCATGGGAATTGGCTCCCAATTGATCCACAACAAAATAAGGTAAGCAATCAACCCAAAAACTATCACATAACATGCATACGACTCACATATATCAATTAGGCACCATTTAATCCATCAATTATGCATCAATCATCAAGGAATCATCAATCAAAAACCCATATAAAATCATGGACTCCAACTTTCATATTATTCAAGAAATCATGCAAGCTTTCAAGATTAGTGATCCTAAGCATGCTTCTAATCACTTGCACACAAGAAATCATCAAATAACCAACAAACCCTAATCATATATATTCAAGAGATTCAATTAAATAATCCATCTATACCTTAAAATGATAGAAAGAAGGGAAGAAATAATGGTATGATGATGATGATGCTTCCAAGCATGAAATTCCTCCAACAATCTAGCTTGAAGTGATGAAATCTCTTCCTTCCTTTTCCTTGGTGTGGAAACCGTGATATAGTGTGTGTATATGTGTGGGATTTTTAATGAAAATGATGAATGAATGGAAGGGATGAAGATATAAGCAAAAGTCTTCCACTAACACATGTGACTCATCACATTTTACACTTAAGTCCCTTAATTATTGAATTGATGCAAATAAGTTTCATTCCATGGAATATGGTCATCAAAGTCCCAAATTATGCAATGCAATTAAGTCCATATATTTATGAAATGATCAAGTAAAGTCATAGAGAAGCATTTAAGGTCTTATAAGAGCATTTAGTCACATTAGCAGTTAATTCGTAAAAGTTCATGGAAATATTATGCATCTAATGTTATGAAAAATATATAAAGTATCACATATTATCAATTAAGCACATTATCAATGAATTCACGTACATTCCACATTAAGGATAATTCATGGTTTTACATACGAATATATTACATATAATATTATGAATTTTAATATAATGTCACTTAATATATGAATGGAAATCGGGGCATTACATAACCCACGATATGCCTTCCCCGGTTATCCACCGAGGGCTCAAGATACCACACCTTCCCAACCTCCAGAGGTCACACGTGAATATCTCAAATGAGAGCGTGCACAGGGGTCATAACCGGCGAACCGATGATCGTTCTGGGTCTCCTTTACCCACATCTCCGGGGCCCAACAAACCAAATCAAACCAAACTCCCTATTTCAGGGTACAACTCGCTCATACATATTATATACGAATAACGAATTTCAAAATATAGCTTACTTATGCCAATACTTATACAATTTCGAAAACGTAAAGCTTATTTCACAAAATCATAACATAGCTTAAGCACTCGTATTTAATATATATATAAGGTATATATTCGCATACGGGGTAAGAAAACAACACATAAGTGGTCATAGGTCGCTTAGCTAATACAAACGTTCCTAACCTAACGTTTGCAAAAGTAGCGGAATAGGAAGGCAAATGGGCGAACAAGTACCTAAACCTCGAGCTTAACAATGTCTGGAAGCGGCTCTGAAACAAAAGAAGATAATACCCGAGACTTAGACTTAAATATGAACTAAATAGACGCCCGACAATGCTCATGAATGCAATGTATGCATATGAAGTGCAAGAATGTGCCACTTAAAGTGTTTAAGTTCAAATCACGTATCAAATAAATTCATAAAATTAACATAAGACATCTAACATATAGTATAACATGTTCACATAGCATATAAGTCATAAACGAATAAGAACGCATTAGAAGGCACGAAACGAAACACGAAAGTCATGTATGCGAGATCGAATTATTTAAGATCATATTATAAAAAAAAAATTCAAATAAATCAAAATAATTTAAATATATAAAATATATAATATATTACATATATACCTACACATGCCTGCATCATATTAGATACATATATACACGTACATGCATTATAAAAATTTACCTAATGGAATAAAAATGCATGGGAAACAAATATGAACATATAATATATATATACGTATATGCATGTCGTAATCATGCAAAAGCCATTCAATCAGATTGAATAGATAATATATAATATATATATTGTCTGTACCTGCTCATAACAATGTCAAAATGGAGGAAAACAATACATGGGTAAAGACATAAAAACCGCAGCAACGAAAAGCATACAGCACAAGGTAGCGGGCGCGACCAAATTTCTTCCCCAGCTTGTCACGGTCGTGACCTCAAATTAGGAAGTATCGTAGTGTAAGTTCTGGCCAAGAAGATAATAAGTTCATCCGGAGTCGTGGCCGCGACTCCAAAAACATTTTCTCTCGATTTAATGCTCAGCGCATCCCTGTTTTCCAATTTAACGCAGCAACAGCAACACTCAAATGCAAGGGAGGATGCAGCAGCAAATCAAGCAATGTGACACCCCGTCTCTCCGACGAGCCAGGTATGACGTCACGAGAGGTTTTTCCGACGTTTTAATTCCTCTTTTGATTTAATTTATACGTTAAATTAATTGTTTAAGTAAATTATATGCTCCAATTGTTTAATTTTCACGTTTTAAATATTGTATTTAATTTTCCTATTTTGAATTTAATTCCCGAGTATGCTAATTTTGTGAATTATGTGATATACGCGATTTAGGACACTTTCTCCGTGTAATGCTTCAACTACTAATTCAACCGAAGCTCTATCGAACCGGGTTAGAAAGGACATTTTGGGTAATAGGGTTAAACCGAAAATGAAATCAAACTTTAGAGATTAGGTGATTTGTAACACCCAAAACGCAAGGTGTCCCATCCCCCGCACTATAGCTCGATCCATGTATGAAACGGATAATCCATATATGAATCAAGGCTATAGCGAATGGAGACAATAAAAAAAACGACTAAAGCTAGGTGGGACTAACCCTCGAACCACATTTAACAATGCAACAAATAAAGCGGAAGCATAATATTCAATATCAATAAACGATCTAAAACCATTAACTATGATTGCATATCAATACATTAACATCTCCAAAATAGATATACATGCCGATCAAACGATAAACATAAATAACAAGAATGTATGAAGGTGTAAGTGCTAGACCCAAAATAAAGGCTCCAGACGACTCTATTTCCCACCTAGCACTTCCTTGCAAGACCTGAAGATGTGAGGGTGTCAGTCTATGAAAGACTGAGCGAGGGGTATATAAATATAAGCGCATTTATCACACAAGTCCTAACCTCGGGTAATGAGGTATGAAAACCACAATATAAGTTCAATAAAAGAGGTAACATCGCCCGAGATTATAACTAACAAGTTTAACAATCAATCAATTACATTTCAGTCAATCAGTGGCCGGGCGAGTGAGGGCAATTCTCCAGCCTTACTCCGACAGTGTACAATGATTAGGTTATCAATTATATAGGTGATCATGCAATCAATTACAGTGCACACGTAACAGTTTCAGTCCATCCTTCTTCCTCCGAAGCGATGGTGAGTTAGCTAGACTCAACCATCCAATCAGTGTGAGCAGAGGGCGCATGAAACCCAAAGCCCGGAACTCCTTCCACCACTAATCTCCTAGTGGCTTCAGGGGTCATCCCAAATGGTGAGGATAGAGCCGGAGTTACCCGTCAGCCCATCCTTTCCCGGTTGGCTCAAGCTACTACCCTCGGGCCCATAGTGTAATCAATATACTCGCCAAAACAGTCGGTTCAATACAATACAGTCGTTCAGTGAAAATCAATTAACAATTGTGGAAAGCTATAGATATACGTATACGTTTTGGCTTAAAATCCATATAAGGGTCATATGGTTCTATATAACTAGAAATGAAACCTCACCTGTACAGACAAAAGAAAGCGAGAAAACCGCCTACGGTGCCGGCTCCTCGTCACCAGGAAGCTGGTCTATGCAAGAAAGACAAGTGCCAGTGAGACACGACTCGTATGAACCAATTAAGACGAACGGCAAAATGCAACGACACGATGTGGAATCATGAATAAGGCACAAAATAATCTTGTTTTTGCATGAAATGTATCATATAATAGCAATTTGGGATCAATGAAGGCATTAGAGCAAAATGTGAAATTTGTAGGTACTAATGCAGAAAATTTTCAACATGCGCATGTTGTATTCAAATAATCATAACTCCTTTATCGGAATGAATTTTAACGAACCGTAAGATTCCTAGAAAACTAGACAACCATATCTTTACAAAGATGTAAGGCTCAAATTCTAGTTCACCCCGACTAAATACCAGTTTTTGTTTGAATATGACACAAAGCAGAAAATTTCCTACAGCGCTATTAGTGAAAGATGATCGTCTTTCCCTTATCAAACGAAGTCGAAACGATCTGAAAATTGGTGGAGATATCTAAAACATACCCAGAAATACACTAGTAAAACAGTTTTAAAAACTTCCATCATTTAGTCTCTCTGATCAAGCCATAATTTGGTTTTAAATTGGATCAGCGCCGAATCGCGACAGTTTGGCGGTACCAAATTAAAACGGCCATAACTCACAAACGAAAATAGATATTGACGAGCCGTAAACAGGAGAGTACTCTAAACTTCAAATATTTTCTACAGTAGAAAAATCAGAGGAATTGGAACAGGGGAGAAGAGGCAGAAAAACAGAGCAAAAATCGAACCACAACAAACCATCAACGAATTCCAATTCTCATCAATCCAAATGCCATAATTCATGCAACATATAATACAAGTTCAATACTCACTAAAGTTCCATATATTCATGTCCATAACTCATTAATCATCAAGAATCACACATATGAGCTCAATATATCAACTTATGCTACAAGTCCATAAACCTCATTTATGCATCAAATTCAAGCTAGGATCAAGTATTCACACTTCCAACAACTAAAACACAATTCACCCAATTTATATCATAACCCTAGCTATCAAATTCATCAAGAAATCAATCAAGCAAGCTCATATTCACCTTGAAATGAAGAAAGAAGAGTTGATATGCTTGAATGAGGATGATGATGCTTCAATATGAATGATCAATCCAACAAATATCTCAAAGCATGAAATTCTCCTTCTTCTTCTCTTGGAAAATTTTGATCGATCAAATGGAGAAAAATGAATGTGTATGTCTTGTATGTGTCTTGTGTAATATGGCATAAAATATGATATAAATGAAGAGATATTAATCTCCCAACTTTATGAGTCATCTACCTTAATTGCTATTAAGTCCTCCCAATTATATAAGTTATGCAATCAAAGACAAGTTAGAAGAGATAAATAAATAAAAGTCCAAGCCCTCCTATGCAATTAATTACATAGTTCAATAAAATGATCAATTGATGTCACATAATCACTTAATCAATTTTAGTTAATAAATCATGAAATGAAATAATTTTCATAACTTTAGAAAATGCAATTTTATAAAATGGTCATCTCACATTTAATTAATGAATGCAAGAATTAAATAATTAATATAAAATCATCAAAACACACACGTGGCGTGCTTACCAGAAATCCGGAAAAACTGGGACATTACATGATTCCGGATTGCAAGAGGATTAAGAGGGAGAATTCTGGGAGCAAAGAATGATGGACTCTATTCCAGATCATTCAACTCGAAATGGATGTGGGTAATTCACCGAACCATTTTTCTAACTAAAGTTACTCGGTCGAAGGATATTAGGAATTTCAATGAAAAGATCAAGGATAGAGTTCGACTTGAGAAGGCGAAATTCTTAAGGGGGAGAGCATGATCGAGGGACAAACTTAGCTGTAAGATTTCTCTCGGAGAAGTATTTTCGTAGGAACGACAGAAATGCAAGTCTTCGTAGGCATGGAAATCCTAATGACAGTGATGGAAATGATTGAGATGATCTATCAGTCTAAGACCTTCAAAATGGGGATAAATTTTGCTGAGAGAACACGAAGACATTTAATGCCACTGATCTCTTGATAGGAGACCTGAACAAGTTCAATCTCCCAAGTTTGAAATGGGTAGTTCTCTACACAACCGTGTCCCAAGTTCTGAGGATGATGGTATTATGAGGAAGCTTCTGCTGGACTTTTATGTTAATTCTGAGGAAAGAAAGTTGAATCAGACCTCCACGCCTCGCTGATGGTGTCCATGGAAATTATTTTAACTAGGTGTAGAATGGGTGTGGACAACATAACAAGATAAACTCCTACTAAATCATTAGTTCTCTTCCATGATGACTTTGAAGGAATTTGAGAAGAAAGGAATCAGGAAGAAGTGAATAGGGAAGGACTTGAACTGGACCTCAAGAATTATTAAGGAAGTTTTCTCCTCGATTAGACATAGAGCGGGCCAGAATGGAATACATGTTTAAAGGCTCCAAGAGGATTAAAGAATAAAGAAAAGATCCCCGAAGAGTTCAATCTGAAAATTTTGGGGAATCGGTGATCACAACTCGACTTGGAAAGAACTCGTGAAGAAGACGGTGATAGATAATTAAAAAGGTTATTCGAATTTCAGGAGCATCACTAAATTACAGAAGGAAACATGAACCATAAAGATGATCGATCTGAAATCTGAAGATATAGAATAAGACTTGTTTTAGAAGGGTGAGTTGGTCAAGTCAAGGTCAAACACGTAACCGAGGAATAGGAGAAGATCAAAAGGGATAAGATTCAGAGTGGAAACAAGAATGATACCAACTGAGGGTCTTATCAACTTCACAAGTGGACACGTTAAAGATATTAAAGACAAGTCAAGAATCGAGCTAGCTTTTGGGGTCAGACCGTACCTTGGAACTATGAAAGCCTTAGCTTTAAATTCGTTTCCACGGTGAACGGTACATCAAACATTCATGGCATATACATGCACGCACTTTTTATTTAAATAATTTTGATAAATATGTGTTTTAATCTCCTACTGTGTTAATCAATTTTGTATGATCAATGTTTGATGTGATTGATAGCCCTTGTATAACTTACATGATGATTAGTTGCCATAATTGAGGTGTTGATGCCTTCTTTGTGGTGTTTGTTCTGTGATGTGTTGTAATTTTGTGCCTTGTGTGGTTCCCTTCTCTCGTTGTGTGTGAGAGACGGGGTTCTCTCGTTGCTTGTGAGAGACGGAGTTCTCTCGTTATGTGTGAGAGACGGGGTTCTCTCGTTGCTTGTGAGAGACGGGGTTCTCTTGTTGTTGCGCGAGAGACGGGGTTCTTTCGTCGCTGCGTGTTGCCTGTTTAACTTGCTTTTAGTGGTAACTTAGGATCCCGGGAGTTTAGGCTTTCCGGTGAGTTAAGGGTCCTGGCTACATACTTCGCAAAGCACATATGGAGACTATTAATGCTTCTTGACGACTGAACGAATGTCCCAACAACGGATCATGCTCGTGGAGTAGCAGAGATCTTCATCGTCATTCGAGGTAGGGGACATGAGGACAGGTCCTTCTTAAGGGGGAGAGGTTGTAACGGCCCAATCTTTTAGCCGTACAAGTTTGTCGTCACGAGTGAGTTTAGTATGTTTTTATTTATTCTTTTACCCAAATACTTTATTATTATAATGTTTAAAAGGTTATATTTGAATTATATGAAATTATTTGATAAGATTTCATATGTGATTTTAAACGCTTTTGTTTGTTTAACTTTTTTTTCAATTCGTTTGGTGCGTTTTCAATTTTCAATTTTCGTGCTTATTTTCTATGCACGATAATTATGTGATATAAACTTGTTAACGTGCTCGTTTTATATTTTCGGACTCGTTTGTTGTGGTCTTTGACCATTTATTTGTTTTGGGGACTCGAGGGCCTAACGGACCTTTAGCGCGTCTTGGGTTCCAAACGCCGTAACTTGAGCTCGGGAATTTGGATTTAAATTCTGGAAGAGGCGTAGGGCTCGTAACGAAGAAAGGAAACCAAAGAACGTAGATTCATATTTTTCTAAGCCCGTTTGGACCTCCAAAATTTTACCGAACTGAGCATCGCGCGCTTATCGTACCACCTTTCACTATTTTGCCCATATCTCCCGTAATTGTTGACCAAATGACATGAGACTTGGACCCACACCTCCCTTAATCAGCCCTCACTCACCCTACACTCACCCCATTTGGTTTTAGCCCCTGAAAAATGAGCAAGAGCAGCAGCCATCTAAGGAAGAAGAGAAAGAGAAGAAAATACTATTCCCTCTCTTGTCCTTTGAGCTCATTTCCCCTCCATTTCACTCCAAACTCAAGAGGTAAGTATAGAATCTTGTTCTCCATCTTCCTATGAGTATTTTAAGCTATGATTTGTAGATTTTGGTTGAGGTTTGATTATGGTTTGAGCAAGAAGATGAATAGTAAGGGTTTTCATGGATTCTTGAATCATATGCATATCTTGAGCTTAATTGATGATTTGAAGCTATATTGTTGATCTCTAGATCATGTTTATGACCTTTATGAAATTATAATCCATGGATCTTAGGTGATGAGTGATTCACCATTGTTATACCTTCAAGCTTGAAGCTTGGAATCATGAGTTTAGTTAGATTTCTTGCACTTTTGTGGATGATTAAGTGATGCTATAATCTTAAGTTGTTATTTGCATGAGTTTAGTTGAGTTTGCATGAGTTTTATGTTACCTTGTGATTGCTTTGGACATCCCCTGCTGCTACCCTTCTCGTTGCCATGAGTTCTATTCCCGCCTAGCACTCCTATACCTGCACAAAACAACTGAAACAAACCGGGTTCAGTCTAAAAGAGACTGGTAGGTATAAAAGTGGGGCATAAGTATAAATATCGCGGAATTGAAACATATACATGCAAGTCCTAATCCCATAGAAGTTTGATAAGAAATTTCCCAAGTGGCCAAAACAAATAAAAACATCAATGGGATTACAACTATTATATTCGTTCATAATTAACATAGGTTTTAAGGCCCGGCGAGTGGGCGTGCATCATCTCCAACCTTCTCCTCGTGTAATCATATTCATAATTTCATAAGTTATCATACATAACATATGTGCACATACATAATGATCATAATCATTCATATACACCTTCTTCCTCCGGTGGTGGACGAGTTTGCAAGACTCGACCACCTCATACATAATGGCTAGTGAGGTACGTGAATCCTCAAAAGCCCGACTAGCGTTTTCTCGTCAAAACTCCTGACGAGATCCGTTTCGACGTAAAATGGTTGGAACTAGTGCACGGGTTCACCGTCGGCCCTTGCCTCCCCGGCTCACCACAATACACTAAGCTCCGGGGCCCGTGATCATAACATACATGTATTCTCGCCAAAACATAAGGTAGGTTTTCATAAAAGAAAGGTTATACGTTTGCATTCATTTACTCTAGAAAAGACTCAATGTATATATATAATCATATTATTTTGGCTTAAAACTTTTCACATAGGGAGATATATCGGGTCAATTTATCTATTTAGAAGAAAAACCCACCTTTACAAACAAAAGAAAGGCACAAGCGTCTCAATGCTCGCCTTCGTCTCCGACCAAACCCGAATCTGTACAAAAGAAAGGTATGAGACTCAAAATGACCATATGTGACGCTCGGCAATGAAGTGAATATGACATGAATGTATAAAAGATAATATTATGCCATGAAAATGTTCATGTGCACTATAAAGGAATTTAAAGCACAAAATCAAACCATTCATTCATACAATTCATTCAAATTCATAAATTCATAAATTCATATTTCATATCCATTAACCTAAGAATTCATTTAATATCCATAACACGTACTAATTGTATTTACAATTAGAAATAGAATAAATAAAACGTTCAATCAATACTCGGTAAATTAAATACGTGGAATAGTTATCAATTAATTCTAAAATTGAATTAAATCAAATAATATTTAAAATATATAATAATTATATAAATATATATAGATATATATATATATATAATTACACGTACACACACACACACACACATATATATATATATATATATATATATATATATATATATATATATATATATATTATGCATGCAAATTAAATATATTGAACATAATAGTACATACATAATATATATATTTATTTCACGTAGCTCATATAATCCCCATGCATGCATAAGCATATTTTAAGTATATATACTACATATATATTACAACAACACCCACATGCATGTAACACTTTCATACACACACACATGCATGCACAACAAACCCACACAACACTCATGCATATATATATATATATATATATATATATATATATATATACATACACACTCTGAATCAAAGGGGAAAAATCAGCAGCAACAAGAAAGGAAAGAAAAAGGAAGAAGAAAGAAGAACAGAAGCAGCAGCAAAATTTGTAGAAAACAGGGGTCGCGGCCGCTACCCATAATTTTCGGAATTTTTGATCAATTATTCCACAATACGAGAGCAGCCAACTGTTCAGTCGCGGGCGCGACTGAATTACAGGTAATTAAGGTCGCGGGCGCGACCTGCGCGATACAACAGAACTGACACAGAGAATGGAGAAGAAAACAGAGCACAACACATCAACTTCAATCCAACAAGATCAGGTAAGGCAAGGCAACAATTATGCATAAAAAATACTCCAAAACAACATTCAATTCAGCCCAAGAAGGATCATACGTGAGGTGAAGGCAAGGGTGCTCTTTTCATAATATAACCTCAAGGTTTCATTAATGGTAGCTCATGAATGCCTCAACTACCAGCTAATACATCACCATAAATGTAAAGAGGAGATCAAAACAACCATTTTCATGCTTAGAATCATTCAAAAAGCTCAAGAATTGAAAGAGATTCACCAAATGCTCAAAACCTAAATATATATCCATTTCTGCCAAAAACTCATGAAACCATGCTCAAATTTAGGGATGAATGGATGAAAATGTCTCATATTGAATGTACATAACATATCCAAGCTTATGTAACACCCCAAACGGAGGATGCCACATCCCCCGCACTATGACCCAGACCCGAAGCATGAAATGAAAGTCCATGCCCGAATCCGAATCAGAGCGAACGGGAGACCAACTCACACACTAGGCTAGGCGGATCTAACTTGACCAAAACTCAGAGCGCGGAAGCAATTAAAACCAACATCAATAGATAGCGGAAGCATTTAAAACAAAACATACAAAGCAACTGACGGGTTCAACTAGCATAGATCCCTAGTCCCGAAAATCAACATAAAGTAATAATCATCAAGTGCCATAAGGGCCGAAAGAGAGTGCCACGCAGGGCTACCGAATAGTAAAGTATAATCTCAACTCTACAAGTCAAAGCATAAGTAAAGTGTATGAAAAGACAATGCAAATAGAAAGACTAGACCAACGAAGTGCAATTCAAAGGACTCACTTCCGCCTAGCAAACGCCAACAATCCTGCAACTAAAAGTGTAAATGAGGGGTCAGTCAACTTGACCGAGTGAGGGGGCTAACGCACACCCACAATATATATATATAAGGAGCATAGCACAGAATAAAAAGGATGGACTCATGAATCGGGGATAGGTGTTACATACCAAAACGTTTTGAAAGAACCCGAATAAGATATAGATATAAGTTTAGAAACCATTTTCCAGAAAGACTCTATCCCGATTCATAATTCCAAAACATAACATAATCAACGGCTCGGCGAGTACGAGCTTCCAACCTCAACTCCTCATAACATAAATCAAAATCAATCCAACCTCTACACCAATGATGGAGGAGATGTACCGTCCCCATACCATCGAGAATAAACCGTCTAAAATAGACTCACCCTCAAGGGGTTGCGAACCCACAAGAGTCCTCCCCGGCCTTAGCCGAAGGCTCAAGATACCACGCCTCCCTCATCACCCTAAGGTCGCACAATGATATCTCAAATGGAACTACGCAATGGATAAATGCCCCGACGGCCCTAACCGTCCCGGGGGTACCCATTCCGCAACTCACCAGGATCGATCCACACACAGATCACAATGGATCACAACAGAACAGATCACAATGGATCACAACAGAACAGATCACAACGGATCACATACGCCAATCTTTCATGGCAATCTCGCTACATAATCACAACACACTGTTTTTCCCAAAATAGCTTACATATGCTTCAAAAACTGGTTTTTATATATATTCCTACGCTGCAGGGATAGCCCGCCCACGCAAGACTCACACACTTACATTCCCACGCTGCAGGGATAGCCCGCCCACGGAGAAGTGCAAGCATAAGGTCATAAAAATATCATATTCAACACATACATAACTATTATAAGGTATACTCGCATGCAGGGGTAGAAATCAACATGTAAAGGCCATAGGTCGCATAACTATACAAAATCCTAAACCTCACCACGTGAAAGTAGAGTCTGAGAGTGTGAAGGGCCAAACACTCTAAACCTCAGGCCCACCGGCACCACCAAACTCTGTGACAAGACATACAGAAGCCCAGACTTAGACTCTATATGAACCAAACAAGACGCACGGCATTGCTCAACATGATCGTGGTTATGCATAAGTGTTCATGTTGTGCTTGGATAAGGTGTCGTGGTCATTCAAGGCATATCAATGCTCAACAAGGTCATATTTACAAGCAACCATCATGCAATTCCATATCCAAAGATGCAAGATCAATTTAGGAAGTCAATGTATTCACGAAATGCATATTAAATCATCTAATGTCACAGGGTTCAATTATAATATTAGAATTAAGCATCAAGTTCATGTCGAGTTATAAAGTGCATAAGTAAGAGCAACTTGATCATATAAACATACAAAGTCGTTGTACGTAGATGGCATGCTTGATACAAATAAAGAGTGCATTTAATTCACTTGAGATCATACTTTACAACTTCACAACATGTTTGGTACACAAGCTCAAGTCACATACATAGTTTCATAAATATTACACTTACATCCCCTAAGTTGATTACTAAGCATAATTGTTCATTTAAAGTGTTTATACAATTATTCAACTAGGAATTAATTACTTACAAGCATTACAATTATCAATTTATCGTAATTCATAATATACCATTTTCAAGTAGTAAGAGTAAATCAAGATATTACAATTCTAACTCCTATCATGCATCAAGTCTCAAGTTGTTCAAGCATCTTTCATTTATCTCAATTTTATATTTGAAACACAATTTACAATAAACATAGCATTGAGAACGTCTCAAATTCATATAGAGAAATCACAACAGTTTCGTTCTTCTAAAATACCATTCAAGTTCATTTAGTCACATAAAAGATTAGTTTCTAAATATTACACTAACACCCCTTCATATCTAAACACATAGCACAAATTCATCACATCGGGATTCAAATTGTAAAACGAAACATTCATGCATATCACAATCCATTCAATACATGTTTTCATATATGATTGGAATACATCTCCATCAACAAACCAACAATAACCAATTTATTTGCACTTAAAACAATTAATTCAAATAATCACAATTACGCAAAATAATTCGTAATAAATAGATCGAGTGTCCGATTAACGAAAGGAAGATGGCGTTGAACTCACCACAACGAGACGAACATTCTGACCAAACGCCGCCGGAATGTCACCACTGTAGCTGCCGGAATTTGGCCGGACCGCCGCCGGGCCGCCGCCGAAGGTCGCCGGAAAAATCCCAAAAAATCATTCCTGAATGAAGTCTTCATGCCCGTTCCGAATCCTCAATCAATTTCTGGAAATTCCAAGCCGATTGTCGTAGATCTGAAATCTAAGAGCACGAAAACCCTAAATCTTCAAACTCAAATTACTTCCAAACCGGTGAACCAAAATACGATCCGAAAGAGGTTTTGTCTTACCCATGACGAGCTCTTCGAAAGCCCTAAGGTAGCTTTCCGGAAAAATCCTCGGAGCTAGTGCCGCCGTTGCACCGCCACTTTGCCGCCACCGATCCGCCACCAAACCACCGAATCTGGAGTCGCCTGATGACAGGTCACTAGTTCTCGTCGTTCCGAACAACTTTCGTGAAGAGCCCGAGACCAAAATATGGCCGGAAAAGGCCCCCGTTGGCCGCCAAAGTTTCTGCCGCTGCCGCTACAGTAACTCGCGACGCCGCCGCGATGGGCGCCGTCTCTACTCCGATTGCCGCGCCGCCGACGTCAACCGCTGCGCCAGGAAGTCCTCTATCTGGGCATGTGGCGCGTGTAACAAGGGGATGGCCGGAAACCGCCACGAAACGCCGGTGAAGTGGCGGCGGTCTGACAGCTCCGCCGCTGCTACTGAAATCCGTCCATAACTCCGCCACCGTTCGTCGTTAGGCCGTGAAATTGGTACTCTTACGTCGGTCTCGCCGAGATAATCGAAATGGACTATTCGTTTGTTGAATTCCGTCGAGAAACGATCGAGTTATGGGCTCGTAACCGAAGCCGCGCATGGTACCCGCGGGAAAGAGAGAGTGGGAGAGGAGAGAGAGAGAGAGAAAAAGGGAATGGGAGAAATGTGTCTTGTGCACAAGCTATATACAACCGGGTATCCTTATCGCGTAGCAAGTAATAGCGCGTACAAATAGTACAAATAATCGTAAATAAAATTAGTAAAGTTACGAATAAACATTCAAGCTCCGAATTAATTTTACAAATAAAAGTGGAATAGAGATTTACCAATTAGAGTTTAATTCAATTTAATTTTAGAAACTTTTTGTATAATTTAACGGCACTTTGTAAACACATGATTGACAATTAATCTCAAGGAATTCAAGTAAACCGAAATTAAACAAGTTAAGCAACATGGTGGATTTAAAATCAACTTGACAATTATTTCATGGAATAAATTTGAATTAAATCAAATTAAAAGGTTAGGGTTAAATATGCTCGTAATTAATCAAGTTGGCAATTAATCTTAGAATAATTCGAATGAACACATATTAAATTGGATTTACATTAAGTCACATAATTCAAGAACTCTTAAATTAAACACGCACAAGTGTAGAGACTTACTTGTAAATGTCATCAGGATGCCTTTCGAGAATACGGGGCGTCACAACCTTCCCCCCTTAAGAGAACCTGGTCCCCAGGTTCCACTGCAAAAATGTAGATCCTCGTGTAGTAGTGCTCCAACTCTTCTCCGGAACTCACGTAAGAACATAACTCTAATGGTGAGGCTTACTCCTGTCATCTACACCGAACCTCCTTTAGGATGTCTTGTTATCGTCGAGGTCCGTGCGAGTACTTGATCCGCTAGTTGTTCGAACTCGATCGGTCATTCCCATGATCGGATAGCTGCAACTGTACCCAACCTCGATGTCGTCTCAGATGCACCACTTGCTACCCGTAGTCAGATCAGCGCATAACGCAACCACAACAAACAAGAGAGAATCCCATCTCCCAGTACGTAAGTGAGAGAGCCCCGTCCCTCAGCACCCACAAGAGAGGGAACCCCGTCTCTCGAGCACACACAAAAGAGAGAACCCCGTCTCTCAAGCACATAATTGAGGGAACCCCGTCTCTCAACCTAAGTCGGACAGATTCCAGCATCTGCCAACATTCTAGTTTGAGAAAATCCAGCATTCCTCAAACTCTTAGATTCAAGAGAATCCAGCATCTCCGAATATCTAAATACAAGAGAATCCAACATCTCTTGCGCACAAAACTTAGAAAGATTCCAACATCTTTCTACCACATAAATAGAGAGTATCCTACATCTCTCCAACACGTAAAAAGAGGGAACCTAAGGTCTCTCTTGCACATAAATCCACTGATCAGTTATTCATACATACACACATCATAGTAACACTTGACGAAAAGTATGCGATGCATGTTTGGTGTACCTTATACAACTGATATCGGTGTCCCTTGAGTATAGATTCAACGCTCATACCTCAACTCAAGGGGGATATCGCGATGGAATCCCTATAAAACAAGGTTACAGTATGTATGTATGTTGTATGGGAAGTTAGTGAGCAATCAAGAGAGTTTTAAATCACATAGGCATGAATGGTTCACATAAATACATAACTCATTCATTCCAGCACGGTTCATAACAAGTAGAAATTTCAAGTTACAATTACTAGATCAGGTATCCAAGTTATCACAATTAAAATAGCAATAGTCATCACCCACATCAAGCAAAACAAGGTAAGAGTATTTAAACGATGCATGTATGCAAATGCCATGAATGCTTGGCGTACCGTTAACCAAAGTGTAAAAATCTTGACAAGAAAATCAAGATGAAGCAGTAGGAGTTGATTAAGCCGGTAATGATGCAACCTTCGTCATCTGAACTTCTTTGTCTTGAGTCTTCTCATAAAGTGGTAACTCAGCAAAGCTCGTTTATCACCAAACCCCTTACTAGACCGTAATCCTTGCTCAACTAGAATCATCCTCAGTTTCTCCCAAGAATTCTCATTTATGTGTTAAATCTTAGTCTACTCATCTTCAAGGAGTTGTCCATGATTCATTTGTCAATTAGATATTTACCTCAGAGTTTCGTTGGATGATCGTGGTGCTAAGTACTTCCCAAAGCAATCCATGGTATATAATTCTAAAACTTGAATAAAGTCTTTCAGCATCTAAGTGTTATATTCCCGCATCAACAATGTCTTCCATCTCATCTTAGAGAAACACCCAAAGAGCTAACAACCAATCTTGTCTTGTCGTTCGTTAACTCCAAATGGCACCAAAACCTTCAACACTCACCGATGGTTTGTAGCTCGTTGCTTAAGTAACATGGTTACCTATCCACATTTCTTGAACTTGCTCGGATCTTATTTGATCGGATTCTTCTACATTAACTCGTTTCTATCAACAAGGTGACTACTTCCAAATAAACGAACCATCAAGGCGAAAGCTCATCAAACTCCTTCAAAACGGTTCTACTTGGTCAGATTCTCCTCCATTGACTCATTTCCTCAGCAAGGTGACTACTTCCAAATAAACGAATCATCAAGGTGAAAATTCATCAAACTCCATCTTTCAGTTGACTTTAAGATAGTAAGTCAACATAGCAAATCTCATTCCTTTAACTCTGAACCTTTTCATGACCATTCATCTTGGTGAAGAATCCTTTCATCTTTGAATCATGGTGTGTTTTTGTTGTAGTGCTAATAGGTAGTGTTGATGGAGGGAAATCTTAGTGTTGACTCATAGAGCACCCTGAAATTCAAACACTAAATTCGATGCATGCGAATTAGGATGCAAATGAAACTTAACAAGTATATCACGTAAATGCAACAATTTGTTGTAATTTATAAAGCACATAAAATAAGATGTTGCATAATCAAAGTCACAATGTGCACACAATCATATAATCACAAAACAATTCATGCCGAAGGGTCAAAATATCAAGTCAAATAAATGCAATGCGCAGTTATTCCTATGCCGTACGACCTAGACAGACTCAACACGACTCAAGAGCTCGGTTTTGCAACCTAGAGATCTGATACCACTTAAGGATGTAACACCCCAAACGGAGGATGCCACATCCCCCGCACTATGACCCAGACCCGAAGCATGAAATGAAAGTCCATGCCCGAATCCGAATCAGAGCGAACGGGAGACCAACTCACACACTAGGCTAGGCGGATCTAACTTGACCAAAACTCAGAGCGCGGAAGCAATTAAAACCAACATCAATAGATAGCGGAAGCATTTAAAACAAAACATACAAAGCAGGTGACGGGTTCAACTAGCATAGATCCCTAGTCCCGAAAATCAACATAAAGTAATAATCATCAAGTGCCATAAGGGCCGAAAGAGAGTGCCACGCAGGGCTACCGAATAGTAAAGTATAATCTCAACTCTACAAGTCAAAGCATAAGTAAAGTGTATGAAAAGACAATGCAAATAGAAAGACTAGACCAACGAAGTGCAATTCAAAGGACTCACTTCCGCCTAGCAAACGCCAACAATCCTGCAACTAAAAGTGTAAATGAGGGGTCAGTCAACTTGACCGAGTGAGGGGGCTAACGCACACCCACAATATATATATATAAGGAGCATAGCACAGAATAAAAAGGATGGACTCATGAATCGGGGATAGGTGTTACATACCAAAACGTTTTGAAAGAACCCGAATAAGATATAGATATAAGTTTAGAAACCATTTTCCAGAAAGACTCTATCCCGATTCATAATTCCAAAACATAACATAATCAACGGCTCGGCGAGTACGAGCTTCCAACCTCAACTCCTCATAACATAAATCAAAATCAATCCAACCTCTACACCAATGATGGAGGAGATGTACCGTCCCCATACCATCGAGAATAAACCGTCTAAAATAGACTCACCCTCAAGGGGTTGCGAACCCACAAGAGTCCTCCCCGGCCTTAGCCGAAGGCTCAAGATACCACGCCTCCCTCATCACCCTAAGGTCGCACAATGATATCTCAAATGGAACTACGCAATGGATAAATGCCCCGACGGCCCTAACCGTCCCGGGGGTACCCATTCCGCAACTCACCAGGATCGATCCACACACAGATCACAATGGATCACAACAGAACAGATCACAACGGATCACAACAGAACAGATCACAACGGATCACATACGCCAATCTTTCATGGCAATCTCGCTACATAATCACAACACACTGTTTTTCCCAAAATAGCTTACATATGCTTCAAAAACTGGTTTTTATATATATTCCTATGCTGCAGGGATAGCCCGCCCACACAAGACTCACACACTTACATTCCCACGCTGCAGGGATAGCCCGCCCACGGAGAAGTGCAAGCATAAGGTCATAAAAATATCATATTCAACACATACATAACTATTATAAGGTATACTCGCATGCAGGGGTAGAAATCAACATGTAAAGGCCATAGGTCGCATAACTATACAAAATCCTAAACCTCACCTCGTGAAAGTAGAGTCTGAGAGTGTGAAGGGCCAAACACTCTAAACCTCAGGCCCACCGGCACCACCAAACTCTGTGACAAGACATACAGAAGCCCAGACTTAGACTCTATATGAACCAAACAAGACGCACGGCATTGCTCAACATGATCGTGGTTATGCATAAGTGTTCATGTTGTGCTTGGATAAGGTGTCGTGGTCATTCAAGGCATATCAATGCTCAACAAGGTCATATTTACAAGCAACCATCATGCAATTCCATATCCAAAGATGCAAGATCAATTTAGGAAGTCAATGTATTCACGAAATGCATATTAAATCATCTAATGTCACAGGGTTCAATTATAATATTAGAATTAAGCATCAAGTTCATGTCGAGTTATAAAGTGCATAAGTAAGAGCAACTTGATCATATAAACATACAAAGTCGTTGTACGTAGATGGCATGCTTGATACAAATAAAGAGTGCATTTAATTCACTTGAGATCATACTTTACAACTTCACAACATGTTTGGTACACAAGCTCAAGTCACATACATAGTTTCATAAATATTACACTTACATCCCCTAAGTTGATTACTAAGCATAATTGTTCATTTAAAGTGTTTATACAATTATTCAACTAGGAATTAATTACTTACAAGCATTACAATTATCAATTTATCGTAATTCATAATATACCATTTTCAAGTAGTAAGAGTAAATCAAGATATTACAATTCTAACTCCTATCATGCATCAAGTCTCAAGTTGTTCAAGCATCTTTCATGTATCTCAATTTTATATTTGAAACACAATTTACAATAAACATAGCATTGAGAACGTCTCAAATTCATATAGAGAAATCACAACAGTTTCGTTCTTCTAAAATACCATTCAAGTTCATTTAGTCACATAAAAGATTAGTTTCTAAATATTACACTAACACCCCTTCATATCTAAACACATAGCACAAATTCATCACATCGGGATTCAAATTGTAAAACGAAACATTCATGCATATCACAATCCATTCAATACATGTTTTCATATATGATTGGAATACATCTCCATCAACAAACCAACAATAACCAATTTATTTGCACTTAAAACAATTAATTCAAATAATCACAATTACGCAAAATAATTCGTAATAAATAGATCGAGTGTCCGATTAACGAAAGGAAGATGGCGTTGAACTCACCACAACGAGATGAACATTCTGACCAAACGCCGCCGGAATGTCACCACTGTAGCTGCCGGAATTTGGCCGGACCGCCGCCGGGCCGCCGCCGAAGGTCGCCGGAAAAATCCCAAAAAATCATTCCTCAATGAAGTCTTCATGCCCGTTCCGAATCCTCAATCAATTTCTGGAAATTCCAAGCCGATTGTCGTAGATCTGAAATCTAAGAGCACGAAAACCCTAAATCTTCAAACTCAAATTACTTCCAAACCGGTGAACCAAAATACGATCCGAAAGAGGTTTTGTCTTACCCATGACGAGCTCTTCGAAAGCCCTAAGGTAGCTTTCCGGAAAAATCCTCGGAGCTAGTGCCGCCGTTGCACCGCCACTTTGCCGCCACCGATCCGCCACCAAACCACCGAATCTGGAGTCGCCTGATGACAGGTCACTAGTTCTCGTCGTTCCGAACAACTTTCGTGAAGAGCCCGAGACCAAAATATGGCCGGAAAAGGCCCCCGTTGGCCGCCAAAGTTTCTGCCGCTGCCGCTACAGTAACTCGCGACGCCGCCGCGATGGGCGCCGTCTCTACTCCGATTGCCGTGCCGCCGACGTCAACCGCTGCGCCAGGAAGTCCTCTATCTGGGCATGTGGCGCGTGTAACAAGGGGATGGCCGGAAACCGCCACGAAACGCCGGTGAAGTGGCGGCGGTCTGACAGCTCCGCCGCTGCTACTGAAATCCGTCCATAACTCCGCCACCGTTCGTCGTTAGGCCGTGAAATTGGTACTCTTACGTCGGTCTCGCCGAGATAATCGAAATGGACTATTCTTTTGTTGAATTCCGTCGAGAAACGATCGAGTTATGGGCTCGTAACCGAAGCCGCGCATGGTACCCGCAGGAAAGAGAGAGTGGGAGAGGAGAGAGAGAGAGAGAAAAAGGGAATGGGAGAAATGTGTCTTGTGCACAAGCTATATACAACCGGGTATCCTTATCGCGTAGCAAGTAATAGCGCGTACAAATAGTACAAATAATCGTAAATAAAATTAGTAAAGTTACGAATAAACATTCAAGCTCCGAATTAATTTTACAAATAAAAGTGGAATAGAGATTTACCAATTAGAGTTTAATTCAATTTAATTTTAGAAACTTTTTGTATAATTTAACGGCACTTTGTAAACACATGATTGACAATTAATCTCAAGGAATTCAAGTAAACCGAAATTAAACAAGTTAAGCAACATGGTGGATTTAAAATCAACTTGACAATTATTTCATGGAATAAATTTGAATTAAATCAAATTAAAAGGTTAGGGTTAAATATGCTCGTAATTAATCAAGTTGGCAATTAATCTTAGAATAATTCAAATGAACACATATTAAATTGGATTTACATTAAGTCACATAATTCAAGAACTCTTAAATTAAACACGCACAAGTGTAGAGACTTACTTGTAAATGTCATCAGGATGCCTTTCGAGAATACGGGGCGTCACAGCTTACCTTGTGGATTAATGGAGGTTTGGAAGAGATTTGAGCTTGAATCTCAAAGGATTGGCTCTAGCTACGGGATTTCTGGAAAACAGAGGATGTTTGGCCAATTTACTCCAAGTGGGAAGGGTTATCTCGGTTTGGGGAGTTAATGGATGAATAAGGGGTTGAGTTAGGGTTCCAAAGACTTAAACCATGGTTAATTTGATCAACAAATGAATAAGTTATGATTTATTTGGTAAAAGGTGGCAGATTGAGTTCCCGTTGCATGTTTCGGTTGAATTTCGGATGTTCAAATGATTTTGGAAAAATATAAGGCTAATTTCACTAAACTCGAATTTTCGTTGCGAGTTCAGCGAAGTTGACGAAACTCGAATCCGAGTTTCCTAGATCAAGATATTAAATTCGGAACCAAGGGTGCGCTAATTGCTCGTTAGCCCCCGATTTGGTTCCACGATTCAAAATAAATTCGTTAACATATCAAATGAATTCGAAAACATAAACCGAGCATATAGGCATGTTCATAACACATACATTTACAACATACTTTACGTCTGAAAAGTCGGGGCGTTACAGTTAACCCCCGTTACCACCACCCATTTCCAAACTTTAAATCTCCTGTGTTCGTTAGCCCCCGTTACCATTTTTAGCCTTGAGACCATTAACCCCTTTAACCCCCCCCCCCCCCCTATTCTTGTAACATTTGTCTACCGTTTGTCCCTTCAATCTTTTCCGTCCCGATTTCATTCTTCGTTACATATCCAAATGAGATCCAATTGACCTGAATTTGTAACCACAAACATCTTGAAGTCTAGAACATCCTCAAATTGGAATCACCTTAAAATCATTCCTTGATTGTGAGATATAATTGATTCATTTTGGTGTCGCCACTTCACCCATAATCTGCTTTCATCCAACTTGAAACTCTCGCCATTTTCACATCGCATCGAACCAAAATTCGAGATTTATATTGTCGAAAAGCCCTGTTTGTATAGTTTCAGTTCCAAGAAACAAAACCCAATTCCAACTTCTATAACTCAAGATATGTTCAATTTTCTACAGCTTATGCATTTCCGAAAACTGTCAGCTCTTACCGAAATCCACTTCCTTGCGTTCCTTTCCCTCCCTTGACTTCCGTATGTGTTTTAATTGATCTTTTTTTCCTTCAAATATGTATCTAAAATACTAATGGCTTACTGAATGACATGTTATGATATTTTTATGAATTTTATGGTTTGAATTACGGGGTGTAAACATGATTTTGTGCATGATCGTTTAAGTGCTTAAATTGACCTTCTTTGCAACTATTGCTTTCTTATGTATTTAATGGATTCCTTTCACTTCCAAATGATTCATATGCATTGTTAACACGTATTATAACTTGTCATGAATTGAATATTAAATGAACGATTGGTCTTGAACGAACGAATGACAATGAATGGGCACGATTTATTCGTGTAATGAATGAATATGTGCACACACGAGGTGAAGGTTGGAGATTTTGCCCACTTTCTAGGCTCATGTATTGGCCTCAAGAACGAAATAAAAGAATGAATTGATTGTTATAATCCCAAGCGTTGTTTTCTTTGTTTTCACCCACTTGGGAAATATTTCAAAACCTCGCGCGAGATTATAACTTGCATGTGTCTGTGTTTAAATTCTGAATTATTATTATGGTATGCCCTGTTTTATACCCACCAGTCTCCTATAGACTGAACCCGGCTTTGTTTCAGGTTCTTGTAGGTTCTGGAGTGCTTGGCAGGAAATTGAGTCTGTCGAGTCTCTTGGTCTCGTCTGAGTCTGTCCACACGCATATTGTAATTAGATTTTATACGATGAATGTATGAATTTTATGATGGTGTTATTGATTCGGGACAGGCTTCTAGGGATAGATTGAACCCGTGAATATATGAATTATGTTTATGTTTGAATTTTCGGGACTAGGTATCTATGATAGTTGAACCAGTTATTCTGCTTATATTGGTAAACGATTACATACCTTGCTTCCGCGCTTGTTGTTATCTTTTTATACATTTTGTCTGGTTACGAAGGTTTAGTTCCCGCCTAGCATAGTGAGTGAGTGAGTCCCCGTTCGCTCTGATTAGGCACGTGTATGGATTTTTCATTTCATATGCGGGTCGGTCTGAGTGTGGGGGATGTGGCGCCTTCTGTTTGGGGTGTTACACTAACCCATGATCACCTAAACTAGCATGATTCCGCTCTAATTTAAATTTACCAACTAAATTTAAAATTCCCTTGACTTCAAGTTACAACTAACTTAAGTAATTTGAATATTGTTCATTATTCAAGAATTTATTCAAAATCGAATCACCGGATCTAGACAAAACAACAATTAATTCAAAATTAAATTTTTGTCTAAAATATCATTCAAAGTGATATTTATAATTTTTCTCGAAAAACAAGAACTTGACTTTAATTCATAAAAATCCCAAAATTCATAATTATTTCAAATAAATAATATTATAAAATTAAAATCAAATTTTAAAATAAAATCAGATTTTACAAAACGGGATTTTTCGAAGCCTAAAACACGAAACGAAATCGAGCCTGGAACGACCCGCACGGGGTGCGCGGGACTGCCCGCAGGTGCACGCGCAGGCGGTCACCGTGCACACGGCCCGCGCAGTCGTCGTACAAGTGCACATGGCCGGGCGGTTACCGTGCACATGGCCGCGCGCGCTGGTCATGCGCCACTCGCGCGCGCTGTCGGGTGTTGCTAGGCGGGTAGACGTGGGGTGGCGGCTTTTGCCGCCCCATGCGCGAAACGCGCTAGGCCGTGCGCGGCTATACCCCGTCCCGTGTTTTCGTTTTGCAATTTCATCAAATTCCAGATTCAGTTTTTGAATTAAAAGAGTTCAAATCAATCTGAATTAAAACCAGATTTTACGAAAATAATTTTTCACAAATTTTCAAGAAACTATTTTGATCCGGCAATTTCGTATTTCAAAAAAAGACCATGAATACACAACATATACTCAAATTCAAGCATTTTCATCAAAATTCCAAAAGCAGTAAAGATACAATACGAACGTTGCAAGGTGGCTCTGATACCACTTGTTGGAAAACACGAAAGAGTTGAGTAGCGGAAGTCTAAAATTTTCCAAAAGTTTAATCGTTATCTTGTAATTTTTGTACTGTAACATTGGGTGTTTAGAAATTTACTAAGTTAGAAGCTTTCTAGTGATGTCGTTACCGCCTAACGAACACCCTTCAAGCGGAATCCCTCGAACGTCCTTTGAATTAGACTCCAAAGTTGAAGCCCTTTAAAGCGTATCCACACCAGACCTAGAACACGATCAAGCGAGTGAGAATGCTAGTTCTATGGCTTGTGTTAAGGCTAAGATAATTTTTGCTTTGAAAACTTTTCTTTTTGGATTTTCTCAAAACTTAACACTTCGTGATTGTTGGTCTAAAGAATAAGAGAAACACCACCCCTAGTATAAATACTAGGTGGTTCGAAAATCCTAGGGTTTCATAAACCTAGTGGACTTTTTTTTCTTGCTCACTAATTAACTAATTTAATTGGAGAAAATAAGTTCCCAACTTGTTCTCCAAGTCTTACAAGAATAACCTTCTCTCTCCTATAATAGGAAGTTGGACTTTTCAACTTTCCTAAAGTTAAAAGTCAATATTCAATAAATAAATAAATTCCCAATTAATTATTTATTGGGTTAAGTTTATTTGAGAATAGTCTTAACAATTAATTCAAAATTAATTAAAAGACTAAAATTAATTAATTACAATTAATTAATTAATTCTAGAAACGAATTCGCGTGCGGAAAATTCCACACGCATGAAGCCACGTACGAGCCATGTGTGCGTGACATGTGGCAGTCCCGTGGACTGCATGACACGTGGCTACCATGTGTGCTCGACACGTGGCAGCTACCCACGCAATCCATGCTCTATTTCGATCAACAATTTGATCCTTCATTAATCATATTAACATCCTACCATAACCCTCGTGTTCTGGCATTTGTGTGTGATCCTTTAGGTTCATTATTCGATTAGCAGTGACAACAATTGATTAATTCCCTAATTAATTAATCACTTCACAGATCACACTACCGTAATCTAGTAATGGGTGTGTAACCCCTAGGTGAATAACGAAATGAATCGAAGAACCTTTCAGTCAATGACAATCAGTGAAATACGATCCTCCTACAACTCCATCTCTTAATCAAGAACTAAGGCATGGGAATATTCTCAAAGCCCAAATATTATTGATCTTTAAAGTTAAGTTCGTTTCATATCCATTTCGATCTCAATCTTAGAAAACCCCATTTTCTAGATGGCTTGATCTTTTATCCACCTTGGCCAAGGGTTTAATGTTTAATGGACTACGAACAACTCAATCAGTAAGCGATCATTCTTGTTCTTAACAAGTGTCGATCATTTATTGATTCTACTAATTCTACATATGCCACTTGTGCAATCCCATCATAGGCCGTGGTTCAGGTGTCTATATGGCGACACCCTTTTGAGCCTAAATCAAAGATTACAGAGTTAGCTTATATGAGACATTACAGAATCTCAAGTCTAAAGATTAATGAATCATGTCATTGACCTGTAAGATATTTCCTAATGTGGAAGTTTCAGGAAACTTTTTTTCCCATTTAGGAATGTTCTCACGCGGGACATCTCAGTGATGAAGTTCTTGTAACAATCACCCTTATGTATTATGAACGCATCAACGTATGCTCTTGTCACTCCATGAAACTGAGTGATCCTTCAAGGTCGACACTCCCACTGTCTGTCGGACTCATTGACTTAGTGAAGTTTCTAAACCTCGCCTATGGAGTTAAGAACTTGTTTCATGTACCGTTCCCATAACGACAAAGTTCTTAACGACCTCATCGGTTCAGGGGAGTTCAATACAGGCAAAACACAGTCAACCCAAACAGACATAAATAAGCACATAAAGAAGTGATTGCCTATGAACAAAATCATCTCGTTTATTGTTCAAAGACTATTTGTGATTTTATAAGGAAATAGTAAAGCAAAAATCTTCTTTAAGGGTACAATTCCCAACACCAAATCCCCTGTTCTGACACGGGGGTATCTCGTTCGTAGCTGAAAGTGAGACAAGCCCGTATCTCGGTACAGAGGGCTTCCTTCATAGGAAAAACGGGGTGACGCGGATGTGTTACAGTCCATGCATAAAAGATGACATGCCCGTGTCGTGCACCAGTCACCATCATCTTCTTCGAATTTCAGCTACAACACACATAAACACCCGCCTTGCACCCCTTTTTTCGAACCAAAAACAACCACCACCAATTAAACACCATCTTAGGCCAAAAGAATTCATCACAAAACTTACGGAAAAACATGAATTTCAATCTCCTACACAAGAATTCATGTATATTAATTGAAATCTCTCATTAAAGTCTCAAGTTTCATGCATGGAGCTTGAAGCTCCTTTAATGGAAACTTTCATATCATGCAGCCAACACTTGATCCATGCTTGTAGAAATGATAAGGGAGCTTGAGAGAGCATGTTTCATGCATAAAAACACAAGATATACCATGTATGATCACATACTAAGAATCAAGCTCTAATTTACACTATTCATGTTCTTCTCTAAACCCCATGCATTCCTAACTTAATTCATGCTTTTTATGGATGAAAATATGCATGAAGATGAGGAGATTCACTTCAATCCTTACCTTGAAAGAAGATTGGAAGATGGTTAATCTTGAGCTTAAAGATGGATGATCAAAGGTGAGAGTTTTCTTGGAGCTTCCCTTTCTCTTGGAGCCAAGTTTGATCGATGAAAATGGAAACATGAGGAAGGAAATGGAAGAAAATTCATATATTAAGGAGGAAAATGGGTCAATTACGGGTCGAACCGAGTCCGGAAAGGATTAAAACGGGACAAGGTAAGCTATAAGAGTCACGTTGGCCAAAATTCACCTCGTTGGGAATTCAAAAGACATCAAAAAGATATGAAGCAAAGTTTATTGGTTAGGAATCATCGTAATAAGCTCAACACCGAAGACGGATCTCAAATCCGAGATCCCGAGCTCAAGATATTCGAAAAACTGTTCTAGGTGGCCTATTATTTAAATAGGTCCCTAAACTTTAAAAAAGTGACAATTAAGTCAAAGGATTACTTTCAATCAAGTCCATAACTTTTAAACAAATTGCAATTACACCCTCGCCATGCATAAATCATACAATTCCATAAAATCGATATAGGGTTCATGGAATTCACAATTTTGCAAGTTCAATCATATATTCGCATTTCAAGTTGGAATACAAATAAAATTTAGACAAATATTTTAAATATTAAGTGAATTTAAAACACATATTAATAAAATAAAATCATGTAAAGCGCAATTTAAACACACGTATCACTTACCTGCACGGGTGAAAACGCGGGGCGTTACAACCTCTCCTGCTTAAAAAGAATCCGTCCTTGGATTCACTGCTCGTCTGAAAAGAACTCCGCGTAGAACTTTCTCATTTTATCCTCCGTCTCCCATGTAGCCTCTTCCGTTTTATCACTTCTCCATAAAACTTTTACTTGTGGGATACGCCGATTTCTAAGTTCTTAATACTTCAGATCCAAAATCTTAACAGGCTTCTGAATGAAGGTGAGATTCGGTTCAAGTTCCACTTCCTCCACTGGTATGACTTGAGGTATCTAGAAAGTATGTCCGGACCTAAGAAACATGGAACACATTGTGAATTCCCGTTAAACTTGGAGGTAAATCTAACCGAAAAGCTGTATCCCCGATTTTCTCTAAAATCTCAAAGGGTCCCATGTATCGAGATTCGAGGGTTTAACTTCCCTCCTTTACCAATATTGGTGAATCCTTTACGTGGAGAGGCTTCAAAAAAAACTCAGCCCCCGACTTCAAACTCAAGATCTTTTCTTCGATTGTCGGCATAACTCTTTTGATGATCTTGAGCCGCTTTCATCTGTTATCGAATCAATTAGACTTTCTGAATGGCGTCTTGCACAGCTTTAGAGGGTTTTTCTTTCTTCTCCCCTCTTTTCACGCCCTCTTGTTTTTTTATTCCAATTCTATTCTTCCAAATCAAAAAACAACGGAGATCTGCACTTTCTTCCGCAGAGAAACTCATATGGTGTCATTTCTATCGAGGCTTGATAACTGTTATTAAAAGAAAACTCGATCAAGGGCAACTATTCATTCCAAGAATTCTGGAAATCCAATGCACAAGCCCTTAACATATCCTCGAGGTATCTGATCAAACTCTTGGACTGTGATGCCCCACTTCTCGATCAAGGTATGTTCTGGTATGAGAGTGAACGATTTACCTTGCTTTACATGAATTATGTGAAATTATACCTCAATTATCTGCTCGTATTGTCCTTGTTGAGCTTTGATAGCATGCTTCGCGATTAAACGAAACAATGTGCTTATTTGCACATTTAAAGTATAATTAGGGACAAATTAGTAAATTTATATTTTTGAGCCTGGAACTGGTTAGAACTTAATGAATTTGGGTAGATAATTTGATTACGAGTTCATGGGTTCTTGAATCGCTCAATTCGGAGTTTGGACGAAGAAGCTATGGTCATTTTACGAAAAGTCAACCTTTTTAATTAACCCAGTTGACCAGCGATCCAATTTCGAATTTAACCCAATTTGAGACCCAATCTCACTTATAACCCCCCCCCCCCCCCAATTGATCCGGTTTGTGACCCAAATAGCTGACCCAATTTGCTAAATCAGGTTTAAACATTCCAAAAGCCATATTACGTTATTTTGCAAGTTTTAAACTCACTTTTCTCTCAACCCATTCATATTCTCTCAAGAACACCAAGAACACCTTCAAGCACTCCCAAGAGACAAGATTGAAGATTAAATCTGGAGATTCAAGATTAAAGAACTCGACTTTCTCTTTGATTTCCAGCTCTTAAGGTAAGGTTTATGTGCTCTTTTGTTGGGTTTATGTTCTTGAAGGTTTTGAGCTTAGATTTGATCTAGGGTTCTTATTTGTTGGATTGAATTCGAATTTCTTGTTGGAAATCTGCTTATCTTGTTGCAAGAAACGATTTGATAATAAGAATTTCTTGCTTTTATGCTCTTATGAGAAATCCACCATTGTTGACCTTTGAAGCTTTTATGAAGGATTCTTGCATGATCATGTTCTTGTGTGTTTTAGCTTGATTTCGTGTTGGACACTTGTTCCTTGAGCAATTTCATGAAAAATGTGATTAATTCCCTTAAGTTTCTTGCATGATTGAAGATTCCACCATTGTTGAGCTTGAAGCTTGAATACTTGCACAGGATGAAGTTCATATGTGCAAATTGTTGAATTTCTTCATGATTATGTGTTCTAAGGTGTCCTTGACATGTTATTCGATGTTACTTGATGTTTATTCATGTTGTATAGGTTTCAAAGCATGATTTTGGAATATTTAGAATGCATTTTCGTCATTTTTGAGCATATGTTCGTATTTGAGGTTTTGCAGGAGGTGTGTCTCTGTACCGAGACACAACCATGTCTCAATTTTGGCTTAGGGGGAGACACGCCCGTGTCTCAAGGTAGAATTCGATGCATTTTGGTTCTATACCGAGACGCGGCCATGTCTCACTTTACACTGCAGGGGAGACATGGCCGTGTCTCACCTTTTTTGTGTGACTATTGTTCATTTTGCTTTTCGTTCGCTTGTTTCGTTATTTCCTTGCTTTGTTTTAACTTCCATTACACTTCCTACACCCCTAGCATGATATGTTATACTTGGAATCATGATTATACATGTTCTAATGCCTTGCATACCTCAATTATGTATAATAATGTGCTAAGTTGATTCACATGTTATTTTTTGCATGTCTTATGACTTGAAAGCTTGTTGTATGACTCATATGATGTTGTTTGTTAATACTTGCTGAACCGTACCATAATTGGATGATCATTTGCACATCATTAGCACATTTTCATTCATTTTGAAGCCATGCGTCGTCTTAATTGGTTTTGAGTCATGTCTTACCTTGTTAGTACGTTTGTCTTGTTAGGTGGTGAGTGTCCGGATGAGTAGCTTGTTTACTCGTGGTTGGCCTTCGAAGTTATTGGTAAAGGTGCTGAGTTATGATATAAAATATTTTCAAAATTGTGGACACATATGACCTATCATGTTTGATGATTTAAACCTCCAGTTTCAAAGCGTATATATAAGCTTTATAAGCCAAGTTTTGTGTGCGTTGCTCGTATTACGATTATTGTATATGGAAAATGGTTTGCAAGTAAAATTTGAGTTGGTATATGGGATAAGTACCCAAAATGCTTTAAGAGTTGTGTAGCGAGGTTTGTTGCCCCATGCAAGGACGCTTGCTTGGTTGGATGTTCTAGCGCTCGGGGACCAAGGTGAGTGATATTCTGAGAAGGTAAGGGCCGTCAGAGGTCCTCATTCAAAGTTCCCACATGTAAAAACTTGTTAACTAAATCTCCGAGGAGGTTTCGGGGTTAAGGTTTGCAAGGGAGAGGCCGGTTTCATGGACCCGTCTCTTCATATGGTAAGGATGTTCGGGGGCTGTACACCCACGACATCAATGGTGTAAGGATGGATTGGTTTGAGAAGCAATGATGGAATGCTCGTACTCGCCGAGTCCGTGCTTTGGTTCATGATTCGTTTTATAAAACTTGCATTTATTTTGAAAATAAGTTGGATCATGAACATCTTTGTTTTGACCATGCATTGAACCTCTTATATCACTTTTATTATGTAACTTCTCCTCACCAGTTCCTTTTGAACTAAGCTCATGTACCTTCGTGTCCGCAGGTTGTGTTTTGGAGTCAAGCTAGGCGGGGTCTTTCTTGAGAGTCTTGTCTTTGTATCTAGTTAGTACTCGTTATGCTTGTAGCATACTTTACGTTTTATGTTATGTTTCGGGATTTATGGATTTAGTATGTATGATGTTTTATTATGCTAGTTTGGACCGTGTTGGTCATTAGGTTGATTTTACATTCCGTACTTTGAGCATTTTGTGCTGGACCGTGATGGTCACATTATTTGATGAATGAATGAATTTTATGCACTTGTTATGTTTTGATTTAAGCTTCCGGATACTTTTGTTTGATTTACTCGCTTTGTGAGTCTAGTACCACCTAGCTAGGATGTCCGTTTGTCACCGCTTACTTCGGTCTTGGAGGGGATATGGATCGCAATTCTATATACAAGCTAGGTCCGTAGCGCGGGATAGGCGTGGATGCCCTCGTCGGGGCGTTACACCCCTAATTTGGTTGGTATCAGAGCTGAAGGTTCAAAACCCGGCTCTTGAGTCATCTCGAGTCGTCTAGGTTATACGACATAGGGATAATGTGCTTTTGTGTTTATTTATTTTGCTTTTGCATATGACTATATGTTATTTGTATCTAGTTAGTTATTGCTTGTATTAAATGTAATTGCATTTCTTACTTGACATTATGTGATATGAGCATATGACTAACCAACATGCATACATGATTGAATTGTGTAGGATGCCTCCACGTCGTTGTGATCGCTCTCTGGCTCGCCAAAATGATCAAGGTCCTCCGGGGAATAATCAGAATCCACCTCCACCGCCGCCTCTACCTAATGCAGCGGATCTTATGGCTCTTATGACCCAATTTGTGCAAGTCGTGAATGCACAACAAGCCGTTCAACAAGCCGTACAAGTACCTCCTCCACCGCCGGCACCTATTAAGAGTGTTTATGATAGGTTTAGTAGGCGTCTTCCACCTATATTTCCAGGCACTACGGATGACTTGAAAGCGGAGTATTAGATTACTACTATTGAGAGGATCTTCCGTGTTGTTACTTGCACCGAAACGGAGAAAGTTATGTGTGCTATTGATCTCCTCCCTGATGAGGCTTATAATTGGTGGCGCAGGCCGTATTTCAAACCCTAGCTCGAATTTTATTAAAAACGTTTTTTAAAAATAAGTTACTATTCATCCTACGTTTCTAACTTTTTCTCAGTAAAACTTTTTATAGTCAATATTGGGCTTAAAACGATTGTCAATTTATTTTAGGGTGTTTTAAAACAATCCGAACTTTCAAATCATGTTCAGAAGTCGTTTTTCATTCGTATTCGTTTAAAACGTTCAAGTTTCTATTCTTTAAAACTGATATATCTTTCTAACAGTAAATTCGTTTTCATTGAGTAAATATTCGTTTCGAAGCTAATTTTTATCCGATTCACATGAGCCAACTTCCAGCAGCTCGTCTTCGTGTTTACCATGTTAAATTACCAAAATACCCTTCATTTCCCATTTTTATTTAATTCCTAACTACACTTTGCTCTCCTACCCTTGGAGTTATTTTTATTGCAAGGAGAGGGGTCTCCCAACAACTATAAATACCACCCTCATGCCATTCATTTCCTTGCTCAATCTTGTGTTAACAAGACCCATTCTTCCTCCCTTTTCCCCCTCTAATGCCGAGAGCACCCCCCCCCCCCCCCCAATTTACGTTAGTTGTTTTATTTTTTATGCTTTAGTTTTATGTTATGTTTTAGTTTAATTTATGTTTTTATTTTATGGTTTATTTATATTATGTTTAGGTTGGGTCTTAGGGTCTTCCCTAAGCCATATAGGATTTTATTTTATGCATTTATGGTATAATTTTTATGATATATTTTAATAGTTGTTCATGTGATTTAATTGTTTATAATATGCTATGATATGTTATGAATTAGTTTAATATATGCTATGATCATGCTTTAGTGTTTATATATGTTGTATATTGATGTATGTTTATGATATTTAAATTATGTTCATGCATGTTATTTAATGGAATAGTATTATATGAGCAATTATGTCACAACATGTTACATATTGTCAATTGATTTAATTGTCACATATTTTATGATCAATGCTCATACACTTGTCATGACTTATGTTATGATATAATGCTACCTTGTTATATGATTGATATATTATGAATTGATCTTATGTTATGGCTGGGATTAATGGAATATTTATTTGATCATATCTTATTTACTTGAATAGTGTCACACTTTATAACCTAAGATAGAATAGTACTTTAATTAGACCTTGTAACCTTAGGTTATACCTTTTAATCTAGATCACACATACTTCTAATAATATGAACTTGAACCATAGGTTATAACAAGATCATAATTTGATTAGAGAGTGTGTGTTTGTGTGTAGCGCCTCCCCTAGGACTACAACTCCCGCACCTCAATACTCCCTATGTGGAACACTCAGGAAATACCACGGCGGACGGTATAACTGGTACTTAAATCGGGCGCAAGGTATAAAGCAGCGGAATATAGTGAAACTTGAAACTTTGTAAATAAACGGGGATGATAATGCACAAGAAGAGTTATGACTTATTATTATTAATTAAAGTAGCTCACATAAAAAGAGTATAATATAGTAAAATGCTAAGGGAAAACATAAGGGTCACTTATTCATATTACGTACTACACACGACACCCTACTGCTTCAAGATACCTCTAGGCGTCGTTCCATCGCTACCTGAAATCATGCATTTCAAAATGGGTGACGAGTTAGTCAAAGTGACTAAGTGAAGGGATATTAATTTATAGATATAGGTATATATAGGACCAAGAAGATCTTAGTCTAAAATAATAGCAATAGGATATAACAAATATAATACGGTTCACAAGTTTGAAATAGGAACAGGGGTATAAGGGAATTATTTATAAAGTATGAACCACTTAATAAAAGAGTTTGTATTGCCCGCAAGCTAGGCCTTTCCAACCGTACTCCTTAAATAATTTGTAAAACAGTACCGGGCTGATCAAGGCGCCGATACTTTAATAAAACAAAGTATGATAATACCTCCGCTACTCCTTGGTGTCAATAGGGGAGCAAACCCTAGGGACAATATATCTAATAATTGGTAAATACGTTCCCTGGGAGGTTGTCTCCCTTATCTCTTGGCGTGGAGTAACTAACCTCCAGTCAAACCACTACCAAGAGTTAGTGGCGGTCCGTATCACCAAGAATACCCTCGGCCCGATACCTTCTGGGTAATTTCTCGGCACGGCTGCAGCCGGGGCCCATAATAATAAGAGATGAATCTTTTACTTGCTTGGTCGGGAATAATTCCTTAGTAATGATCGGACTGAGGTAATATGTATAAGGTCCGGGTAAGATCCTGATTCCGATATAAAAGTATTTTTCTCTGAAAGAGGGATATTGTATAATAATATTATATATAGGGAGTAAATCAAATAATAGGTAGGTTTGAGAATAATTTTTATATGGATATATATGGATAGGCATGATTCTAGTTGAAAATATTTTATCCCTCACCTATTGCTGAAATTCAAGTGGAATTGTGGGGATTCCACTCTTCGATCCTACCGTCACCTGAAAGTAATAACTACTACTGACTTAGAACTAGGTTCTTATCATACTAATCAAATAATCACAAAAGGTACATAGTATGGTACAAAATATGTAACACGTTAGAGAATTCCCGGTAAACCCTAATTTTAATTGTTTAGGGGAATTTAATTAATTAATTAGGTTCTATGAAGTCTTAAACTAAAAAAATATTTATTATCACATTATGATCCTAATTATAATATTAGATATGAAATCTAGGGTTTAATTTGACAATGTAGGTTAGATTTTGAAATTATTTCATAACTTACCAATTTTTGGAAAATTCGGGTAAAATTTTTCTTTAAAAATTCCCAAACCTATTTTATAATTATTTTTAAATAATTTTCGAAATTATATGAATATATGTTGACCAAAAAGTCAAAATTACTATTGAAAACATTTACTATTCAATTTTTCTAAGAATTAAACACTTTATAACATAAAATCGAACACACATACACACAATATCATACGAGCACCTTAAATATGTGTTATGTTCATAACACGTATTTAAACCTAAAATGTAGCACTTTATGTAACTTTAATCATAAAATTAATTCTATCTAAATTGTTCTAGGCATGAATTTAATCAAATAAGATCATAATGATTTAAACACATATTCATATGATATCACATTATATTTCATGCATATAATTGAATAAAATTCATAATGTAAGCACATTGTACATAATATTAGAAATTTAGGCATATATTTCATAAAATAAATTCCTAAAGGCATAATTGAAATAAACCTAAGCATGCTATAACTATATTATAATTAAGAACATTATATGAAATATGAAATAATAAAATAAAAGCACACCTTGTGTAGGAATGGGGCTGATCTCGTGAGCTTCTAGGGAGAGAGAGAGTGATTTGTGTAGTTTTGGAAATGAATTGTGAGCTCTATTTATAGGTGAGATTTTGGGGGTTTAAGTGCAATTTCCTATTCTTAAGGGTAGTGACTCAGAAGATAGGGTAGGCTAGGTGTATAATCTAGTGTACTTAGGTCTATAGACAACTGTATAGGTGATGTAGGAGCTTATGTATACATATATGATGTAAAAATTACATCATAATAAAATAAATCTAAAATAGGGTGAAAATAGTAATAAAAACGTAGGAGAATATTCAGATTTTAGTTTGTTGCAAAAGAAAGAGGATCGAAAGGGCTTTCCAATGGTTATAAACACTTAACGTTTAAACGTCTAATTTTAAAGTAGTAAGCGTTTGAAATTTTGAAAAATATGAGAAAATACTTAAAAAGGAGTTAGGATGTGAATTAATTTCTGAGATAGTGTACATAATTCTTAAAATAATTTAAGGATTATTTTGAGTATAATATTGGATAACAAATGTTGTACGGTTTAAAAGTTAGTTTTTACGACGGGAATAGTATTTTAGGAAAAATAGGAAAAATTTATAAAACGAGCTAGGATTTGAACTAAGGTTTGGAAAAGGTCTTAAAATTCATAAAATAATTCAAGGATCGTTTTGGTTTTAATATTGGATAGGGAAAACGTTGAGTTTCGAAAATCTCCAAACTAGGGTTAAAGTACGGTTTTGGCCGGTTTTGGCTATTACAGGAGTTGTAACGAGAATTAGGGTTTGGGAATAATATCATAATTCATAAAATTTTGCAAGGATTCATTTGAGCCCAATATTGGATAGGTAAAAGTGTCTCAGAAAATTTCTACATTTAGGAATGAATAGTAGCCAGGGACCTAATGGGAATTTTTGACAAACAATTTCCAAAGTATATCTCGGGATAATAAAAGCTATGATATGACTTTGAAAATTGTAGAATCTAACTTTCTAAGGTTTCATGAGGAGTATATGAAAGTTTATGCTCGGTGAATGAATAGTGATATAGCTATCATAATAAGGTATTGATCAAAATCGAAACATAAAGGCACATAATTCACATAAAATGAGATGCATAATGGATTGATGTTCTTCTAAACCTTCCTTTACCTATTTCTTCTTGGCCCCAAAATTCGGGATGTTACAGTGTGTGTGCATGGTGTACGTGTGTGTGTATGTGTTCGTGTGTGTGCATGAGTGTATGTTTAGTGTGTGGGTTTGACCCGAACCCTTTGACCCGACATGTGAATAGTAATTATGAATAGTAACCTTGAATAGTAATCTAGAATAGTACTTTTGAATAGTAAAATGAAATGAAATAAAATTCGGGATACCTAATTAGACGTTTTCACTTAGGGTTTACCAACCTAAATATCTTTTCAAAATGAGTTTTCTTTCATGGATTTGTTTCATAACCTTAGGGTTACATCAGGATTCATAATTTGACTAATACTTACTCGGTTTAGTAAGATCATAGTCTCACTTAAGATAACTCACTTCAACGTGTTTCCTTACGTAATACCTCATCTCTAATACCTTAAATGGTATTACTCTTATGTGTTATCTTTTCTTATGTGACTTCATCATTCAGATGCATCATGTAGAGTGACTCTTAGTTCTTAAGCTCACTTGAGTATGTCACTTACAGGAGTTAAGGTTGAGCACTGGGGTCTCCAGGGCACTGTTTAATCATACTACACATCTTTACATATTACTAGGTGAGGTTAACTATTTCAAACTGGAACCATGATACCTATAGTATCAAATGTTTTCAAAACCAACACCTAGTTCTTTCAATGCATTACTTTAAACTTGTAGCGCCCGGGACGACAGGCGCCACATCCCCCGCACTACAAGTCTAGTCCACACGTGAAATGGATGTTCCAAGCATGAACCGGACTCATAGCGAACGGGAGACCAAAATAAAAAGTACCTAGCTAGGCGGAAACTAACCCTGTACCAATTAAACCAAAATAACCAAGAGTGCAATACGGAAGCAATAATGTGTAATTCATACAATTCAACAATGGTAACAAGTCCGACAATTCCACAATATAATTTAAATCCATCATTATCCATTTGAAAAGGGTTTACTCGATCAATATTTACTCTATCAATCAATATTTACTCGATCAATCAGTGTTTACTCGATAACTCTCCTTTTAAAAGTAACATATATATAATCATAAGGTTTTGGCCAAAGCTTTTCACATAAGGGTTGTAGGGTTGGATATGTAACTAGAACAAAAACACCCTCACCTGGAACCACGAGATAAGAAACAGGAGCAATACGGGTGCCTATTCAATTTGGAAGTCTCCGCCCTGGAAACAAACTGTGGAAGAAGGGAAACAATGTGTACTCGTGAGAAAATGACTCAATATGAAACCACATAGACGCACGGCATGTTGTGTACATGATATGAGAGGCATAAAGAGCATAAATCATGTTATGATGTCATATAGTCAAGTAATTTATTCAAAATGTTCAATACATGGTGGTTTCATATTCATGTGCTTCATATGTTTCATATTTTGTACCAAATTAAGCCATACTTTAACACAATAATCATAACTCATACTATAACATGTTTACAATACCTACGAGTCGTAAATGAAGCAATGAGTTAGCATAGGAGGCCAATAAATGGAGGAACAATTCATGCATGCAAGCTAGAGAGCATTTTAAGGCATATTGGATCATAATTCACATTATGATTTCATAATATACAAGTTAACACATAATGTAACATATTAGCAAAATATATAAGTCATGGAAGAAGTTATACACAACACACAAAACAATCACGCGAAGCAATCATTCACGCATGCATAAAAGTAGCACATAAACGTTCACACATTGAAGTGATAACATAAAATCCATAATCATATCAAATTAAATCATATATCATCAATTAATCAAGCATACAAGTCATATAGTTCACATATGGGAGCCAAGAGGGTGATAGGTACACAAGAAGAAGAGTTTTGGTAAGATTTAGCAAAAGTTGACAAATTTCGGGAATGAACAAGCTGTAGGAAAATGGAAATATCTTGAGTTGTAGAAATTGAAATTAAGTTTTTCTTATTGGGTATGAAACTAGACACATAGATCTTTCCGGTGATATATGGCACGAATCATGATTCAAAACGAGGTGAAAATGGCATAGGTCCGAAATTGGGTGATTGCAGATTATCGAGAAGGTAGCGACACCAAAAAGAATTGATAATATCTCACAAATGGGAAACGATATTGAAGTTATTCCAATTGAAGAATATTCTAGACTTCAAGAGGTTTCCGTGAGTTCAAAAATCAGGTCATTCCGAGTTCGGACGAGGGAGTCGCGGCCGTGACAAAATTGCAATGAAAATCAGTCGCGGCCGCGACTGAAAATTGGCCAAGTTTCGAATTGTTGGTCGCGACCGCGACCAAAAATGGTCACGAAATGGTCGCGGGCGCGACCCCCAATTTCAGCAGTCACGAAAGGCTTCGGGAAAACAGGGCAAAACTCGATATTTGGCTCCCAAACCACTTTCACACCAAGCCAATGCTAGAAATCAACTACAAACTAACACATAACATGTATTTGATCATATATATATCAATTAAGTACCATTTAATCCAAGGAAACAAACTTAGATCATCCAAAACTCATCCAACTAACCCATAAGAGTACCATGATCATATATGCTCCATATTTCTTGAACTCAAGTTAAATATGCATGAAACTAACTCACAATCAACATATATACTTCAATTTAAATCATGGAATTCAAGAATCATAAAACCCTAGCAAAGCTCTATGAATTCAACACAAGATATGCATGATCTTACCTTGGAGAAGAAAGGAGATGAAGGGGAAGAAGAAAAGATAGTCTTGGAGTTCCAAAATCTTAAAGAAAGTGGATGAATTCTTGGCTCCTCCTTGCTTGGTTGGATCGAGAGGGAAGGAAGAGAGAAATGGAGTGATTCTTGCTTGAGTTTTTGAATATGAAATGAAGAGTAAAATATGTATATGTATATGTATAGTTTTATATCGTGAAAATAAGAGAAGAAAGGAGAGAAATTGCCATCAAGTCCTCAAGGAATTTAAATGAATGCAATTAGCTACCAAGTTTCATGAATATTACCAATAAGTCCTTGTCAATTTAACAATTAAGGCCAAGAATTTTATAAAGTTTCAATTAAGGACGGATGAACATGAATTCTTGCAATTATGTAAAGTTAAACACTTCAACATGTTCGAGAAAATTAAGCATATAATTCACGTAATAAAATTCACGGAAGAAGAAATTGGAAATCCTATAATCACAAGAATTCAAATTAAAGAATTGAACCGCGCAATTAAATTACAAAAGGAATTAAATAAATACTAAATCTCAAAACTCACACGCGTGGCGCGCGTACCGGAACTAATGGAAAATTGGGGCGTTACAAAACTATTCCCTTTTGGGACAACTCTTTGATCAATCATTTATTTCATTTATCATTTATTCAAATATCATATTCATTTATGGTTCAAGTATCATATTCATATTCACTTCAAACAATCATATTCATTTATTCAAAATTTATCATTAATCGTTCATCGTTCATCGCATCATTTATTCAATGTCCTTCACGGACTTCATTATATTCAAGCATTCGGATTTACTCCGGATGTTCATTCATAAGCAAGCATTATCGTTCATCGTTATTAGGCCCGACGGTTATGTGTGGAAGTGATGCTCGGGAGGTGAGCGTTGTAACACCCCGAGCGGAGGGTGCCACACCCCTCGCACCATAGCTTGACACGTGTAACGAAATGAAGACTCCGCACAGTTATCAATTTACAGCAAACGGGAGACAAACAAAAACGAAACCCTAAGCTAGGCGGTCTAGACCCTAAAACAGAGTGGGCAACAAAATTTAATCAAAAGTGCGGAAGCAACATGATCCATATAAGCAATCATACATACTAACAAAACCATTTAAAGCAATTATACATATCATGCCACATGAATACTTAAATCATAACTCATGCTTTCCATATCGAATCATTTTCATATACATAAGTTCTAGAATTTAAAATACATAACCAACTGAAAGAGAATACATGAGACTCGAACAACTTGACCCAAGACTCGAAAGACGACCGCCGCCTAGCCAAACTCCCAACCGAGAACCTGCAAAGCTCAAGAACAAGGGGAAAAAGAAAAGAAGCAATGAGGGTCAGTCCTAAAGACTGGTGAGGGGGTAACACACGCACACGTACGTATAAGTAAGAGCATAGCATATTCAAATTGAAAATGTTCATGAACCGGGCTTGGTTTTTGAATTTTCTAAAAGGTTTTAACCCGTGATACTATATATAAGAAGAAAGGTTTAGGGCCGAAGGCCAAAATCAACCAAGTTTTAGAAATGGAGAGTCCACCCCCATTTCACAAACCATAACGGATACATAAGCATAAGCATAAACGTAATAACTCGACGAGTACGAGTTCTAACCTCACTTACTCTATAACAAAAGCAAAACGAAGACAAAGCGAAAGCATAAACCAATCCACCCTTTCTCCGTTTAGGGGAGAGAGCGGCCACTCTTAACCCCCACACTTATCTTATCTTACCTTATAGTGGTGGAGTCGGGGGATCCTACCCGATCCTGATGGGTTATACCGCCTACATGTAAGACTCGCTTTCCCCTCGACCTCTCGAGGATGAGCAAAGCCTCACCTTGGTGGAGAGGTATACAGGGGTTGCAACCGGCGACCCCATGGCCGACCCATATCTCCCTTACATACAACTCCGGGGCCCAAACTTATCACGCTTATACACACGCACACATGGACATGTCTTTCAAAGTCCCAAAGCTCACTAAGCAAAACTCACACCAACTCTTTTCGAAAACGAAGTAACAAAACATAGCTTATATACATATAAAAGTGTTTTCAATGGATTTCATAGCAAATGGGCTAATTCCAACAAAATACATACCAAACACTTATCTATATATATATATATATACGTATAATTCGCATGCGGGCTTGAATTACAAGTAGGGTTGTAGGTCATTGTAGCTAAAACGAAAGAAAACCTCACCTCCGAGAAGCAACGGAGACAAAAGAAGCAAACGGACGCCTAAGAGACAACCTCGTCACCCAAGAAACGAACCTAAGGACAAAACAAAGAAAAAAGACAAGCTTAAACTCAAAATGAACCAATTTGATGCTCGGCGAATGTATATGTATGCTAAGGATGCAAATGAGTTAACAAAAGCTAGCACATTCAAGCTTTCAAGTTCATGCACGTATTCAAGAATCAAATCATGAGAACGAGGCAAGAATTAAAACATAACATATCAAATAAGCATCATATAAAGCAAATAATATCACAACTCATGCATATACAAGGAGAGAATGAGCAAAGAATGCAACAAGCGTAAGAAAGTTTCACACGTAGCATCAAAACGAATATATAATCACGGTCACGTTTACACATTGAAAACAAAGCCATAAAATCAAATTAAACATCCTAACATATAATACAACATGTTAGCAACAAGTTAGGATCATAATCAGGGTGGGACATAGCAAAGAAAGCACCAAAATCACAAAACGAATCGCCGCCGTCGCTACCCCAACATGCCATGACCATGTCATAATTTAATCAAAATTTTGGCCCAAAACCGAAGCTTGGACACGGCCGTGTTCATTCTCAGGCATAATGTGACACGGCCGTGTCACATTTTAATAAAATCAGCAGCCCCAACTCGAGAGCTCAACACGGCCATGTCCATTTTTCAAAGAAATCAGACACGGCCGTGTACACGGCCCTTCGTTTGCGAAAATAAAGCAGCAACAACAGCGTTTCGGTGCAAGGGGGAGAAGGGTAAGTTCCATCAATGGCTTATACATTAAAATAATGAACCAAGACAACAAGAAATACAAGGAAACGCAACAAATCGAGCCATCAATCGAGTAAATAACCGGCAAAACAAGAAACCCCCAAAATAAATAAAAGCTTCAACAAAACTCAAGGGTTCAACAGTGGTGGAGCCTCAATCTCGGTTCATACAGAAAATATAATGTAAGTAATAGATCAAGCATACAACAAGGGTCACATAGCACTTCACGGATCAAGAATTGGATAAAAAACGAGCAACATATCAAGAAATTTCAACAAACCCACAACCATTCACTCATCATTGAAATCAGCCACAAATCTCCAAGAATGCAAGAAAAAGAGTACTTAAATGAAAGAGGAGAAGATGTACATCAATAATATATGCTTACCTCTTCGATTTGATGAAGAATGAAGGTCGAACGAGCTCAAAATCCGGCTTGGGTGAATAGTGATGGGGATCTCTTTCTCTCTTCCCTTTCACCTGCTCTTTTTCGGTTCTCCCAAGGTTTGGAGGCTGAAATGTTCAAGTGGTAGGGTATGTGAGTGTGTTAGGGAGAAATAGGTTCAAGAATCGTGTCAAACGGAGTTAAAACGAATAAATTACGGTCAAAACGGTAAAGGGTGGAAATCCTGCGCGAGGTATACGAACCGGGCAAATTTCGGAGGATCAAACGAGCTTAGAAAAATACAAGGCTAGGTTCCTTAGGTCCCATTCTTCGTTACGAGTCCGGCGTCACTTCCAGAATTTGAATCCGAATTCCCGAGCTCACGTTACGGCTTCCGGAACACAAGGTGCGCTAAAGCTAGTTAGGCCCTCAAGCCCCTAACAAATAAAATATGGTGCGTTACCATATCAAACAAGTCCGAAAACTTAAAACGAACACACAAATGAATTCATAACACGTATAATTCATGCATATCAAATTTTCACGAAATTTCGAAACAAGTTGGAACTCAAACAAATTAAAAACAAATTCAAAAACTTAAAAACGTTAAATATTCAAGTTTACAAATATATCAAATAATTCAAATCAATTCAAATAATCACATAAGCATTAAAATAACACGTATTTGCATAATTAAAATAATTAAAAGTGCATACAACACTCTCGACACCCCGTACCTGTACGGGCGAGCGAGCGGGATGTTACAAGCGTTAACGACATCACTAATACCGGCCGTCACCATTAGATAATTGACACCGACTTTAATCGGAGGTTGGTTAAGTCAGGACAATCTGTCAGAGAAAGGACCGCAAATCCTTATCTCATTCATCTTTTATCGTCACCTAGGGTGATACGAACCTCAACAAACCCGCCGTGAGACCCTTCGTCAATAGCTTGGATATAAACTCCTGGACGGTCCAAATAAGGCTGAAACAAGTAATAATGACCCCGTTGCTATATGAGCAAGAAACCAATACTATCAAAGGGAATATTGAACCCATTGCTATACGAGCAAGAAACCAATACTATCAAAGGAATATTGACCCCATGGCTATAAAGAACCAGAAACCAATATTATCAAAGATGAAATTTCAAGTGATTGCACTTGAGATTTCAACAAGTTCTAACAAGAACAAGTTGGAGAAAATTCTCTCAATAAAAAATCTACATTTTTGGTTATTATTACAAAGTATCATACACTCCTAAATATAAGAGAGGATGTATGGAATACTAAGGGACACTGAAATCCCGCCACTCTCTAAAGAACCCTAAATAACTTGGGTAAAACATGCCCAAAATCAGCTACAAACCTTAAAAAGAAAAGCCCAACATAACAATATAATAGCCTAGGCCCAAAAAATACACAAATAAAGCTTAAATGTCTAAATAATCAACAATGAGAATATTGAAAGCCTTTTCACTTGAATTTTGAAAGCCCAGTTTATTAGTTTGGATCAGCAAGCTTTCAACTTGGTCTTGAATCTTCTTAGCCCGAGCTCTTATAATTGGCCCACTTGGATTTTGATTTTCATCGGCTGACTCCTTCTTCTCCCTTGTGCAAATGACCTTCTTGTTGATTAGTTTCATCGGATCAAGGCTTCCATGATTCTTATCATTCTCCCCTTCTTTAAAAAAGAGTCATCCTCTAATCTGGATCAAAATAGTCATGATCTTCTTTAAGTTTTTTTTTTTTTTTTTTTTTTTTTTTTGTCTTTCTTCATCTTTTTTGTCATTTTTTTGTTCTTATTTGCTCTTTTTTTTTGCCTTTTTTTCCGTTTTTTTTTTGTTTACTCTTCTTTGCTCTTTTTTGTGTTTTTTCTATTTTTCTTTTTTTCTTTTTATTTTTTTATTTTTTGCAGCAGCAAATAAACAAGAACTCAAGTACAAAAAAAACTAAAAAAATTTCAGATCTAGCACAGTACAATGTTAGATCAAAATTTAGAAAATAAAGATAAGTGATAGATGTAACTTAGTTTGGAAACCATGGCTCTAGATACCAAATGATGCGAACCTCAACGAACCCGCCGTGAGACCCGTCGTCAATAGCTTGGAAATAAACTCCCGGATCGTCCAAATAAGGCTGAAACAAGTAATATTGACCCCGTTGCTATATGAGCAAGAAACCAATACTATCAAAGGGAAAATTGACCCCATTGCTATACAAGCAAGAAACCAATACTATCAAAGGAATATTGACCCCATGGCTATAATGAACCAGAAACCAATATGATCAAAGATGAAATTTCAAGTGATTGCACTTGAGATTTCAATAAGTTCTAACAACAACAAGTTGGAGAAAATTCTCTCAATAAAAAATCTACATTTTTGGTTATTATTACAAAGTATCATACACTCCTAAATATAAGAGAGGATGTATGGAATACTAAGGGATACTGAAATCCCGCTACTCTCTAAAGAACCCTAAATAACTTGGGTAAAACATGCCCAAAATTAGCTACAAACCTTAAAAAGAAAAGCCCAACTTAACAATATAATAGCCTAGGCCCAAAAAATACACAAATAAAGCTTAAATGTCTTAATAATCAACAATGAAAATATTGAAAGACTTTTCACTTGAATTTTGAAAGCCCAGTTTATTAGTTTGGATCAGCAAGCTTTCAACTTGGTCTTGAATCTTCTTAGCCCGAGCTCTTATAATTGGCCCACTTGGATTTTGATTTTCATCGGCTGACTCCTTCTTCTCCCTTGTGCAAATGACCTTCTTGTTGATTAGTTTCATCGGATCAAGGCTTCCATGATTCTTATCATTCTCCCCTTCTTTAAAAAAGAGTCATCCTCTAATCTGGATCAAAATAGTCATGATCTTCTTTAAGTTTTTTTTTTTTTTTTTTTTTTTTTTTTTTTTGTCTTTCTTCATCTTTTTTGTCATTTTTTTGTTCTTATTTGCTCTTTTTTTTTGCCTTTTTTCCGTTTTTTTTTTGTTTACTCTTCTTTGCTCTTTTTTTGTGTTTTTTCTATTTTTCTTTTTTTCTTTTTATTTTTTTATTTTTTGCAGCAGCAAATAAACAAGAACTCAAGTACAAAAAAAACTAAAAAAATTTCAGATCTAGCACAGTACAATGTTAGATCAAAATTTAGAAAATAAAGATAAGTGATAGATGTAACTTAGTTTGGAAACCATGGCTCTAGATACCAAATGATGCGAACCTCAACGAACCCGCCGTGAGACCCGTCGTCAATAGCTTGGAAATAAACTCCCAGATCGTCCAAATAAGGCTGAAACAAGTAATATTGACCCCGTTGCTATATGAGCAAGAAACCAATACTATCAAAGGGAAAATTGACCCCATTGCTATACAAGCAAGAAACCAATACTATCAAAGGAATATTGACCCCATGGCTATAATGAACCAGAAACCAATATGATCAAAGATGAAATTTCAAGTGATTGCACTTGAGATTTCAATAAGTTCTAACAACAACAAGTTGGAGAAAATTCTCTCAATAAAAAATCTACATTTTTGGTTATTATTACAAAGTATCATACACTCCTAAATATAAGAGAGGATGTATGGAATACTAAGGGATACTGAAATCCCGCTACTCTCTAAAGAACCCTAAATAACTTGGGTAAAACATGCCCAAAATTAGCTACAAACCTTAAAAAGAAAAGCCCAACTTAACAATATAATAGCCTAGGCCCAAAAAATACACAAATAAAGCTTAAATGTCTTAATAATCAACAATGAAAATATTGAAAGACTTTTCACTTGAATTTTGAAAGCCCAGTTTATTAGTTTGGATCAGCAAGCTTTCAACTTGGTCTTGAATCTTCTTAGCCCGAGCTCTTATAATTGGCCCACTTGGGTTTTGATTTTCATCGGCTGATTCCTTCTTCTCCCTTGTGCAAATGACCTTCTTGTTGATTAGTTTCATCGGATCAAGGCTTCCATGATTCTTATCATAGGGCTAGCTACCCGAGGTGACACCGGAGAAGGGTGGTGCATGTGTGTATGTTCAAGATGTTGTTGATCTTGGTCCAACATCGCTCATAATTAATTGTTTTCAAGGATTAAGGGTGGAAGATGCCTAGCTTGCGCGCATAAATCATTTTATAAACATTGGTTCATATTTATCAAAGTTATCCTTTACCCCTATCCCGCTTTATTAAAATCGTATGAACCAAATCATATCATATGTGTGCGCATGTGACATCATCATTTGCATATCAAATATTTTCATAAAGTCTTTATCTTTCAAATCATTCTTCAAGGTAAACTTTATTCATTTCAAATATCCTTTCATTTCAAGAGTATTTCTTTTAAGTACTCCCTCGCTTAGTCACTTTGACTAATACCTCTGCCTGTTTTCTGGCCTCATGGTTTCAGGTCTTGCAGTCGCACACTAGAGGTATCTTGAAGCTCTAGAATGTCTATTTTTCCCGAGTCAGGACTTGTATGTTATTAATCTATTTTGTGTCCTGCATTATGTTATATGGCTGCATATGTTCCTAGCTTTATTCTGTAACTTGATACACTAGTACTCTACTTACAATATGCTCCCGTGACATTACCCAATTACTTATATCATATCATTATGTAGCACCCCGAGCGTAGGGCACCTGTGACGCCCCAGTTTTTTCATAGGTTTGAGCATGACGTATTTGTTTACCAATATGTGTAATTTAATTAATGATATATGCTTCATTATTGATTTTATTAATTGATCGTGAATTCTTGTGACGTTTGAGCATGTGCGTTTATGTTTGATGTCGTTGCTATTCGGTTGATTTCTGTTTTTCGTGAAAACTTGGCATGAGTGAACTATGTGACTTATAATTATGTTTATATGCTCATCGCATGATTTTATTCTCGTATGTGTGTGTTTTGGATTCGTTTGTGTGATCGGAACCGAAAAGGGGGCTAAAGAGCATTTAGCGCACCTTGTGTTCCGGGCGGCATATCTTGAGCTCGGGAACTCGGAATCGAGTTCCGTCACCTCCATTGGATCCGGATCAACGAATCGGAGACAATGGGACTAGCCTCATATCTTTATAAGATTAATTGGATTGCCAAATTTTAACCGAAACAAGAAGCCAAAAATGACAAATAATAGTTATTTCACGTTCACGGACCTATCCTAACGTACCTAGACCCTAACCATTGACCTATACCCACTTGCACACTCTCTCTCTCCCCCATATCAGCCCCCCCACCAAACTAAACCCCCTCTCACTCACCAAACTCAGCCAAAATGGAGAGAGAAAGAAGAAGAAAGAAGGAAAGAAGAAAGAAGAAGGAGAACTATTCAACCTTTGGGTATTTGAGCTCATACCCCCTCCATTTCTCCTCCAAATTGAAAGATAAGACCATAATTGTGCTGTACATCTCCTCATAGTCATTTTGAGTTATGTTTTACATGATTTCTCCAAGTGATGAGCATGTATTGGCATATGGGGTGAATAGTGAGGGTTTGGGAGAAATTGATGATTCTGGCTTGCTTCCTTGTGGATTCTTCTGGTATGAAGTATGTATATTGCTCCTAAGATGTCATTTGTGATATGTATGAAATTTTTTTAGGTATTGGATTAGGATTCATGAATTTTCCATTTAAGAAATTGAAGAGATTGTATGATTTTGTTCCAATTTCATTCCTTGCATGAATCGTTGCATCTTTAGATGTTTATATGGCTTGTAATGCATGAATTCTTGCTACCTTAACTTACCTATGTGTGTTAATTTGATGTTTATTTGGTCTAGCATAAGTTTTGCCCTGCTTGTTGTGTGTTTTTCGCCACTGAACTAAATCCGCGAGGGTTGATTTTTCCTTTTGGAAAAATCCACGGGGGTGGATTTGAGGCAGAAACTTTGGATCCTTCCCTGTTTTTTGACTGAGATTGTTTTGTCTCGTTTACCCTCATACGAACTCGGATTGACCTGATGTTTGAACCCTTGGAAACCACTTCAAGTCTATAACATCCTCCAATTCGAATCAACTCGATATCTTTCCTCAATTGTGAGTTGTGATTGTTTGAAAATTGTGGAAACTTTGGATCCTTCCCTGTTTTTTGACTGAGATTGTTTTGTCTCGTTTACCCTCATACGAACTCGGATTGACCTGATGTTTGAACCCTTGGAAACCACTTCAAGTCTGTAACATCCTCCAATTCGAATCAACTCGATATCTTTCCTCAATTGTGAGTTGTGATTGTTTGAAAATTGTGTCGCCACTTCGCCGAACTTCTGCATTGGCCCAAACTTCAAACCTATGCCATTTTCACCTCGCTTTGAACCATGATTCGTGCCACATATCCTTGAAAAAATCTATGTGTCTAGTTTCACCTCCAACAAACAAAACTTAATTCCAATTTCTCAAACTCAAGATATACCCATTTTTCTACAGCTTGCGCATTTTCGAAAATTGTCAACTTTTCCTAAGTTTTGCTAAACTTTGCCAAAACTTGTTCTATCGCCTTTCTTGCCCTTCCTCGACCCCTTATGTCACTTATATGCATTATATACATGCCTAATTGATCCTTATACATTGTTAACATGTATTATAATATATTATGAATTGAATGATTAAAACATGTATGTGTCTAAATGGCTTTATTGGTGTGTATGAACATGAATCACACCAACTCATGACATCTTATGATCTATTGTATATTGAAACATGACATAGAATTTCACGAACACCTCATGTTAATGCCGTGCGTCCTAATTGGTTTCATATTGAGTCGTTTCTCATGAGTACACATTATGTCTTTCTTTTGTACAGTTTTCTCCAGGACGGAGATACCGGGTTCATAGGACACTTTCGAGTCTCCTTTTCTTCTTGGTATTGTTGGTAAGAGGCGTACAGGTGGGTTTCTCTACTATCTAGTTAAATGACCCTATATCCTCCCAACTTGTAAAGTTTTCGGCCAAAACTTAGTATATGTATGTAAAGTCGTTTTAAAGAGTAAATGATTTTAAAGTAAAGCCCTTGTTTTATGAACCTACCAAATGTTTTGGCGAGAAATGAATGAATGAATACACAGAATGGGGCCCAGGGACTTGGTGTGAGTGGTGACCCAAGGAGGCAAGGGCTGACGGTGAACCCTCACACTAGTCCCACCAATGAACGGCATAACCGGACCTCGTTAGGAGTTAGCGAGGAATGGACGTTGAGCACCATCTGGGGAGTCATGTTCCCCTTTTGGTCAATGAATGGATGGTTCGGGCCAATCACCCGGCCATCACCCGGAGGAAGAATGTGTAAATGTTCATGAATGTGCACAAAAGAATGTAATGCATGAACGAAAGAATGAATGAATGAATGTTTAATGAACTACACGAAGTGTTGGTTGGAGATAATGCACGCCCACTCGCCGGGCCACAAAAGACCTAAAGAATGAAAATGAACGTTATAATCCCTTTTGATGACTTCTTTATTTTACCCACTTGGGAAATGCTAAAAAAACCTCATTTGGGATTATAACTTGCATGTGAATGTTAAATATTGTTGAATATGCTATTTATGCCTCATTTTATACCCACCAGTCTCGTATAGACTGAACCCGGATTGTTTTCAGTGTTCTTGCAGGTTTGGAGTGCTAGGCGAGAAGTCTTGTTTGTTCGGTCGTTTAAATAGGTTAGAGTCGGTCCATGTGCATAACAAATCATGATTTGTTTAAGCTATGGAGAATGTATGATTGTATTGATCATTACTATTATCGTGAAATCAGGATAAGCTGACCGGAATAGAAAGAATCTGGATTTGAAGTTTTATGATTTTATTGATTTTCGGGATTAGGTACCTATTCTAGTTGAACCCGTTGCTCTTCGCTTATCTTATTATATATGTATGTACATTGCTTCTGCATTGGTATTCTTTTTGTTTTACTGTATCTTTGGTTGCGAAAGTTAGTTCCCGCCTAGCTTAGTGAGTGTGTGTATCCCCGTTCGCCGTGATCTAGCTCGGGTATGGATTGTCTATTTCATATTCGGGTCGGGTCTCGGTGCGGGGGATGTGGTACCTTGCGCTCGGGTGCTACAGCACCACATCCCCCGCACTAGAGTCCAACACGTGTAGCGAAATGGAGAATCCGTACACGTATCAAACAATAGCGAACGGGAGACAAACAAAACATACTCCTAAGCTACATGGACTAGACCCTTAAACGGAGCGCAAAATAATTCAAATTATAGCGGAAGCGATAAACAATTCATATCAAGTACCCAAGATCAACATAAACATTACATAGAGTCATAATAGCGTAATAGGTGCCAATACAAATATTCCAATATACAATGCCCAACCCGGGCAAAAAATAAGCTAAGTATCCAAGTATTCATAGTTCCCAATTTTAGAATTCATAATACATATCTTCATAATTCATAAATACTAAATATAACTACTACAAATGCAAGAATGAAGACCCGAACTAAGACACAAGTGAGACTCAAAAGACAAACTTGCCTCCTAGCTCAACCCTGACGGTACCTGCAACTCAAAGAAAGGAGAAAAGAAAACAACAACGAGGGTTAGTCCTAATGACTAGTGAGGGGGCTAACATACACACCCATAATATGTATAAAGCATAGCACTTAACAAAATCATAAAAGGATCCATGAACTGGGAAAACGAGAATATCTCAAGTTGATAATTTTCGGAAATGTACAAGCTGTGGGAAAACGAGAATATCTCAAGTTCTAGAAGTTAGAAAGGAGTTTTGTTTATTGGATAAGAATTTATGCAAATAGACCTTTCCGATGATATATGGCCTGTATTCTAGTTCAAAGCAAGGAGGAAATGGCATAAGCCCGAAGTTGGTCAAATGCAGATTTCTGGTAAAGTGGCGACACCAAATTAAAATGAATATATCTCACAAACCAGGAGTGTTATTGATGTGATTCCAATTGGAGGTTGTTCTAGACTTCAAAAGGTTTCCAATGGTTCAAAAATCAAGTCAATCAGATCATGTTTAAGGGGGGGTAAATCCCATTCCAAAATTGGTCTGAAAGCAGAAACAGGCGTTTGAAAAGGCTCGGATGAGGCAGTAGCTTTCTACATGGGCGTTTGGTGAATGAACTGAGTACCCAAACGCCCGTTTGGGTAAGGTCTATCTGAAAAAAGAGCAAGGGATCAAATATGGCTCGAAGGGGTGGTTCCCAGATCACCCCAAGTCATCCTCCCAACCAAAATAACTCACAAATACAACAAATAAACATGTATCCAAGCATTTAGGAGCAAGAAATCATCAAAACTCAAGCTTCAAACCAATGTTCAGCAAACCCATATATATATATATATATATATACATACATATATACACATAATACCTTGGAGAAATGAAAGGAGAAGATAAAGGAGGATAGCTTGGGATTTTTGAAGAGCTAGTCACGGGTAAGCCAATGCCTTTTACGGATTCGATTTTCGTTCACCGGTTTGGAAAAAATTTGATTTTGAAGATTTTAGGGTTTCGTATTATTGGATCTGAAATTGGGGATGATTGGCTTGGAATTTTCAGAAATTGACCGAGGAATTGGAACGAGCACGAGGAATTCTAGTACGGGTGAATTTTTAGGATTTTTCCTGCACGTTCAGGCGGCGTCCGGTGGCCACTGTTCAGGCGGCTCCGACTGTCTCCGGACAGCTTGTCCTTCTCGATTCGGTGAGTCTAATTCTTCTTTCCGTTCGTCAGTCAGACACTTGGTTTAATTTCTACGAATTTATTTGTGTATTTGACAAATATATGATTTAATTATTTTAATTGTAATTAAATGGTTTATGCTTGATTTGTTGATCGAAATGTATCCCAATGTATATGAAATTTTATATTTAATGAAATATGACATGTATGGATGTTTTGATTTGATAATTGAATCCTGATATGTTGAATTTCGCTATTTGTTTAACTTAAGGGGTGTATATGTAATTTTCCTAAAATATGAAAAATTAGTATAACTTGAATTAATCAAATCTTGGTATGCAATAAACGAATATGATAATTTTAGTTATATAAAAATGACTTATTATATCTTGACCAATTTAATTTGAAACTTTCTTAATTAAAGTCTAACTATTTAAGTTCAATTTGAATCTATTATGCGATACATGAATTGTATGAACTTTGTACCGTTGAATGACATAATTAGAATTTGATATGTAACTTCATAGGTTTAAAGGAAATTTGTAACATGCTATTATGTGAATTTTGTATGAAATGTGATATATGACTTCAATGGAACTTATAGGATTTAATTAGGAACTTTTGCACGTAAAAATAGTTTAATTGTATGAATATTAATTTGGTATGCGCTATATGAATTAATATGAAATAATTGGAATTGCTTTATCTTTCTATTTCTCTTGTTTGCATTAATTTTGCACATGAACGTGTCTTAATATGTAATATGATTTCACTGAACTATATAATGATTTGTTTTGTATGTAATTGATATGAATTTGAACCCTGCTTATGTGATTGCATTTACTAAGTGCTCGAGAATTTGCCGTGTGTGTCTGTGTGATTGTCTGAGTCTGAGCCCTGTGTAGTATTTTGTATGCTCAGTTGGTACAGGTGCACCCGGGGTGGTGATAAGTGGGTCGTGCAGGTTCCGGGGTGGACCATTTGCTTTGGGTTTGGCCTTGTTTGGTGCCAGGTGAGGCTTTAGGATTTTTGTTTAGTTAAAGCGACCTATAACCCTTTGTGCTCATTTTCAAGCCTGCATGTGCTTATTCTATTATATTTATATATAGATATGTGTTTATATGATATGTTTATGAATTTGTCATACGATTAATGATTTTCGAACTATATATATACGAGCGTACGTGAGCTTGAAATGTTTTGCAACGAGACTATGCTTCAAACCGTGTGTCTTCATGACAGCTACAGATTAGGATGACACAGAGAGGTACGTTTATAGCATATGCTAAGTTGCAAGGTAAGGTATGCTCTGCTAAGGTAGTGAGTTATGATAAGTTTGAATTGTAGCGAGTTATGACTTGTTCTGTTCTGATTTGCTGGGCCTCGGAGACGTGGGTAAGGAATGCTCGAGGCGGTGTTGGGCTATCGAGTTTGGCCTGTGCACGATCTCCATTTGAAGTACCTACGTGCGACTATTGGAGGTTGAGGAGGCGTGGTGCTTTGAGCCCTCGGTGAATAACCGGGGAAGGTACTATGTGGACTAGCTATCCCGCGTATATTGAGTTGCACGATGTGGGCCCGTACCCCGGTGCAGACTTCCCGATGTTGGGGTTGGATATGGGATTTGATTTGATTTGTGAGTATTTCTGTTTTGCTATTGTATGATAACGATACGGAAGTAAGGTTGGAAACCCGTAGTCACCGGGGATAAAATATGTTCTGTTATGTTGATTATGAAACGGGATAGGAGCTTTATCTATTGATATGTTACGACTATGTTCAGTTTTTTATGATTGAATAAGTATACGTATACGTTGATTTGAAAATGGCTTTGGTATGAAAAACCCTACTCCCGGTTCATAGTCCTTCTTTTGATACGTGCTCTGCTTCTTATTATGTATAGTGTGTATGTGTTCAGCCCCCTCACTCAGTCAGTGGACTGACCCTCGCCCCACCAATGTTTTTAGTTTGCAGGTGCAGGTTGTTGGAGTTCGAGCTAGGCGGCGGTGTGTCGAGTCAGTGTTGTTTGTTAAGTTTGCTAAGTTTCTATTTCGGTTATGGTTGTAATTTGTAAACGTATATAATCTGTATAGGTTTATGCTTATTGATTGTATGTATGGAATTCGGGACAGGTTAGGACAGGTTCTTGAATTAGTTGAAACCATCTTTATTGTGACTATTTCGGGACAGTTTACTAGGATCAGTTGAACCTGTGTAACTGATTATGATTGATGTTTTAAAGGTTTGTTTAAATTCGTATTCTTTACTTTGCTTTCGCATTCAGGTTTCTTTTTCTTTGCTGTACAGGGTCTAGGTACCGCCTAGCTTAGGCCGGGTCTTGTGACACCCCTTCTCTCCGACGAGCCAGGTATGACTTCACGAGAGGTTTTTCCGACGTTTTAATTCTTCTTTTGATTTAATTGATACGTTAAGTTAATTGTTTAAGTGATTTATATGCTCTAACTGTTTAATTTTTTCACGTCATAACTTTTGTATTTAATTTTTCTATTTTGAATTTAATTCCCGAGTATGCTGATTTCGTGAATTATGTGATATACGTGATTTAAGTCTGAAGTTGTATGACTTTAAAATTATTGGACTTAATTGAAAACTTGGATTTGGACTTAATTGCAACTTTTTGAAAGTTTTGGACCTAATTGAAAAATTACCTTTTTAATAAAATTTTATTTATTTTTAATTCGTTTAATTTAATTTAATTTTATGTATTATTTCTTGAAATTTAATTTTTATTATTTGAATAATATGTTTATTTGTTGAAATGTGTTGCGTTTGTATTCGATTTGAGATCGAAATTTCATGCTTTTCTGATATGTTGGAGGATTGTGCGTTATGAATTCGTTTATGTGTTCATTTTACATTTTCGGACTTGTTTGAAATGGTAACACACCATTTTATTTGTTTTGGGGACTCGAGGGCTTAACTAGTTTTAGCGCACCTTGTGTTCCGGAATTTATATCTTGAGCTCGGGAATTCGGATTCGAATTCCGGAAGTGGCGCCGAAGTGGTAACGAGATTTCAACCTAAGGAACCTGGCCTCATAATTTTCTAAGCCCGTTTGATACTCCGGATTTGGCCCGAAAAACTGATTCGCGCTCATATGACCACCTTTCACTAATTTGCACATAAGTCCCTCAACTTTTAAGCTTTTCACTTGATTCTTGGACCCAAAACTCACCCACTCAGCCCTTTATCATTCCTTGTCTCCCTCATCTCGATCCATATGCAAGAAAGGAGAGGAAAAATCAGATTTTGGAGCAGCAACACTCCATGGCCTTCACTTTCTGCCTAAGGAGAATTTTGAGCTTCAATTTTCATTTTCTTCCATATTCTTCAAGGGGTAAGCTTATATTTGATATGTATATGATTATATGATCATTTGCATCCAAGAAATTCAGATTTTGATCCATATTTGATTGAGATATGCTCCATGACTTGAATAGTGTGATTTATGCCCTAGTTTGAATAATATAACTTCCCTGCTGTTTCTTCTTGAATTGGTGCTGAAAACTTGATCACTTATGTCTCATTTATTATTGTGTAAACCTGATCTTGTGGGTAGTTGAAGTTTGAAGGAGTTTACCATTCATGATCTTGCCTTTCTTGAAGTGTTCATACATGAATTTGATGCCTTTCTTCTTCCCCCAGCTGTTGTTCGATTTCCAGCCTATTTGAGCAGGTTTTTGTTGAATTGTAAAGATGCAAACTGTAAGAATGTTTTGTTTCATTGTTTCTAAATTGATTCTTACAACCCTAGCATACAATAAGTTAAATACTAGATTAGGCACTTAATCAGGGATTAGATCCCGTAACATAGGGTAATAAAATCCTTCCTAATATAGTTGGTCAACACTCCCCCTCAAGTTGGGTCGTGGGGATGCCCAACACCTAACTTGTGCAAAGTATTATGAAACACTTGGCCTGTAACAACTTTCGTAAGAATGTCGGCCAATTGTCCCTCTGATCGCACAAATGGAAGTGAGATGATTCCTCCTTCAAACTTTTCTTTGATGAAATGCCTGTCAACCTCCACATGCTTCGTCCTGTCATGCTGGACCGGGGTTTTCGGATATACAGATGGCGGCCTGGTTGTCACATTTTAGGGAACAAGCTTCCGTCGGTGGGAAACCCAGCTCAGTCATTAGTTTCCTCAACCACAACAACTCTGAAATCCCCTTAGCAATCCCTTTGAATTCTGCTTCAGCACTTGAAAGTGCCACAACCTTTTGTTTTTTATTTCTCCAGGTGACTAGGTTTCCTCCCACAAAGGTCAAGTAGCCTGAAGTCGACCTTCTGTCAAATGGATTGATCTTTTCCAAACCTTATATCTTCAATTGCATAATTTATGATACTTGGAGGATTTGATCATAAATATTACATATTTCCCCCAAATATATCGATATATGCATCTCTTCTCCAACCTTCATTTTTCATCTTCATCAAAAATATACCATTTGCTTCCTTCTTCACCGAGCCAACCCTCCAAGGAAAGAAAAGGGAATTTCATCCATTTCAAGCTAAAATCTTTGAGGTATTGGAAGTCTTAGGCCATCATCTTCATCATATCTCCATCTTTTCTTCTCCTTCTTTCATTCAAGGTAGGGATGAGCATATATATGATCTCTTGAAATTTATGTGGGAAACTAGGGTTATGATTTGGATGCAATAGCTTGATTACTTGATGTTAGAAGCATGAATACTTGATCATAGTTTGAAATCATGCATGAATTCTTGGAGAATTTGATGATATATGATGGATTTGTGTATGAACTTGGAATTGATGATTTGAGATGATCAAACATGAAACAAGTGTTTGTATTGTGTTTTATTGCACTTTAAGCATGTATATATGTTTCCTCCTGTGAATTTTAATATATGGGATGGATTATGAGTGTTTTGGGAGCTTTGGGAGCTTGGTCCGTAGCTCCCCTGTTCTTCTCCCCTGTTTTCTGAATCTTCTGTGTAACGGGAACGGCCGTTCCCGTCCCCTTTGCAATTGGGGAACAGTTGTTCCCATTGTTTGAATAATGTGTCAGGCGGCGAGGATGGGAACGACCGTTCCCACTTTGTCTCACAGACGGGAACGACCGTTCCCATCTTCGGGGAGCCCGACAGCGGAAACGACCATTCCCACTTTGAACTGTAACCTGGAACGGCCGTTCCTAGCTCTCTGGTAGTGCAGAAACTTTCTGCATAAAAACAGAATTTTGGGACATCGTTCCAACGGGTTATTTGACCCCAAATTGTTATTATATGAATGATTACGTGCCAAAACGTGATATTTACATGCTACATTGTGTTTTGCTCGATGCCTCGTACGTGATCATGCCGTGCGTCGTTATATGAGATAATATGCTTGAATTGTAGTCTCATGCACGTACATTGTCCCGTTTCTTGTCCAGTTGTTCTCCAGGGCGGAGATTATCAAGCATGAGCACGTTCACCCATTTACGAGTAGTGTGTCGCCTGTCAGGTGAGGTTTAATTACTAGTTATGTAGAACCCGTATAACCTTTACGTGATTTTTGGCCAAAGGTATTTATATTTATAAGTTCATGAAATCACTTATTATTTCAAGTATGTTAGTGTTCACGAATCAAGCATGCCATGTTCATGAAAGCAAGTACGTGCGTTCTCCTGGCCAGGTTCTCCTTAGCGAGGGCGCTGGGCTAGTCTTAGAGCTGGTGGTTGTCCGTCCAACCACAAGAAGAACAAAGCCCTATCGTGTACCTGTGTTCTCCTGGTCAGGTTCTCCTTAGTGAGGGCGTTGGGCTAGTCTTAGAGCTGGTGGTTGTCCGTCCAACCACAGGAGGAACAACCCTATCGTGTTACAAGTAAGCCATGTATTGATTGCATGATTTCCATTCCATGAATGTGCTAATTGAGTACACATGCATGATTGCACGATAATTGAATTGCGTGATCACCTAATGATTAACAAGCAAGCAAGCATGTTTATCGATTGCATGTGAAGAACAAGTATCTAATATTGACAGTTGTATTCTCGGGCGAAGCTATATTATTATTGAACTTGTATATTTACCTTTTATAAATCTTTACCCGAGAATATAACTTGCATGTTATCTGTGCTAATATGTAAGTAAACCCCTCACTCGGTCTTCACAGACTGACACTCCACCTTTCAGGTTATTGCAGGTGCGTGCTAGGCGGGAAGTGAGTCGAGTCCAGTTGTTAAAGTTGAGTCAAACACGGTGCATTTATCTGATTGTTTATTTATTGTTCGAGAGAATCATGTTTACGGTTATATGTTATGTATTTTAGGAGATGATAATGTATTGATATGTAAGTTAGAATATATTTTATTTGGAAAATGAGAAATGTCATGATTGGATAAATGGAAATAGTTGATAATGTTCTGTTTATGCTTCCGCTTTATTATGTCGCATGTTCGAGTATCCCGCCTAGCTTGTCGTGTATTGCATTGTCACCCGTTCGCTATAGGCTGGTTCATGTACGGATTGACCATTTCGTATGTGGATTGACCTATAGTGCGGGGGTGTGGTACCTCCACGTGTCCGGGGTGCTACATTCCTGACCAAATATTGGTATCTTACACGGTCAGCTGGTTCAGCTCCTTCAATGATTCTGAGTCCATGGTTGCTTGCCATAGGCGTATCACTTGGTGTACAATCCACCATTCCTGTCTCTGCTAACAAGTCGAGAACATGTTTCCTTTGTGACAGATAAACCCCCTCATTGGACCGCATCACTTCGATTCCAAGAAAATACTTCAAGTTTCCCAAGTCTTTCATCTCGAATTCTCCAAACAAACGCTTTCGAAGATTCCTTATTTCTTCCACGTCATCCCCTGTGATTACCATGTCATCAACATATATAATCAGACATGTAATTTTCTCGTCTCTTCTCTTGAGGAAAAGAGTATGATCAGAGTTGCTCTGCACATATCCATACTGTTTCATAGCAACTGTGAATCTCCCAAACCATACCCTGGGTGATTGTTTGAGACCATACAGTGCTTTCTTAAGCCTACACACCTCCTGCGTGTCAAATTCATGAGAGAACCGTGGTGGAACTTCCATCTACACTTCCTCCGTCAGATCTCCATGGAGTAAAGCATTTTTAACATCAAACTGGTGAAGGGGCCAATTCTGATTCACAGCAATTGAAAGTAGAACTCGAATGGTGTCAATCTTTGCTACAGGAGAGAAAGTCTCTGCATAGTCGACCCCATATGTTTGGGTATACCCTTTTGCTACTAGACATGCTTTGTAGAGCTCCATAGAACCATCGGCCCGCCTTTTAATTGTATACACCCACCTGCACCCCACTGGTTTCATTCCAGGTGGTATGGAACACGTCTCCCATGTGTTGTTCCTTTTTAAGGCGCTCATCTCTTCATTCATCACCTTTTTCCACTCAGGAACCCTTATAGCTTCATCTACATTTCGCGGTACCTCATCCGCATAAATGGTAGCTGCAAAGGCTTTTGCTGATTCTGTGAGACTCCCCCTAGCCAAGTTAGCCACTGGGTACCATTGTGATCGGGACTCGTGCTCTGAAAGATACCGCCTGGGCGGTATTCCGCGCGTACTTCGTGCTGGGAGTATATATCTATCATCCTCTGTTGTACTTGCAGTGTTAGGGCCAGCAGAAGTGGAACCAGTATCTGTATCGGGATGCTGTAAAACACTTGTACTAACCTCAGGGATATCGGTCGAGGAGGAAAATGGGGGCGTGGCAATGTCTTGAATTTGCTGTACCTCATGATTGGGAGGGGGCGTATCACTGTAGGTAGATAGCTGGGTTGCACAAAGCCAATCTAGGGGGTCCTTTGCCCTCTCCCCCTGGTCACTAGGTTGGCTTGCATGGAAGAAGTACTCTATTTCCAAAAAATCACAATCCATCGTGACATACATCCTCTTGGTCTTGGGATTAAAGCAACTATAACCCTTTTGGTTTCTCCCATATCCCACAAAGACATATTTCTCTGCACAGGGATCAAATTTGGTTCTGTGGGTTGTGGGAATATGAACAAACACAGAGCACCCGAACACACGCGGGGTAAGAGACAAAGGAGGTGGAATTTGAGTAGACTCACTTAGTGCTTGTAGTGGTGTGCGGGAAGTGAATTATTTTGGTGGGAAGACGGTTAGCAAGGTAGGTAGCAGTAGCTAAGGCCTCGGGCCAAAAATATGAGGGAACAAGGGACTCAATCATTAAGGCCCGGGTGATTTCCAAAAGAAACCTATTTTTTCATTCGGCTACCCCATTTTGTTGTGGTGTATATGGGCATGTAGTTTGATGAATAAGGCCATTATCAGAGAAAAAAGACTACATTTTTTGATTAACAAATTCCCCCTCGTTATCAGACCTAAGAATCCTGACCTGAGCATGAAATTGAGTACGAATCATTTGATAGAAATGAGTGAATTTTTCAAAGACATCAGATTTATGTTTTATAAAGTAAATCCAACTCATTCGGGTGCAATCGTCAATAAAGGACACAAAATAGAAAACCTCCCCCTCCAGTAATAGGAGCCGGACCCCACACATCAGAATGTATTAATGAAAACGGAATATCAACTCGAGTATTATTCAAAGAAAAAGGTTGTCTGTGACTTTTTGACAATGCATAAGTATCACAAGGTAAATGAGTACTAGAAAACTTAGGGAAAATTTTCTTTAAATAACCATCATAGGGATGTCCCAAGCACTGATGCCACAACCAACTCTGATCGTCATCTGACCCCTGAGCCATTAGTGTACGCCCCCCAGTGGTAACTTCATCAACAAAGTAAAGACCTCCTCGTTCAGTGCCACGCCCAATTATCGTCCTTGAATGGATATCCTGCAGAACACAAAACAAGGGATACATCAGAACAATGCAATTCAACTCCTTGGTAACATGACTGATGGACAATAGTTTATTTGATAGCGAGGGAACACATAAGCAATTTGAAAGTTTCAGGGAAGGTGTAAGTTCAATCACACCCCCTCCCTTCACCGGAACAATTTCCCCACTGGCAGTTTGAATTGTTTGTTTTCTTGGAGTTTGATTAGCAATTAAATCAGACGGGTCATATGTAACAGTATCGGTGGCTCCACAGTCGGTAATCCATTGTGGGTTTTTACTATTATGAGAAGAATGAGTAGTAAAGATGCCACACTTATCAAAATTATTAAGTGAGGGGCAAGGGGGGAAATTTGCCCCCAATTCCCCTATACCTGTCACGGAACCCGAGGAAGCCCTATCTCCATTTCTTTCTTGAGGGGCACCGCTGGAGTTAGTTCCTCTTCTCAAACCAGTATCTGCTGCAACAATTCCCATTTTGCCGGTATTATCTTCGGCGATGGGTCCGCTGGTGACGGCCACCATGCCGCGTTTTCGGCCGCGATCTGTGTCCTGAGCCCGTTTTCGTGGTTCCCACCTTTCGGGTAGCCCACAAGTTCGAAACACCCTTTCATGAGATGTCCCTTCTTGCCGCAGTGGTCACACTCTAGGTCTGACTTGTCCCATACGCAGTCGCCGGTGAGGCTTTTGGAGGATCCGGGCGGCGCGTGGGTTTGTGCGTGCCCTGTTTCATCCTTGTTGCTTGTCCCTGAATAGCCATCCCCATACCAATTCCCGATGATGAGTTTGACTCGTTGGAGGCTGCCGATGGGCTGAGAATTGCTTTCCGGGCAGCTTCCTGGCAAACGATGGCGTGCGTCGTCACCTGAGGGAAGAGATCTCTTTTTCAAAATATCTCTGGTGATGGCTTCGAATTCTGGGTTAAGGCCAGAGAGGAATTTAAACAATCGATGTTCTTCTTGGATCTGATTGAACTTTGTGATATTGGTTGGGAATTCCATCGGATTATGCCGCCGTCTGTCGATTTCTGCCCAGATGCTTTTACAGATGCTAAAGTATTATTCCAAAGACGTGTGCTCTTGTCGGATTCGATCCGCTTTTGTCACGAGATCAAAGATTTAGAGGTTGTCTTCCCAGGCTTGGTAGGTCATTGACAACCAGTTCCACAGATCTCGTGTTATTGGATAATGGATGAATTGAGACAGCAGGTTCGGTTCGATTGCTTGGGTGATCCAATCGAATACTTGGAGATCCTTTTGTTTCCAAGTCTGATACGCTTCATCCCGTTCAGCCGGTGGTGCGGGATGACCGGTTAGGTGGCCGAGTCGTCCACGCGCACCGATTGCAATTTCGAGCATCCGTGCCCATAAGGTGTAATTGTTACTGTTTAATTCGACATCTATTGTTACCGGACTGTCGGAACTTGATTGTTGGATTTGTGGTTTTTGTTGTCGCAGTAACTTGGCGATTTGTTCGGACAAGATGACTGCGGCGTCGGACAACGCCGGTGACGAGGGGTCTCCCTCATTGCCCATTGTTATGGTTGGGGCAGATAATGATGCCGATTACGAATCGTTAAAATCGTATGGCTCTGATGCCATGTTGAATAGTAAAGATGCAAACTGTAAGAATATTTTGTTTCATTCGTTCTGAATTGATTCATACAACCCTAGCATACAATAAGTTAAATACTAGATTAGGCACTTAATCAGGGATTAGATCCCGTAACATAGGGTAATAAAATCCTTCCTAATATAGCTGGTCAACAGTTTTTGTGTTGATTTGCTACCTTATTTGCTGCCTTAACATGCCTAAATGATGTGGTTGAAGAATGGGATGAGATGCAAGGCTGAACAGGGGTGCTTTGCTCCATTTTCCGCGACTGGAACATCTCCCCGGCCGGGGAGATTTTGCCCTTGGAAAGTACCCGGCCGGGTACTCTTATGCAGAATATATTCTGCATGAAAGTTCCCCGCTAAGGGACTTTTTAGGTATAAAATCTCCCCGGGAGGGGAGATGGCATGGAGATCATTTGATGCTTTGTTTGCTTCATTTGTTTTTCCTAGCTTTTGCATGGTTCCAAACGTGATTTAATGCATGTTTCAACTGATGCATTTTCATCTATTTTGATCCCTCTTGTCCTTTGTGCATGCATGTTACTTGAGGACTGCATGATTATAGAGATCACTTTAAGAATTTCATTAATTGTTACCTTTGCATGCATGTGACATACCTTATTCATTTTTCCATGCATTCATTTCCTAAGTGTCATGTATTATGGTGCAAGTGAATATGTATATATTAATTAAATGTTATATATATTGTGTTATATATTTAATTAATGAATTTAAGTGCCTTAATTTGAGGATCTAATTTATAAATGTGGTTTTATGGTTTTATATGAATTCTTATGCATGAAATGTGTAATCTAAATGTGATTTTATGATTTAAATTATTTGTTATACTTTATGAATTACGTTTATGAATTTATTTGATACGATTCGTACGTGTTTTGAATTTAAACGACCTAAATGACGCATTCTTGCATTTCATATGCATTCATTTCATACATATGCATCGCCGTGCGTCTAAGTGGTTCATTATCAAGTCTAAGTCTTAAGTTTATGTTTGTTTTCTTAGAGTTGACTTCCGGAGGAGTCGGTTCCACCATTTAAGCTTCTTCTTGGTCGTCAATGCTCTTTCCTGAGCACTTTTGGTAAAAGGTGATGTTTAGGTTTGTTTTCTTTTTAGTTAATGCGACCTATGACCCTATGTGCTCATTTTCAAGCCCGCATGCGAATATACTATTATATATATAATAAATATGTGTCTTATGATACGTTATGAATCTTGTTAATTCGATTTAGTATGAATTCTTCTGAAATTATACGTATGGGCGTATATAAGCTTAAAATGGTTTTGTAACGAGGCTATGCTCCAAACCGTATATAGTCAAGCAAACTATGGATTTCCTCTAGCATATTATGAATTAGGAAGACACGGAGAGGTACGTGTATAGCATATGCCGAGTTGCACGGTAAGGTATGTTTCTTATGGTATGTTTCTTAAGTATGAATTGTAGCGCCCGGAGCGACGAGCCACCACATCCCCCGCACCTAGCCCCGAACCCACATATGAAATAGAAATCCATACATGAGCCCAAGACTAAGCGAACGGGAACCTACACACACTCGCTAAGCCAGGCGGAGCTAAGACAATACCAGAGCGCGCATAATATAAGAAAGCGAAAGCATACACCAAAATCCAAGAAGATAAATCCACAAAAACGGGTTCATCTAGCCCTAGGAGCCTGTCCCAAAAATATATAAATATAATTCAAAGAGCATACATAAATCAAATCCCAGAGATGCATATACAATTCGATTAACAAATCTAAAAGATATACAAATGTGACCGAAAGCTAATGAAATGCAACACGAACTAGGAGACTAGAACCCGACCGACTCACGACTCCACCTAGCATGAACCAACCTGCAAACTGAAAATTTGAAAGGAGAGGGTCAGTCCACCGACTGAGTGAGGGGGCTAACGCACACCCACACACGTATACATATAGAGCAAAGCACGTATTAAATAAAAGACTATGAACCGGGATAGGATTTTGCATACCAAACACCATTTTCGAATCAAACTTATATATATTCATATCATAATCGGACGTAGCTTACAATAAAGGTCCTATCCCGTTTCATAATCAACATATCTTAACGAATTCTTATACCCGGCGAGTACGGGTCTTACTCTAACTCCCCAAATTATTAATATACGTATTAAAACAGAAAACACAAATCATAAACCAATCCAACCCCAACAACATGTAGTTCGGGGAGCAAACCCTCACTACTCTTACCAATGCACAAGGGGTAGCTAACCCACATTGTGCTTGAAGCACAACGCCTCCTCAACCTCCAAGAGTCGCGCGTGTACTTCAAATGGGAATCGTGCACAGGCTTAACCCGACGGCCCTTGCCGTCCCGGGCGTCCTTACCCATAATTCCCTGGGCCAGGCAAATCTGAACAAGACTTAACATACCAAAACTCGCAACTTAACATAATTAGAATGTAACAAACTTACATACATTAGCATACCTTACCGTGCAACTCGGCCTATGCTTTTAACGTACCTCTCCGTGTCATCCGAAAACATATCAAGTTGAAGAAAAGCAAAGCTTGCACGAAGACACACGGTTTGGAGCATAGCCTTGTTGCAAATCATTTTTAAGCTCACATAAGCTCATACATATAGTCCAAAACATTTAATCTTATGACAAGATCATAAACGTATCTTATAAACACGTATCTATTATATAAATATAATAGTATAGTCACATGCGGGCTTGAAAATGAACACGTAGGGTTGTAGGTCGTATTAACTAAAAAGAAAACAAACCTAAGCCTCACCTTTTACCAAAAGTGCTCACGGATGAGCGTTGACGACTAAGAAGAGGCTAAATGGCGGAACCAACACCTCCCGAACTCAAATCTGAGACATACAAACATAAACTCATGACTTAGACTCGATCATGAACCACTTAGACGCACGACGACTCATACGAATGCAAATAGATGTAATGCATATCATATGGATTCATACTTAGGCATATGGGAGCAAATAACGAGAGATCACATAAGGAATTCAAGAATTAAACTCATACCATATGAAATAAACTCATAATGTGTCATATTATAGCATAATATAAGTGTTCATGAGTTTAAAATGCATAAGGGAGATAAACGATTCAAGAAAGAATTACACGTATCACTTAAGACATATTAAATCATAACTCGTTCAAATCATATCAAATAAATTCCAAAACAAGCAAATTAACACATAATAATTCGTGTTAGTAAAGCTTAGGGATCATATTAGGGGTGGGAGAGAAGCAAACAAGCGAAGAAAACAAGAAAACAAAGTTCGGAGCAAAATTGAGCCACTGCCCTAAATCCACCCCGGTGAATTTTTTTCAAAGGGGAAATCCACCCCCATGGATTTAGAGAAGACTCTCTGCCTCAAATCCACCCCGGTGGATTATTTTCAAAGAAGAAATCCACCCCGGTGGATTTGGGTCAGAGGCTAAAAAAAAAAAACGTGAAAAAGCTTCCAAAATCCATGAAAACCGATCCTAAACCAAAGTATCAACATCAAGGCTTGAAATGGTGCAAATATACAACAAATACATGCAAGAAAAACATACTAAATCAGCTCCAAACATGCAAGTTTCAAACCGGAAACTAAGGAGAGCAAAATAGGCAATAGTTTCATGTATTTCCCCCAAAAACCCCAAAGAGCATAAATGGTAAATCTTACCCCAAGCAACTACCATCAACAAGAATCACAAATAAGCAAGAAAGAAGCCTCCTAGGTCATCATATAAGCCATCAAACTCTAAATAGCCAAAGAATGCACATAGAATCCAAAATCTACCAAGAACCCTAACTATTCATCAAGTTTGGCATATACAAGGATCCTCAACATCAAAGCATGAAATTCGTGGAGAGAAAGAAGCACACGAACAAGAGAATCAAGAATCCTAACTTATCTTAAAAGATTGGAGCAAGAAAGGATGAAAATCTTGAGCTTAAGGGCAAAAAAATGGAGTTTCCTTCCATGGAGTCTCTCCTATCTTCTTGGGGCTGAGGGAGGGCTCGGTTTTGGCAGCAAAAAGGGAGACAAAGGAGGGTCTTGGGTGTAATAAAGTCAAAGAAAGGACAAGAGACAAGTGGCCTAACCTCCAAGTAGGTATTTAGGGGCGTTTTAGGTACGTAGGGCGAGTTTGCATCGTCGGGAGGTCGAAACAAAGTCAAAAGGTGATGAGGCTTATCCCATTGAATCCAAATCGTCGATTCGAGTCCAATGGAGGTGACGAAACTCGAATCCGAGTTCCCTAGCTCAAGATACGAATTAAGGACTCAAGAGTTGCCAATTTGCAAAAAGGCCCAAAAATTCAAATAAAGTGCAATTGAGTCCAATACTAAAATCAATTAAGTCCAAGGCAAGTTAATACGTACAAATAAGTCCTAAAATCATCTAATTCACATAGTTCACAAAGTTGACATACTCGGGATTCTAATTTATAAATCGCAAATTTGACAAATTGCATATATTCACATTATATGTTCAAATAGGGCAAGTTCTTATCAAATAATTCAAGTTGTTCACGTAGGAAAATAAAATGAGGGAACCTAATTCACATAAGGTCACAAATTAAATAAAGAATCATATAGATTACGGAAAATAAACTCACACGCGACGCGTACCAGTACGTGTAAGCGAGTGGGGTGTCACAATCTTTCCCCCTTAAGAGAACCTGGTCCCCAGGTTCTACTGCTCGAGTTTCAAGCTCGAATAACTTCCGTATTCACCCAAGTTCGAGGTTCATGACGTCCCGATAAGGGTTAGCTCGGTAAGGTCTTCCAGCACAAAGGGGGTTTGATCAACTCTTGAAGTCTTGATGGAGTAATTCCTTACCGCTTGATCCGGGCTAGGAACAAGTCAAACATCTCGCACGGTAGGAGGGTCAAAATTTGATTCATCACCCACCGTTTGATTTGTTCCAAACTAACTCAAGAGTTCGGCATTACACGAGTAGCGTAGTTACTGGACTTTCACCACTCGCACCTTCTAACTTGGGAAGTTCCTCCAAGATGGCCATCCTTCTATTCGTTGTTGCCTCGAAAGTCCATTGCAACCTCGACCCTCGACTTACCACCCTCTCGTACTCTCAGGACAAGTAAGCACTCAACAGATAATAAATACACACAAGAACAAAAGGCAATAATCCAAATAGCAAAACAAGAATGCATGATGCGCATGCCATGAATGATTTATGTACCGTTCAATGTTGTTTGGAATTTCTTGACATCTAGATGATTAGGTGAGTAACCAAAGTTGGTGTTGTAAGGCTCACAGCTCGACAATCTCGGTCTCAAGTTTCTTGGAAGAATCCTAACTCGATAATCAATTTCTTTCTCCAACTCTGTATGTTCTAATCACCGTATCCACTCGGTGGACTCTCCTTGTCCCACCTAACAATCCCCTTGTAGTGGTGTGGAGTTGCTGTGGTCGAGCCGTTTTGAAAGTTTCTCTCTACTCTTGTTTGAATTAACCCTTCCCATGCTCGGCCAAAAGGTGTAAGAGCATGTCCTAGGCGACTTTGGACCATGGCCAGATCATTCTCGAATTCCTTTAAAACCCCACGGTCTTCAAAATCTTCGTAAATCTTCTTACATCAACTAGTATATCTGCATGGTCCGAGATTATGATTTCTTGAATCCAATTCTTCTATTTCCATAGAATTTGTATCCCAACTTCTTCATACTAATCGACCTCCAATTATTGTTTCGAATCTTTACTTAGTTATCACCTCGATGGAAGTCCCTTGATTTTACTCTTTACGAATTCGAATTGGTTGCATGACTTGTCCTCTATTGACTTGCACTTAGGTAGACAATTGCCTTCCAAAACTCCTTGCCGGACTTTCTTTATCGTTTTCATTTGTTGCTTTATATCTCCCAATTCAACTTCACAACATGGCCAAATGCACTTGGATCTGGAAAGTAAACTCCAATCCATCCTGAAGATAGAACTTCTCGTATCTTGGTTTTCCTATAGACTTGGAATTACTGTAATGATCGATTCTTTTTATATTCTCCCAATACTACCTCTTCCTTACCCAAAATCCCAGGTGTTTCAATTCTTTCCCTTGCTCTTTTCTTGGGTTAGACAATCCTGTGGAATCAGATTAAAGTTTCTCTAGAATCGAGAGTTATTCGTTTCCCTCCTAGGAATTGGGTTTAAATACTTATGCCCGGTTCCACTTCTTATTTCGATACTTTCTTGATTATTCGTCGTTGGAAAAAGGCCTTCCCTCTCGAAATCCAAACTGCTACATCAAGTAGATAAGGAGGAGGTTCATGTATATCGATCTTCTCCCTTTGATTAAGCCCTCAACTTCTTGATATAACTTCAACCGGATCTTTAAAATCACCACTTTCTTCTTACCCCGGTTTTCACCCTCACGAAGGGGGACTTCTCTCAATTATAAGCTATCATGAAAACATTAAACTCATGCATGTCGGGTTAGATTTGCATATGCTATGCATCACGTTATCATCCAATAAAGCAAGAAAACAACAAGTAATAACAATACATAACACACATCACAAATAAGTACAAAGGTACAATGTGGGATGGATGCTCATGCAATGGATGCAATTACCTCTCGGGTGTCTCTTTGGCCTTTTTGGTTCACATTCTTCCAACTTGTGCTTTGGTGATCCACATCCAAAGCATCGCCCCAATCTCTTCCAACAATTCTCGTAAGTATGAGAATTTCTTGTACAATGAGCGCACGGTGGTTGTTCCATAGCTGGGGATTCTTTCACTTTCTTCTTTCCCTTGGACCCCACTTGAGAGTCCTCTCGATCTCTCTTTGATCCTGACTCCGAGCTACTTCCCGATCCAATTCTCCCTACTCGACTCTTTTCTTTTAATTTCTTGGATTTAACTCGGAGGGCTTCTCGGGTACTCTCAATCCAAGCTCTAGACTCGATCCCGGTTTCTATTTCTTGAAGGTCTTCTCTAATTCCTTCCATAAATTGGGCCACTCTTTCGGATTCGTTCGGTCTTCTTGAATAGATGCGAGGGCATACGTTAATCTTGTGTTCGGAGGAGCCACATCTAGTACACTTGCCCAACCTTTTCCAACACCTCTTATAACTATGGTTGGGTCCTCCACAATGGTTGCATGGAATCTGGTCTTCGGGAAACGACGTGTTTGATAGGAACATAAGATCATTTCCAATAAATCGAGCCGTTTTACCCTTTATCTTGGTGGATTGATTATTGGTGCGATGATTCGGCGGTCTCGATCTTGAAGAGCCTTCATTTCTATTTGATCCCAATTCCAACTTAGGGGCCATGATGGTTGAGATGAGTGGTTGCTTGTTATAAGATGATAACCTACAATACACAAGGCTTGAAATGGTGCAAATATACAACAAATACATGCAAGAAAAACATACTAAATCAGCTCCAAACATGCAAGTTTCAAACCGGAAACTAAGGAGAGGTAAATAGGCAATAGTTTCATGCATTTCCCCCAAAAACCCCAAAGATCATAAATGGTAAATCTTACCCCAAGCAACTACCATCAACAAGAATCACAAATAAGCAAGAAAGAAGCCTCCTAGGTCATCATATAAGCCATCAAACTCCAAATAGCCAAAGAATGCACATAGAATCCAAAATCTACCAAGAACCCCTAACTATTCATCAAGTTTGGCATATACAAGGATCCTCAACATCAAAGCATGAAATTCGTGGAGAGAAAGAAGCACAAGAACAAGAGAATCAAGAATCCTAACTTACCTTAAAAGATTGGAGCAAGAAAGGATGAAAATCTTGAGCTTAAGGGCCAAAAAATGGAGTTTCCTTCCATGGAGTCTCTCCTATCTTCTTGGGGCTGAGGGAGGGCTCGGTTTTGGCAGCAAAAAAGGAGAGAAAGGAGGGTCTTGGGTGTAATAAAGTCAAAGAAAGGACAAGAGACAAATGGCCTAACCTCCAAGTAGGTATTTAGGGGCGTTTTAGGTACGTAGGGCGAGTTTGCATCGTCGGGAGGTCGAAACAAAGTCAAAAGGTGATGAGGCTTATCCCATTGAATCCAAATCGTCGATTCGAGTCCAATGGAGGTGACAGAACTTGAATCCGAGTTCCCTAGCTCAAGATACGAATTAAGGACTCAGGAGTGGTCAATTTGCAAAAAGGCCCAAAATTTCAAATAAAGTGCAATTGAGTCCAATACTAAAGTCAATTAAGTCCAAGGCAAGTTAATACATACAAATTAGTCCTAAAATCATCTAATTCACATAGTTCACAAAGTTGACATACTCGGGATTCTAATTTATAAATCGCAAATTTGACAAATTGCATATATTCACATTATATGTTCAAATAGGGCAAGTTCTTATCAAATAATTCAAGTTGTTCACATAGGAAAATAAAATGGGGGAACATAATTCACATAAGGTCACAAATTAAATAAAGAATCATATAGATTACGGAAAATAAACTCACACGCGATGCGTACCTGTACGTGTGAGCGAGTGGGGTGTCACATGAATCATATGTTTCTAGGTTTCGCGAGTTAGGTACGTGTCTTTATGAGTTTTCTGAATCCATACGAATCTATTTGAATCCCTAGGCCCCGGAGGTGTGGGTAAGGGAGACCCGGTGCGGCTGTTGGGGTCGCCGGTTATCACCCCCGTGCACACTCTCCTTTGAAGTACCTACGCGCGACTCTGAGGGAGATGGAGAATGTAGCACCCGGGACGATAGGCACCACATCCCCCGCACTATGAGTCTAATCCACATATGAAATAGGTAGTCCACACATGAATCGGACTCACAGCGACCGGGTGACAATCAAAAGAACAGTCCTGACAAGGCGGAAGCTAACCCTGGAACCATCAACAAAAACCAAAATGCGGAAGCAAGGAAATCATTTATGTAATATCCATGAAACAAATGATTTCCAATACGAATATAAATACGGGTTCCACTAATCAGTACACCTGTCCTAACCTGTCCCGAATCAATATCAATTCAATAAGGGCACACCGGCCATCAATAATAAATCAATACAGTATTTAAAGACAATATAGTATGCAGTGAGTGTAAATGAGTGAGACTAGAACAATGACTCGACACTCTAACTCCGTCTAGTAACCAAAGCCTGCAAAAGAAACTGGAAAAAGGGGGAAGGAGGGGTCAGTCTCTAGAAGACTGAGTGAGCTGGAGCGATACATATAATATAGAAACATGCACATGCAACTCATAAATCCCGAGCAAGGTTTTATTTAAAGTTAGTTCCCAAAAAGGGCAAAAGAATGACTCAGCAATGCTCAGACTTTACGACTATTCATATTAAATTCATTAAGTTCATAAATCATACTCAATCAATAAGGCTCGGCGAGTGAGCGTGCACAATCTCCAACCAAACTCCGACCGTGTACGACAAATATCATTAATCCATTAAATAGGTGATCATGCAATATATCATAATACACACAGATCACATATCATGTCCTAAACATATTCGTTTGGGCAATCCGTTTCCCGGCCTTCCCGCACGGTGCTTATCAATCAATAATCAGTCATATTCAATCACATTCAATCATAAATAAGTTCCAACCTTCTTCCTCCGGGTTGGTGATGGGTTTGCAAGGCCCGACCACCCAATCATTGACCAAAAGGGGTTACATGACTCCCCAGATGGCACTCAGCTCCCTTTCCCCGCCAATCTCCTGATGACGTCCGGTACCACCGTTCAATAGTGGGACTAGTGTGAGGGTTTACCGTCAGCCCTTGCCTCCTCGGGTCCCCACCCACACCAAGCCCCTGGGCCCCATTCTGTGCAATCAATCAATCATTCTTTCTTTTCTCGCCAAAGCATTTGATCCATGAGAAACATAACATATCCATAATCCATTTGAAAAGGGGTTTACTCGATCAATATTTACTCGATCAATCAATACTTACTCGATCAATATTTATTCGATCAATCAATATTTACTCGATCAATCCACTTTTAAAAGTAACATATATATAATCATAAGGTTTTGGCCAAAGCTTTTCACATAAGGGTTGTAGGGTTTGATATGTAACTAGAACGAAAACACCCTCACCTGGAAGATGATGAACAATGATACGAGTTATACCAGGTGCCTAGTTGATCATGTTATCTCCGACCTGGAGATAAACTGTAGAAGATGGGAAACAATGTGTACTCGTGAGAAAATGACTCAATATGAAATCACATAGACGCACGGCATGTTATGCACATGATATGAGATGCATAAGAAGCATGAATCGTGTGATGGGGTCATATAATCAAGTAATCCATTCAAAATATTCAATACATTGTGGTTTCATATTCATGTGTTTCATATCTTTCATATTCTGTATCAAATCGAGCCATAAGTTTCATACATTAATCATAACTCATACTATAACATATTTACAATGCATGCGATTCATAAATGAAGCGAGAAGTTATCATATGAGGCCAATAAATGGAGGAACGATTCATGCTTGCAAGCTAGAGAGCATTTGAAGGCATATTGGATCATAATTCACAAAATGTTTAACAAGATCACATTATGATTTCATAATATACAAGTTAACACATAATATAACATATTAACAATATATATAAATCATGGGAGAAGCTATACACAATATACTAAACAACTAAACGAAGCAACCCATTCACGCATGCATAAAAGTAGCACATAAACGTTCATGTTGTCATTTCACATTTATACATTGAATTCATAGCATAAAATTCATAATCATATCAAATAATATCATATAGCATCAATTAATCAAGCATACAAGTCATATAGTTCACATATTGGAGCCAAGAGGGTGAAAGGAACGTAAGAAGAATAGTTTTGGTAAGATTTAGCAAAAGTTGACAAATTTCGGGAATGAACAATCTGTAGGAAAATGGGAATATCTTGAGTTGTAGAAATTGGAATTAAATTTTGCTTGTGGGATATAAAACTACACACATAGAGCTTTTCAATGATATGTGGCACGAATCATGGTTCAAAACGAGGTGAAAATGGCGTAGGCCCGAAGTTGGGTGAAAGTAGTTTTCCGGTAAAGTGGCGACACCAAAAATAATTGATCATATCTCACAAATGAGACACGATATGAAGTGATTCTAATTGGAGAATATTCTACACTTCAAGAGGTTTCCGTCGGTTCAAAAATCAGGTCATTTCGAGTTCGGACGAGGGAGTCGCGGCCGTGACAAAATTGCACCGAAAATCAGTCGCGGCCGCGACCAAAAATGGTCACAAAACGGTCGCGGGCGCGACCCCTAATTCCAGCAGCTGCGTTTGGCGACGGGAAATAGGGAAAGGCTCGAATTTTGGCTCCCAAATCACCCAAATCATACAACAACAACCAAATACAACATATATACACATATCACTCATAATTTCATCAATTAATCCATCAAATTACATAAATCCATATATATTTATATATACACACCTATATACATATATATACATATATACATATATATATATATATATACCTTGGAGAGGAAGAAGAAGAAGATGGAAGTAGATAGAATGGAGCTTGTTCTTGGCTTGGAATTAAAGAAGAATCCTCTTGCTTCCTTATCTCTAGCTTGGCTCGATTTTGGAAGAAATGAACGAAGGGTTTGGAGCTTTGATGTTGGGAGAGAAATTGGAAGAAGAAGAATAAAATTGGGGTGGGGGTCTTGATCGTGTAATTAAGGGAGGAAGAGGAGGGAAATTGCACTTTGGTCCTTGAACAATTTAAGTGCTTCAATTGTATCCCGAAAATTGGGTAGGTGATCAATTGGGGTCCAAATCAAAATTCGATTGAGTCCAAGGATTTCACATAAGATCAAATATGACTTAACCGAAATAAAACTTTCAATTAATAAGTATACATATTAAAACGAGGTTAAGTAACAAAATCAATTAAGTCATAAAAGTCGAATAAAAGCAATTAGTTCAGGAAATCATTAAATTAGATAATAACTTAGCAATTAAAGCACATAAAGCCACATAACTCTCGGTCTAAACCCGCTCGGGACGTCATACCTGTACGGCCAAAAAGTCGGGGCGTTACAACCTCTCCCCCTTAAAAGGACCTGGTCCCCAGATCCATTGCCTCGAATTCTGAACTCTACGTAAACTTTCCCGTGTTCATCCCACGCGGGTTAGCAACTCCCCGTCAGGAATTAGTTCAGAAAAGGTCTTCAGGCAACAAGGGGTCTTCACTTGTTGTTAAATCGCGACCCTTAACTCACCAAAGCCTAAGCACTCGAAAGTCTAGCAAGTAGCAAGCAACGAAAGAACCCCGTCTTTCGAACAACAAGGAGAGAACCTCGTCTCTCACAAGCGACAACGAGAGAACCCCGTCTCTCAAACAACAACGAGAGAACCCCGTCTCTCCACAACAACACAACAACCCAAGAAAAAGGTAAATAAACAGCCAGGCATAGACCACACAATAAACAGGTACAAAATATCAAATACATCAAGTATCAATCATACAAAAGTAGTTAATACAACAAACAATCCAAGCACTTAGCATTATAAAATTATTTGAGCTAAAATTGCATGTATGCATATGCCATGGATGCTTGATGTACCGTTCACCGATGTTCAAGAATCTTCCATCGTAGTGATCCGGCCCAACACTTGATGCGATGTTGAATGTTTCTCTAGCCAAAGTGTCATGCCTCGGAATCCCGATGTGTTTGCACTTCAGTGACCACTCTATCTCTATCTTTTAATCTATTGCCTTATTCTTACCAAATCACCACGACCCAACATTCCACTCTTGAAAGTGCGCTTACCTTACTCCAATCAACTTGTTCCTCCCACGACTCATTTTTGACTTGTTCGGTTGCTTAAGCAAGTCATTTGATAACTCAAAATTCCAAATATTCCAATTATAATAGCATCCCCGACTCGTCATGGAAAATGACTCCGGTAACCCTCTTCTTTACGTTGTAACTCGTCCTAGACATTCCACTCTCAGCGCCCGATTGAATTGACTCTCACTGTGCCCATCACAAAATATGATGATCTGATTGTTTTCCCTTTTTACCCCATACTTCCCTTACCAATTCTTGAACTTCCTTCACGGTCCTGTTGTCTTCAAGATATGAAACCCATCATACAACATATCCCATTTCAACCTTGGAAGTTTAATTTCGTACATCTCATTTATCTCTCGAAGTACATATTTCTTTCGATAGTATTCACGAAGCTTCATCCACCTTGGTTTTGAAATTGCATCGAACACTAAATCTCCCATTATTCCTTGAATACTCATTTCCGACCATTGAAACTTTTACTCTTTCCAAAATCATTCCTACACTTTTTCAACCAATCTTGAAAGTCATCAAGTTACAACTCTTACCTTTTTGGCTACTTCAATTGAAAGAAATCCCTCCGAGCCAATTCATGAATTTAAAGTTATTTTTCGGCCGACTCTCCCCCTTAAGAATGTCCATTCTTATCCATTAGCTCTTAACATTGCTTCTTACTTTGAAGATTCTCGACTTCTTCAACTCGGCTTCCTTGATATAAACGGTTTCAATCTCACAAACTGTTCGTAACTTTTCCTCATGTTTACTTTGAAGCGACATGTAGGAGTAGTGACCCATTTCTTCCTTTCCAATTCCCGGCTACTTCTCCCAACCTCTTAATTGTTCTTTCCCTTTTGATCCACACATCACAACCCAATTATTTTCCTTTCCTTATCATGATTTGATTATGTCTTGGAGTAATGCTTGATAAATAAAGTGGAGAGAGTTCCTATCAATAAAGCATCTAAAATGCATGTGGGGTTAAGATGCCGATGCACATATCACCCATGCAACCAATTAAAGATACAACATGTCGAAACACTTATATCAATTAAAGATGCTACGTATTGGAGTAATTATCAAGTAGAAATGAACGCATACATATAAAATAAAGGAGGTTAAATAATTTAATACGACGTATGATGCACGTGCCATGAATGCAATACACCTGTTACCGTAGTGGTAAGCTTTAGCCCGGGAATTTGTTCTTCATGTCCTTAATTACGGATTTGGGTTTCAGCTTGTTAACAATCTCTCGTTTTTCCATGGTCTTCAAAATCTGCATAAGTTTTCCTTGTATCAATTTGAGTGTCTCCATAGCCCGAGATTGCAATTTCTTTAAACCAAAGTCTTCTATAACCGTGGAGTCGGCATCTCGAATTATTCCCAAATATCGATTTCCAAAAGTTATCCGAATCTTCACATGGATTATGACCTTGATCAATGTTCCCTTAACTTATTTTTATGAGTTCAAATTTGTGAAATGAACTCGTCCTCCAATTGCTTAAACTTGACTCCACAATTTACTCCAAAGCTCTTTGCCTTTCTTGATCGTTTCCATTTGTTATTCCATATCTTCCAATTCAACCTCACAATAAGACAATTTATCTTGGATCTGGAAGTTAAACTCTAATCCGGCTGAAGATAAAACCGTTAGCATTATTACCTCCCATAGGTTTGCACTCACCATGTTGGATCGATTTTCTTTAACTCTTTTCAAATCCAGCTTCTTCCCGAATTCGGCTTCTGCAACATGATTTATTCAGAAGTTCTGCTTTACCGATTCGCCTCGCTCTAACCTTGAAGATTTTCCCACGGTCGAGCAACTTTACAAACTTTGCAAAATTTCTCCATTCCGGGTCAAATTTAATAAATTTAATAGTTAAGTAAAATATCTTGGGCGTCCTCTTTGAAATTCCGAGAGTGGAACGATTTCTAGTTTTCTTCCAATTATCACTAGTCTCATTCCAAAACCCGAAGTTTCTCGACACGTTTCTTTTCTCCAACTGCCTTCTTATTCTAAAATTATAAAATTTTCTCTCTCCATAATTAAGCTCCTCGGTCCATAGTTTCAATTCGGATCATTCCTTTTTAACTAAAGGTTTTCTTCTTTAGTCCTCTAACCCCGGATGTTGAACCCTTAGTACCTTCAAATTTTCCTTCGCCTCCTTCTTGAATTAAACGAATCACACGGCCGGTTGATTGACTACCTTTCACGGTATAAAGAGGTATGTGTTTATTTTGTGGATATAAGCATCAAATCCTCATATTATTACTTCATCCATTCCAAATCTTCACCCAAAATTTAATTCCTCCTTGAGATCGAACTCTCAACCTATACCCTTGTCGTAAAAATCGTCAAACATCCCAAAGCCTTCTAAATTCAAAGGCTCCTCTTTAAATCACCCATGCTCGAACAAAGAACTTGTGCTAAGTAGTTGTAATTGTAGGGATTGGCCGTGGTTTGATATTATAATAATTTCCTACAATTCACAACTTAACTCAAATATAATGCATGCAAGTTAATAAATGCATATGACACATAATTAGCATCAAAAGCAAGCATTAATGCAAAATGCATTACGTAAATTAACAAAATTTAAGTTTAAACAATTAATAATGTATCTTCCATGTCAAATTTCAATAATAATGCTCGTGATCAATGCGGTGCACACGTTGACACATTGTTCCTAGGCCGTTCGACCTACACTTGACATAACACGACACAAGAAACCCCGGTTTTGCAGCCTGGGGCTCTGATACCACCTAAAGATGTTGCACCCGGGACGATAGGCACCACATCCCCCGCACTATGAGTCTAATCCACATATGAAATAGGCAGTCCACACATGAATCGCACTCACAGCGAACGGGTGACAATAAAAAGAACAGTCCTGACTAGGCGGAAGCTAACCCTGGAACCATCAACAAAAACCAAAATGCGGAAGCAAGGAAATCATTTATGTAATATCCTTGAAACAAATGATTTCCAGTACGAATATAAATACGGGTTCCACTAATCAGTACACCTGTCCTAACCTGCCCCGAATCAATATCAATTCAATAAGGGCACACCGGCCATCAATAATAAATCAATACAGTATTTAAAGACAATATAGTATGCAGTGAGTGTAAATGAGTGAGACTAGAACAATGACTCGACACTCTAACTCCGCCTAGTAACCAAAGCCTGCAAAAGAAACTGGAAAAAGGGGGAAGGAGGGGTCAGTCTCTAGAAGACTGAGTGAGCTGGAGCGATACATATAATATAGAAACATACACATGCAAGTCATAAATCCCGAGCAAGGTTTTATTTAAAGTTAGTTCCCAAAAAGGGCAAACGAATGACTCAGCAATGCTCAGACTTTACGACTATTCATATTAAATTCATTAAGTTCATAAATCATACTCAATCAATAAGGCTCGGCGAGTGAGCTTGCATAATCTCCAACCAAACTCCGACCGTGTACGACAAATATCATTAATACATTAAATAGGTGATCATGCAATATATCATAATACACACAGATCACATATCATGTCCTAAACATATTCGTTTGGGCAATCCATTTCCCGGCCTTCCCGCACGGTGCTTATCAATCAATAATCAGTCATATTCCATCACATTCAATCATAAATAAGTTCCAACCTTCTTCCTCCGGGTTGGTGGTGGGTTTGCAAGGCCCGACCACCCAATCATTGACCAAAAGGGGTTACATGACTCCCCAGATGGCACTTAGCTCCCTTTCCCCGCCAATCTCCTGACGAGGTCCGGTACCGCCGTTCAATAGTGGGACTAGTGTGAGGGTTTACCGTCAGCCCTTGCCTCCTCGGGTCCCCACTCACACCAAGCCCCTGGGCCCCATTCTGTGCAATCAATCAATCATTCTTTCTTTTCTCGCCAAAGCATTTGATCCATGAGAAACATAACATATCCATAATCCATTTGAAAAGGGGTTTACTCGATCAATATTTACTCGATCAATCAATACTTACTCGATCAATATTTACTCGATCAATCAATATTTACTCGATCAATCCACTTTTAAAAGTAACATATATATAATCGTAAGGTTTTGGCCAAAGCTTTTCACATAAGGGTTGTAGGGTTTGATATGTAACTAGAATGAAAACACCCTCACCTGGAAGATGACGAACAATGATACGAGTTATACCGGGTGCCTAGTTGATCATGATATCTACGACTTGGAGATAAACTGTAGAAGATGGAAAACAATGTGTACTCGTGAGAAAATGACTCAATATGAAATCACATAGACGCACGGCATTTTATGCACATGATATGAGATGCATAAGAAGCATGAATCGTGTGATGGGGTCATATAATCAAGTAATCCATTCAAAATATTCAATACATTGTGGTTTCATATTCATGTGTTTCATATCTTTCATATTTTGTATCAAATCGAGCCATAAGCTTCATAGATTAATCATAACTCATACTATAACATATTTACAATGCATGTAATTCATAAATGAAGCGAGAAGTTATAATATGAGGCCAATAAATGGAGGAACGATTCATGCTTGCAAGCTAGAGAGCATTTGAAGGCATATTGGATCATAATTCACAAAATGTTTAACAAGATCACATTATGATTTCATAATATACAAGTTAACACATAATATAACATATTAACAATATATATAAATCATGGGATAAGCTATACACAATATACTAAACAACTAAATGAAGCAACCCATTCACGCATGCATAAAAGTAGCACATAAACGTTCATGTTGTCATTTCACATTTATACATTGAATTCATAGCATAAAATTCATAATCATATCAAATAATACCATATAGCATCAATTAATCAAGCATACAAGTCATATAGTTCACATATTGGAGCCAAGAGGGTGAAAGGAACGTAAGAAGAATAGTTTTCTTAAGATTTAGCAAAAGTTGACAAATTTCGGGAATGAACAATCTGTAGGAAAATGGGAATATCTTGAGTTGTAGAAATTGGAATTAAGTTTTGCTTGTGGGATATAAAACTACACACATAGAGCTTTTCAATGATATATGGCACGAATCATGGTTCAAAACGAGGTGAAATGGCGTAGGCCCGAAGTTGGGTGAAAGCAGTTTTTCGGTAAAGTGGCGACACCAAAAAGAATTGATCATATCTCACAAATGAGACACGATATTGAAGTGATTCCAATTGGAGAATATTCTACACTTCCAGAGGTTTCCGTGGGTTCAAAAATCAGGTCATTTCAAGTTCGGACGAGGGAGTCGCGGCCGTGCCAAAATTGCACTTAAAATCAATCGCGGCCGCGACCGAAAATTGTCCAAGTCTCGAATTATGGGTCGCGACCGCGACCAAAAATGGTCAGAAAACGGTCGCAGGCGCGACCCCTAATTCCAGCAGCTGCGTTTGGCGACGGGAAACAGGGAAAGGCTCGAATTTTGGCTCCCAAATCACCCAAAATCATACAACAACAACCAAATACAACATATATACACATATCACTCATAATTTCATCAATTAATCCATCAAATTACATAAATCCATATATATTTGTATATACACACCTATATACATATATATACATATATACATATATATATATATATACCTTGGAGAGGAAGAAGAAGAAGATGGAAGTAGATAGAATGGAGCTTGTTCTTGGCTTGGAATTGAAGAAGAATCCTCTTGCTTCCTTATCTCTAGCTTGGCTCGATTTTGGAAGAAATGAATGAAGGGTTTGGAGCTTTGATGTTGGGAGAGAAATTGGAAGAAGAAGAATGAAATTGGGGTGGGGGTCTTGATCGTGTAATTAAGGGAGGAAGAGGAGGGAAATTGCACTTTGGTCCTTGAACAATTTAAGTGCTTCAATTGTATCCCGAAAGTTGGGTAGGTGATCAATTGGGGTCCAAATCAAAATTCGATTGAGTCCAAGGATTTCACATAAGATCAAATACGTACTTAACCGAAATAAAACTTTCAATTAATAAGTATACATATTAAAACGAGGTTAAGTAACAAAATCAATTAAGTCATAAAAGTCGAATAAAAGCAATTAGTTCAGGAAATCATTAAATTAGATAATAACTTAGCAATTAAAGCACATAAAGCCACATAACTCTCGGTCTAAACCCACTCGTGACGTCATACCTGTACGGCCAAAAAGTCGGGGCGTTACAGAGAAGGCGTGGTGCTTTGAGCCTTCGGCTGAGGCCGGAGAAGGTACGTTGCTGGATCGCTACCCCATATATATAGAGTTGCACGATGAGGGCCCGTAACCCGCGTGCAGACTTCCGAAGGAGGATGGAATACGGGAGTATGAGTCTTATGAATCTTATGTATTTACGTTTCCTTATGGTTTTCTTATGAATCTTTCTTAAGGGGTAAGGTTGGAAACTCGTGCTTGTCGGGTAATTGAATTCTTTTGCTATAATGATTATGAAAAGGGATAGGAGATTTTGATTCAATAACTGACTTATAAAAGTAAATTCCAAATTTATGAATTTATGGATTTATGAATCCATTAGAATATTTATGAATCCATATGCGTTCTTCAATCTATGAATCCTTACGAGTTTTCAAACTTAAGAATATACGAATATAGGAATAAGTATGAGTTCTTTTGGAAAATGGCTTTGGTATGTAAAACCCTATTCCCGGTTCATAGTCTTTTGTTTAATACGTGTTTTGCTCTATATGTAGATACGTGTTGTTGTGCGTTAGCCCCCTCACTCAGTTGGTGGACTGACCCTCTCCTTTCAACTTTTCAGTTTGTAGGTTGGCCTTGCTAGGCGGAGTCTTGAGTTGGTCGAGTTCAAGTCATCTAGTTCGAGTTGCATTTTCATTTGCATTCAGTCATGTTTTTTTATATGGTTCGATTGTGGAAATTGAAGTATGTATATGTTATCATACGGTTAATGAATTCTGTATGGATTTCTATTTTGTATATTTGGTGGATTTATCTTCCTGGATTTGATTATTTGCTTCCGCATTAATATTTTTTTTTTTTTGCACGCTCTGGTCCTGTCTTAGCTCCGCCTGCCTTAGTGAGTGTGTGTAGGTTCCCTATCGCTTAGTCTTGGGCTCATGTATGGATTTCTATTTCATATATGTGGGTTCGGGCCTAGGTGCGGGGGATGTGGTGGCTCGCCGCTCCGGGCTCTACAGTTTAAAGTGGTATCAGAGCTCCGGGTTGCAAAACCGGAGTTCTAGTATCGTGTTGTGTCAAGTATTGGTCGTACGGTATAGGAACAACGTGCTATTGTATGCATTGCATTAAGATACGTGAATTTTCTTACATTTTGTGTTCTAACTTGTTACCTTCTTTCATTAATTGTTGATTTTGCATACTTTAACTACGCATAATACTTGTATACGTGCCATACTCACTATTAACAGCATGCATCGTATTTTCAAAGTAGTTTGTGTATTGTAGGCTAAGACCATACAACGGTCAACAACTCATCTCAACGACCATGGCCCTAAGTTGAAATTAGGATAAAGTAGAGATGAAGACTCTTCATAACCGTTTAGTTCTCACAAAGATTCGGTTGAAGTTATAACATGAAGTTAAGGGCTTGATTAAAGGAAGAGAATTGGTACCACATTACGTAAATCTCTTCCTTACCTACTTGAGGTATCGGCTTAGAATTCGAGAATGAAGGTCTTGTCAACGATAAATAATCAAGAAGGGTATTGAAGCGAGAAGTGGAACCCGAAACAATTATTGAACCCAATTCTTAGGAGGTGAACTGATTGCTTTGCTATTCAACCTGAATATCAAAGTCGGAAAAATGGTGGTGCACTAAAGAAGGATCGATAGCTCTTCCTTTCTCGAGTGTATAAATATTCAATGGAAGAAATCTTGTTGGGGACAACTTAACTTGCAATAATTTAAGGAAAAGCAAAGGTCGACTCATGTTCTTATAATACTTGAAAGGAATAGAAGGAGTTGAGTAAGAAGAATGGAATCGGGAGGTAATTGCATTCATAGCACGAGAATCCATCCCCCATTGTATCCTTATACTTATTTGTTATATGTGTTACGTATCACCATTACTTGTTGCTTCCCTATTTGAATTGTTGATCAACATGACGCATAGCATGAGCAAACCTAACCCGACATGCATGAGTTTAATGTTTTCATGATAGCTTGCAATTGAGAGAAGTCTTCCTTCGTGAAGGTGAAAACCGGGATAAAAAGAAGGTGAAACTGGAAATTCAAGGGATTTAGAAGAATAACAGCAAAGGAGCTAAGAATGCTACGGAAAGAGATGGATGCCTTAATGATGATTAATCATGAGAGTGTTTAGAGAAGCATTGAAACTATGATCCAGGGACAAGTATTCTATTTGAACTCAATTTGTAGAAGGTAAACGAGTAACTCCAGGTTCTAGAGGAATATTGAGAGGATTTCATGGGATCGTCTAACGTAAGAAGAGTATAGAGAGACCTTAGGAATGTTTTAATTCGAGGTTCAAACTAATGATAAGGCGATGGTATTCGAGTGGACCCAAAGTAAATTAGGTTCTTCAAGGGATAAGCAACGAAAGTCGACAAATAAGGTTCGAATATCGTAGGGTTAGGGGATAATGAGCATTACGGACCATCAAGGAAGAGTTCCAATTCAACCAATCCACTGGAAATCGAGATCGGGCAATAGGAAGAAGCAGAAAGAGTTGAAACACCTTGGATATTAATTTTAGAAAGTCCTATGTTCGGGACGGATTGGAGTTTACTTTCCAAATCCAAGATGAATTGTCGTGTTGTGAAGACGTATTGGGAGATAAAGCTTCAAATGGAAACGGTAAAGAAAAGCAAAGTAATTTCGGGAAGAAGATCATATACTCGAGTGTAAGCAAATAGAGGGCAATTCGTATAACCAATTCAAATTAGTAAAGGGGGGAATCGGCGGATTTCAATCAAGCTGATAACTAGAGGAAGATTCAGAACAATGACGGAAGATCGATTATCAAAAAGAGGCCAAGATATTGATTCTATGAACATCAAAGAATTGGGATTTTGTGTCCTAAAAGAATTACGAGAGATAGAGATTGTGAAGGAATGAACACTAGGGCGTGCCACTTGATGATGTTGAGGAGTACCTCTTCACCGGACACTATAATACAAAATACAGATGTCGAGAACTGGGATTTAAATTAGACAAGGTATGGGGATGCCCTAAAGGAACTGGGTTGAGAGGCTTCAAGACAATTGGATATCATGATATGGTGATGGTCGACTGAATTAGAGTGAATCAAGATTAATCGAGTTATGAAAGATTCCGGAGGGGAAAGGAACTTAAATAATCCTTCATGGAAAACTAGGAAAATGGAATGGAATCAGCAAGCTATGGATCCATTCAATAAAACCGAGGTCGAGGAATCCAGGTCATGAATTCTAAGACATCAACCTTGATTCTTCACTCCATCTCATCAATACGAAGGGCTTCGAGAAATGGTGAACTGTACATATACCATTCATGGCACGTGCATCATGGATATTTGATTGTTATGGCATTGTCGTGTGTTTACTCGTGTGCTTACTCGTGTGCGTGTGTGCTTGTTGTGTGTTTTTTCTCGAGTGTGTGGGTTTTCTCGGTAAGCTGAGGGTCGTGGTTACGACGATTTTCCGGATCGAGCAAGAACTGGTGAGTTAGCACTCCAGCAAAGGGACTTCTTAAATTAGAAGGTGCGAGTGGTGGAGGTTCGGTAACCACGCCATTCGTGTAATACCAAGCTTTTGAGTAGTTGGAATGAATCAAACGATGGGAGATGAATCAAACTTGGACCCTCCTATCGTGCGAGACATTTTAGTTGCTCCTAGCACGGATCAAGCGGTGAGGAATTTCTCCATCAAGATCTCAAGAAGTGATCAAACCCCTGGTGCATGAAGACCTTACCGGGCTAACCCTCGTCGGGACGTCATGAACCTCAAACTTGGGTGAATACGGAAAGTTGCTTGAGCTTGAAACTCGAGCAGGCGAACCTAGGGACCAGGTTCTCTTAAGGGGGAAGGATTGTGACACCCCGTCTCTCCGACGAGCTAGGTGTGACGTCACGAGAGGTTTTTCCGACGTTTTAATTTTTCTTTTGATTTAATTTATACGTTGAGTTAATTGTTTAAGTGAATTATATGCTCTAACTGTTTAATTTTTTCACGTCGTAACTTCTGTATTTAATTTTTCTATTTTGAATTTAATTCTCGAGTATGCTGATTTCGTGAATTATGTGATATACGTGATTTAAGTCTGAAGTTGTATGACTTTAAAATTATTGGACTTAATTGAAAACTTGGATTTTGACTTAATTGAAACTTTTTGAAAGTTTTGGACCTAATTGAAAAATAGCCTTTTTAATAAAATTTTATTTAATTTTAATTCGTTTAATTTAATATAATTTTATGTATCATTTCTTGAAATTTAATTTTTATTATTTGAATAATATGTTTATTTGTTGAAATGTGTTGCGTTTGTATTCGATTTGAGATTGAAATTTTGTGCTTTTCTGATATGTTGGAGGATTGTGAGTTATGAATTCGTTTATGTGTTCGTTTTACATTTTCGGATTTGTTTGAAATTGTAACGCACCATTTTATTTGTTTTGGGGACTCGAGGGCCTAACTAGTTTTAGCGCACCTTGTGTTCCGGAATTTATATCTTGAGCTCGGGAATTCGGATTCGAATTCCAAAAGTGGCGCCGGACTCTTAACTAGATTTTGAAGCTAAGGAACCTGTCCTCAGAATTTTCTAAGCTCCCTTGATACTCCGGATATGGCCCGGAAAACTGATTCGCGCTCATATGACCACCTTTCACAAATTTGCACATAAATCCCTCAACTTTTAAGCTTTTCACTTGATTCTTGGACCCACAACTCAGCCACTCAGCCCTTTATCATTCCTTGTCTCCCTCATCTCGATCCATATGCAAAAAGGAGAGGAAAAATCAGATTTTGGAGCAGCAACACTCCATTCCCGTCACTTTGTGCCTAAGGAGAATTTTCAGCTTCAATCTTCATTTTCTTCCATCTTCTTCAAGGGGCAAGATTATATTTAATATGTATATGCTTATATGATCATTTGCATCCAAGCAATTCATATTTTGATCCATATTTGGTTGAGATATACTCCATCACTTGAATAGTGTGATTTATGCCCTAGTTTGAATAATATAACTTCCTTGTTGTTTCTTCTTGAATTGGTGCTGAAAACTTGATCACTTATGTCTCATTTATTGTTGTGTAAACCTGATCTTGTGGGTAGTTGGAGTTTGAAGGATTTTACCATTCATGATCTTGCCTTTCTTGAAGTGTTCAAGCATGAATTTGATGCCTTTCTTCTTCCCCCAGCTGCTGTTCGATTTCCAGCCTGTTTGAGTAGGTTTTTGTGTTGATTTGCTACCTCATTTTGCTGCCTTAACATGCCTAAATGATGTGGTTGAAGAATGGGATGAGATGGAGGGCTGAACAGGGGTGTTTTCCTCCATTTTCCGCGACTGGAACATCTCCCCGTCCGGGGAAATTTTGCCCTTGGAAAGTACCCGGTCGGGTACTTTTATGCAGAATATATCCTGCATGAAAGTCCCCGGCCAGGGGACTTTTTAGGTATAAAATCTCCTCGGGAGGGGAGATGGCATGGAGATCATTTGATGCTTTGTTTGCTTCATTTGTTTTTCCTAGCTTTTGCGTGGTTCCGAACGTGATTTAATGCATGTTTCAGCTGATGCATTTTCATCTATTTTGATCCCTCTTGTCCCTTGTGCATGCATGTTACGTGAGGACTGCATGATTATGGAGATCACTTTAAAATTTTGGTTAATTGTTACCTTTGCATGCATGTGACGTACCTTATTCATTTTTCCATGCATTCATTGCCTAAGTGTCATGTATTATGGTGCAAGTGAATATGTATATATGTATTAACTGTTATATATATTGTGTTATTTATTTAATTAATGAATTTAAGTGTTTTAATTTGAGGATTTAATTTATAAATGTGGTTTTATGGTTTTATATGAATTCTTATGCATGAAATGTGTAATCTAAATGTGATTTTATGATTTAAATTATTTGTCATATTTTATGAATTACGTTTATGAATTTATTTGATACGGTTCGTACGTGTTTTGAATTTAAACGACCTAAATGACGCATTCTTGCATTTCATATGCATTCATTTCATACATATGCATCGCCGTGCGTCTAAGTGGTTCATGATCAAGTCTAAGTCTTAAGTTTATGTTCATTTTCTCAGAGTTGAGTTCCGGAGGAGTCGGTTCCACCATTCAAGCTTCTTCTTTATCGTCAACGCTCTTTCGGGAGCACTTTTGGTAAAAGGTGAGGTTTAGGTTTGTTTTCCTCTTTGTTAATGCGACCTATGACCCTATGTGCTCGTTTTCAAGCCCGCATATTACATATATAATAAATATGTGTCTTATGATACGTTATGAATCTTGTTAATTCGATTTAGTATGAATTCTTCTTAAATTATACGTATGGGCGTATATAAGCTTAAAATGGTTTTGCAACGAGGCTATGCTTCAAACCGTGTATCGTCAAGCAAGCTATGGATTTCCTCCAGCATATTATGAATTAGGAAGACACGGAGAGGTACGTGTATAGCATATGCCGAGTTGCACGGTAAGGTATGTTTCTTATGGTATGTTTCTTAAGTATGAATCATATGTTTCTAGGTTTCGCGAGTTAGGTATGTTTCTTTATGAGGATTCATGAATCATATGTTTCTAGGTTTCGCGAGTTAGGTATGTTTCTTTATGAGTCTTATGAATCCATACGAATCTATTTGAATCCCTGGGCCCCGGAGGTGTGGGTAAGGGAGACCCGGTGCGGCTGTTGGGGTCGCCGGTTATCACCCCTGTGCACACGCTTCTTTGAAGTACCTACACGCGCCTCTGAGGGAGATGGAGAAGGCGTGGTGCTTTGAGCCTTCAGCTGAGGCCGGAGAAGGTACGTTGCGGGATGGCTACCCCACGTATATAGAGTTGCACGATGAGGGCCCGTAACCCACATGCAGACTTCCGAAGGAGGATGGAATACGGGAGTATGAGTCTTATGAATCTTATGTATTTACGTTTCCTTATGGTTTTCTTATGAATCTTTCTTAAGGGGTAAGGTTGGAAACCCGTGGTCGCCGGGTATTTGAATTCTTATGCTATACTGATTATGAAATGGGATAGGAGATTTCGATTCAATAAGTGACTTATACGAGTAAATTCCGAATTTATGAATTTATGAATTCATTTGAATATTTATGAATCCATATGCGTTCTTCAATCTATGAATCCTTACGAGTTTTCAAACTTAAGAATATACGAATATAGGAATAAGTATGAGTTCTTTTGGAAAATGGCTTTGGTATGTAAAACCCTATTCCCGGTTCATAGTCTTTTGTTTAATACTTGCTTTGCTCTATATGTAGATAAGTGTTGGTGTGCGTTGGCCCCCTCACTCAGTTGGTGGACTGACCCTCTCCTTTCAACTTTTCAGTTTGCAAGTTGGGCTTGCTAGGCGGAGTCTTGTGTCGGTCGGGTTCAAGTCATCTAGTTCGAGTTGCATTTTCATTTGCATTCAGTCATGCTTTTGTATATGGTTCGATTGTGGAAATTGAAGTATGTATATGTTATCATACGGTTAATGAATTCTGTATGGATTTCTATTTTGTATATTTGGTGGATTTATCTTCCTAGTTTTGATTATTTGCTTCCACATTAATATTATTTTTTTTACGCGCTCTGGTCCTGTCTTAGCTCCGCCTGGCTTAGTGAGTGTGTGTAGGTTCCCGTTCGCTTAGTCTTGGGCTCATGTATGGATTTCTATTTCATATGTGGGTTCGGGGCTAGGTGCGGGGGATCTGGTGGCTCGTCGCTCCGGGCGCTACAGGTCTTGTCTGTCACCCATTTGCTACTGCTTGATTCGTTCATGGATTTTCAATTTCGTATGCGGATTGGGCTTTAGTACGGGGGATGTGGTGGCCCAGCTTTACGGGCGCTACATCTTAAAGTGGTATCAGGGCTACCAGGTTCAGAACCGGTGCTCTGGGCGTGTTGTGTCGAGTATAGGTCGTATGACATAGGAATATGTGTGCATTGCATTCGTTTGACATAGAGTTTTGATTCTGAGAATGAAAGGTTTCGAGCTTATGTGATTATGTGTACGTTATGATTATGATTATGCAATATTTTAATTAATGTGCTTTATAAACTGCAATTAATTGTTGCATTTTTGTGATCTATGTGTTACATTTCATTTGCATCTTTAACCTGCATGCATCGAATTAGTGTTTGAGTTTCAGGGTGTCCTATTGAACAACGATGAGAGTTTCCTCTATCTACCCTACTGATTGATACTACAAGAAAGGCATGGGCAATTTCATGAAGATGCGCCGATTAAGGTTTAACACACAAATGCGAATTCTGGAACACCAAGGTGCATGGTATATTGAGCATTCATGCCATGAGCATATATGCATCGTTTACTTAATTAATTCTTGTTACTATGTGATATATCTTTTAAGTGTGCTATATGTGGACTGTTATAATTCCTGATTCTGCTGATGTGCTTGAGTGAAAGGGAGATTTGATTCTCTCTGTTTACGTGCAAGGGCGATGTTGATTCTTCCTATTTGTGTATTAGAGAGATGTTAGATTCTCTCTATATTGCGTGATAGAAAGATGCTGGATTCTTTCTGAGTTTTGTGCGCGAGAGATATTAGATTCTCTTGTATTTAGATATTCGAGGGATGTTGGATTCTCTGGAATTTAGGGGTTTTAGAGATGCTAGATTTTCTCAAACTAGAATGTCTGGGAGATGAGGAATCTGTCGGACTTAGGCTGAGAGACGGGGTTCTCTCACTTCTGTGTTTGGGAGACGGGCTTCTCTCAATTTTGTGCCTGAGAGAAGGGGTTCTCTCTTTTGGTGTGCAGCAGTTGTATTACGTGCGGTCTGACGACAGTTTGCAAGCGATGAGGACGCAACGGTATCGAGCTTTATGTGCAGTGGCCTAGTAGGGATCGTACGAGTTTGAAGTGGCCGACGGTCAAGTGTTCAGACAGACTTCAGTGACAACAAGACGCTATGAAAGGAGTTGATGCAAACAATAGGAGTAACATCCAGAGGAGTCTGCAGTTTGCCAAGATCAGAGTGGCGCAGTGGAAGCGTGAGATGGAGTTTGTTTCAGAGTCATTCAAGATCCGGTTTCCAGACCTGAGGACAGGTCCTTTTCAAGGAGGGGAGTTTGTAACATCCCGCTCTTCCCACGTATAACGTACACCACGTTTCAATTTTATTATATGTTTAATTATGTGATTTTGTGTTTTACGTGGCCCTATTTTCAACTCTTTAAGAGTTAAGAGGCGTGTTTGCAATTTTTACTCTTTTAGTGGTTTTTCCGTTACTACTCGTTTGATCGAGATTTTGGCCTCTTTTCCCCCTTTAACGCGTTCGGGGCATCGAAACGAGTCCGTAGACTCTGAGTTTGCCCAATTCTGACGTCGTTAGCCCCTCCTACCGTTCGTTTTGTGTGTGAGGACCCGGGATAAAATACCCAAATCCTCGTTTTACGTGCCACACTCTAGCCTTCTCCCTCTCTCGTTCTCTCTCTCTCTCGTTCCCAGGAGAAACACACACACATACATCGTAACACACATATACCTTTGAACTCGACCGTTTCTCGATGGAATTCGACGAACAAGTAGTGCTTTTTGAAGAGCTCGACGAACCGAACACGATGGTACAAGTTTCGTGGCCTGAAAATGACCAGTGGCAGCACATGGTGGTCTGAAGGTGGAAGTTTGTGCCACCTCATCTCCAGCGGAGATCCGGCGACCCTCGCCGGTCAACAACCACTCTACCCCACGTTTTCCGACCCCCTGGTGTTGATTCCGGCCTTGGTTTGGTGTGAAAACCACCACAGGTGGCGGTGTCAGCAGCCGCAGAGGGTGGCGGGAAAGGGGCCTTGATTTCATCGGCGATTTCGACGGCTTCCGACGACCTTCCGTCGACACGAGCCCCAGACGCAGAAAGAAGACTTCCCGGCTATCGGTTTTACATTGGAAACACGGCCATTGGGGCCACGGTGGCGCCGTACGTGCCGCCTGAAACTAGCGGCGATGACGCGTGTTACTGTAGCAGTGAGCTCCGCCGTGTTCCGGCAGTTTTCCTGACGAAAGTTGATGGTTCCCAAGATTTTTCGGCCCTCCGATTCCACTTTTGGCCTCGGTTTGGCTCAATTCGTGGCGTAGGTGACGGAACGGTAGCGGTACAGTGGTGGTTCATGGCGAAGGGCAGCTCCGGGGATTTTTCCCGAAGAATAGCTTGGGGTTTTCGAAGAGCTAGTCATGGGTAAGCCAATGCCTTTTACGGATTCGATTTTCGTTCACCGGTTTGGAAAAATTTTGATTTTGAAGATTTTAGGGTTTCATATTATTGGATCTGAAATTGGGGATGATTGGCTTGGAATTTCCAGAAATTGATCCAGGAATTGGAACAAGCACGAGGAATTCTAGCACGGGTGAATTTTTGGGATTGTTCCGGCACGTTCCGGCGGCGGCCGAGCCGAGGCCGACGGCCACTGTTCAGGCGCCTCCGGCAGCAGCGCTCCGACGGTCTCCGGATAGCTTGTCCTTCTCGACGCGGTGAGTCTAATTTTGCTTTCCGTTCGTCAATCAGACACTTGGATTAATTTCTAAGAATTTATTTGTGTATTTGAGAATTATATGATTTAATTGTTTTAATTGTAATTAAATGGTTTATGCTTGATTTGTTGATCAAAATGTATCCCGATCTATATGAAATTATATATTTAATGAAATATAACATGTATGGATGTTTTGATTTGAAAATTGAATCCCGATATGTTGAATTTTGCTATTTGTTTAACTTAAAGGGTGTATATGTAATTTTTCCTAAAATATGAAAAATTAGTATAACTTGAATTAATCAAATCTTGGCATGCAATAAACGAATATGATAATTTTAGTTACATAAAAATGACTTATTATATCTTGAACAATTTAATTTGAAACTTTCTTAATTAAAATCTAACTATTTAAGTTGAATTTGAATCTATTATGCAATACATGAATTGTATGAACTTTGTACCGTTGAATGACATAATTAGAATTTGATATGTAACTTCATAGGTTTAAAGGAAATTCGTAACATGCTATTATGTCAATTTTGTATGAAATGTGATATATGACTTGAATGGAACTTATAGGATTTAATTAGGAACTTTTGCAGGTAAAAATAGTTTAATTGTATGAATATGAATTTGGTATGCGCTATATGAATTAATATGAAATAATTTGAATTGCTTTATCTTTCTATTTCTCTTGTTTGCATTAATTGTGCACATGAATGTGTCCTAATATGTAATATGATTTCACTGAACTATATAATGATTTGTTTTGTATGTACTTGATATGAATTTAAACCATGCTTATGTGATTGCATTTACTAAGTGCTCGAGCATTTGCCGTGCGTCTCTGTGTGATTGTCTGAGTCTGAGCCTTGTGTTGTATTTTGTGTGCTCAGTTGGTACATGTGCACCCGGTGTGGTGACAAGTGGGTCGTGCAGGTTCCGGGGTTGACCATTTGCTTTGGGTTTGGCTTTGTTTGGTGCCAGGTGAGGTTTTAGGACTTTTGTTTAGTTAAAGCGACCTATATTGAGTTGCACGATATGGGCCCGTACCCCGCGTGTAGACTTCCCGATGTTGGGGTTGGATATAGGATTTGATTTGATTTGTGAGTATTTCTGTTTTGCTATTGTATGATAACGATATGGAAGTAAGGTTGGAAACCCGTACTCACCGGGTATAAAATATGTTCTGTTATGTTGATTATGAAACGGGATAGGAGCTTTATCTATTGATATGTTATGAGTATATTCAGTTTGTTATGTTTGAATAAGTACACGTATACGTTGATTTGAAATTGGCTTTGGTATGAAAAACCCTAATCCCGGTTCATAGTCTTTCTTTTGATACGTGCTCTGCTCCTTATTATGTATAGTGTGTATGTGTTCAGCCCCCTCACTCAGTTATTGGAGTGACCCTCGCCCCATCTATGTTTTTAGTTTGTAGGTGCAGGTTGTTGGAGTTCGAGCTAGGTGGCGGTGTGTCGTGTCTGTCGAGTCAGTGTCGTTTGTTAAGTTTACTAAGTTTCTATTTCGGTTATGTTTGTAATTTGTAAACGTATATACACTGTACAAGTTTATGCTTACTGATTGTATATATGGAATTCGGAACATATTAGGACAGATTGTTGAATTAGTTGAACCCGTCTTTATTTTGACTATTTCAGGACAGGTTTCTAAGACCAGTTGAACCCGTTTAACTGATTATGATTGATTTGATATGATTGATGTTTTAAAGTTTTTTTTAAATTCGTATTCTTTACTTTGCTTCCGCTTTCAGGTTTCGTTTTCTCTGCTGTACAAGGTCTACGTACCGCCTAGCTTAGGCCTGGTCTTGTCTGTCACCCGTTCGCTACTGCTTTATTCGTGTACGGATTTTCCATTTCGTATGGGGATTGGGCTTTAGTGCGGGGGATGTGGTGGCCCAGCATTACGGGCGCTACAATCATACACTCCTAAATATAAGAGAATGTTTGGAATACTAAGAGACACTCTAATCCCGCCACTATCTAAAGAGCCCTAAATAACTTGGGTTATAAATGCCCAAAAACAGCTAGAAACAATAAAAATAAAAGTCCAACATAATATTATAATAACCTAGGCCCAAAAATACATAAATAATGTTTAAATTACTTAATTTTCAGCTATGAAAATATTGAAAGCCTTTTCACTCGAATTTCGAAAGCCTTCTTTATTACTTTAAGCTTTCAATTTGTTCTTGAATATTCTTAGCCCAAGCTCTTGTAATTGGCCCACTTCGATTTTGATTTTAAGTTGGTTCCTTTTCCTCCTTTGCACAAATGACCTTCTTGTTGATCAGTTTAATCCGGATCAAGGCTTCCATGATTCTTATCATTTTCCCCTTCTTGAAAAAAGATTCGTCCTCGAATCTGGAACAAAAATAGTCATCTCACAAAAAAAAAACAGCCCCTTTTCTTTCTCAAAGTAGATCTAAAATCCAAAATGAAATATACAAATCTGCTCTTCTTTCAGGTTTTTCTTTTTTTCTTTTTTTTTTTCCCTCTTTCTTCTCCTTTTTGTCCTTTTTTGCACTTTTTTTGTGCCTTTTATTCTGTTTTTTTTTGTTTGCTCTTCTTTGCTCTTTTTTTGTGTTTTTTTTTATTTTTCTTTTTTTCCTTTTTTTTATTTTTTATTTTTTGGCAAATAAACAAGAAATCAAGTACAAAAAAAAAAAAAATTCAGATCTAGCACAGTACAATATTAGATCAAAATTTAGAAAATAAAGATAAGTGATAGATGTAACCTAGTTTGGAAACCAAGGCTCTAGATACCAAATGATGCGAACCTCAACGAACCGCCGTGAGACCCGTAGTCAATAGCTTGTAAATAAACTCTCGGATCATCCAAATAAGGTTGAAATAAGTAATATTAATCCCGTTGATATAAGAGTAAGAAACCAATACTATCAGAGGGAATATTGACCCTATTGCTATACGAGCAAGAAACCAATACTATCAAGGGAATATTGACCCCATGGCTATAAAGAACCAGAAACCAATATTATCAAAGTCGAAATTTCAAGTGATTGCACATGAGTTTTCATCATGTTCTAAGAAGAACAAGTTGGAGAAAATTCTCTCAATTAAAAATCTACATTTTTTGGTTATTATTACAAAGTATCATACACTCCTAAATATAAGAGAATGTTTGGAATACTAAGAGACAATCTAATCCCGCCACTATCTAAAGAGCCCTAAATAACTTGGGTTATACATGCCCAAAATCAGCTAGAAACAACAAAAATAAAAGCCCAACATAATATTATAATAACCTAGGCCCAAAAATATATAAATAAAGCTTAAATTACTTAATAAGCAGCTATGAAAATATTGAAGGCCTTTTCACTCGAATTTTGAAAGCCTTCTTTATTACTTTAAGCTTTCAATTTGTTCTTGAATATTCTTAGCCCGAGCTCTTGTAATTTGCCCACTTCGAATATGATTTTAAGTTGGTTCCTTGTTCTCGCTTGTGTAAATGACCTTCTTGTTGATCAGTTTCATCCGGATTAAGGCTTCCCATAGTCAATAGCTTGGAAATAAACTCTCGGATCGTCCAAATAAGGCTGAAATAAGTAATATTGACCCCTTGCTGTAAGAGCAAGAAACCAATACTATCAAACGGAATATTGACCCCATAGCTATATGAGCAAGAAACCAACACTATCAAGGGAATATTGACCCCGTGGCTATAAAGAACCAGAAACTAATATTATCAAAGTCGAAATTTCAAGTGATTGCACTTGAGTTTTCATCATATTCTAAGCAGAACAAGTTGGAGAAAATTCTCTCAATTAAAAATCTACATTTTTTGGTTATTATTACAAAGTATCATACACTCCTAAATATTAGAGAATGTTTGGAATACTAAGAGACACTCTAATCCCTCCACTATCTAAAGAGCCCTAAATAACTTGGGTTATACATGCCCAAAATCAGCTAGAAACAATAGAAATAAAAGCCCAACGTAATATTATAATAACCTAGGCCCAAAAATACATAAATAAAGCTTAAATTACTTAATAATCAGCTATGAAAATATTGAAGGCCTTTTCACCCGAATTTTGAAAGCCTTCTTTATTACTTTAAGCTTTCAATTTGTTCTTGAATATTCTTAGCCCGAGCTCTTGTAATTGGCCCACTTCGATTTTGATTTTAAGTTGGTTCCTTCTTCTCCCTTGTGCAAATGACCTTCTTGTTGATCAGTTTCATCCAGATCAAGGCTTCCATGATTCTTATCACAAAGCAAAGTGCATAAATCAATCCAACCTTCTCCGTTTGGGGATGAGAGAGGCCCCTCTCAACTCGGCTCTCGGCAAAATATATGAGTCCAGGGATCCTAGCCGCTCCTTCGACGGGGTTACCGTCGGCACAAGAAGACCCGCTTTCCCCTCGACCTCCCGAGGTTGGGCTAAGTCTCCCTCTTTGTGGAGTTGTGTTGATGAGAGAGCTCGGTGACCCCAAGGCCGACCCGAGATCACATACCACTTCTCCGGGGCCCAAGCCAAAAAGGTAAAAAGGCCTATACACATATTCACAGACTTATCTTTCAAAGTCAACTCTCGCTAAAGCAAAACACATACCAACCCTTTTCGAAAAAAAACAAACGAAAACGTAGCTTATATATATATAAAAGCGTTTTCAAAAGATTTCATAGCAAACGGGCCAATTCCCAAAAAATATGTATCAAACACATATCTATATACATATATATATATAAGTCACATGCGGGCTTAAAATTCATTTAGGGTTGTAGGTCATATTAACTAAAAGAATAAAAATCTCACCTTGTCTACCAAACCGGACGCAACGAACCAAAACACTTCTAAAACACCTCCTCGTCACCCACAGAATGAAGTTAAGGACAAAACAAAGAGGAAACGATAAACTTAGACTCAAAATGTACTAATTTGATGCTCAACAAATGCATATGGATGCAAATGATGCATAAAGAATGAAATGAGGGAGCACTTAGATCATATAATGTCATATTAGATCACACCGGTACATAAGTCACACATTTCACGATAAACAAATTCTTAAATTTCATGCAACACTCATAACACGTTAGCAATGCATATGCTTCAATAAAAGAGCAAGGGAATTATATGAAAGGCAAACAAACAAGGTACTGAAATATATATGCACGTTAAAGAGCAATTAGAGCATATTAAGTCATAAATTACATTTAAGAGCACCAAATTCACATCAAATAAATCTATAAAATTGATTCAAGATATTTGACATATAATATAACATGTTGCTATAACATCTAAGTCATAAAAAATTAAAAAGAAGGCATTAAAAGCATGAAACGAAGCACAAAAGTCATGCACGCGAGATCGAAATATTTAAGGTCATAACTTATACAAACTTAATAAAACAAGTTCATAACTTAAAACCATATTATGTAGCATACATTATATTACATATATAGTACATAATATATATATATAAACACAGACACACACAAGGAACGGGGGGTTAACACTCCCAAGAGGAAGGGAAATGACCCCCGTTAACAACAACAGCAACTCAACCTAAGCGAGTAACGGGCGTTACTCTCTCCCCGCAACAACGAGGTAACGGGTGTTACCTTGCCCTGCAACTCCAAACCGAGAATAGCCATGGCTGCTCTACCCTGTTCTCCTTCCCATGGATAAGCAGCAGCAGTAGGGGCCTTCTCCAGGATGTAACACAGCAACAAACAATAACAAGGAAAGCAAGGAAATACGCAGCAACACAACAACAATCCATACAAAAAAAATTAAGGATGAAAAAGGTGGAAGAAACTTCATTTTCTCAAAGCTTTCATGGAGGTTCAGCTATGGAGATCAAAGTTATGCAAATTCCACAAGATTTATGCATATAAATCAAGCAAATAAGTCACACAGATCATATATTACTCAACAATTCAAGAAACAAAGCAAGGATGGCATGAATTCTTCAAAAATGGCATATAACCTAACTATTCATGTGGATGATCATAACATGCTCCAATCTTCATGAAAATTAACCAAATAGAGCTTAAAAGAAAGGCAAGAGATAGACAACAAGAAATCATTCATACCTTTCGAATCGGAGAAGAAATAACGAAGAAACGAGCTTGAAATCGCAAGTGTGAACGAAAATGAGGGCTTAATTAGAAACGAATCGGAGAAGAAATAATCTCCCTCTCTTTCTGCTGAACGAAAATGAGGGAAAATGTGGGGTGAGAGAGGGCTTAATTAGGGTTAATTGGGTCCAAGTTTGACTCAATTTGGTTAAGAAATCAATTAATTATGGCTAAAACCGTAAAGGGTGGCAAATCTATAAGAGGTTCGGGTTTCAGGCAAAATACGGTGTATCAAATGGGCTTAGAAAAATATGAGGCCAAGTTCTCTAGTTTCCATTCTTTGTTACGAGTGCGTCGCCACTTCTGGAATTCAAATCCGAATTCCCGAGCTCAAGATATAAATTCCGGAACACGAGGCGCGCTAAAACTAGTTAGGCCCTCATGTCCCTAACAAATAAAATATGGTGCGTTACCATATCAAACAAGTCCAAAAATATAAAACAAGCATATAGATGAATTTATTAAACACATATTTTCAATTAATTAGAAATGAATCGGAACTCAAACAGATCGAAACCAATTTAAAAAGGTAAAGAAAAAATGTTTAAATATTCACAAATAATTCTTAGCAAATAATTTCATATAATTCAAGAATTATCAAAGAATAATGTAATTAACACATAATTGCATAAATAAATAATTTAAATGCGCATTTAGCTCACTCGTGAAGGCGTACTTGTACGGCCAAAAAATTGAGATGTTGCAACCTCTCCCCCTTCATAAGGACATGTCCTCAGGTCCTAAAGTAGGGTCTTGAACGACTTTTGCTATGGAAAATAGGTCAACTCGTTGAAAGGAGTAACCACTCGAATCTATTAAGATCTCCTTAGAGCTAGCAAACCGGACACGAAGTCCTTGGCTATTTGCCCCCACTTCCGAATAGAATTCGAAAGTAGTTGGAGAATCCTCCCGGTACTTGATGTTTGGTCTTCAACAGATGGTACATTTGATATCGCTACACGAGGTTTGCAATATTCTTTCTCGTGCTATTACATCAAAAACCGACTCTACAAGTCCTGAAACGAACTCGAACCAAGAGTGGGATATTTTCATGACCTTGCACTTCTCGAGGCGTAGGCCACACTCTCTCACTAGAACCCACAACCAAAGCCTTCCTTAATGCCTCGATTGTAAACGGTGTAGCCTCGAGTACCCTCGATTAAGCAAAAGCCGGTGCCGAAGGCAACTCACTTCAACCGTCTCATCACACTCAAACCGTACCTCTTCTTTGTCTTTCATGTCACAGGATGGCTGCCTGTATAAAGACGAATCTCCTGTTGAATCCCGATAACACTAGAGACTTTACTCTAAGGCAATTCTCGGTTCTTCTACCAAAACGCGTAGTCGACAATACCCTTGCTGAAACCACAACTAGAGCCACCCACGGAACTTGGAGATGAGTAAAGGGTATTCTTCTTCCACGGTTAACCCGTGTAGCTCACGATAGTTTATATTCATCTTAAAGTCCAATCTTCTTCCTTAGATAGGACAAGAGCACTCCACGAAGAAGTACTTAAAACGGATGAAACTACCTTCTAAGAGCTCGTCAAACTCCGCTTGAACTCCCATATCCTTCATAAGCTAACCGGTAGGGAGTCTTCAAACAAGGTTCAATTCCGGAATAAGGACTACGACCACTTAATTTCCCTATCAGGTGGAAACGAATTCCAACCTTCAAGGAATCACTGAAGAGTCTTACTACAATCCTCATCTCCTCAAGCTTGGCTCGATCCTTCGGTTACCCAAAGGTAAGCCACATAGCTTGTCGCACTGTCCCGGAATAACCAACCACTTCTTCAAAATATATAAATGGGTTAGCCTTCAATCTAGCGCCCGAAATATCGTTGAGCCCCGAACGGACCTTCAAAAGCAACCACCAACACCTACGGTAACACTGTACCTTAACTATGCTCCTTCAAGAAGGACAACTGAGCAAACTCAGCCCTCACAACTCACCAAACACTCGGGCTCTCAACTCACTAACTCTCTTCAAGAAGAGAGTTCCCGCAAGAAAAGTAACAACAAGCGCAAAGAACAACTAAGCAAGCAACGAGCAAGTACCAAGGAGCAACAAGGAAAGAAAGGTAACACAAAAGTGGGTTTCCCCCAAGATTAAATATGCAAGGATGGAATGCCATGAATGTTTTAGTGTACCGTTCACTATAGTGGTAGTGTTGAGTTCGGTGTCCACTTCTTGCTTCTCAAGAGGGTCATTTTATGCTTGAACCGGGATCTTGAAGTCACGGCATGTTGAAGTCTTCAAATTCTTGTTGTTCTTCGGACAAACTCTCGCTATGTATCAAAATTTTCTATACTTGAAGCATTCCTTCAATCTCCCTTTATGATTTTCGTCCATGTCACTCGGACTTCGGCAATAAGATTATTAAATTGATTCTGGTGGGGAGAGATCAAATCTCTTATTTGGAAATCGAATCGTGTTTTTCTGGTGATGTTGTTATCTTGAAATCATGAAGTTTCGAAAACTTGGAACTTGGATTCTTCGGCCAACTCTCCTTACATAAAATATTTCTTCAATTTCTTCATAACTCCCTTCATTGGTAGTATAATAATCTTCATCTTGTTGGGAATAGTACCCTAGAAAGCTTTTATGCTTTGGGACTTTCCCTATATCACAGGCAATCTTTGAATAATATACGAATGATTATATTCACAGGCGAACACTTCATATGTGCCAATACGTGTTTTGTATGTTTCCAATATGTGTGCATGTCTAGAATTCCCCTAATCCGATGAGGCCGTTATGAACTTTTTCATTATGAGAATGACACATGAAACAAGTTTTTAACTACATAGGTGAGGATTAGAAACTTCTCCAAGTCAATGAGGCCGACAGACAGTGGGAGTGTTGACTTTGCCTCTTTGGAGACTTGCTTGTGTAGTTATGTCCTTAAGAAGGATCACCCGATTTCATGGTGTGATAAGTGTGATAGTTTTAAGAACTTCATCACAGAGAGTGCCCCGCGTGAGAAGATTCTTAAATGGAGAAGGAAGTTTCCTGAAACTTCCAGATTAGGAAATATCTCACATGTCAATGATGTGAGGAATTAATCCTTAGACTTGAGATTCCACATTGTCTCATATGAGGTAACTCTGTAATCTTTGATATAGGCTCAAAAGGGTGTCGCCGTATAGACACCTGAACCACTGCCTATTTTGGGATTACGCAAGTGGCATATGAGAATTGTTGGAATCAATAAAGGACCTACACTTGCTGTAGGCAAGATGATCTCTTATTACATGACAGACAAATCTTGAACCCAAGTGTAAGTTCTAATTCGATTGCAACACTTAAGGTATCGTATCCACAGGGAAGGGAATTCAACAACCACTTTTATGACTATTTCTAATCTAAAGACCGAAAGAGATTGACAAGGTTGCTCTATACTAGTATGACAAAATTGAACTTAACTAATAATAAATCAATCACACGAGCTAACAAATAAACACGAGAATTAACCACTTAATTAAAACAGGTCGGGGGATAAATCATATGCTCTTTTATGATCAAATCAATACTTAAGTACGGATGTATGATTCTTCAACCTAATCACGATGTTATATCTAGCTTCTTTCGAAGGCTAGATGCCTAATTAATTAAGCCAAGTGTTGTTCTCACAATCACTTAGTAACCAAATTAATCGAATAAAGCAAGATTAGTGTATTTAAAACCTAGCGGCTTGGCATGGAATTCTAAATACGGGTTGTAGAAATTAGGGTTAAATTTCTTTAAGCCCAAAAGATCTAAGTTTCAGAAAACACTCTCAATTATCCTCAATCTCTCGATTATCGGATAATTTACAACATGTTCATGGATGGCCAATCCATTCCCAGCTTATTCAATACCGTTTTCCTAACAAAGAATCACACAAATTTACTCAAGCATTAATTCAAACACCTTAGATGCATAATCCTTACCCCCTAACCCTAGGAGATTAGTTTCTCATAATTGGATCAAAACTCATTAAGATCAAAGGAATTGCATTCAAAATAATCATGTCTAACATAAACATCAAAAAGGAATTAACAATGCTGAATTCTAACCTAGTTATCCAAAAACGAATCTAAAACAAGAAATTAATTCTACTAGAATGGAAAACCAAAACTTGAGGAATTAGTTTGATCGGAAAGCAGTAAATAAAACCAAATTGACAAAGTCTTGTGATTGGAATGAATCTTCAACTCTCTATCTTCGTGTTTCTTCTATCTCCAAGTGTTCTTGAACTTCTGGGAAAAGAGTAGTCCAAAAGCTCTCTTATTCCGCCTCAAATCCGCGTATATACTCAAGCCAACCGCCACATTACCCGCCATCTTTTCCTTGAGTGATTTCTTTTCTAGTCTTTCATTTTCTCTGCCTTGGTCTGTATGATGATATAATTCACCACACTAACCTAACTAATTGCACTGCGCTGATTATTCTTATGGTTATTTGCGATACTTGACGACAGGGCTTTCATGTTGATTGCATGTTGATTATCATTTGCTTTGCTTAGCTTATGATCCGTGTTTTAGTCGTTTAAGTGCAGGTTAGGGGTGATGAATAGCTTGTTGCCGGGTTCTTCGCAGTGTTGAGGGAGTTTTCTTTTTGCCTTCTTTCCTTTTTCTTTTTTTTTGCATGGGGACATTGCATGATTTAAGTTTGGGGGAGAGGGGCAAAAAGTTTTGGATTGTATTGCTAATATTTTGCATAGGAAGATGCGTTGGGGGCTTAACTTACTTGAAATTGTGATATCTTTGAGCGTGAAAAGATGATTGCTGAAAATAGGCCAAAATTTTCGATTTTTCGATGAGGTTTGATTGTTGGAAGTTTGCCAAAGTGAGTTAGGCGAGTTGAATGCATGAAGTTAGGTGTGAGTATTGATACTTTGGAACGGTGAAATATCCTTATTTTTGTGCACATTGGAACAAGGTCATGTACTTAGGTTAGGATACTGAATTAGTAATTCTTGAATAATACTAAGAAGTGGATTAGGAGGCATTTTAGTCCTATTGAAGCGAAATTTTGAATTGACGAAGAGTTAGGGAGATGACTTAGGCATTCATGTCGGAGGTAGCCTCGCTATTGAGCCATTTGTACTAAAGAACGAAATCCTATTGACCCCGCTGAGCCTAAGTGTTGTGCCATTAAATTTTTGTAGCCGCATTATAAGCCACAGGCACAGCACCATAAACTTACCCTTGAGTCACACTTTGCTCACTCGTTTGAATCAATTGAAGATGCTGCTAAATTCCTGATGAGAAACCAAGAGAAGAAATAAGAGATACTCTTAGATGCTGAAAGAAAAGAAGAATTAAAAAGGAAGTAGTAAAAGAACGAGTGGTGTAAGCAATAAGTAGACAGAAGAAAAAAAAAAAAGAGAGAAGAAGAAAAAAATATTTATACTTTTGAGAAGAGTATTGAGAAGATGTGAAACAGAAGAAATTTTCAGACTGTCTGTATGTGACAAACTTGGACAAGGTCCAAGTTTGGGGGAGTTTGATGGGGAAGACGAAGATGGCAACCATGGAAATTTGAATGGGTGAGCTAGGTGTGTTGAGTCACTACTATACTAAAAATTCCATAACCTTAACCCCGAGCCCACATTACAAGCCTCGAAAGACCTTCCGATCCTTAATTCTAGGTCAATTCCATTAGTGGAGATAGGTGCGAAGATTGTTTTCCGAAGTCTATCATTGGTACTTAGGAAGGAATCATTAGTTTGATGTTCTGACCATTGTACATTTTCTTGTTCGAATTCACACACTACACGAGGATATTTGACTTATACCATTGTGTTGATACTTGTGCTTGATTGAAATGTGTTTGATGAGCTAGATTTGTTTTAGTGAAATTCTGAAAATTGCTCCATTGAGAGATTGATTTTGAGGTTGGTTTGACGTAATTTTCTTGATTGCTCGAGGACGAACAATATCTAAGTTTGGGGGAGTTTGATGTATCAGTTTATTGCATGGATTTGTAGGGCAAATTTAGCTAAATTCAAGCAGTTTTAAGAACTTATAACGTGATTTATGCTCCTTATTAGGTACCTTTTACCTTGGAGTTGAAAAGACGGATAAAAGCAAAACCATGCAATAGAGGGCGAAAAACGAGAGATTTCTAGGGGACACGCCCGTGTCCCCGTGGAAGAGCAAACTAAGACACGCCCGTGTCTCAGTACAGAAGTGATCCTCGGAGTTCACGAGGTGACACGCCCGTGTCACCTATGTAGAGTAATTTCTTGCACGGCCGTTACATGGTACAGAGAGGCCGGGAGATGTTGACACCCCCGTGTCATCCAGCAGAACAGGTTTGGACACCCCCGTGTCAAGTGGAAAAGCGCAAACACGATTTTATTATGTGACACGGGCGTGTCACATTTGAAGGCATAACCCTTGCACGCCCGTGTCACGGGGCGGTTTCAGAATTCGGAGTTCTGCCCCGTGACACGGGCGTGCAAGGGTTATGCCTTCAAATGTGACACGCCCGTGTCACATAATAAAATCGTGTTTGCGCTTTTCCACTTGACACGGGGGTGTCCAAACCTGTTTTGCTGGATGACACGGGGGTGTCAACATCTCCCGGCCTCTCTGTACCATGTAACGGCCGTGCAAGAAATTACTCTACATAGGTGACACAGGCGTGTCACCTCCTGAACTCCGAGGATCACTTCTGTACTGAGACACGGGCGTGTCTCAGTTTGCTCTTCCACGGGGACACGGGCGTGTCCCCTAGAAATCTCTCGTTTTTCGCCCTTTATTGCATGGTTTTGCTTTTATCCGTCTTTTCAACTCCAAGGTAAAAGGTACCTAATAAGGAGCATAAATCACGTTATAAGTTCTTAAAACTGCTTGAATTTAGCTAAATTTGCCCTACAAATCCATGCAATAAACTGATACATCATTACACAAGTCATTCATGATTCCATTCTAAAATCCTTACGCAAGGTGGTTAGATCAAGATATCAAGAAAATAGGGTTTTCTTGGATTGAGATCAAATGGAATATGAAGGGAACTTTGTTTTAAGATTAAGGTTAGTAGGGCTCTCTATATTCCCATGCCCTAGATCTTAATCGAGAGATAGGATGGTAGGAGGATCGTATCCCACATGATGTCATTGATTGAAAGGTTCTTTCGAATATACATTCACATTTCGGGTAGGGGTCACACACCTGTTGTTAGACTATGGTCGTGTGATCTGTGAGGTACTTAATTAATAAAGTGTATTAATTTATTAGGCTCACTGCTAACTGAAATTCAACCTAGAGGGTCACACACAAATATCAGGTTCAAAGGGTATTATGGATAGATCAATTAATTGATCGAAACGAGACCATAGTGTAAAGTACACGTGTGGATCGAGAGCATTGTTTGGAACGTGTGATCCATTTGAGAAATTGGATCATGTGTTAATTAATTGGACAATTATTATCAAGCCCAAATATAATTAATTAGTGAATTAATTATAAAGCCAAGATTTAATTAATTGGAGAATTAATTATAAATCTCTAAATATAATTAATTGGAGAATTATTATATAGCCGAAATAAAATTAATTGGAGAATTAATTTTAGCCCATTAGAATTAATTAGTGAATTAATTCTAAAGTCCTTGATAGAATTAATTGGAGAATTAATTCTAAGTATTTAATTATTTGCTTGTGCTAATTTGATTAGAATAAAGAAATAAATAAATATCTTCTATTTTATTATTCTAATAAAGTATTAGGATGAGATATTTAATTATTGCTAGAATAATTAAATATTCCTAAATTAGTTAGGAGCACTTTCTCTAGTAAATAAATATCTTATTTTAGATAAGACATTATTTACTTGGAGAGAAAGAAAAGTAGGAGAAAAGTCAGAGTAGGAGACCATCTCCTACATGGTACTAGGGTTTCGAACCCTACCTATTAAAGGGCAAGGGGGTTCGATTTTTTTTTTTGCTTACACGTGATATTGAGATCACGTCCAATCTTCATGGAATTTTTGGGATAATTCTCTTGCTCTCTTTTCTCATTTCTAGTTTCTTTAATACGCATGTTACAGTACTAGCATACTCACTAACATGATTTGAATCTAGGTTGGTGTGGATTAATACTCTAGAGGATTTCTACTTTGGAATCTCGAAGAAAGAATCGTTCAAGAAATGGGGATTCATGCCGCATGAAGAACGTTTGAGGGCGGCTCAAAACGTTTCAAGAAAGCTTCATTTGTTGTAAGTTTCTTGAATCCCAACGTTACGATACGAACATTGCAAGTCTTTTAGATCTAGTTTGTGGAAAATTTTTAAACTTCCCTTGCTTTACTCTGCCGTTTTCCAACAAGTGGTATTAGAGCCACCTTGCAACGTTCGTATTGCATCTTTACTGCTCTATCAATTTTGATGAAAATTCTTGAATTTAGGTATTAGCTACGTATTCTTGATTTTTGGTTTAAAAACGAATCTGTTGGATCAATACTGTTTCTTGAAAATTTGTGAAAAATTATTTTCGTTTAAATCTTTTTTTAAACTGTTCTAACTCAAATTGATTTGAATTATTTTAATTCGAAATTGGATTGCTTGAATTTATCAAAATTACGAAACGAGAATCGGAACGGGCCCGCCCACACGTGATCGCGCGCAACACGTACGTTCATGGGGCTACATCGCGCAGCCCCTCACCACCGGCAGCCCGCACGTGCACAAACGCCGGGCGCTCCTAGGTGCTGCTGCGCGCTATTCCGCCATCGTCCCGGGCGACCCCGCACCTGCCGCGCCCGCGCGTACAACGAAGTTGCGCGGCGTGAGAGTGTGGCCCTTGCATACAGCAGTGCGGGCACTGGCCTAGCCCTGCCTAGGACAGCCGCGCGGGCTCTGTGCGCGGTGCTGCCAAGGAGCGCACTTGCGGGCGGCGGCTGCACGCCTCGCGTGGGCTGTCCTGGGACCCGTTTTCGTTTCGTGTTTTTCAAGTTTCGTTAAAATCCCGTTTTGAAAATCTGATTTTATTTTATATTTTGATTTTAATTTTATAAAATTATTTATTTGAAATAATTGTAAAATTTGGGATTTTATGAATTAAAGTCAAGTTCTAATTTTTCGAGAGAATAATAAATATCACTTTGAATGATATTTTTTTCAAAAACTTAATTTTTGAAATTAATTGAGTTTTGTCATGATCCGAATTCGTGTTTTGAATAAATTCTTGAATAATGAACTAATATTGAAATTACTTAAGTTAATCGTAACTTGAAGTCAAGGGAATTTTAAATTTAGTTGGTAAATTTAAATTCATGCGGTACTATGCTAGTGTAGGTGATCATGGGTTAGTCTTATGAATGTTTTAATTTATGAACATGGATGATTTCAATTGGGGTCGGAGCCCCATAGTTACGTTATTTCAATTGGGGAGCCCTACTTATGTGCGTACTGTTATGTGTGTATTATGTGGCTTTCCTTATTATTGTTTTTGGGCCGGGGTATGCCCCGTGTATTTGTCTATGGTCAATATGAAGATTGAGCCATATTACTTTATGTTAAGAGAGTAGAACTTAGGAAGTGAGGTTTTTCTTTTCATTTTGGAGACAAGCACCCAAGGAACAAGAAGGATCCACAAGGAACACTTGAAGAACGTTAGGCATAAGTGAAGACCCCTCCAAATGTTTAGGAGGGTTTCTATTAATGTATAGATAGGGCGTTTTTCCATTAAATTCTGCACCCTTATGTGAAATATTTGTTTATGTGGCATGTATTTTAGAACTAGCAATTATGGAGTGGCTCCCATAATTGCACATAAGATAGGATACCCACGATCATCTCATATTAGTGTCATGCTAGGACATGTTATCTGGTAATTGCTTCTGTGATGCATTTTATGTGAAACTGCATTAATTAAGATAGTTAAAAATGGATAATTGTACATGTTGGTGAGGTCAGAAAATCCCTAATTAAAATATTGAGCAACTTTCGAACAAATATGTATTCTATTATGGTAATAAAATTCCTAGCATTCCATCAATAGGATTTAAGATTTAGTAGGTAAGGTAATTGATGTCTCACGAGTCGTGGGGTAATTAGTGCAGCCTATTAAATCTTAGTTTCTTCATTGATCACCTTAGGGGATTGGTATTTCTTGGTCATTTTGGAATGGGCGATGTCTCACGAGTCGTGGGTCGTTCCGGACTAGGTTTGAGTGGGACCTTATGATTGATGGGTCCTGCTCAACACTAAAGTAGATATGGATGTCTCATGAGTCGTGGGTCCATGATTGAAAGATCAGTGACGCAAAAACATTACTAGGAATTCCATGGAGATGGAATTGGCAATTTAGTACCTACCTAAAGATTGCTAGACCTTTGGATGTTTCACGAGTCGTGGGTCCAAAACTAAGCATGCTTGGGATCCTAGTACCCGCTGAGAAAGCAAGTTTCTTCTAAGGTCGTTTGGGATTTATAGACCTTTTAAAAACAGTGGGAGCCACATACGATAAAAAACCTAATCCTATGTGTTACGTTATTATTCAATATGCTCACATTTTCTCTACTTAGCATTTAGGTTGTAGTTCTGTGATTGTCTACAAGTTGAAATGCGACCCATTAGTATCTATCCTTGAGTCAAATAAGTTGACTAAATTCCTAACCACTCTGACTGGCTTCGAATCTTAAAATCCCTTTTAAGATTCCAAAGGAGAAAATTGTTCTCTATAAGGCGAATTTTTCATCTATTGTGAAAATTCGACCTAGGCTTCAGAGAAGCAACTGAAAAGTGAAAGGAAATTCTCCAAACACCTAAGAGCAATTGTACTCCCTCATAGATGTCTTACAAAGTATAACACATTAAAGGAACACTTAAGAGCACTTGTACTCTCTTACGAGCGTGTTATAAGGTATAACACATCGAAGGAATTTTTCCAAAACTTGTATGAAGGAATACATGTGTGACGTGGGCTGAAAGTCCTCACTGAGGAGGACCTTGCAGCCACGCAGTACACTAAGAAATGAGTTCTTAGTTCACTGATCGCTTAAATTGCTTCCGCCATCATTCTTAACCCTTTTTGCTCAATCTTAGATGATGCTATTGTAGCATAGTTCATCGAATTAGTTGTTAACATAAGAGAGTATCCTTGAGAAGGACTAAAAGGTAATGGTGATTAGTTCTTCTTCTAAACCTATTGAGGTAAAGGCATCAAGGCCAAAGAAGAAGAAACCCTTATATCCCGATGGCGGGGAGGAAAGCCTAAAAGAAAGATCAGACTTTAGCTTCCATAGTGGCAAACTAAGGCCTTGGAAAGGAACTGCAAATAGTATAAGGATACTCCCTGTGTCTCTCATTGTGGTAATTCCGATAGGATCAGAATTCACTAGTCTTGAGTTAAATTTTACACAAACTGTTGTGCAAAACTCAAAGCATTGATGTTTACAACATACAACGAGATGACATAAGGAAGTAAGATGACAAAGTTTCAAATAACTTTGGAACGTTTTAAATGGGATTAGCAAGTTGATAATCTTGGGATCATTTTACGAAAATGAACTAAAAGACTTAACTTCCTAAGAATCCTATTTAGAGAGAAACGTTCCCGAAACCTCGTTTATGTGAAACGAGAAACACGCTCCAAAGTTATATGGATCTCATCCACACTAATGATTTTGGATTGTTTAATGTAAGCACTAGTCAAAATCACTGGTTTTATCATTATGAATGTGCATACTTACTGAAGTACGAATCTGAAACTTCTATGAAATTATTAGAATTTCAAAATAAGAAGGTTAGGAACCTTAAGAGTCATAAGATTTTAGCAGCTCGATCGGATCGAGATGACAAATATCTTATTAACTAATTCCTTAGTCATGTTAGAGATAATAGGATTATCACTCAGTAAGCTCATTCGAGAATAACTTTGTTTTTGAATGAAGGAACATAACCCTATAGGATATGGTTCGTTCCTTGTTGAGATTTACTGACTTACCTTCGTTTTGAACCCATGCTTCAGAAAAACGCAGTTGGGATTTTGAATCTTGTAAATTCCAAATCAGTCCCTTAAATGTACTATGAATTGTGGCTTTCAAAATTCCCTAATAATTCTTATCTTAGAATTTTGGGATTGTCTTCTTATATGAAGAGGACAGTGGGAGTCTTCTTAAGAGAAGAAGACAGTGGGAGATGAACTTGAAACAAGTTCAAGTTTATATGAACAATACATATTATCACTTTTGCAACTCTTTGGAACAAATGTTGTTTATTCTAAAGAAAGTATCTCTCTTGAGTTTTCTTAATTGAAGAAGAAATAGAGAGATAAGATTGAAACTAGTTCATGTCTGTGCAAACAATACAGAATATTGTTTCTATAATTCTTTTGAACAAATGTTGTTTGCTTTAAAGAATATACGTTTCTTAAGGAATCGTTCCTATGAGAGAAGAAAGGTAAGCCCAAAGACTTCAAAAGGTTTGAGGACAAAACCCACGCCATAAATCGGAAGAGATGAACCGTTCTGATGAAACTTGGCCAATCTTAAGAGATAGTACACGAGTAAACTCTCCTCCGTCGATGCGTTAAGAACGCAGTCCTAGATAGCCTATAAGATAATATGGTTTTCACCATAAAATCTTCTAAAGTGGATACTGATCCATTACCCATGAGGAGGCGCTGTCAGATTTTGAATCTGAGCAGTGAAAAACAAACTACGAAATCTAAAATGGATTTCATATAGTCAAACTAAGTTTGGACCTTAGTTGAGCTACTTGATAGGATCAAGCTAGTCTTATCGATATGAGATTGATGGAGACATAAATATTGAACATCCATGGATTTCACATTTAGTGGGAGTAAGCGAAAGGTTTGCAGACTCCAGATGGTCAATTTACGAAATTGGATCAGGCTTCTAGGAATTAGAGTATACAAATTAGTGAAATAGTCAAAGTTGTTTGACTTAAAATTTGAGCATAGCGTGTACAAGAAAGTGTTAGAGACTAAAAGTTCTATTCTTTGGTACTTTGCGAAGATGACATCCTTCTCATTGGGAATGCGAAGGATGACATAGAAGTAACCGAAGCCTGGTTAGGGACCATTTTAAGATGAAAGATCTTGGTGATGGATCCTATATTCTCAAGATAAATATCTATGGAAATAGATTTAAGAGAATAATTGGATTATCACAGTCGAGGAACATAAACGTTGTACTAAATTGGTTTAGTATGGAAGATTCCTACAGAATTTCCAATGGACAATGGAACATCTCTTTTGAAGAGGATGTGTCCTAAAATAACTATGAGAAAGTTAGAATGTCCAAAACCCCTTTCGGGGAAGGGGTGCATAATGCATGCAACGTTATGTACTTGACGAGATATGGCTTCCCACATAGCGTGATGGGACTACTCTGAATGTAACCTTAGAGAAGGTCACTGGATTACTGTAAAAATACCCTCTGAGTACTTTAGAAGAAATGAGGATATATGTTGGGAGTCCAGCAAGATCTTGTCATTAAAGGATACTTTGATGTAATCATTACCATAAAAAACATAGATGTTGATCTATAAGAGGATACGCATTCTGCTGGAAGGCAGAACAGTTGCTTTGGAAGGAGTTCCAATCGAGAGGCACTAAGATTCGACTGTTAAGGTTGAATACGTAGCCTTATTGAATACCGCTAAGTTAAGTGTTTGGGTAAGAAACTCCATCTATTGGGTAGATGAAGTTCCTAGCATGAAACAACACCATTATCATATGGTATGATGAAATGGATGGTTGCTCCAGTAAGAGAACCGATACCTCACCAAGGGACCAGACGCTTGATTATGAATCACGTGAATAAGGAAATCGTGTTTCCTTAATGATGTGCAAATGAAAAACATTCACATCAGCAGAGAATATAGCAGATCCACTTTGGAAACGCCCAAAGTCAATAAGGCTCTAAAGGTACATCTTGGGAAGATAGGACCTAGAATGGACCTGAAAGGCTTTTATGGGCAACTGGGAGATTGTTCGGAATAGTGCCCCTAGAAAGCTGTTATGCTTTGGGACTTTCCCTATATCACAGACAATCTTTGAATAATATACGAATGATTATAATCACAGGCGAACACTTCTTATGTGTCAATACGTGTTTTGTGTGTTTCCATTACGTGTGTATATCTAGAACTCCCCCAATCCGATGGGGCCGTTAAGAACTTTGTTATTACGGGAATGACACATGAAACAAGTTCTTAACTCCATAGGCGAGGATTAGAAACTTCTCCAAGTCAATGAGGCCGAAAGACAGCGAGAGTGTCGACTTTACCTCTGTTGAGACTTGCTTCTGTAGTTATGTCCTTAAGAAGGATCGCCCAATTTCATGGGGTGATAAGTGTGATAGTTACAAGAACTTCATCACTGAGAGTGCCCCGCGTGAGAAGATTCTTAAATGGGAAAGGAAGTTTCCTGAAACTTCCAGATTAGGAAACATCTCACATGTCAATGACGTGAGGAATTAATCCTTAGACATGAGATTCCACATTGTCTCATATGAGCTAACTCTGTAATCTTTGATATAGGCTTAAAAGGGTGTCGCCATATATACACCTGTATCACGGCCTTTGAGAATTGTTGGAATCAATAAAGGACCTACACTTGTTGTAGGGAAGATGATCTCTTATCACACATGTCATTCATGATTCCATCCTAAAATCCTTGCCCAAGGTGGTTAGATCAAGACATCAAGAAAATGGAGTTTTCTTGGATTGAGATCAAATGGAATATGAAGGAAACTTTGTTTTAAGAGTAAGGTTAGTGGGGCTCTCTATATTCCCATGCTATAGATCTTAATCGAGAGATCTGATGGTAGGAGGATCGTATCCCACATGATGTCATTGATTGAAAGGTTCTTTCGAATATACATTCACATTTCGGGTAGGGGTCACACACCTGTTGCTAGACTATGGTCGTGTGATCTGTGAGGTAATTAATTAATAAAGTGTATTAATTAATTAGGCTCACTGCTAACTGAAATTGAACTTAGAGCATAGCACCCCTATACGTAGAGATGCCACACCCCCGCACTATAGCTCAGTCCACATACGAAATGGATAATCCGTACATGAACCAAAACTATAGCGATCGGGTGACAAAAGAAAATAAACCACTAGCTAGGCGGGACTAACCCTCATTTAATACCAACATGCATAAACAATAAATGAAAACATATCATACATTCATTTCATTAAGTCAAGTTCATTTCCATCCTTTCAATACAAGCCAACTTCTGAAAGTATCGTAAAGATCTATAACGATAAATATACATAAGCATCAATAATGTACATGAGAATGAGGAAGACAAGTACTAGACCCATAGAATAAAAGACCTGACTCGATCCCGCCAAGCATGCAACCCGCAGACCTGAAAAAGGTGAGGTGTCAGTCTATGAAAGACTGAGTGAGAGGTTTATAAATAAATATTAGCGCAATTACCATGCAAGCCATAATCTCGGGTAATGTTTTATAAAATGAAGCAATATAGTTCAAGAAATAAGAGATAATATCGTCCGAGATTACAACTATCTAATTTACAATTCAATTCAATCAATCAGTAGCCCGGCGAGTGAGGGCAATTCTCCAACCTTTCTCCGACTGTGTACAATAATTCAATTATCCAATGATTAGATGATTAAGCAATCAATTACAGTGCACAATTAGCAGTTTCAATAATTCCTTCTTCCTCCGGGTGATGATGGGATTGCAAGGGCCTACCACCCAATCAATCTGGGCATAGGGTTCATGAGTCCCTATGCCCGGCGGGCTCCTTTCTCCACCAAACCTCTTGGTGGATTCAGGGGTGACCCCAAAATTTGTGATGATAGTGCAAGAGTTACCCATCAGCCGTTGCTTCCCCGGTTGGCTCAATACTCTACCCTCGGGCCCAAAGTACAATTCAATTTACTCGCTTAATCAATCAATCAATCAATCAATCAATCCGTGAAATCAGTTGAAAATCAATAAGGTTTGGAAAACTATAGATATATAGATACATTTTGGCCGAAAACATCACATAACATTGTAGGGGTTCTACATATCTAGAATTAAACCTCACATATGCCGACAATTAACAAGGATACAACTATGGAGCTTGCTCCTCGTCAAAGGGAAGAAAATATGTGCAACAAGGACAAGTGTTCATGAGACACGACTAACATGAACCATTTACGATGCACGACAAAGTCATGATCAATAAGTCATGCAATAACAATTAAGGAATGTCAAATAAGAGCACAATTATCAATAAACCAAATGTATAACTCATATAATTCACATACGGGAGCCAAGGAAGTGAAAGGAATGCAATAAGAGGTTTTGGTGAAGTTTGGCTAAAACGGACAATTTTAGGAAATGTACATGCTGAGGGAAAACTGGAATATCCTTAATTATAGAAGTGGGAATTGAGTCTTGTTTGTTGAGAATGAAACTAGACACAATGACCTTTCCGATGATATACGGCTCGTTTTCTAATTCAAAGTGAGGAGAAAATGGCGCAAGCTTGAAGTTAGGCGAGTGCAGTTTGTCGGGAAAGTGGCGACACCTTTCTATACTTCAAGAGGTTTCCGTGAGTTCAAAAATCAGGTCAATCGCAGTTCGTATGAGGGAGAAAAGCTGGTTTGAAAAATGAACTAAAAGCAGAAATGGGCGTTTAGAAGTTCTCGGGTAAGGCAGACACATCTCACACGGGCATTTAGTAAAATAACTAAGGGACCAAACGCCCGTTTGGAAGCAATCTGGGCGAAAAACAAGGGAAAAACAGGGTATAGGCACGGGATTTGGCTCCCAATCCATTAAAAAACAAAATCAATGCAAGAATCAACTCACAAGTATCATATATCATGCATATAACTCATATATATCAATTAGGCACCATTGAATCCATGGAAACTTGTATAGATCATCAAGAATTCATCATACAAACCCTAAATACTATCATGTCTTCCAACCTCCATATAGTTCAAGAATTCATGCAAGCATCTAATTCTAATGAACATAATCATGCTTCTAACCTAAAATAAACAAGGAATCACATCCGACTCAGCAAACCCTACTCAAATATATCTCAAGAGATTCATAAAATTAATCCATCTATACCTCAAAGAAATGAAGAAGATGAGAAAGGATGATATGATGATGCTTCACTTATGTAAATCCTCCTTGAATTCTAGCTTGGAATATGAGATGAATCTTTCTTTCTTCGTTGGTGTAAAAACCGATCTTGAGTGTGTGTAAGTGTGTGTGATTTCTTATCTCTTGGACGAAATGTGATAAAATGAAATGGAAGAGATTAGATGCCTAAGATATTTTATAAAGTCTTCCACATTTTGCATTTTAGTCCTGGCCTTATACTAATTTACAAGTTAGAGATGCATCCACTTGACATACATGATAGATGATTATATACATATATATATGAGGCTCTCAAAAATATGATACAATGGAGTTAATTTATATGACCAAGTAAAGTCACATATAGACACTTAGGCACGTTAGCAATTACTTCACGTAAATTTCACGTTAATGCTAATTCGTATAAATGCGTAAGAATGTATTACATAAAATGTTATCAAATTTAATATAATGTAACATAATGCATAATTGAAAAATGGGGCGTTACATAGAGGGTCACACACAAATACCGGGTTCAAAGGGTATTATGGAAAGATCAAGTAATTGATCGAAACGGGACCATAGTGTAAAGTACACGTGTGGATCGAGAGCATTGTTTGGGACGTGTGATCCATTTGAGAAATTGGATCATGTGTTAATTAATTTGAGAATTAATTATCAAGCCCAAATATAATTAATTAGTGAATTAATTACAATGCTAAGATATAATTAATTGGAGAATTAATTATAAATCCCTAAATGTAATTAATTGGAGAATTAATTATATAGGCGAAATAAAATTAATTGGAGAATTAATTTTAGCCCGTTAGAATTAATTAGTGAACTAATTCTAAAATCCTTGATAGAATTAATTCTAAGTATTTAATTATTTGCTTGTTCTAATTTGATTAGAATAAAGAAATAAATAAATATCTTCTATCTTATTATTCTAATAAAGTATTAGGATGAGATATTTAATTATTGCTAGAACAATTAAATATTCCTAAATTAGTTAGGAGCACTTTCTCTAGAAAATAAATATCTTATTTTAGATAAGACATTATTTACTTGGAGAGAAAGAAAAGTAGGAGAAAAGTCAATGTAGGAAACCATCTCCTACATGGTACTAGGGTTTCGAACCCTACCTATAAAAGGGCAAGGGGGTTCGGTTTTTTTTTTCATACACGTGATATTGAGATCACGTCCAACCTTCATGGAATTTTTGGGATAATTCTCTTGCTCTCTTTTCTCATTTGTAGTTTCTTTAATACGCATGTTACAGTACTAGTATACTCACTAACATGATTTGAATCTAGGTTGGTGTGGATTAATACTCTAGAGGATTTCTACTATGGAATCTCGAAGAAAGAATCGTCCAAGAAACGGGGATTCATGCCGCATGAAGAACGTTTGAGGGCGGCTCAAAACGTTTCAAGAAAGCTTCAATTGTTGCAAGTTTTTTAAATCCTAACGTTACGATACGAACATTGCAAGTCTTTTAGATCTACGTTGTGGAAAAATTTTAAACTTCCGCTGCTTTACTCTGCCATTTTCCTACACATCTTGTAGGCATTGTTGGCGTCATGAGCTTCTCGAAAATTTCTTAAAATTCAGATCCCTCGCTTGGTCTTCAAACTCAAAGTGAATCTTTATATCACTCAAATGATGTGTGAGACTCCGACCATTACTTATTTACCTCTTCTTAACCACCTCTTCCATATAATTCGGGCCTCGGTAATTAAAATATTAGATCAATTCTGTTAATGAGACATTGAATGTGTCTTTGATGAACGAATTTCCTCATTCTTGATATTGTCAACATCCCCAAGTTCTTGAAGGTTTTCTTGTAAGTCGAATCTTTTTCTTGTACTCGAACTCAACTGGGTCCTCAGCCCTCAATACAAGGGTGAGATTCGAACCGTTGTTCATCCATTCGCATTAGAACCGTATTCCCTTATTTCCTCGAACCAAGTGTACACCGTTGAGACTTAAGGAGTTTGTTGAATTCCATCTCTATTCCCTTGAAGTAATTTCGAACGTTAGGAAAATCTTCATCAACACTTGTTCTCTGGAACTTCAATCCAAAATCATCCATCTTCTTCAATCATTGCTTGAAGCTTACAAATTTCTTGAAGTCCCTTATCATTAACCATGAGGGGAGATACTCGTAATAAAATCTCGAATGAAATTCTTCCCCGGACTCTATAATTCAGATATTGTTTTCTTAAATCACTTCAAAGCTCAATCTTGAATTTGACTGAGAAGTATACTTCATCTTTTCTTGGAATATCCCGAACAAATATTCCAAAACCCTACCATCTCGAACATCCCTTGTTCTTTCCCGATGTTGTTGGCCAATATTGGGACTATATCCTGAAAGAAAAGTACGATTTCCAAGAAATATCGATGCATGTAGGGTTTTAGTGCATTTTTTTGTGCACAAATAATACAAATAGTTCACGTAAAGTGATGTAGTGAATGCAAACAAACACATAGTCCTAAGCTAAATGACCTAGACAAACCCGACATGACACTAGAGCTCCGATTTTGCAACCAAGAGCTCTGATACCACTTTAGGATGTAGCACCCCGGAGCTCAGAGCACCACATCCCCCGCACCATAGCCTGACATGTGTAACCAAATGGGAACTCCGTACACGCATCAAACTACGGCGAACGGGAGACAAACAAAATCTCTCCTATGCTAGGTGGTTTAGACCCTAAATCAGAGTGCGCAATCAAAACAAATATCACATGCGGAAGCACCAAGATTCGAATATTCAACCATACATGCTCATCAAATAACAGAATATACAAGTATCAAATTTAAATACCTCTTATACATATTTCTCAAATTCAATTTGTTAGGAATAGTGCACTTAAAGCAGATGTTTGCTTAACAGAATATACAAGTATCAGATGTGTACTCGACACGTGGTAGCTACCCATGCAATCCTTGCTCTATTTCGATCAGCAATTTGATCCTTCGTTAATCATATTAACATCCTACCATAACCCTCGTGTTCTAGAATTTGTGTGTGACCCCTTTAGGTTCATTATTCGATTAGCATTGACATGAATTAATTAATTCCCTAATTAATTAATCATTTCACAGATCACACTACCATAATCTACCAAAGGGTGTGTAACATGTAACGCCCCAACAAGGGCATCCACGCCTATCCCGCACTACGAACCTAGCTTGTATATAGAATTGCCACACATATACCCACCAAGCTCGAAGCAAGCGGTGACAACGGATAACCTAGCTAGGCGGTACTAGACTTACAACAGCCGAATCAAAACAGACACAAATACGTGGAAGCTTAAAACATAACACGTGCATAAGAGTTCATTATCAATACATGCACTTCAGTCCTTCTCAATATAATTAACGCAAGGTTAATAACAAATCCATCAACTAAGTGACCATCATGGTCTAGCACAAAATGCTCAAAATACGGGAATGTAAATCATCCTAGTGACCGCCACGGTCCAACTAACAAGATAGTAAATCCAACAACATACATAATAAATCCATAAACAACTCCAAAGATAACATAATCAAGGTATGCTACAAGCAACGTGCACAAACTAGACGACTAGACAAGACTCTCAAGAAAGACCCCACCTAGCTTGACCTCAAAAGCGACCTGCGGACACGAAAGGTAAAGGAGATCAATTCAAACGGAACCGGTGAGGAGGAGTATACATGACATAAGTGAGATAAGCGGGTTCAATGCATGCTCAAATTAAAGGTGTTCATGATCCGTTCACATTTTCGAAAACAATGCAGATTTTGTAAAATACGGATCATAAACCAAAGCACTGGCTCGGCGAGTACGAGCAATCCATTCTTACTTCCCAAACCAAGTGAAATCAAACCAATCCATCCTTTACGCCATTGATATCGAGGGTGTGCACCCCCGGAGCATCCCTTTTGCCTTTTGAGTGGAGAAATGGGTCTATGAAACAGGCCACTACCTTGCAAACCTTAACCCCGAAACCTCCACGGAGTTTTAGTTAACAAGTTCTTACCTGTGGGAACTTTAAATGAGGACATCCGTCGGCCCTTGCCTTCCTGGAATATCACTCACCTTGGTCCCCGAGCGCTAGAACATCCAACCAAGCAAGCGTCCTTGCATGGGGCAACAAACCTCGCTACACAACTCTTACGCACATAATACTCAATGAAAGTTCCAAAAGCATTTTGGGTACTTATCCCATATACCAACTCAAGTTTTACTTGCAAACCATTTTCCATATACAATAACCATAATATGAGCAACGCACACAAAACTTGGCTTATAAAGCCTACATATACGCTTTGAAAACGGTAGTTTAAAACCATCAAACATGATAGGCTATAGGTGTCCACAATTTTGAAAACATTTTATATCATAACACCTCACCTTTACCATGAACTCCAAGGGTCAAGCACGAACAAAGAAGGCTACTCAACCGGAGACTCACCACCTAACAAGACAAATGTATCAACAAGGTAAGACACGACTCAAAATAACTTAAGATGACGCACGGCTTCAAGATGAATGCAAACATGCAAATGATGTGTCATGAATGTCCAAGATAGCCTAAGTTTAGCAATTACAATCAAACAACATCATATCAGTCATATAACAAGCTTTCAAGTCATAAGACATGCAAATAAGATGTAAATCATACTAAGCATATTCCCACACATAATCGAGGTACACAAGACATTACACTGCACATAAACATGATTCGAAGTCATATATATCATATTAGGGGTGGGAGAAGTGTAAAGGAAGTGAAAACGAAGCAAAACGATTAAGATAATAAAACCTCAAATTTTGACCCGAGGGTACACAAACGGCCGTTTGGCCTTAAAGCACGTTTCCCAAACGCCCATTTGGGCTTAAAAATCACGACAGTGGCTTCCCACACGGGGGTTTGAGGTTTTAGTTCAAAATCGAAACCCCCGTTTGGCACGCTGCTGTTGCAAGACTCAAATACGAACATAGGCTTGAACATGGTGAAATTTGAGCTCCAAACACCTCAAAATCATGTCTTAAAAGATATCCAATATGGATAACATAATTCAAACATTATAAAACGTGTCAAGAGCATCTAGGAGCAAGTATTCAACAAGAAATTCCGTAAATTCATTCAAAAACTTCATCTTCTTCAACCTCGTGAAAGCTTCAAGCTCAACAATGGTGAAATCTTTAATCATGCATAAAACTCAAAGATATCTATCACATTCTTCATAAAAACACATAAGGAACAAGAATCCATCATCAAATTAAGCTAAAACGAGCTAGAACATGGACATATAAGAATTCTTCATAAAAGCTTCAAAGGTCAACAATGGTGATTTCATCAAACAAGCATGAAAATGCGAAATTCTTACATCAAATCATTCCCAACATTCTTACATCAAATAATTCCCAACACTATAAGAAACATATTTCGAATCATAAAATTTAGATTTAATCCATCTAACATGAACCCTAGATTCATATTCAAGTTCAAAAGCTTCAAGAACACAAACCCATGAAAAGAGCACATAATCTTATCTTGAGAGCTGAAAATCGAAGAGAAGAACTTGCTATTTAGTCTTGAATCTCCAGCTTTAATCTTCAATCCTGGTTCTTGAAAAAGACTTGAAGTGTTCTTGGTTCTTGAGAGAATAAAGGTGAGTTTATGAAAGTGGTTGGAAGAGTGTGTTTGAATCCCTTATGGAATAACGTAAATAAGCCTTGATGTGCTAAAATCTGAATTGGTTTATGGTTCAGCTGATTAGGGTCATGGGGCGGTTCAATTCGAGCGGGTTATAAGTGAAATTGGGTCTCAAATTGGGTTAAATTCGAAATTGGGTCGCAGGTCAACTGGGTTAAGTATAAAGGTTGTCTTTTCGTAAAACGGCCTTAACTTCTTCGTCCGAACTCCGATTTGAGCGATTCAAAAGCCCAAAAACTCATAATCAAATTATCTATCCAAATTGATTAAGTTGTATCCAGTTCTTGGCTCAAAATGTAAATTACCAATTTGTCCCTAATTTATACTTTAATGCCCAAATAAGCACATTGTTTCGTTTAATCGCGAAGCATGTTATCAAAGCTTAATAACAACAATATGATCACATAATTATCACATTATGAAGCCACGTATCTCATGCATGTAGCACCCCGCACGTGGGATACCACATCCCCCGCACTAAGATCCAACCCGAATACGAAATGGGAAAATCCGTATCCAAGTCCAAACCATAGCGAACGGGAGACATACACACCCACTAGGCTAGGCGGAGCTAAAACCACACTCAGAGTGCGCAAAGGAACAATAAAGGAATCACATTAGCATAGTAGCGGAAGCACTTATCAAATATCAACATCAAAAGTCGAATGGATCAAGTAAATACAAGCCATGAGTTCATAAATCCAACTAGGATCCTAATTCAAAATAATAACATAAATCCCAAGGCATGACAAAATATATGCACGTGCAGCCGGAGACATCCTAACTCGCCCTAAACAATGAAGTGTGACTCGTGAGATGCACTTCTCCGCCTAGCTCGAGAACAAAAGAGTAACCTGAAAAGTTAAAGGAGGCGTCAGTACAACGACTGAGTGAGGGGGCTAACGCACACCCACACACTATAAATAAAAAGCATAGCACGAAATAAGAGATGGAATCATGAACCGGGAATAGGTTTTGCATACCAAAAAGGTTTTTAAAGAAAAACAATACATATTTATATACTTAATCATAAACGAATCATAAATACTGTCCCCGATTCATAATTTCCCAAAGCGTAAACATAATGCTCGCGCGAGTAACGAGCTTCCAACCTTACTTCGAATACATAATCATAAAAACCGAAATCAAATATACAATCCCCAATCTCCACGATAGAAGGGCCACGTGAACCCTAACTATCCATATATAGACATAACCTCGAGGGGTAGTACTCCCCCTACGAGTCCTTCCCGGCTTTTACACCGCGAGCATCGAAGAGAACGCCTTCCCAAACTCCCAGGGGTCGCGCGTAACCCTTCGGATGGAACTATGCTAAGGAGTGATAATCCCCGATGGCCCGACGCCGTCCCGGGTGTCCTCGCTCATAGATCCGGGGCCCAAACATACTGGACATATCATACATATACCAATCTTTCATGGTTTAACTCGCTAGCATATCATATCATAACTTAACATATCATATCATATCATAAGGTTTTCAAACTCAAGCTTACATATGCCCATATAACTAATTTCAAAATCCAAAGGTGATTCATAAGATCATAACATATATAGTCAACACATATCTAAGTATATTTATAGTATATAATCGCATGCGGGCTTAGAAATATGAGCATATAGGGGTTTTAGGTCATTTAACTAAAAGAAAATACCTAAACCTCACCTTACACACAAGAGCAAAAGAACACGTGCGTGCCGACCACCAACAACTAGGTCTCGGGCTCAACAACCTGCTCGGGAACTTCCACTGTAATAAACAAACACAAAACCCGAGACTTAGACTCGATTATGTACCAAATAGACGCACGGCGATGCGAATGTAGGTAACTTATGCGTATGAGATGCGAAAATGCAACACATAATTCATTCAAGGTTGTAACATGTATAATTCATAATAAACAATTCATAAAATTAAATCAAGAATTAAAAATAATTAATTCATGAGACCAAAATTAGAGGTAATCAAAATTCATGGAATTAATATAACTAATAATAATTCATTCATTAAATTAACTTAAATAAATCAAGATACTATTATAATACACATTAGATATTAGTATTATATATATATAACGTATATCCGTACGTACTTAATCACAATGCTATCCACTACTAACATATTACATATATATAATATAATATACATCTAGCATTAACATATTAATATACTACACATTACATATATATATACGCATTATCACCTACACACACACCCATACATGCACTTACACCATATATATAAATATATAACATACATATAGCACTAATATATTAATATGTATACATACCTCTAGCACATTCACACATGCAATTCATGCAATAAACAACTAACCTACATGCATAACATAAATATACATAGCACCACGTAACACACACACACTCATGCATGTAAGAGCAGCAGCAACAAATCAGTAAGAAAGGTAGCAACAAATCAATTCGTGGAGGGGAAAAAAAACAGGGCATGTGACGCCCCGACATTTCGGCCGTACAGGTATGACGTAATTGTTTACCCAAAATGCGCGAAATAATTAATTATGTTTGTGTTATGTATTTAATTTAATTTTAAATTATATTAAATGTTAATTATTTTAATTGAATGTTATTAATATTAATTACATTATATAATATAAATATATATACATATATATATAACGTACGTGTGTGCATGGATTTAAAATTATGCATGCATAATTAGTTATAAATCATATTTGCATGCATTTTATAATTATAACTTATATAATATTGCATGCATGTATTTATATCTATTATATACGTATGCATGCATATTATATGTAATATATTATAAATGAAATTAGTTGGTTATTTTTGTTAATGTTATGGCTTTTATTGTTTCATTGCGTTTGAGTGCTTCGTTTCTATTTGAATGGATACCGGAATTTTGTGCGAATTTAATATGTTGAACTTATACGTGTCTTGTACATGAATACTTGTTCGTTTCGTATTTTCGAATTCATTTGCTTGTGTTTCGGATTTAATTTGAATTGTGGAATCCAAGTCGGGGGCTAACGAGCACTTAGCGCACCCTTGGTTCCGTATTTAATATCTTGAGCTCGGGAACTCGGATTCGAGTTCCGTCAACTTCGCTGAACTCGTAACGAAAATTCGAGTTTAGTAAACTTAGCCACATATTTTTCCCAACTCATTTCAACCTCCGAAATTTAACCGAAAAACCTACACGGCGCCAAAACTGCCACCTTTCACCAAAATAGCCATATCTCTTACCATACTTGACCAAATTAACCATGGTTTGAACCTATGAGACCCTAACTCAACCATCTATCTGATCATTATCCTCCCCAACCGAAATAGTCTCTCATACTTAGAGAAAATCAGCCCTCTTTCCTCTGTTTTCCAGAAATCCCGTAGCCAAGCCAACCTCTTGAGATTCAAGCTCAAATCTCTTTCAAACCTCCATTAATCCACAAGGTAAGCTTGGTTATGTTATGTACATCCATTATGAGTCATTTTTATTCATTCATCCCTGAATTTGAGCATCAATTCGTGAGCTTTTGACAGAAATGAACATATATAGAATTAGGTTTGAAATTGGTTGATCTTCTTCCATACTTGAGCTTTTTGAATGATTCCAAGCTTGAGAATGATTGTTATGGTATCTTCTTTTCAATTATGATCATTAATTGCATGGTAGTTGAAGTATTTATGAGATATCAACTTTGGATCATTGAGAAAACTTTGAAGAAAAGTCACGTGTGACAGCCCTCCATGTTTGAACTGTTGTGGGACTGATTTATAGGTTGAATTTGTGGTGTTTTGCTGCATATTTGTTAGCCTGAATTGTATGAATGTGTTGGGATTAATGGAGATCATTTCTTGCCCTGTTTCTCGCGTTTAATACCCTGTTTTTGGGCCTGGAAAATTGCTGTCAGCAGCTGCATTCTTCCCTTGATGTTGCTATCATTTTTGTACATTTTTAGGACTGGTTTTAGGCTGCATCTCATGTCTTCTTCTTGCTACATATATGGCCTAATTGTTGCTTGAGTTGTACCTGCGTTTGAGCTAGAAAAACAGGGGGTAACCTGCGTTTTTGGTTGAACTGCTGCTGCGACACGGGTGTGTCATTTTCTTTCCTTTTTAGCTGAAACAGGGGTGCTGCGTGGGTTGTCTTCTCTGTACCGAGACACGGGGGTGTCTCGGTTTGTTCTATGAAGGTGGCACGGGGGTGTCACCTTGTATTTCATGCTTGTTTTGCTGTTTCCGCGAAGCTGCTGCTGCTGTTCGTTCTTCTTCTTTTCTTCCTGCATGAGTTATTAATTGCATGCATGATTTGCATGCCTTCTAATGTAGATGCATGCATGTAATAGGTTGCATGCATTTTTGTGATATTTGCATGTATGTGTATTTGTTTGCATGTGTATAATATACGTATATATGTATATATAATATAGTATACGTATATGCATGTATATATATATTTAATATATTATATATATATTTATTAATATTAATTGTTATTTGATTTAATTGAAATATAGAATTTAAAAGTTACCTATTTCATGTTTTATTTAATTTCCTAAATTTAATTGAATGTATTTAATTGTTTATTTTTTTATTGTAAATGTGATTGAATATGTTTAAATGTTTATGTTCTAATTTTAAATGTGATTTAATTTGTACTTTGATTATATTTGAATTCCTTGAATTAATTTGATTGAAAATGTGAAATTATGAAAGTGAATTAAAGTGAATGACTTGATTATATGATTTAAATGTATTAATAGTGTACATGAACATTTTCATAACATAATTTTATCTTTTATATATTCATGTCATAATCATTTCATTGCCGAGCGTCTTAATTGGTCGTTTTGAGTCTCACTTTACCTTTCTTGCACAGATTTCGATCCCGTTGGAGACAAGGCCAATCCTTGAGGCTTTCGTATCTTCTTTTGTCGGTACAAGGTGGGTTTCTCTACTACTTAGATAAAACGACCCGATATATCCCCCTATGTGAAAAGCTTTAAGCCAAAAGTGATACGGTATATATATATATTGAGTCTTTTATCGAGTAAACGATTGCAAACGTAAAACCCTTATTTCTTGAATCCTACCAAATGTTTTGGCGAGTATTGATAGATTGATTGCACTGATTGGGGCCCGGGGTTCTTGGTGTGAGTGGCTATTCGAGGAAGCATGGGCTGACGGTGATCCCTCACACTAGTTCCCACTATTGAACAGCGGTACCGGACCTCGTCAGGAGATTGGCGGGGAAAGGGAGCTGAGTGCCATCTGGGGAGTCATGTAACCCCTTTTGGCCAATGATTGGGTGGACGGGTCTTGCAAGCCCGCCCACCAACCCGGAGGAAGAAGGTGTATATGACCGATTGAATAGAATCGATTGATTGAGCACAAAAGAATGACATGCATGAAAGACTTAATGAATGAATGATTGATTGAATCACACATGGTGTTGGTTGGAGTTGATGCACGCCCACTCGCCGGGCCACTAATGATCTATTGTAATATTGACCATTATAATCCCTTCCGATGATTCCTCTATTTTTCCCACTTGGGAACCGTTTCTAAAACCTCGTTTGGGTTATAATCTGCATGTGATTGTTTAAATTCCGTTATATATTATATTTACGCCAATGTTTTATACCCACCAGTCCCTTTTGGACTGAACCCGTTTGGTTTTCAGTTATTTTGTGCAGGTGTTGAGGGAGCTAGGCGGGAATACGAGTCCTAGGTCTTGCATTCGTCTCTAGCTCTGTATTTTGAGTCTTACACTTGCATACTTTTATTTTGATTATTGTATATGAATATTATCTCGGAGCGTACATGTTTTGGGCCGTGATGGCAATTGCTGATGTACATGAATGATTTTTGGAGCTTGGATGCTCATGGTACATATATATGTTAGATGTTCGTTCTTTGCTTCCGCTTTAATGTTTTATGTTATTTTATGGTTTCAAGGGTTAGCCCGCCTAGCTTAGAGTGTATGTTTGTCCCCGTTCGCCGTGATTTGGCTCGGGTATGGATCGTCCATTTCATATTCGGGTCGGGCCTCGGCGCCGGGGGATGTGGCACCTTGCGCTCGGGTGTTACATCCTTAAGTAGTATCAGAGCCTAGGGTTGCAAAACCCGGGCTCTAGTGTCGGGTGAGTCAGTTTAGGTCGTTCGGCTTTAGGGACTACTTGACAATGTGATTGCATATGCATCCTTTTAGTGCTTCTGTGCTCTAATTGTTGAAAAGTGAGTGAATTAATTGCATTTTCATGCATGGACTAAGAGAAGCATGCATTTCAGTGTTTCTTGATCAGGATGCCTCCCCGTAGACAGCGTGAGAGATCACCGGGACGACAAGGACATCGTGATCGTTCTCCTATACCACCAGAACAACAACCACAGCCGCCGCCGATGGATATGGGAAATTTTATGGAAGCCGTTTTCAATTATGTTGAGCATAGGAGAGCTCAAGCTCCACCGCCACAACCCGTTGAGCAACCGGCTCCACTAAATAACAGTCATAGGGATCTCCATGGGGTGTTTTTGAGTTACAATCCCCCTAGATTTTCTGGTTCTATTGATGACGCGGTTTCAGAGGGGTGGTTGACTCGATTGGAGAGGATTTATGGGGTTCGGCAGTTCACTACCCAAGAACAGGCTCAGTTTGCTATATTCCAATTGGACGGAGAGGCGTTTGAGTGGTGGGAGAGAACAAGAGAAAAGTTGGAGGTAGATGGAGAGGAGATCACATGGGAAGTTTTTAAACGGGAATTTCGGGAGTGCTTTGTACCCGAGGTTGTTCGGGAGAGAAAAGAGCAAGAATTTATGGACTTGAAGCAAGGAAATCGTTCTGTGGCTCAATATATTGCAGTTTTCAACCGACTTGGGAAGTATGCTCCACATATTACCCGGGATGAGAAGAGGAAGGCGAAGAAGTTTATTGCTGGGTTGAGGCAGGATTTGAGGCACGGTCAAGCGGGCCATAATTTTATATCTTTCTCAGACACGGTGCAAAGGGCCTTAGGGCAAGAAGAGGAGTATAAAAAGAAGGATCCAATCTTCAAAGCATCCATGGGACAAGGTAGGGGCTCAGCTTCGGGATCGAGCATGAGATTCAATCCGGGAAAAAGGCCTATGACTTCGGCAGCTCCTTCTCAGAAAGAATATTTCAAGAAGCCACGAACTGGAGGTCAGCATGCTCCTCAGGCTGCTCGAGTACCTCAGGCATTACCGGCTCCCCCGAGAGATCGACGAGATGTACCTCCGTGTACTCATTGTGGAGGACCGACCCACTCTTATAGCAATTGCAGAATAAGATTGAAATTATGCTTGATTTGTGGGAAGGGAGATCATATGGCTTTCGCATGTCCTGATAAGAGACCGGGGTTTCAAGCTGGGGTACAAAGACCGATGATCGAGGCCCGGGCTTATGCCCTTGAGGGCGAGGAACAAAATGTGGAAGCTGATCCGAATGCCGTGGTGGAAGGTACCGTTTGCGTTCATAACACGAGCATTCACGCATTATTTGATCCGGGTGCCACGCATACTTTTATATCTTCTGATCTATGTGCTTCTCTATGCCTACCTGTTATTTGCTCAAATTCTTGTTATTATGTGAGTTCGCCTCTTGGAGGTAATTTGCAGACAAACCGGGTTGTTAGAGGTTGTTCAGTTTTGTTAGAGGGGAAAGATTATCCGGCAGACTTCATTGTTATGCCTATGAAGAAGTATGGGGTAATCTTCGGGATGGATTGGTTATATCGGCACCGGGCCGAGGTTGATTGTTTTAGGAAGAAGATAAAATTGGGAGCAGAGTTGATTGGAAAAGTGGGGCCGAAGAATGTACCTCTCTTATCGTTTATGGAAGCTCGCAAGTTAGTGAAAGATGGAGCCACGGGATTTATTGCCTATCTTCTTAACAAACCAAAGGATCAATTAAGTTTTGAGGATACGGATGTGGTAAAGGCATATCCCGACGTATTTCCGGAAATTTTAGGTTCTTTACCACCGGATCGGGAGATTGAATTTGTTATTAATTTATATCCGGGATCAGAACCTTATTCTAAGACGCCGTATAGAATGGCTCCGGCAGAGTTGAAGGAGTTGAAGATTCAACTCGAAGAGTTACTTAAGATTGGATATATTCGACCGAGCTCATCTCCGTGGGGTGCTCCGGTTCTCTTTGTCAAGAAGAAAGATGGATCGTTGAGAATGTGTATAGATTACCGGGAGCTTAATCGGATGACTATCAAGAATAAGTACCCGTTACCCCACATTGAGGATTTATTTGATATGTTGTAGGGTTCAGGGGTTTATTCGAAATTGGATCTAAGACAAGGCTACTACCAATTGAAAATCCGGGAAGAGGATATACCTAAGACAGGATTCAATACCCGATATGGGCATTATGAGTTCGTAGTGATGCCCTTTGGTTTGACGAATGCCCCTGCAGCATTTATGGATATGATGCATCGGATTTTTCGGCCATATTTGGATAAATTCGTCGTAATCTTCATTGATGACATTCTCGTGTATTCCAAGACTCCGGAAGATCATGCTAGGCATCTCGAATTGGTATTGGAGACATTGAGAGAGCACCGGTTGTATGCGAAGTTTAGTAAGTGTGAGTTTTGGATCGACCGGGTTGCTTTTCTAGGTCATATTGTCTCAAGTAAGGGTTTGGAAGTAGATCCTTCAAAGATCGAGACAGTTATTCAGTGGCAGAGTCCGAAAAATGCTTCCGAGATCAGAAGTTTCTTGGGTTTGGCTGGGTATTATCGGAGATTTGTTAAGGACTTCTCTAAGATTGCAGCTCCTTTGACGCGTTTGACAAAGAAGGAAGTCAAGTTTGTTTGGGATGAGGCGTGTGAGGCAAGTTTCCAACTTTTAAAGGAGAAGTTGACCACTGCACCAATATTAGCACTTCCTGAAGGAACTGAAGGATACATGGTTTATACGGATGCCTCGAAAGAGGGACTGGGATGTGTTTTGATGCAGAAGGGTAGGGTGATAGCCTACGCCTCGAGAAAACTGAAGGATCATGAACAGAATTATCCCACTCACGATCTCGAGCTAGCGGCAGTGATCTTTGCTTTGGGGAAGTGGAGACACTACTTGTATGGAATTCCTTTCGAGATCTTTTCTGACCACAAAAGTCTTCAATACTTGTTTTCTCAAAAGGAGTTAAATAAGAGACAAAGGCGATGGATAGAGACTTTAGCGGATTACGAGTGCACAATCCGATACCATCCTGGAAAAGCTAATGTGGTCGCGGATGCACTTAGCAGGAAGGCTAGTGTGTCTAGTGTGAAAGTGGAACTTGGATATGAATCCGAGTCTTTCAAGTTAAGAGCAAGTATTCGGAATATTACAGTACAACCGGATCTTCAACCAAGATTATTTGAAACTCAGAGAAGAGATTCCGAAGTGTAGAAATTAGCTCAGAAAGCTAGAGATGATCCCGAATGTCCATTTGGGTTCGATGACACGGGACTCTTAAGATTTAAGAACAGGATTGTGGTTCCGGATGAATTGAAGAGGATTATTTTGGAAGAAGCTCACAGATCAGGGTATTCGATACATCCTGGAGGTAATAAGATGTACAAGGATTTGAAGCAGTTCTATTGGTGGAATGGACTTAAAAGGGATGTAACTAATTTCTTGAGACATTGTCTGACTTGTCAAACCGTGAAAGCCGAGCATCAGAAGCCATCAGGGCTACTTCAACCGCTACCTATCCCAGAATGGAAATGGCAACAGGTGGCGATGGATTTCGTTTCGGGTCTTCCTAGAGTGAAGGGTGGTCTTGATGGGATTTGGGTGATCGTGGATAGACTAACGAAATCGGCACATTTTCTGGCTGTTCGGATGTCTGATAAGGTACCTAAGTTAGCCAAGAAGTATGTTGATGAGATTGTTCGACTTCATGGTGTGCCTACCAGTATTGTATCAGATCGAGATCCGAGGTTCACTTCTAGATTTTGGCAAGAATTGCAAAGGAATCTGGGCACAAGGCTTCAATTCAGCACAGCTTTCCATCCTCAGACGGACGGGCAATCAGAGAGATTAATTAAATATTTGGAGGATATGTTGAGAGCATGTGCATTGGATTTTTCGAGTTCGTGGAACGAACAATTGCCTTTAATTGAATTCGCCTATAATAACAGCTTTCAAGCATCGATAGAAATGGCTCCATATGAGGCTCTCTACGGACGGAAATGCAGGTCACCGTTGTTCTTTGATTTGGAAGAATGGAATTGGACGAAGCAAGAGGGTGTGAAACGAGGAGAGAATAAGGAAAAACCCTCTAAGGCCGTACAAGAGGCAATTGATAAGGTTCAAATAATCAGACAACGGATGAAAGCAGCCCAGGACAGACAGAAAAGCTATGCCGATCACCGAAGGAAAGATCTTCAGTTTGAGGTTGGTGATAGGGTATTCTTGAAAGCCTCACCTCGTAAGGGATTTTCGAGGATTGGAAAAGGGGGCAAATTAAATCCTCGGTATCTAGGACCGTATGAGATTTTGGAGAAAATTGGAGATACGGCCTACCGTTTGGACCTACCCCCGAGTTTGACCGGAATCCATAATGTATTTCATGTGTTTCAGCTTCGGAAATATTATCCGGATGAAGCCGAAGTCATACCGGTCGAGGAAGTGGAGTTAGAACCGAATCTCACCTTCGTTCAGAAGCCGATTAAGATTTTGGATCGTAAATTTCAAGAACTTCGAAATTGGCAGATCCCACTAGTTAAAGTCTTATGGAGAAGTGATAAAACGGAAGAGGCTACGTGGGAGACGGAGGATAAGATGAAGAGATTTCATCCCGAATTGTTTCCGGACGATCAATGAATCCGAGGACGGATTCTTTTAAGGGGGAGAGGTTGTGACGCCCCAACATTTCGGCCGTACAGGTATGACGTAATTGTTTACCCAAAATGCGCGAAATAATTAATTATGTGTGTGTTATGTATTTAATTTAATTTTAAATTATATTAAATGTTAATTATTTTAATTGAATGTTATTAATATTAATTACATTATATAATATAAATATATATACATATATATATAACGTACGTGTGTGCATGGATTTAAAATTATGCATGCATAATTAGTTATAAATCATATTTGCATGCATTTTATAATTATAACTTATATAATATTGCATGCATGTATTTATATCTATTATATACGTATGCATGCATATTATATGTAATATATTATAAATGAAATTAGTTGGTTATTTTTGTTAATGTTATGGCTTTTATTGTTTCATTGCGTTTGAGTGCTTCGTTTCTATTTGAATGGATACCGGAATTTTGTGCGAATTTAATATGTTGAGCTTATACGTGTCTTGTACATGAATACTTGTTCGTTTCGTATTTTCGAATTCATTTGCTTGTGTTTCGGATTTAATTTGAATTGTGGAATCCAAGTCGGGGGCTAACGAGCACTTAGCGCACCCTTGGTTCCGTATTTAATATCTTGAGCTCGGGAACTCGGATTCGAGTTCCGTCAACTTCGCTGAACTCGTAACGAAAATTCGAGTTTAGTAAACTTAGCCACATATTTTTCCCAACTCATTTCAACCTCCGAAATTTAACCGAAAAACCTACACGGCGCCAAAACTGCCACCTTTCACCAAAATAGCCATATCTCTTACCATACTTGACCAAATTAACCATGGTTTGAACCTATGAGACCCTAACTCAACCATCTATCTGATCATTATCCTCCCCAACCGAAATAGTCTCTCATACTTAGAGAAAATCAGCCCTCTTTCCTCTGTTTTCCAGAAATCCCGTAGCCAAGCCAACCTCTTGAGATTCAAGCTCAAATCTCTTTCAAACCTCCATTAATCCACAAGGTAAGCTTGGTTATGTTATGTACATCCATTATGAGTCATTTTTATTCATTCATCCCTGAATTTGAGCATCAATTCGTGAGCTTTTGACAGAAATGAACATATATAGAATTAGGTTTGAAATTGGTTGATCTTCTTCCATACTTGAGCTTTTTGAATGATTCCAAGCTTGAGAATGATTGTTATGATATCTTCTTTTCAATTATGATCATTAATTGCATGGTAGTTGAAGTATTTATGAGATATCAACTTTGGATCATTGAGAAAACTTTAAAGAAAAGTCACGTGTGACAGCCCTCCATGTTTGAACTGTTGTGGGACTGATTTATAGGTTGAATTTGTGGTGTTTTGCTGCATATTTGTTAGCCTGAATTGTATGAATGTGTTGGGATTAATGGAGATCATTTCTTGCCCTGTTTCTAGCGTTTAATACCCTGTTTTTGGGCCTGGAAAATTGCTGTCAGCAGCTGCATTCTTCCCTTGATGTTGCTGTCATTTTTGTACATTTTTAGGACTGGTTTTAGGCTGCATCTCATGTCTTCTTCTTGCTACATATATGGCCTAATTGTTGCTTGAGTTGTACCTGCGTTTGAGCTAGAAAAACAGGGGGTAACCTGCGTTTTTGGTTGAACTGCTGCTGCGACACGGGTGTGTCATTTTCTTTCCTTTTTAGCTGAAACGGGGGTGCTGCGTGGGTTGTCTTCTCTGTACCGAGACACGGGGGTGTCTCGGTTTGTTCTATGAAGGTGACACGGGGGTGTCACCTTGTATTTCATGCCTGTTTTGCTGTTTCCGCGAAGCTGCTGCTGCTGTTCGTTCTTCTTCTTTTCTTCTTGCATGAGTTATTAATTGCATGCATGATTTGCATGCCTTCTAATGTAGATGCATGCATGTAATAGGTTGCATGCATTTTTGTGATATTTGCATGCATGTGTATTTGTTTGCATGTGTATAATATACGTATATATGTATATATAATATAGTATACGTATATGCATGTATATATATATTTAATATATTATATATATATTTATTAATATTAATTGTTATTTGATTTAATTGAAATATAGAATTTAAAAGTTACCTATTTCATGTTTTATTTAATTTCCTAAATTTAATTGAATGTATTTAATTGTTTATTTTTTTATTGTAAATGTGATTGAATATGTTTAAATGTTTATGTTCTAATTTTAAATGTGATTTAATTTGTACTTTGATTATATTTGAATTCCTTGAATTAATTTGATTGAAAATGTGAAATTATGAAAGTGAATTAAAGTGAATGACTTGATTATATGATTTAAATGTATTAATAGTGTACATGAACATTTTCATAACATAATTTTATCTTTTATATATTCATGTCATAATCGTTTCATTGCCGAGCGTCTTAATTGGTCGTTTTGAGTCTCACTTTACCTTTCTTGCACAGATTTCGATCCCGTTGGAGACAAGGCCAATCCTTGAGGCTTTCGTATCTTCTTTTGTCGGTACAAGGTGGGTTTCTCTACTACTTAGATAAAACGACCCGATATATCCCCCTATGTGAAAAGCTTTAAGCCAAAAGTGATACGGTATATATATATATTGAGTCTTTTATCGAGTAAACGATTGCAAACGTAAAACCCTTATTTCTTGAATCCTACCAAATGTTTTGGCGAGTATTGATGGATTGATTGCACTGATTGGGGCCCGGGGTTCTTGGTGTGAGTGGCTATTCGAGGAAGCATGGGCTGACGGTGATCCCTCACACTAGTTCCCACTATTGAACAGCGGTACCGGACCTCGTCAGGAGATTGGCGGGGAAAGGGAGCTGAGTGCCATCTGGGGAGTCATGTAACCCCTTTTGGCCAATGATTGGGTGGACGGGTCTTGCAAGCCCGCCCACCAACCCGGAGGAAGAAGGTGTATATGACCGATTGAATAGAATCGATTGATTGAGCACAAAAGAATGACATGCATGAAAGACTTAATGAATGAATGATTGATTGAATCACACATGGTGTTGGTTGGAGTTGATGCACGCCCACTCGCCGGGCCACTAATGAGCTATTGTAATATTGACCATTATAATCCCTTCCGATGATTCCTCTATTTTTCCCACTTGGGAACCGTTTCTAAAACCTCGTTTGGGTTATAATCTGCATGTGATTGTTTAAATTCCGTTATATATTATATTTACGCCAATGTTTTATACCCACCAGTCCCTTTTGGACTGAACCCGTTTGGTTTTCAGTTATTTTGTGCAGGTGTTGAGGGAGCTAGGCGGGAATACGAGTCCTAGGTCTTGCATTCGTCTCTAGCTCTGTATTTTGAGTCTTACACTTGCATACTTTTATTTTGATTATTGTATATGAATATTATCTCGGAGCGTACATGTTTTGGGCCGTGATGGCAATTGCTGATGTACATGAATGATTTTTGGAGCTTGGATGCTCATGGTACATATATATGTTAGATGTTCGTTCTTTGCTTCCGCTTTAATGTTTTATGTTATTTTATGGTTTCAAGGGTTAGCCCGCCTAGCTTAGAGTGTATGTTTGTCCCCGTTCGCCGTGATTTGGCTCGGGTATGGATCGTCCATTTCATATTCGGGTCGGGCCTCGGTGCGGGGGATGTGGCACCTTGCGCTCGGGTGTTACAGGGCAACAACAACGTTCAGCAAGGCAGCAATTAAACAAGATATTCAGGCCATAATCATGCATAAATCAGTCCAAAAATGCACAAGGAACAGCAGCACAAACGCAGCAATTGACAGCAGTTCAATTCGGCCATGACAGCAGTTTATTATGCATCAAAATCAACCAAAATGCAGCTGAAATGAAGAGAAAAACAGGGCAGTAACGCAGCACAACAGGGGCAGCCAATAAACCATCATTTTCAGGCCATTTCCAAGCATAAATTCCATGTAGAACTCACAAAAACGCAGCAGCAGTCACGTTAGAAGCAAGCTGACAGCAGTCCAGTTTTTGGCCCAAAAATCCCCAAATTTTTAATCCAAAATTCAAGTGTATTAATGGTAGAAGTTAATATACTCAACAACCAAGGATTGAATGCAAAGAAACAGGAGATAAAGACATAAATGAACTCACTCTCTAGCTTAGAAGTCAAGATAAATTCATGAGAGCTTGGGTTCAAAATTCTTGAATTAAAACCTAACTATTCCTCCATCTAACCACTTCATGCTTGAAACCTTAAATTCAAGAGACAAAAAGGAGCATATAATGAAGTATAAATCACAAGGAATATAGATCTTACCTCTGATCGTTGAGAGACAAAGAAAACAAGACAAATCTTGAGCAATTAGATGAAGAAGATGATGAATAGTGAAAAAGTCTTCTCCTTGCTTCTTGTGCTGCTGAATATCGATGGTAAGGGGAAAGAAATGAGCATGAATTGGTATAAAATTGGCTTAAGTTCAGATCTTAAGGTCAAAGTGGGACCAACTCTTGAGTTTAGGTTCAAATGGGCTGAAAATGGCTTCGTCGGGGGTTCAAACGGCACCGAAAAAAATACGAGGTTAATTCCACTGGGTCCAGATCGTCGAAACGAGTTCATCGCCACAAACGGATCTCGGATCCGAGTTCCGTAGCTCAAGATACGAATTAAAGAAGTTCAAGGGGTCCTATTTTCAAATAGGTCCCTAAACTTTCAAAAAGTGGCAAATAGGCCCAAAGCCTATTTTCAATTAAGCCCTAAAACTATAAAACTCAAGCAATTAAATCCAAATCAAATATAATTCAATTAAATTCATATAATTTCAAGAAATTAGCATGCTAGAAAATTAAATGCATATCATATAAATTTACATATTACAAGATTTCAAATAATTTAAACACTTAGGCATAGATATGACGTTTAAATCAAATAATTCAAATAATTTCATATAAATATCGAATGAAGAGCATATTTCAAAATATAAACAAATTAAAGTATAAAATTAAAGGTAAATACGGAAACTAAACTCACACGTGGCACGAACCTGTATGGTAGACGAACGGGGTGTCACAACCTCCCCCCCTTCGGAGAACCTGGTCCCCAGGTTCACTGCTCGGCACTGAAAAGCCTCGGATACAACCCTCTCATCTTCTCCTCGGTTTCCCACGTAGCTTCTTCGGACTTCTGATCTCGCCACAACACTCTAACCAAGGGGATTTGTCGATTCATCAAAACTTACATCTTTCGGTCTTAAATCTCAACCGGGTGTTTCACTATTGTTAGATCCGGCTCGAGTTGTACCTCTTCAACTGGGAGAATGGTTGCTTCGTCGGGATAGTATTTCCGAAGTTGTGAGACGTGAAACACGTTATGTATCCCGGTCAAACTTGGCGGTAGGTCCAACCTATACGCCACTTCTCCAACCCGTTCAAGGATTTCAAAAGGTCCGAGGTATCTAGGATTGAGCTTTCCACCTCGACCTATTCGAGAAAAGCCCTTCCTAGGAGATGCCTTCAAGAACACGCGATCTCCGACTCCAAATTCAAGGGGCCTTCTTCTCTTATCGACGTAGCTCTTTTGACGGTCTTGAGCTGCCTTCATTCTCTGTTGAATCAACTTAACTTTGGTAGTAGTTTTATCCAACTTCTCCCGAGGTGTTGCTCTCTCGAGCTTATCCTCTTCTGTCCACCGCCAATCCTCAATATCCCAAAAGAGAGGCAATCTGCACTTCCTTCAATAAAGTGCCTCATAGGGGGCCATGCCAATAGAAGCTTGGTAACTGTTATTATAGGCAAACTCAACAAGAGCTAGATGCTTATCCCACTTCTCTTTGAAATCCAAAGCGCACACTCTTAACAAATCCTCGAGGTATTTAATCAATCTCTCTGATTGCCCGTCCGTCTGCGGATGGAAAGCGGTGCTGAACTTGAGTCTTGTACCCAACCGTTTCTGAAGATCTTGCCAGAATCTAGCTGTAAACCGAGGATCACGATCTGAAACGATACTAGCAGGAGCTCCATGTAACCTTACAAACTCATCACAATACAAATCTGCTAGCTTAGGAGTCTTGTAGGACATCTTAACCTTGAGAAAATGAGCTGACTTTGTTAGACGGTCAACTATCACCCATATTCCATCATACCCTCCTCTTGACCTCGGCAAGCCGGACACAAAGTCCATTGTCACTTGCTCCCATTTCCATTAGGGGATTGGAAGTGGTTGGAGGGTTCCTCCCTGTTTTTGATGTTCAGCTTTCACCACTTGACACGTGAGACATCGCTTCACAAAGTTTGCGACATCCCTCTTCATGCCATTCCACCAAAATAATTCCTTCAAATCTCGGTACATCTTAGTACCACCGGGATGAATTGAATAACCTGAGCGATGTGCCTCCTCAAGTATTAACCTCTTGAGCTTTCCTGGAACACATGCTCTCGCCTTGAACCTGAACAAACCCGAGTCATCAAACCCAAACTTGGTCTCTGGATCAACTCTCGACCGAGCAACCAATCTCTGAATCTCTGGATCCGTGGCCTGACCATCAATTAGCCTTTATTTTAAGTCAGGCTGAACTGTGATGTTAGCCAAACGTGCAACTGAAACCACAACCACTGAACTCTGCCTCGAAGAACCTGCTTCCAAACTTGAAACACTTGCTTTGCGACTTAAAGCATCGGCAACCACATTAGCTTTTCCAGGGTGGTACTGAATCGTGCAGTCATAGTCCTCTAAAAGCTCCACCCAACGCCTCTGTCTCAGGTTAAGATCCTTCTGAGTAAACAAATACTTAAGGCTCTTGTGATCGGTAAAGACCTCAAAAGTAGTACCGTAGAGGTAGTGACGCCACTTAGACAAAGCAAAGACAACCGCCGCAAGCTCCAGATCATGAGTGGGGTAATTCTTCTCGTGTTCTTTCAACTTCCTTGAAGCATAGGCCACTACTCGACCATCTTGCATAAGAACACAACCGAGGCCTTCCTTAGAAGCATCCGTGTAAACCTCATAGCCATCGGTTCCCTCAGGTAGGGTAAGCACTGGTGCTGAAGTTAACTTCTCTTTCAAAGTTTGAAAACTTCCCTCACACCTATCATCCCACTCGAATTTCACCTCCTTGTTTGTTAACTGAGTCAACGGGACCGCAATCCTAGAAAAATCCTTCACAAATCTCCGGTAGTAACCCGCTAACCCTAGAAAACTTCTCACCTCGGAGGCATTTCTCGGTCTCTCCCACTGTTAGACTGCTTCAATCTTGGTTGGATCAACCTCTATTCCCTTGCCTGAAATGATATGGCCAAGGAACATCACTCTGTCGATCCAAAACTCGCATTTGCTAAACTTGGCGTAAAGCTTATGCTCTCTGAGCGTTTCCAAGACGATTCGAAGATGTTGTGCATGTTCTTCAACAGACCTCGAATACACCAGAATGTCGTCTATGAAGATCACCACAAACTTATCGAGAAACGGTCTAAACACTCGGTGCATCATGTCCATGAACACAGCGGGGGCATTAGTCAACCCAAACGGCATTACCACGAACTCGAAATGCCCATACCGAGTATTAAACCCGGTCTTCGGAATATCCTCCTCCGTGATACGCAGCTGGTAGTATCCTTGCCTCAAATCTAACTTAGAGTATACTCGAGAACCTTGCAAGAGATCAAACAACTCTTCGATATTAGGCAACGGATACTTGTTCTTTACCGTCATCCGGTTTAACTCACGGTAATCGATGCACATCCGTAATGTTCCATCTTTCTTCTTTACAAATAGAACAGGAGCACCCCAAGGAGAAATACTTGGACGAATGTACCCGCAAGCTAGAAGTTCATCAAGCTGCGACTTCAACTCCTTTAACTCAGTAGGAGCCATCCTGTAGGGAGTCTTCGAAAATGGCTCAGCTCCGGGATAAAGGTCTACTACAAACTCGATGTCCCTATCAGGAGGTAAAGATCCCAAATTCTCAGGGAAAACATCGGGGTATTCTTGTACGACCTCTGTCTCCTCAAGTTTGGCTTGATCCTTTGGTTTGTTAAGGAGATAAGCCACAAAACCCGTTGCTCCATCCCGGACAAGCTTTCTTGCTTCCATAAACGAAACAAATGGGCTAGTCTTCAACCTCTCGCCTATGAACACCACTGAACCCAAGGATACCTTCTTCTCATAACAATCCATATTGGCACGGTGTCGAGAGAGCCAATCCATCCCGAGGATTACTCCAAACTTCTTCATCGACATCACTATCAGATCCGCAGGGAAAACACGGCCCTCGAAACTCACCGGGCACTCTCGAAAAACTCTATCCGTCACCAAACTCCCCCCCACGGGAGAGCTCACAACATACACATGCGCAGATAAGTTAACAGGCAAAGTCAAAGAAACAGCTATATCCCGGGAAATAAAAGAATGCGTAGCCCCGGGATCAAATAATGCATGTAATGAGATGCCATGTATGTTGATCGTACCTTCCACCATGGCATTCGGGTCAAGCTTGGCTTCTTCTTCCTCGCCCTCGAGGGCATAAGCACGAGCCTGGATCACCGGTCTTTGATTCCCCCTATCCGCAGAAGCAAACTTCTTTTTCGGGCATTTATCAACCATATGGTCCAGAGATCCACACCCGTAGTATCTTCCTAAGAGCTTCCAACATTTCTCGACCGGGTGTCTTCCTTGACAATAAGTACATTGGACGGGTGCCGGTAGTGCTAGAGGTGTTGCGGGGCCCGGAAGGCGAAGTTTCTTGTTGTTGTTGTTGTTGGGCTTCATATTACCTTGAGGCCGGAAAATAGGAGTACCCATTGGAGGTGCGGGCCTCTTGCCCAAATTCATGCTCAAACTAGAACCACGACCCGACTGATAAGTTTGTGACTTAAACCTCATTCGTTCCGCCTCAACCCGAATTGCTTTCTTAGTTGCTTTAGCCCAAGTATCAACAGTCACGGCTTGTAGAGCCTCTTGAAGCTCCATCCGAAGGCCACGAACAAAGCTCCCCGCCTTTAGCTTGTCATCATTGGTGATGTGAGTAGCATAAGGCGCGAGCCTCTCAAACTCGGGGATGTAACCCTCCACCGTTCTATTTCCTTGTTTCAAATCAGAGAACTCTTGCAATCTCCTATCTCTTGCACTTTGAGGTATATACTTATCACGAAACTCTTGAACAAAGGATTCCCAATTGAATTCCAACCCATTTCTATCAAGCCCTGCTCGAACTCCCTTTAGCCAAGTCGAAGCTTGCCCTTGAATAAACCGGGCAGTGCATATAGCTTTGTCTTGTGAACTTGCTGGACAAATTTCCCAAATACCGTTGATCTAGCTAAGCCACTCCTCGGCTTTAATATCATCTCCACCGAACCAGTTTGGAGGATTGTTGTTCCGGAATTCCTTATAAGCCACCAAAGTAGCTCCCTCTTGACCTTCAACGGGAGGCGTTTGATGCCTCTGATTCTGTTGGAGCTGATTCAATAAGGCCTGAACGATGTTTTCGGCATTCAATGGTGGTGGCGGAGGTGCATTCTGTTGTGCTGGAGGGGGCTGATTAAGATCAGGAGTTTGTTCACGGTCTCTCCTTCTTGGAGGCATCCTAAAATTCACAAATCAAAGCAAATATCGATGCGTCAAGGTCAGTACATGTTCATGTGTACAATTAATAGAAATAAACAAGTAATCTATCAATTAAAGCACATAAGGTAGAAAGGAGCAAACAAACACATAATTCCTATGCCGTACGACTTAGACAGACTCACACGACTGAAGAGCCCAGGTTTTGCAACCTCGGGCTCTGATACCACTTAAGGATGTAGCACCCCGCACGTGGGATACCACATCCCCCGCACTAAGATCCAACCCGAATACGAAATGGGAAAATCCGTATCCAAGTCCAAACCATAGCGAACGGGAGACATACACACCCACTAGGCTAGGCGGAGCTAAAACCACACTCAGAGTGCGCAAAGGAACAATAAAAGAATCACATTAGCATAGTAGCGGAAGCACTTATCAAATATCAACATCAAAAGTCGAATGGATCAAGTAAATACAAGCCATGAGTTCATAAATCCAACTAGGATCCTAATTCAAAATAATAACATAAATCCCAAGGCATGACAAAATATATGCACGTGCAGCCGGAGACATCCTAACTCGACCTAAACAATGAAGTGTGACTCGTGAGACGCACTTCTCCGCCTAGCTCGAGAACAAAAGAGTAACCTGAAAAGTTAAAGGAGGCGTCAGTACAACGACTGAGTGAGGGGGCTAACGCACACCCACACACTATAAATAAAAAGCATAACACGAAATAAGAGATGGAATCATGAACCGGGAATAGGTTTTGCATACCAAAAAGGTTTTTAAAGAAAAACAATACATATTTATATACTTAATCATAAACGAATCATAAATACTGTCCCCGATTCATAATTTCCCAAAGCGTAAACATAATGCTCGCGCGAGTAACGAGCTTCCAACCTTACTTCGAATACATAATCATAAAAACCGAAATCAAATATACAATCCCCAATCTCCACGATAGAAGGGCCACGTGAACCCTAACTATCCATATATAGACATAACCTCGATGGGTAGTACTCCCCCTACGAGTCCTTCCCGGCTTTTACACCGCGAGCATCGAAGAGAACGCCTTCCCAAACTCCCAGGGGTCGCGCGTAACCCTTCGGATGGAACTATGCTAAGGAGTGATAATCCCCGACGGCCCGACGCCGTCCCGGGTGTCCTCGCTCATAGATCCGGGGCCCAAACATACGGGACATATCATACATATACCAATCTTTCATGGTTTAACTCGCTAGCATATCATATCATAACTTAACATATCATATCATATCATAAGGTTTTCAAACTCAAGCTTACATATGCCCATATAACTAATTTCAAAATCCAAAGGTGATTCATAAGATCATAACATATATAGTCAACACATATCTAAGTATATTTATAGTATATAATCGCATGCGGGCTTAGAAATATGAGCATATAGGGGTTTTAGGTCATTTAACTAAAAGAAAATACCTAAACCTCACCTTACACACAAGAGCAAAAGAACACGTGCGTGCCGACCACCAACAACTAGGTCTCGGGCTCAACAACCTGCTCGGGAACTTCCACTGTAATAAACAAACACAAAACCCGAGACTTAGACTCGATTATGTACCAAATAGACGCACGGCGATGCGAGTGTAGGTAACTTATGCATATGAGATGCGAAAATGCAACACATAATTCATTCAAGGTTGTAACATGTATAATTCATAATAAACAATTCATAAAATTAAATCAAGAATTAAAAATAATTAATTCATGAGACCAAAATTAGAGGTAATCAAAATTCATGGAATTAATATAACTAATAATAATTCATTCATTAAATTAACTTAAATAAATCAAGATACTATTATAATACACATTAGATATTAGTATTATATATATATAACGTATATCCGTACGTACTTAATCACAATGCTATCCACTACTAACATATTACATATATATAATATAATATACATCTAGCATTAACATATTAATATACTACACATTACATATATATATACGCATTATCATGTACACACACACCCATACATGCACCTACACCATATATATAAATATATAACATACATATAGCACTAATATATTAATATGTATACATACCTCTAGCACGTTCACACATGCAATTCATGCAATAAACAACTAACCTACATGCATAACATAAATATACATAGCACCACGTAACACACACACACTCATGCATGTAAGAGCAGCAGCAACAAATCAGTAAGAAAGGCAGCAACAAATCAGTTCGTGGAGGGGAAAAAAAACAGGGCAACAACAACGTTCAGCAAGGCAGCAATTAAACAAGATATTCAGGCCATAATCATGCATAAATCAGTCCAAAAATGCACAAGGAACAGCAGCACAAACGTAGCAATTGACAGCAGTTCAATTCGGCCATGACAGCAGTTTATTATGCATCAAAATCAACCAAAATGCAGCTGAAATGAAGAGAAAAACAGGGCAATAACGCAGCACAACAGGGGCAGCCAATAAACCATCATTTTCAGGCCATTTCCAAGCATAAATTCCATGTAGAACTCACAAAAACGCAGCAGCAGTCACGTTAGAAGCAAGCTGACAGCAGTCCAGTTTTTGGCCCAAAAATCCCCAAATTTTTAATCCAAAATTCAAGTGTATTAATGGTAGAAGTTAATATACTCAACAACCAAGGATTGAATGCAAAGAAACAGGAGATAAAGACATAAATGAACTCACTCTCTAGCTTAGAAGTCAAGATAAATTCATGAGAGCTTGGGGTCAAAATTCTTGAATTAAAACCTAACTATTCCTCCATCTAACCACTTCATGCTTGAAACCTTAAATTCAAGAGACAAAAAGGAGCATATAATGAAGTATAAATCACAAGGAATATAGATCTTACCTCTGATCGTTGAGAGACAAAGAAAACAAGACAAATCTTGAGCAATTAGATGAAGAAGATGATGAATAGTGAAAAAGTCTTCTCCTTGCTTCTTGTGCTGCTGAATATCGATGGTAAGGGGAAAGAAATGAGCATGAATTGGTATAAAATTGGCTTAAGTTCAGATCTTAAGGTCAAAGTGGGACCAACTCTTGAGTTTAGGTTCAAATGGGCTGAAAATGGCTTCGTCGGGGGTTCAAACGGCATCGAAAAAAATACAAGGTTAATTCCACTGGGTCCAGATCGTCGAAACGAGTTCATCGCCACAAACGGATCTCGGATCCGAGTTCCGTAGCTCAAGATACGAATTAAAGAAGTTCAAGGGGTCCTATTTTCAAATAGGTCCCTAAACTTTCAAAAAGTGGCAAATAGGCCCAAAGCCTATTTTCAATTAAGCCCTAAAACTATAAAACTCAAGCAATTAAATCCAAATCAAATATAATTCAATTAAATTCATATAATTTCAAGAAATTAGCATGCTAGAAAATTAAATGCATATCATATAAATTTACATATTACAAGATTTCAAATAATTTAAACACTTAGGCATAGATATGACGTTTAAATCAAATAATTCAAATAATTTCATATAAATATCGAATGAAGAGCATATTTCAAAATATAAACAAATTAAAGTATAAAATTAAAGGTAAATACGGAAACTAAACTCACACGTGGCACGAACCTGTACGGTAGACGAACGGGGTGTCACAATGCAAATCATATATTCCTCATAAGCACAAAACAACAATTGAATAGAGGTATAAATTCACATAAGTCATGCAAGGAAAAGAGTAAATCGTGCTCTCTCATACGAAGCCATACCTAGATTGAGAAGCGGGGTGTCACATTACCCTTAGCCGAATAACGAAATGAATCGAAGAACCATTCAATCAATGACATTCAGTGAAATATGATCCTCCTACAACTCCATCTCTCAATCAAGAATTAAGGCATGGTAATATTCTCAGAGCCCAAATATTCTTGATCTTTAAGGTTAAGTTCGTTTCATATCCATTTCGATCTCAATCCTAGAAAATCCCATTTTCTAGATGTCTTGATCTTTTATCGACCTTGGCCAAGGGTTTAAAGTTTAATGGACTACGAACAAATCAGTAAGAGATCATCTTGTTCTTAACAAGTGTAGGTCCTTTATCGATTCAACTAATTCTACATATGCCACTTGTGTAATCCCAACATTGGTCGTGGTTCAGGTGTCTATATGACGACACCCTTCTGAGCCTATATCAAAGATTACAGAGTTAGCTCATATGAGACATTACAGAATCTCAAGTCTAAGGATTAATGAATCACGTCATTGACCTGTGAGATATTTCCTAATCTGGAAGTTTCAGGAAACTTCCTTTCCCATTTAGGAATGTTCTCACGTGGGACATCTCAGTGATGAAGTTCTTGTAACAATCACCCTTCTGTATTATGAACGCATCAATGTATGCACTTATCACTCCATGAAACTGAGTGATCCTTCAAAAGGACATAATCACATAAGAAAGTCTCAGCAGAGTCGAGGTCGACACTGCCACTGTCTGTCGGACTCATTGACTTGGACAAGTTTCTAATCCTTGTCTATGGAGTTAAGAACTTGTTTCATATGTCGTTCCCATAACTATAAAGTTCTTAACGGCCTCATCGGATTGGGGGAGGTCAATACATGCAAAACACAGTCAACCCAAACAGACAAAAATAAACACATAAAGAAGTGATTGCCTATGAACAAAATCATTCCGTTTATCATTCAAAGATTGTTTGTGATTTTACAAGAAAATAGCAAAGCAACATCTGCTTTAAGGGAACTATTCCTAACAATCTCCCACTTGCCTGTCAAAGCCACTCAGGTGCTAATCTAAGACCCATCTTCTGAAGATGTCCTTCGAAAGCCTATTCACTAAGGGCTTTAGTATGTGGATCTACCATGTTCTCTGTCGATGTGACCCTTTCCATTTGTACATCTCCTCTCTTGATGATATCACGGATTAAGTGATACTTCTTCAAAATGTGCTTGGTCCTTTGGTGAGATCTATGTTCTCTTGCTTGAGCAACCGCCCCGTTTTGTCACAAAATACTGTAACGGGGTCTTTACTGCTAGGAACTACACCCAACTCGTGGATGAAGTTTCTTACCCAAACACCTTCCTTAGCTGCATCGTTTGAAGCTAAGTATTCGGCCTTAGTGGTCGAATCTGCAGTGGTCGCTGGCTTGGAACTTTTCCAACTCACTGCTCCGCCACTCAGGCAGAATATGTATCCCGACATGGATTTAAAGTCATCCATGTCTGATGCAAAGCTTGCATCACAATATCCTCTAATGACAAGATCTTGTTGGCCTCCGTAAACTAGGAAAAAATCCTTAGTTCTTCTCAAGTACTTAAGGATGTTCTTTACAGCAGTCCAGTGACCTTCACCAGGGTCAGATTGGAATCGGCTAGTCATGCTAATTGCATAAGCAACATCCGGTCGAGTACATAGCATTGCATACATTATGCTTCCTATAGATGATGCATAAGGAATTTTGGACATCCTGGACTTTTCAAGTTCAATATTGGGACACAGCTTCTTCGAAAGAACATTTGCCAGACCCATTGGAAGTTTTCCACGTTTGGATTCTTCCGTACTAAACCTCTTTAGTATTTTGTCTTTGTAAACCGACTGTGATAATCCTAACTATAGCACCCCGGAGCGCAGAGCACTACATCCCCTCACCATAGTCCAACACGTGTAACGAATTGGGAACTCCGCACACACATCAAACTACGGCGAACGGGAGACGAACAAAATCTCTCCTATGCTAGGCGGTCTAGACCCTAAATCAGAGTGTGCAATCAAAACAGATATTACATAGTAAGCTCCCAGGATTCAAATAATCAGACATACATGCTCAGTAAATAAGAAAAAAATACAAGTTTCAAAGTTTAAAGTTAAATTCTTCTTTTACAAATTGCTCAAATTCTATTCATATTTGCATATACATAATTCCCATAAGTTCAAAAGAACAAAATAAAATAAAATGATGCATGAAACCGACTACGAAACTCAAGACTCGACGAAAAAGACTGCCGCCAAGCACAACTCCCCACGAACACCTGCAACTCAAAAGAAAACAAGGGGAAAAAGTTAAACGAAAACGAGGGTCAGTCCTAACTGTTAGGAATAGTGCCCTAGAAAGCCGATTGTATATCCGCTTTGTGCTTTTCCATAGTGTAATCACAGACAATCTTTGAATGAAATAACGAATTGAGGCAACACTTCTTTATATGCTCTTGTTTGGTATGCGTTTACTTTATCTGTGCATGTATGAGAAATCCCCTAATCCTGATGACTTTAGGACTCTACCATTTAGGTGAAATGGTTCATGAAACGAGCCCTATATCACATAAGTCATGATTAGTAAAATAATCCAAGCCGATGAGTCCTACCGACAGTGGGATCACGCCCTTAAGAAGGACCACCATGTTTCATGGAGGTGCAAAGTGTATAGTTTATACGTGCGTGATACATGAGGGTGCTTATTTTAATAAGTAAGTTCACTGAGGTACCCCGTGTGAGAACACTCCTAAATGGGAAAGGAAGTTTCTATTTCAGGAAATGGAAACTTCCAGATTAGGAAATATCTCACGAGTCATTGATGCGATTAATTGATCCTTAGACTTGAGGTTCCATGTCACTTTATGAGTTAACTCTGTAGTCTTAGGTATAAGCTTTAAAGGGTGTCGCCTTAGACAACTGATTCAAGGCTTATGCTGGGGCTGCACAAGTGATTCATGAAAGTGAATGAGAATCAAGAAAGGACCTAAACTTGCATTTGCAAGGTGATCTCTTATTATGTAAGTCATTCATATGCCATATGGAGTCCTTGGCCAAAGCAGTAGATCAAGACATCAAGAAAAGGGTTTCTTGGATTGAGATCAAATGGATATGAAATACACTTAGCTTTAAGATCGGATTATTAGGGTTCTGATCATTCCCTTACCCTAGATCTCGGTTGAGAGATAGTAAGTAGGAGGATTGTATCTCACATGAATCAATGACTTAAAGGTTCTGTCGAATCCGAACATTCCAATTCAGCTAGGGGTTAAACACCTGTTGCTAGACTATGGTCGTTTAATCTGTGAACTGATTAATTAATTAGTGAATTAATTAATTAGGGTCACTGCTAATTGAATTGAGAACCTAGAGGGTCACACACAACAACTTGGTTACATGAGTTGAGGCTTTAAAATGATTAAACGAGTTAATCGGGCCAAGAGGGTTCCACACGTGTGAACCACACGTGTGGCTCACGTGAGTGACACGTGTCTCACACGTGTGTAAATATATGTGTATATTTATTTATGTGTTAAATAATTAATGTGATTAATTATTTAATAGACTTTGGTTTAATTTTGAATTAAAAAGAAAGTCTTATTTTTGAGAAAAATAATCTAGTTAATTAATTACGAATTAATTAATTAGATAAAATAAGTTATTTATTTTAAATAAATAAAGTATAAAATTATCCAGAAATAGTTTGGATATTTTAGCTCTCTTGAAAGTTGATTTGAATTTGAATTCAAAGTCAAAGTCAAAATTACTTGATGATCAAGTAATAGGAGAGAGGGACCAAATCCTTAGTCCATAAGGACTAGGAATTTCGGCCACTCCCTTCCTATATATAGGGGAGCTCGAGAGTAATTGACAATTCTTTTAGTTCATGTGTTGAACACCATCCTTTCTCCAAGATAAATCAAGCCCTAGGTTAAGCCTAAACACTAACTAGAGAACTAGCATCCTTACTAGTTAGATTGTAGTCAAGTTGGTGGACTATCTCTTGAGAGCTTAAAGTTAGAAGTTTTGAAGATTCTAGCTTTACCAAGGAGAGGGGATCAAGCCGCGAGAAGAGCATTCTTGGGTGGCTTGAAACGCTTCAAGAAAGTTAATTAAGAAAGTAAGTTTCTAATCCCTACGAATTTGGATACACGATTGCGAGTCCAAGATCCTTTTGTTGGAAAATTTTTAAATTTCCGCTGCATTCTGAATCCTGTTTTCCAACACTAACGACTGGTGAGAGGGCTAACACAAGCACACGTACATATACATAAGAGCATAGCATATTCAAAATTAAAGAGTTCATAAACCGGGGCGTGGTTTTTGCATTCTAAATCATTTTAACCCGTGATATTATATATAAATAAAAAGGTTTTAAGGCCGAAGGCCAAAATCAAACAATTTTAGTAATTAGAAGTCCACTCCCCGTTTGACGAACTATATTCATAATCAAAATCATAACAACTCTGCGAGAACTAGTTTCAAACCACCCTTACTTTGTTCATATTGAGAAGAAATCAAATCACACAAACCTGCCATTTCTCCGGTATTGGAATGGGTCACGGGCCCCTAACCATCTAACGGTTGAGGGGAGTGCTCAATGCTTCTCCGACCCTCGGACTCCATCCCCCGACAAAACCTCCTGGTGGATTCTGGTACATCCTTTTCCAACATATGGAGGCCATACTTAGGAGTAGACCCGACGGCCCGACACCGTCCCGGGGCTCCTTCGCCCAAACCTGCGGGGGCCATTTCAAAGTTCAAAATTCATAATTCATACTTTTAGCTAATTTCGAAATTTCAGAATTTTCCGACTTATATTCAAAGTCGTATTTCTCGCTATATTTTCAAAATGTTCACACAGACCAACCCTTTTCAAACAAAATAAACATAAAATAGGTTACGTACATATATAAAAGTGTTTTTCCAATATTTCATAGCAAACGGGGCAAATCCCACAAAATACTATTCAAACATGTATTTACATAATTATATATATATAAGTATATCGTATGCGGGCTTAAAATACATGTAGGGTTGTAGGTCATTTAACTAAAAAGGAAGAAAACATCACCTTGTCGACCAAACCGAACGAAACGGACTCAAACACCTCTATGAGACCTCCTCGCCACCCACGGACCGATCCTAAGGACAAAAGAAATAACAAACGACCACCTTAGACTCAAAATGTACCAAATAGACGCTCGACAAATGCATATGGATGCAAATGATGCATAAAGAATGCAATGAGATTTCATTTAAGTCATATGATACCATATCGGATCATATTAAATCATAATGCATATGTTTTACGCTAAACAATTCATGAATTCCATGCAACACTCATATCCCATCTTATCACACGTTAGAAATGCATATACTTCAATAAAGGAGCAACAGCAATCTATGCAAGGCAAACGAATAAGGAACTCAAATATACATGCACGTTATAGAGCAAATAGAGTACATTAAGTTATATTTTGCACGTAAGGGCATCGAATTCACGTCAAATAAATCCATAAAATTCATATAACGGTCATAACACATCCATAATCAAGTTAGGCATGCATGCACACAAGAAAAGAAGCAAGGAATTATCAAACAAAGCAAGAAAAGATCATATTAATTAATGCATGCACATTAGAGCACATATGTAGCATGTTGGTCATTTATTTCACATAAGAGCATTCGAATTCACGACATAAATTCATAATTAAACACTTAACATAAAATATAACAACTTATCTACACAAAAGAGGTAAGAAAGAAGTAAGAAGAACACGAAAAACATGAACAAAAGTGAAAACGAAAGACCACAACAGCAACAGTTCGAGAGTAGGCCCAAAAGGGGTCGCGACCAGTGCCCGCGGCCACCACCATCTCCAGCCGAAGCAGCAAACTCAGGTCGAAACTGGGAAAAAATGGTCCTTCATAAGGCCGCGACCGCACTGTGCAGTCTCGAAATCTGCAAATCCAGCCCCTGTTCTTCGTCCCTAACACCGCCACAACCACAAGACATGGAAAGGCAACAACACAACAAGGAAATAGCAGCAAAAGCTCAGCTATACACAACCCAAAACACCACCAAATCACACTGTAAGGCAAGGAAGCAATCAACCCATATTCTTCAAGTTCAAGAAATGAAATTCATACATGGTGGTCCGATTTTCAGAAACCTTCCAAGGAATTCATGCATATAATCTTAACATAGAAGTCATAAAGATCACATACATAGCTTAAAATCAAGAAATGGATCAAAGTTTGGCAAGAAATCATCCAAAATTGCATTAAACCTAACTATTCTCATATATCACCCAAAAAATAATAAAACATGGATGAAAATGGACCAATTTAGATTCAAAAGAAAGGCAAGAAGATTTAGGTTCGAATTCTGGGCATACCTTTCGAATTTGACAAGAAATGGAGGTCGAACGAGCAAGAAATGTCCACGAGTGAATAGTGACTGCCCTCTTTCCTTTTCTCCCCTTGGCTGCTACGTTTCTACCTGTTTTATTCTTTTTCCTCAGCTGGGTCCGAAATGAGAGAGGGAGAGTGAGGTAAAGGGTTTAAAGAGGAGAAAATGGGTTCAAAAACGGGTCGAATCGGATAAGAAACGGGTCGGATATGAACAAAACGGGCGAGGGTCACAAATCTGTCACACGGGTCGCGTTTCGGGCAAAAAATGGGGTATCAAACGTGCTTAGAAAAATACAAGGCCAAGTTCTCTAGCTTTCATTCTTCGTTACGAGTCCGACATCACTTCTGGAATTCGAATCCTAATTCCCGAGCCCAAGATACGCCTTCCGGAACCCAAGATGCGCTAAATCAAATTAGGCCCTCAAGTCCCTAACAATTAAAACGGTTCGAGAACCGTATCAAACGAACTGAAAAACATGCAATGAAAATAAAAATACATTCATAATACATATAATTCATGCATATCACTTAATCACCAAAGTTAGAAACAAAAACGGGTTTAAACGAATTAAAAACGAAGTAAAAGGTAAAAACGTTCAAATAATTCAAATAAAATTCAAATATTAAATCATATAATTCAAGTATTTCACTTAAAGAATAAAATAAACACGTAAATTATGAAATTAAATTAATTTAAAAGCGCACTTAGCACTCTCGAACCGCGTACCTGTACAGCCGAACGAGCGGGATTTTACACTAACAATCTCTTAGATCTATCCCGATATATCTTTATCCTGAGAATGTAGGATGCATCACAAAGATCCTTCATCTCAAATTGGTTCGATAACCAAGACTTTGTTACTTTCATGTCATCGTTCGCATTCCCAAAGAGGAGGATGTCATCTACATAAAGTATCAGAAATTGAACCGAGTTTTCCAATTCTTTCTTGTACACGCAGGGCTCATTCGGATTTTGAATAAAGCCAAACGATTTTACTGCTTCATCAAATTGAATGTTCCAATTCCTAGATGCTTGTTTCAATCCATAGATTGAGCGTTAGAACTTACAAACCTTTCGTTCGCTCCCACTGAATGTGAAACACATGGGTTGGTCCATGTAAATGTCTTTGTCAATGTCTCCATTGAGAAAGGCAGTTTTCACATCCATTTTCCATATATCATAGTCATAATATGCAGCAATGGCAAGCAATATCCTAATGGATTTTTGCATTGCAACTGGGGAGAAGGTTTCATCGAAGTCTACACATGGTCTTTGAGTAAAACCTTTCGCAACTAATCTTGCTTTAAAGGCTACCACGCTTCCATCTACTCCAAACTTGCGCTTATATATCCATTTACACCCTATGGGCCTGATCCCAAGGTTAGAGCACATGGAATCCATTTCGGATTTCATTGCTTCTTTCCACCGTTCAGAGTCTGAATCTAACAGTGCCTCCTTATAATTTAATGGATCATTATCCACTTGAGATGTATGTTGGAGAAAACCATAACATCACTCCTGTTGTCTAGGAATGCGTTCAAAACGTCTTACTAGAGGAGAATTTTCGCGTGTATCACACTCTTATATTGGTTGAGGGACGTTAGTCTCCAAACTTGGCGTGGGACCTTGGTCACGAACCTCTTCGAGTTCTGCGATCTTGTCTTTCTTTCCTTTAAGGAACGAGTCCTCAAGAAAAGTGGCGTTTCTTGACACAAAGACCTTTTGTTCAAGAGGATCGTAGAAATAATATCCTATTGAGTCATTAGGATATCCTACGAAGTTGCATAAGCTTGATCTAGCTTCAATCTTATCTCCCACTGTCCTCTTCACGTAAGTAGGACAATCCCAAATTCTCAAGTAAGAATAATTAGGGATTTTGCCAAACCACATCTCAAATGGGGTTTTGGGTACAGATTTGGAGGGAACAAGATTCAGAATCTTAACTGTTGATTCTAGGGTATAACCCGAGAATTAAGGTGGCAATTCAGTGAAGCTCATCATGGAACGAACCATATCGAGATCATGGAACGAACCGTATCGAGTAAGGTTCTGTTCCTTCTCTCCGAAATTCCATTTAATTGAGGAGTTCCCAGAGGAGTCCACTGAGAGATAATTCCATTATCTCTGAGATGACTAAGGAATTCGTCACTTAGATACTTACCACCTCGATCAGATCGAAGTGTCTTAATCTTGTGACCAGTTTAGTTCTCAACCTCCTTTTGAAATTCCAAGAATTTCTCAAAGGCTTCAGATTTATACTTTATTAAGTACACATAACCAAAACGACTAAAGTCGTCTATGAAGGTTATGAAATACTGATGATTGTTTCTCGTACTTACACTAAGTGGTCCACAAACATCAGTATGGATTAAATCCAATACTTTAGTGGCACGTTCCACTTTACCATTAAAGGGAGTTTTGGCCATTTTTCCTTTAAGACATGATTCACAATGAGTTAACTCTTTAAGTTCATTATCATAGAATGATCCTAAATTAGTTAACTCAGCAATCCTATCTTTAGAAATATGCCCCAAACATGCGTGCCATAAAGAAGCCGAGATCTTGTCATCTCTTTTGCGTTTGTTTAATTGTTGTATATTCAGAATATTAGTGTCTTTAGTTGTATAAAGTCCATTAGATAACGTGCCAAGCAAAACGAAAGTTTTATTCTTCTTAAGATAAAAGTTTCCATTTCTAGAGAAAGTCTCATATCCTTCACAATCTAATATTGAAATGGAAATGATATTACGAATAATAGAAGGTACATAAAGGACATTGTTCAAAACTAAAGTAAAGACACCTAAATCTAATCTGCAAGTCCCAATGGCTTGGGCTTGAATGCTTGATCCATTCCAACCTTCAAGATGATATCTCCTTCTTCAAGATGCCAGACCTCATTTAGTATTTGTACATCATTATAGATATGAGCTCCACAGCCGGTATCAAGTACCCAAGAATTAGAATCAATAGATAGATTTACTTCAACAATAAACGCACCTTTCTTTAAAGTATCCTTATACTCTTGGCAGTTCCTCTTCCAATGCCCTTGCTTGCCACAATGATGGCAAACGTCCTCTCTCTGATCCTTTCTCTTCCTGGCCTTTCTCTTTTTAACCCCTCCTTCGGGTTTTAGAGATCCCTTCTTCTTGGGAACTTTCTTCCCTTTGGCTTTAGAAGGCCTAGAAGAGGAAGTGACCATCAGCACTTTGCGATCCTTCTTTATCGAGTCTTCAGCAGTCACAAGCTGACTAATCAACTCAGCTACAGTAGCATGAGGATGATTCATGTTGAAGTTTAACACGAAAGGATTGAATGATGATGGAAGCGATGAGAGCAACAAGTCCACAACGAGTTCTTCACTCAGTGGCATTTCCATGGAGGTCAGTTTCTTGTTCAAAGCAAGAAACTTGAGACCGTGCTCATGGACACTTGTACCTTCTTTCATTCTGAGATGAAAGAGCTCCTTAGAGGTGTTGTACCTTAGAACACGCTCTTTGGGGTGGTACAATTACTCGAGATAGTCATAAATCTTCCAAGCGTTTTCCATTGACTCGTGTTGCCTTTGCATGTCCGGAGACATGTTGGCCAACATGAGGCAACGGGCTTGAAGATTATCTTCAGACCATTTTGCAATCGCTTCTCTTTCGGCCAGAGTCGGACCTTCGCCTTCAGCGACAGGCTCTCCCTCGAAGAGAATAGATCTTCTCTTTTCAGAATCTAAAACTATCTTTAGATTTCGAAGCCAGTCAGAGTAATTGGGCCCCTTCAACTTGTTTGATTCGAGGATAGATACCAAAGGGTTTATGGTTGCCATTTCAATTGTAGAGAATCACAAAACCACAACCTAAATGGAAAAACAGAGAAATCATGAGCATGCTGAATAATAACGATTACATATTATGAAGGTCTTTAGAAATATACTCTCCCGCTGTTTTTAGAAAGTGTAGAAATCCCAACGACTTTAGAAGAAACTTATTTTCTCAATGGGTACTAGGATCCCAAGCATTCTTAGTTTTGGACCCACGACTTGTGAGACATCCAAAGGTCTAAGAATCTTTAGGTAGGTATGAATTGCCAATTCCATCCCCATGGAATTCCTAGTAATATTTTTGCTTCACTAATCTTTCAATCATGGACCCACGACTCGTGAGACATCCATATCTACTTTAGTGTTAAGCATGACCCATCAATCATAAGATCTTAACCAAACTTAGTCCTAAACGACCCACGACTCATGAGACATCACCCATTCTAAAATGGTCAAGAAATATTAACGCAGATGTTTGCGTAACAGAATATACAAGTATCAGATGTGTGTTCGACACGTGGTAGCCACCCTTGCAATCCTTGCTCCATTTCGATCAACAATTTGATCCTTCGTTAATCATATGAACATCCTAACATAACCCTCGTGTTCTGGCATTTGTGTGTGACCCTTTAGGTTCATTATTCGATTAGCAGTGATAGCAATTAATTAATTCCCTAATTAATTAATCATTTCACAGATCACACTACAATAATCTAGCAAAGGGTGTGACACCCCTAGCCGAATAACGAAATGAATCGAAGAACCTTTCACTCAATGATGTTAAGGCATGGAAATACGATCCTCCAACAACTCCATCTCTCAATCAAGAACTAAGGCATGGAAATATTCTCAGAGCCCAAATATTCTTGATCTTTAAAGTTAAGTTCGTTTCATATCCATTTCGATCTCAATCCCAGAAAACCCCATTTTCTAGATGTCTTGATCTTTATCCACCTTGACCAAGGGTTTAATATCTAATGGACTACGAACAACTCAATCAGTAAGAGATCATTCTTGTTCTTAACAAGTGTAGGTCCTTTATCGATTCTACTAATTCTACATATGCCACTTGTGTAATCCCAACATAGGCCGTGGTTCAGGTGTCTATATGGCGACACCCTTTTGAGCCTATATCAAAGATTATAGATTTAGCTCATATGAGACATTACAGAATCTCAAGTCTAAGGATTAATGAATCACGTTATTGCCTTTGAGATATTTCCTAATCTGGAAGTTTCAGGAAACTTTCTTTCCCATTTAGGAATGTTCTCACGCGGGACATCTCAGTGATGAAGTTCTTGTAACAATCACCCTTATGTATTATGAACGCATCAACGTATGCACTTATCACTCCATGAAACTGAGTGATCCTTCAAAACGACATAATCACATAAGCAAGTCTCAGTAGAGTCAAGGTCGACACTCCCACTGTTTGCCTGACTCACTGACTTGGAGAAGTTTTGTGACACCCCGTTTCTCGATCAAGGTATGCTTTGGTACGAGAGTGAACGATTTATCTTTCTTTGCATGAATTATGTGAGTAATATGCCTTAATTGACCGTTATGCTTGAACTTATGTGGAATATATGATTTGTATGAAATACATGACTAATTGATGTGTTAATTATGTGCTCGTATTGTTCTTATTGAGCTTTCATAGCATGTTTTATGCTTAAACAAAACAATGTGCTTATTTGGATATTAAAGCATAATTTAGGGACTAAAAGGTAAATTTATTTTCTAAGCCTGACACTGGGTAGAACTTGTTGAAATTGAGTAGATAATTTGATTACGAGTTCGTGGGTTCTTGAATCGCTCGATTTGGAGTTCGGACGAAGAAGTTATGGTCATTCTACGAAAAGTCAACATTTTTATAAGACTTATGACCCAATTCCGAATTTAGCCCAATTTGAGACCCAATTTCACCCCTGACCCGCTCCAATTGACCCAGTTCATGACCCTAATAGCTGACCCAAATAACAAAAATCAGATTTTAACACCTTGAGACTCATATTCTGTTATTTGCAAGATTCAAACCCTTTTCTCCTTCACTTTTCTCTCAAGACTATCCATATTCTTCCAAGAACACTTCAAGCCATTTTCAAGAGACATGAGTGGAGATTGAAGCTGGGAATTTGAGATTAGAAGATAAGCTATTCCTTTCGATTTTCAGCTCTTAAGGTAAGGTTTATGTGCTCCTTGTTGGGTTTATGTTCTTGAAGCTTTTGAACTTGAATTTGAACTAGGGTTCTTGTGTGTTGGATTGAACTCGAATTTCTTGTTAGAATGTGATTCTCATGATGTAAGTATTTCTTGATTTCATGCTTGTTTGAAGAATCCACCATTGATGACCTTTGAAGCTTTCTTGAGAATTCTTGCATATTCATCTTCTTGTGTGCTTTAGCTTGATTTGGTGATTGATTCTTGTTGCTTGAGCAATTTCATGAAGAATGTGATTAATTTCCTTAAGTTTCTTGCATGATTGGAGATTTCACCATTTTTGAGTTTGAAGCTTTGAATGTGTGAAGAAGATGAAGTTCATGTGTGTAATTTGTTGGAATTCTGATGCATATTCATTCCTAAATGTTCATAACATGATATTTGATGTATAAATTCGTTTATGCATATTGTATACACTTGGAAGCATGATTTAGGAGTGTTTAGAGCCTAAAATTCATCATTTGCAAGCATATGTTCGTAATTCCGTTTTGCACCAGTAGCAAACCAAACGCCCGTGTGAAAATTGCATTGAAACGCCAAAACCCCGTGTGAGAACCTACTGTGACGATTTTCCAGGGCCAAATGCCCGTTTGAACTTTTGAAAGGAACACCAAACGCCCGTTTGGGCACTCTAGGGTCAAAATTTTGAGTTTTTGTGATTTTGTTCGTTTTGCTTCGTTTTCACTTCCTCTTACACCCCTAATATCATATATATGACTTGGAATCATGTTTTCATGCATTTTAATGTCTTACATGCCTCGATTGTGTGTGAGATTGTACTAAGTATGGTTTACTTGTTATCAATTGTATATGTCATGACTTGGAAGTTGTTATATGACTTATATGACGTTGTTGATCATCATAATTGAACTTATGCTATACTTGGACATTCATTGCATCTCACGAGCATGTTTACTCTTTCTTGAAGCCGTGCGTCGTCTTAATTGGTTTGAGTCGAGTCTTACCTTTGCTGGTACGTTTATCTTGTTAGGTGGTGAGTCTCCGGTCGAGTAGTTCGTTGCTCGTGGTCGACCTTCGAAGTTCTTGGTAAAGGTGAGGAGTTATATACTTATGAAATGATTTCAAAAATGTGGACACCTATAGCCTTTCATATTTGTTGGTTTTGAACTCCTGTTTTGAAAACGTATAATTAGGCTTTATAAGCCAAGTTTTGTGAGCTTTGCTCATATATTGAATATTCGCTTATGGAAAACGGTTTACAAGTAAAACTTGAGTTTTGGTATATGGGATAGATACCCAAAATGGTTTCGGAACTTTCATTTGAATATTATGTATGAGTGAGTTGTGTAGCGAGGTTATGTATACCATGCAAGGACGCTTGGTTGGTTGGATCTTTTGATAGCGCTCGGGGCGGAGTAAGTGGTAAGACCGGGAACGCAAGGGCGGACGGTTAAACCCTTACGAAGTACCCACTTTTGGACAAGTTTGCTAAGACTCCGAGGAGGTTTCGGGGTTAAGGTAAGCTTGGGGGAAGGTCGGTTTCATGGACCCACTTTTCTATGGTTATTTTGCGATTCTTGGGGGCTGTACACCCTCGACATCAATGGTGTAAGGATGGATTGGTTTGATTTCATTTGGTTTGGGAAGTAAGGATGGAGTGCTCATACTCGTCGAGCCGGTGCTTTGGTTCATGATTCGTTTTATAAAACTTGCATTTGTTTTGAAAATAAGTTGGATCATGAACACCTTTGTTTTGAGCATGCATTGAACCCCTATTGCTATTTACTTATGTAAACTTCTCCTCACCGGTTCCTTTGAGCTGACCTCCTTTACCTTTCGTGTCCGCAGGTTGTGTTTTGGAGTCAAGCTACACGGAGTCTTTTGAGAGTCTTGTTTAAGTGGTCTAGTTTGTACTCGTTATGCTTGTAGCATACTTTGTTACTTATGTCTTATGCTTAGTTTTGGGAATTATGGACTTAATATGTATGATGTTTTATTATGCTAGTTTGGACCGTGATGGTCATTAGGATGATTTTACATTCCGTACCTTGAGGATTTCGTGCTGGACCGTGATGGTCATTATTGTTGGATATATTGTTCTTATGATACTCTTGAATGCGTTTTGATTTAAGCTTCTGCATACTTGTGTTTGTTTACTCGCTTTGTGAGTCTAGTACCGCCTAGCGAGGTTGTCCGTTTATCACCGCTTGCTTCGATCCCGATGGGTATATGGATAGCAATTCTATATACAAGCTAGGTCCGTAGCGCGGGATAGGCGTGGATGCCCTCGTCGGGGCGTGATGTAGCGCCCCAACGGTGGGCACCACACCCCCGCACCATAGCTCAACACGTGTAACGAAACAAGGACTCCGTACACATGCCGAACCATGGCGAACGGAAACAAACAAAAAAAACAAAACCAACCCTAAGCTAGGCGGAACGTAGACCCTGCACACACAATACGTAACGAATATATGGAAGCGTCATCATGCCAAACAAAAATTCTAATCATGCAAACAGTTGACGGGTTCAATCTAGCATAATTCCTAATCCCGAAATTTAAATCATAACATAAATCATAAATACAAACGGGTTCACCTAATCCGAGCACCTGTCCTAACCTGTCCCGAATAATCATATAATCAAAACGGGTTCATCTAATCCGAGCACCTGTCCTTCCTAACCTGTCCTGATTTCAAATCATAAATGAACAAATCATATTTAAACATATTTGTTCATAGGTTAATAATACAAATCAAAAACTGAATTCAAAATGCAAATGCAAGGACTCAACTAATACAAGACTCGACTCCAAGAGACTCACACCGCCTAGCTCGAACTCCAAAGCAAACCTGTAGAGCTAAAAACATAAAGAGGGAGGGGTCAGTCACACTTGACTGAGCGAGGGGTTAACACACGCACTCTATACATAATATATGTAACATCCCGATCGTTCGAATTATAAGGTATGTCACCTTTTAACTTTTATGTGTTTAATTAAGTGATTTTATATTTTTCGTGGCCCTATTTTAAACTCTTTTAGAGTTTAGGGCCCTTTTTGTAATTTTCTCCTTTTAGGGGGTTTTTCCGGTCACTTCTCGTTCGGTTGAGATTTTGACTTCTTTGACCCCTTCAACGCGTCCGGGGCGACGAAACGAGTCCGTAGACTCTAAGTTTGCCCAATTCGGATGCCGTTAGCTCGTTCGTTCGATCGTTTTTGCGTACGAGGACCCAAGATATATACTCGGATTCCCTCGTTTTGCGTGCCATTTCAGCAGCTCCAGCCGCATCGTCTTCTTCCTCGCGCAGAGCACTATTCACACAGTGAAGGTGCAATTTCACACACATGCTCGTTCTCCCTCGTTTCTCGACGGAATTCGACGAATCAATAGTGGAAATTCATCAGCTCGACGAGCCCATCACAACCGTACCAAGATCGTGGCCAACCGAAGATCGACGGCGGCGCATCGGCGGCCTGAAGGTGGCGGGCGGCGCCACCACTTCGCCGCCGGCGTTCCGGCGAGTTTCGCGAGCGGAACTTGACCCTACCCTACGTTTTTGGACCTTTCCGTTCCATTTTCGGCCTCCGTTCAGCACGAAAACCACCGTAAGTGGTGGTTCCGGTGAGGCAACAGCGGCAGAAACTTCGGCAGCAATTTCGGCCCTTTTCCCGGTGGGTTTTGGTGGTGGTCGCTTCACGAAAGTTGCTTGGAATAACGAAACATAGTGGATGGCATCGGCGGCGTTCCAAGAACCGGCCGTTGGCGGCGGACCGGCGGTGAACCGGTGGTGAACCGGCGGGTCTGAACCGGTTACTGTTCCGATAATTTTTCCGGCGATTTGACTTGGGGCTTTCGTAGGGCTCGTTACAAGCTTTCCAACGGTATGCCCGGATTTCATTTTCGTTTTGCGGTTTGCAGTTAATTTCAGTTTCCGTCGTTGGGATTTAGTTCGGTTTTTCTTCAACGAAGTCCCGTGTGTTTGGCTTTTTCTGAAATTGGTTGGGGGCTTTTATTGCGTAGGCCGAGGCGTACGTTTCTGTCCTTCCGGGGATTTTTCCGACCACCGGAGGCGGTGTTCCGGTGACGGCCGGTGGCTATTCGGCTGGCTACGGTGGCGGCATTCCGGCGACTTTTGGACAGTAGGTCCGTTTCGTTGTGGTGAGTCCAACGACACTTTCCGTTCGTCAATCGGATATCCGGTTGATTTTATATGAATTTTTGAAGTGGTTGTATTTACTTTTGTTAATTGTTTGTAATTGTCAATTAATTACTGTAAGCGTGAATTACTGATTGAATTGTGCTCCTATGTGTATGAAAATTTGTATGAATTATAATTTGATATATTTGGATAATTTGATTTGTAAATTGAACCCCCGACTTGTTGATTTTGCTACTTGGTTAGTCTAGAGGGGGTGTTTGCGTAATATTTGAAAAAGTGGGAATTTGTTTGATTTGAATTAATAGACCTTAGTAATGAAATCGAAAATGTAATGTATGAATTGAATATGTATCGTATGAATTTAATGAACTTAGTTTGATTAGAATTTGACTTATATGAAATATGAACTTTGAATGATTAAATAACTTGCTTTGAATTTGTATAAAACTTCGTGACGTTTAAATAAATTAGAAGCATGCTACAGTGATTGCTTGACTTATTAATACTTGGAAATTTGTATGAAATGCGATATGAATTGTCTGAACTTTGTTAATTGAATTTGTTAGGTATTAAATGAATTGATATGAAATGATATGAAGTGCTTTGCCTTTAATTTTGTTATTTGCATTAATTATGCACATGAACATGCCTTAATGTTTTGTTTCGCATATAATTTATATAAATTTGAACCTTGCTGATGTGATTGCATTTATTAAGTGTTTGAGCATATGCCGTGCGTCCCTATGTGGTTGTCTTCTTGAGTCTGAGTTCCGTGTTGTGTTGTGTGTTCAGTTGGTACAGGTGCACCCGGGGTGGTGACTTGAGGTCGTGCAGGTTCCGGGGTGGACCTTCTGCTTTGTATTTGGCTCCGTTTGGTGTAAGGTGAGGTTTTAGGATTTTTGTTTTAGTTACAGCGACCTACAACATTCTGTGCTCGTTTTCAAGCCTGCATTCGATTATTCTATTATATTTATATAATAGATACGTGTTTATATGATATGTTTATGAATTTGTCATACGATTAAAGGTTTTCGAACTGTATATGTACGAGCATATGTAAGCTTGAAATGTTTTGCAACGAGGCTATGCTCCAAACCGTGTGTCTTCATACCAGCTGCGGATTAGGATGACACGGAGAGGTACGTTTATAGCATATGCTAAGTTGCAAGGTATGGTATGCTCCGATAAGGTACGTAAGTATGATTTTGATTCGATATGATAAGTTTGATATGTAGCGAGTTATGATATGATCTGTCTGATATGCTCTGTTTTGATATGTTGGGCCCCGAGACGTGGCTAAGGGGGACCCGGGACGACCATGGGGCCGCCGGTTATGACCCCTGTGCACGTTCTCATTTGAGATATTCACGTGCGACCTAGGGAGGTTGGGAAGGCGTGGTATCTTGAGCCCTCGGTGGATAACCGGGGAAGGCACACTGTGGGTTCGCTACCCCGTGTGTGTCTGTATCTGTATGAGTAGTGAGGGTTTGCTCCCCGAACTACATGGTGTTGGGGTTGGATTGTTTATGATATTTGTTTGTTTTCTGTTATGATACGTTTGATTCGATATGGAAGTAAGGTGGGAGACCCGTACTCGCCGGATATATGATTATGATCTGTTATGTTGATTATGAAACGGGATAGGAGCTTTCTCTTTTAATAAAACGTGAGTTTGCTCAGTTTGTTAAGTTATGAATAAGATACGTATGAGTTTGATAAGTTAAGATATGTATAAGTTTGATTTGATAAGATATGTGTAAGTTCGATTTGAAAATGGTTTTGGTATGCAAAACCCTACTCCCGGTTCATAATCTCTCTATTGATACGTGCTCTGCTCCTTATTATGTATAGTGTGTGTGAGTTCAGCCCCCTCGCTCAGTCAGTGGACTGACCCTCGCCCCACCTATGTTTTTAGTTTGCAGGTGCAAGTTGTTGGAGTTCGAGCTAGGCGGCTTTGAGTCGGGTCTGTCGAGTCTGTGTCTGTCTGTTTGATTTTGTTAATTACTTTGTTCCGATTTATGTATGAAAATTATGTATACAGTATGTTCTGTACAAGTTGACGTTTATGCTTTGATCATATGAATTTTCGGGACAGGTTAGGACAGGGTGTGGATTAGTTGAACCCGTCTTTGTTGTATGTTTGAATTCGGGACAGGTTAGGACAGGTTCGTGGAATTAGTTGAACCCGTTTATTTATGTTCGTTGATTAAAGTTTTTGTTAGTTCATATTTTGTATCGCTTCCGCATTCGGGTTTTGCTTATTTTACTTGTACAGGGTTTAGTTACCGCCTAGCTTTGGTTGGTTTTTCGTTTGTCACCCGTTCGCTGTGACTTGGTGCGTGTGCGGACTTTCCATTTCGTACCACGTGTCGGGTCATAGTGCGGGGGTGTGGTGCCCCACCGCTTGGGGTGCTACATCTTAAGTGGTATCAGAGCTACCAGGTTCAGAACCGGTGCTCTGGAGTCGTGTCGTGTCAGTTTAGGTCGTACGGCATAGGAATACTTGTGCATTGCATTTGGCAGACGTGAAATTTTGACTTGTATGTATGAATTTTTCTGATCTTATGTGATTGTGTGCACACTATGATTACGAATTTTTGTAAAAATTATTAGTGTTATGCTTAAATTTTATTAAATTACGTATTGAATCTGCATTACTTAAGTGTTCTTAATTGCTTTTATTACTTGACATATCCACGTACTAACCCGCATGCATAGATGTTTATTCGATTTGTGAATTGAAGGACGTTACTTCGACATCAAATTGTAAATAATCGTGGCAATTCTTTCCACTTCTATCAATCTTTGACAGGAGATTCAAAGAAGCCATACTCTAATGAGAGATAATGGACCTCTACAAGAATTCAGAACAAGGAATCAATGCTATCGTTATGAAAACGGGTATTATACATTCATGGCACGTGCATCATGCATTGGATTAAATTATAATTATTTCGAACATTTGTTGTACGTGCTTGGTTGTCTCCCTTGCTGATTAATGCGTGTATGCCATACACATCCCTAACCCCACATGCATTAGCTTCGTGGTTGTAATTTAGGTGTTCCCCTACCTGATCCACTAAGTGCTGTCTTGGTCGAAGCAACGTTTGAATTCGAACAGGGTTTGACCAGAAAATATACGGTCGAGCCAATAGCTTCAAGATAGGGTGAATGCATGTAAGATAGAATGTTGGGTTGTGGTCAATCTCTCTACACGATGCGATACTCATAGCCTCATAAATGATTTGATGAAAGTCGGGGTATTTCTAGATCCAAGCTGAATTGTCGTGATGTGGGATTACTTGAAAGACAGGAAATAACAAATGGGAATGATAAAGAAAAGTAAAGAAATTCTGGGTGGATTTCGGGCGATCATGTATAAACAATTGGAAGAAAAAAAAAGGGGAGTTCATTTAATTCTACGAACTCCTAAAGAGTGAACCAAGGAAGTTTTGATTAAAGTGACAACCATGAAGAAGACTCGGGAAACAATCGGAGAGTAATTACTAAAGAAAATACAGAATGCTAATTCCATAAGCGTAGAAGACTTCAGGTTCAAGAAATCGTACTTCCAAGCCGTGGAAATGTCCAAGTGATGCTAGATAATTCTGAAGATAAGAAGACCGTGGGGAAAAACAAGAAATCTTTTAACTATTAAGTTGCTTTCAGGATATGTACTTACTACTTGGAGGTGCTCAGGAATAACATGGTTTATAAGAAAGTCAGCATTTCTAACTCTGGAAGGTGTGAGGTGACAATGAAGAGATCAAGACAATTGTATCATTCAGAGAATTCCAAGCAGGAAATCGGGTTACTATTATAAAGACACTCACCAGAGTAGTTACACTTACACAAAGGAAAAAGGGGAAAATTGTGCAAGCAATGGAATTTTGTGCCGAGGTCATTGAAGATCAACTCCACCAAATATTGAGGGTAAGGTCATCTTTTACAACGACGGTGTACTAAGCAAGACGGTGTAAAGATTCTTCATTTATTTCTCCATGATTGTCCTGAGAGATTTCACATTTGAAAGAAATGGTAATTTTCGATTACCGAGGATCCTATTGGGATTTCAAGAGATTACACGGATTATTATACCCCGAGAATCAAGTGAGACGATCCAAGATCAGTTGAGTACCCGAGAATCTGAAGGAATACTAAAGAATGCAAGTTTGAACGGGAAGTTGAAACTATGGCCAGTTAAGGAGTTGATTAACCTTTCAAGTTAAAGAAATTGCCAACCTCGACTCCACTACTACGGTGCACGGTACACTGAGTATTCACGGCATTTGCACACATACATTTCATAAGTAATTGTATTTTATTTTATTTTGCTTGACTAATGTGACAACGTGTAATGTTTGACGTTACTTCGATGGTAATAACGTGGCTAACTGCTTTAATTTTTATAATTTAAGAATTTATAGATGTTGTGAATTCTTGTAACTGAATGGATTACATGCTTGCATGAATTGTTCGTATTTCAGTGTTTATACTTTTCTTAATGGCTCACTAACCCTTCATGCACATACATGCATATTATAATTTTATCTTACAGGGATCCCATCGCGATATTCCCCTTGAGGTGAGCATGGATGATGAGTCTATATTCTAGGGATACTGATATCAGTTGTGTAAAGGTGCACTATACATGCATCCCATGTTTTGCATCCAGTGTTATTTTGATGTGTGTATGTTTGAATACTGAGTAAGTGAACTTTTCTGCTAGAGAGTTGTTGAGATCTCCCTATTTACGTGTTAGGGAGATGTGGGATTCTCCCTATTTATGTGATAGAAAGATGTTGGATTCTTTCTAAATTATGTGAGCAAGAGATGCTGGATTCTCTTGAATTAGATGTTTGAGAGATGTTGGATTCTCTAGAATTTAGGGTTTGAGAAATGTTGGATTTTCTCAAACTAGGATGTTTGGAAGATGTGGAGGTCTGCCAGACTTAGGTTGAGAGACGGGGCTCTCTCGATTATGTGGTTGAGAGATAGGGTTCTCTCAATTCTGTGCCTGAGGGACGGGGTTCTCTCTTTTGATGTGCAGGGAGACGGGGCTCTCTCTCTCTTGCGTGCTGAGAGATGGGATTCTCTCTTGTTTGTCGCGACTGAGTTAAGTGTGGTCTGATGTTGGTGACAATCGACGAGGAAGCGACTAACGGTCAAGTGTTTGAACAAACCTCTGTAACTAAGGAACTCTGCAGGGAGTTGACGCAATCAGTGAGAGTAAACATCACAGTCCGGGCTATGACTCTACATGATTTCAGGAGATGGATTGAAGTATTTCAGTTCGAAGCTTTACGAGTCAGTATTAGGACCTGAGGACAGGTCCTTTTGAAGGGGGGAAGATTGTAACAACCCGATCGTTCGAATTATAAGGTATGTCACCTTTTAACTTTTATGTGTTTAATTAAGTGATTTTATATTTTTCGTGGCCCTATTTTAAACTCTTTTAGAGTTTAGGGCCCTTTTTGTAATTTTCTCCTTTTAGGGGGTTTTTCCTGTCACTTCTCGTTCGGTTGAGATTTTGACTTCTTTGACCCCTTCAACGCGTCCGGGGCGGCGAAACGAGTCCGTAGACTCTAAGTTTGCCCAATTCGGATGTCGTTATCTCGTTCGTTCGATCGTTTTTGCGTATGAGGACCCGAGATATATATTCGGATTCCCTCGTTTTGCGTGCCATTTCAGCAGCTCGAGCCGCATCGTCTTCTTGCTCGCGCCGAGCACTATTCACGCAGTGAAGGTGTAATTTCACACACATGCTCGTTCTCCCTCGTTTCTCGACGGAATTCGACGAATCAAAAGTGGAAATTCATCAGCTCGACGAGCCCGTCACAACCGTACCAAGATCGTGGCCAACCGATGACCGACGGCGGCGCATCGGCGGCCTGAAGGTGGCGGGTGGCGCCACCACTTCGCCGCCGGCGTTCCGGCGAGTTTCGCGAGCGGAGCTTGACCCTACCCTACGTTTTTGGACCTTCCCGTTCCATTTCCGGCCTCCGTTCAGCACGAAAACCACCGCAAGTGGTGGTTCCGGCGAGGCAACAGCGGCAGAAACTTCGGCAGCAATTTCGGCCCTTTTCCCGGCCGGTTTTGGTGGTGGTCGCTTCACGAAAGTTGCTTGGAATGACGAAACGTAGTGGATGGCATCGGCGGCGTTCCAAGAACCGGTCGTTGGCGGCGGACCGGCGGTGAACCGGTGGTGAACCGGCGGGTCTGAACCGGTTACTGTTCCGATGATTTTTCCGACGATTTGACTTGGGGCTTTCGTAGGGCTCGTTAGAAGCTTTCCAACGGTATGCCCGGATTTCATTTTCGTTTTGCGGTTTGCAGTTAATTTCAGTTTCCGTCGTTGGGATTTGGTTCGGTTTTTCTTCAACGAAGTCCCGTGTGTTTCGCTTTTTCTGAAATTGGTTGGGGGTTTTTATTGAGTAGGCCGAGGCGTACGTTTCTGTCCTTCCGGGGATTTTTCCGACCACCGGAGGCGGTGTTCCGGTGACGGCCGGTGGCTGTTCGGCCGGCTACGGTGGCGGCATTCCGGTGACTTTTGGACAGTAGGTCCGTTTCGTTGTGGTGAGTCCAACGCCACTTTCCGTTCGTCAATCGGATATCCGGTTGATTTTATATGAATTTTTGAAGTGGTTGTATTTACTTTTGTTAATTGTTTGTAATTGTCAATTAATTACTGTAAGCGTGAATTACTGATTGAATTGTGCTCCTATGTGTATGAAAATTTGTATGAATTATAATTTGATATATTTGGATAATTTGATTTGTAAATTGAACCCCCGACTTGTTGATTTTGCTACTTGGTTAGTCTAGAGGGGGTGTTTGCGTAATATTTGAAAAAGTGGGAATTTGTTTGATTTGAATTAATAGACCTTAGTAATGAAATCTAAAATGTAATGTATGAATTGAATATGTATCGTATGAATTTAATGAACTTAGTTTGATTAGAATTTGACTTATATGAAATATGAACCTTGAATGATTAAATAACTTGCTTTGAATTTGTATAAAACTTCGTGAGGTTTAAATAAATTAGAAGCATGCTACAGTGATTGCTTGACTTATTAATACTTGGAAATTTGTATGAAATGCGATATGAATTGTCTGAACTTTGTTAATTGAATTTGTTAGGTATTAAATGAATTGATATGAAATGATATGAAGTGCTTTGCCTTTAATTTTGTTATTTGCATTAATTATGCACATGAACATGCCTTAATGTTTTGTTTCGCATATAATTTATATAAATTTGAACCTTGCTGATGTGATTGCATTTATTAAGTGTTTGAGCATATGCCGTGCGTCCCTATGTGGTTGTCTTCTTGAGTCTGAGTTCCGTGCTGTGTTGTGTGTTCAGTTGGTACAGGTGCACCCGGGGTGGTGACTTGAGGTCGTGCAGGTTCCGGGGTGGACCTTCTGCTTTGTATTTGGCTCCGTTTGGTGTAAGGTGAGGTTTTAGGATTTTTGTTTTAGTTACAGCGACCTACAACATTCTGTGCTCGTTTTCAAGCCTGCATGCGATTATTCTATTATATTTATATAATAGATACGTGTTTATATGTTATGTTTATGAATTTGTCATACGATTAAAGGTTTTCGAACTGTATATGTACGAGCATATGTAAGCTTGAAATGTTTTGCAACGAGGCTATGCTCCAAACCGTGTATCTTCATACCAGCTGCGGATTAGGATGACACGGAGAGGTACGTTTATAGCATATGCTAAGTTGCAAGGTATGGTATGCTCCGATAAGGTACGTAAGTATGATTTTGATTCGATATGATAAGTTTGATATGTAGCGAGTTATGATATGATCTGTCTGATATGCTCTGTTTTGATATGTTGGGCCCCGAGACGTGGGTAAGGGGGACCCGGGACGACCATGGGGCCGCCGGTTATGACCCCTGTGCACGTTCTCATTTGAGATATTCACGTGCGACCTAGGGAGGTTGGGAAGGCGTGGTATCTTGAGCCCTCGGTGGATAACCGGGGAAGGCACAGTGTGGGTTCGCTACCCCGTGTGTGTTTGTATCTGTATGAGTAGTGAGGGTTTGCTCCCCGAACTACATGGTGTTGGGGTTGGATTGTTTATGATATTTGTTTATTTTCTGTTATGATACGTTTGATTCGATATGGAAGTAAGGTGGGAGACCCGTACTCGCCGGGTATATGATTATGATCTGTTATGTTGATTATGAAACGGGATAGGAGCTTTCTCTTTTAATAAAACGTGAGTTTGCTCAGTTTGTTAAGTTATGAATAAGATACGTATGAGTTTGATAAGTTAAGATATGTATAAGTTTGATTTGATAGGATATGTGTAAGTTCGATTTGAAAATGGTTTTGGTATGCAAAACCCTACTCCCGGTTCATAATCTCTCTTTTGATACGTGCTCTGCTCCTTATTATGTATAGTGTGTGTGAGTTCAGCCCCCTCGCTCAGTCAGTGGACTGACCCTCGCCCCACCTATGTTTTTAGTTTGCAGGTGCAAGTTGTTGGAGTTCGAGCTAGGCGGCTTTGAGTCGGGTCTGTCGAGTTTGTGTCTGTCCGTTTGATTTTGTTAATTACTTTGTTCCGATTTATGTATGAAAATTATGTATACAGGTTAGGACAGGTTCGTGGACAGGTTGTGGATTAGTTGAACCGTGTTTGTTGTATGTTTGAATTCGGGACAGGTTAGGACAGGTTCGTGGAATTAGTTGAACCCGTTTATTTATGTTCGTTGATTAAAGTTTTTGTTAGTTCATATTTTGCATCGCTTCCGCATTCGGGTTTTGCTTATTTTACTTGTACAGGGTTTAGTTACCGCCTAGCTTTGGTTGGTTTTTCGTTTGTCACCCGTTCGCTGTAACTTGGTGCGTGTGCGGACTTTCCATTTCGTACCACGTGTCGGGTCATAGTGCGGGGGTGTGGTGCCCCACCGCTTGGGGTGCTACAATATACATAGCAAAGCACGTAAAAAGAAGATGTTCATGAAGCCGGGATTAGTTTTTGCACGCCAAAACATTTGCCTGTGATAATATATATATAGGGTGATTTAGCAAAGCCGAACAAACGAAAGTTAACTTATTTAATGCTTACATTCAAAACATGCAGACAAAGCACACATATCCAAACATGTTTTATTAGGTTAAAAGTATATCAAACTTTATCTTAGTTTGAGAATCTACCCCCGTTTCACGAACTTATAACTGACAGACATAACGGAACTCGGCGGGTTCAAGCACACAGACAGACTAAACAAAGCAGAACAAAACAAAACATACCAGGTAGGTGTGATGGAAGGGTTGCGCGACCCTAGCCATCCAGAAGCGGAAGAGGGGAGTGCTCAATGCTGCTCAAACCCTCGGACTCCATCCCCCAACCTACGCTCAGGTGGGTTCCGGTACATCCCATACACAGAATTTGGGGCCCCACACATACACAGATCACGGAAATCGGAAGCTTAACCCGCTACAGACAGACAGACATATTTCATGCATATCGTACTTAGCTATCGTACGTACATATCACGCAGACTGACCTCAAAATCATAACAAAATCAAAGCTAAGCTTACATAGGCTTATACATAACTTCATACTTTCAAACTTATTGCAAAGCCAACAAAATACGTATCTTACACATATCTACATATACATAAAGGCTTATAAGTCGCATGCATTCGAAAACCGACACATTTTATTAGGGTATAACTATATTCTAACCTCACCTCGAACCAAACGAAGCCGAAGACAAAGCACTTGATTCACCCCGGAATCAACTGATGAATAAAATACCACCCCGGGTGAACCTGGACAAACTGAAGGCAAAAGATAAAACTTAGACTCAAGAATGAACCACATAGACGCACGGCGTATGTTCATGCATATAAGAGATGCAATCAAGTAGGCATAACACAAATTTGAATCAATTATATGGAAACCAAGACAATAAATAGCTCAACATATTCATTTATAATCATATAACACGTTCATGCGCACAAACAATTCATATTTCAAGGCGGAGATGCATAACAAGGTGCATTGATGCTTCGTGCAAATAATTCGTATTAAATAAGAAACATAAATCACATATAGCAACAATTATATGCATATACTCAAGATAAAACAAGCTAGAAATGAGTTCGAAGGTGGCAAGGTGCAAGAAAAGCGGAAGGAAAGCACAAGAGGTTGTTCCGACCAAAAACGGGCAAAAGCTACAAATTTTCCGAAACGGACAAGCTGTAGGAAAACGGTCATAACTTGAGTTTTAGAAATAGGAATTGAGTTTTGTTTCTTGTAAATGAAACTAGACACACAGATCTTTAAAATGGTATGTGGCTCAAAACGTGGTTCAAAGCGAGCCGAAAATGGCGTACATTCGAAGTTGGACGAAAGCAGAATTTCGGCGAGATGGCGACACAAATTTCAAACGGTCATAACTTACAATCTAGAAAGAATTTTGAGGTGATTCCAATTGGAGGATGTTCTAGACTTCAAGAGGTTTCCGTAGGTTCAAAATCAGCCAAATCCGAGTTCAAAAGAGGTTAGCACGGCCGTGTCAAAATTGGCCTGGAAGCTGACATGGCCGTGTCCGAGTAAAAAAATTCAAAGTCGAGGGCTTGACACGGCCGTGTCGGAAATGAACTGAATGTCAAAACGGCCGTGTTGGGTCGTCTTCTCCAAAAAAAATGAGCAGAGAAGCAGGGGGTCGACGGGGGTGTATCCCAAACCACCCCAAACCACATTCCAATCACATAATACACAAAAAACACTCAAATTCAAGATATATCACATATATATCACATTAGAACATAAATCGGGGTTCGAAACGAGTCTAAACACCCAAAACACGAAACCTATACTATTCATCATCTCCAACCAATCTCAAGAAATACGGCAATAAAGCGAGATTCAATCGGTAGAATCGAAACACGTAAGGAGAGGGTCACATTGCTTACCTTGGATCGTTGATTGGGCGAACGGGGGTCGGGGTTCTTGAGCTCGAAAAGGGTTGGCTTTCTTCTCTTCTTTTCTTCTTCTCTCCCTCCTCTCTTTGCTTGAACCGATCAAAATGGGAAAGAAAAGAGGGTTCGGTTTCTTTTAGGGCCAAGAAACGGGTCGGGTTAACAAAACGGGTAGGATCAACGGTAACCGGTCCAAATGGTTCAGATTTTAAAACGGTAGGGCTAACAAACGGCTTTGAAAATAAAAAGGTTAATTCTTCGAATCCGAATCATCGAAACAAACTCAATGAAGGGGTCGGAATTCGAATTCGAATTCCCGAGCTCAAGATTGCCACGAAGGCCAAAACACCCTAATTAATTAGGTCCCTAAACTTCCATTCAAGGCATTCGAGCCCAAACAATTAATTAAATCTAAAGCGCATATAACTTAAATAAATTACACGTTGACATTTAAGGCATACGAATCATATAAATGCAGAATTAAACTCTCTCCTGAAGCGTACCTAGAATTGCCGAAGTAGTGGGATGTTATAAACTCTCCCCCTTAAAGAGGACCTGTCCGCAGGTCCTACTGCTCGAGTAAGAACTATGAGCAACTCTCCCGTATTCACCCAAGTTCGAGGTTCATGACGTCCCGACGAGGGTTAGCTCGAGAAAGGTCTTCAAGCACCAAGGGGTTTGATCTTCACTCCAAGCTCTACACGAACTTGATCCCGATTTGGAATAGCTCAAACGTTTTCGCACAATAGGACGGTCCAAAAATGATTCAACTCCCACCGTTTGAATCCATCTAAACCACCCACAACTCGGGATCACGAATGGGGTCGTTAAGGAACTTCCACCATTCGTCTCCAACCTAAACGGGCCTTCTAACACCACTTCTACCCATGGCTCGAAGTTGACGTTTGAACCGTTGCTTGCCTCTAACTGAAGACTCTTGGAAGATCGTTGGGTAGATCTTTGCAAAGCACGACCCTCAACTAACCGCGAAGAAAAAGCACTCGAACACTTAAAGCAACCCCGAAAGGTAACAAACAACAAACACACACAAGCAAAGCTAAAAGATGCATGATGCACGTGATATGCATGTTCAAATGTACCGTTCACCGATGTATGAGTGTTTGAGAGGATTTGATCATCGCCGAAATCTTTTGCTCACCATCTTGAAATCCTAGATGCACTTGTCACTTTAACACTTTCCATTATCTTCATTCCACGGTTGTTGTCTACTCTTGAATTCTTTCCCCAAACCCGACTTTTGCTTTGCTCGGATGTTTCTTTCAAAAGGGGTCAAGAAACAATCCCATCTCCTTCATCCTTTGAAAGCCAAGGTCCCTTGGGACCTCCTTCTCTTAGGAACAATTGAAAAATCCCGGAACCGTTGTTAATCCTCGAGCCTGAACTTTTGACAATTCGCTCCTTCCTTCCAAGATACAATTGAATAAATCCCCATGCCCCGGATTTGCGGTTGGTTACACTTACTCTCAATCCTTAAGCTGGATCCTTGTTCTAACGCCCGGTGATGTTTTCCCAAAGTAACACCGTACTTGGGGTCCTTTTCAATGTCGTATCCTTTGATTTGAAATCTTCAATTCTATGTATAAAATTCTAACATCCGATCTTCTCCTCGATTCATTCTTGGTGTCACCCTCTCTTCGGCATTCTCGATCCCCAAAGAAGGTCCTCAATTCGATCCTTGTCCTACTCGTTTCTTCCAATATCATCGTGGTATTCATTTCATAATTGAGTTCCATCTTTAGCCAATCGCCCTAGCCCTAGATTCCTTGCTTAAGTGTTCTCTTGGTCCTGATTTTATTTCCAAGAATTGGATACTTCAGTTCTTGGTTTATTAATATGACTTCTTGTATAATTCTTGAATCACGTGGTTCCTCGACGACCTCTAAGTCCAAGTTCTTCACCAATATGCTTCTTGTAGACATGCCAAAATGCCTTCTTCGGAAGATGAGTTTTAACTTTTCTTCAAAGCACTATCGAATCCCAAATCTTCAACCCAAAATATAGTTTCTCGAATCTACTTCCTTGACATATCTTCGTATCATGCTATAGTCGGCAACCAAATCTCAAGGAAGACCATTAATTCGACCCTCACTTCAACCATCTCTTCCCACTTTATAAGGCTCAAAACTCGGCCGTATGAGTGAATCAACATTCTACAAGTAAACACTAAATATGCATGTCGGATTATATGTATAGATGAAATGCATCATTGAGTCACTCGAGCAAGTAGAAAATGCTACACATTGTGATTTTAACACATAGAGAAATTTAATTGTGAAATTTAATATGTTATGAATGCACGTGCCATGAATACAAGTACCTCAATTCTCGAGTTCATGTAGGTCTCCAATTTGAAGCCGTTTACCTCCCATTCGGTGCTTGTTAGCTCTCGATTGATCACACTCGGAGACCTTGTGCTCGGTTGATCCGCAAGCCTAGCATCTCTTCAATCTATCCCAACAAGCGTCGTAGGCATGGTTGGTCCCTCCGCAGTGGGTACAAGGTTGAAGCTCTTTCTTTAACTTTGAAAAGTTACCGGTCTTATGCTTCTTCCCACGGATCTTCTTAGTTCGATTTCCCAATTGGTGTGATTTTCCTTCTACTTGTAGATTAGAGCATAGACCCAATTCAAGTCTAGGCTCTGATTCTTCCTTCTCTTTACTTCTTGTTAGAATCCATGTTTCGACCTTTAAAGCTCTCTTTGTGGCTTTATCCCACGTACTCGTATCCTTCCCGATTAAAGCTCTCTTGATTTCATCCCAGAGGCCTTCTGTAGCGCCCCCACTTTGCTGGTAGAGAGCGGCGCCCCAACCCCCGCACTGAAGCACCCCTCAAGTAATGGTGTGAGCCATCACTCAAGAAATACCCCAGGGAACGGCATATCCATTAACGATTAACAAATAGTGTTTAACTATGTGGCTTATGCAGCGGAAAATCAGAGTATTTTAAAACTTTTCAAAACATGTGCGTGATGGCATATAAACAAGCAAGTACTGATCGTTAAGCAGAAGAGACTATTAACATTACTGTATCAATTGAACGTTGTCACGGGAGCATAAGATAGCAATTGCAGCAGTATCCAAGTAGCAGAAGGATTATTACAAAAGCATAAGGTAAAGTATCAATGCAGCCATATAACATATGCAGGACACAAAATAGATTAATAAAGTAAAGTCCTGACTCAAAAAAATGAACACTCTAGAGCTTCAAGATACCTCTAGACTGCGGCTGCAAGACCTGAAACCATGAGGCCAGAAAAACAGGGAGAGGTATTAGTCAAAGTGACTAAGTGAGGGATATCTTTAAAAGAAAGTACTTAAAGTAAATGTTTGAAGTAAAGTTCATAAGGTAAAACCTTTAATGCAAAGCTTTAATGAAGAACTTAAGAATAAGTTCAAGTGATAAAACCCTTTGATGCAATGCTAAAAGAAATGAGAGTTTTCAAAACACTTTCATGAATGCTGTCACACGCGCACACATATGCTATGATTTGGTTCATATGATTTTCATAAAACGGAATAAGGGTAGGGAACAACTTTACAAGATATGAACCAACTTTATGAAAACATTGATGCCCGCAAGCTAGGCTTCTCCATCCTTACTCCAGAAAACATGACCATTAATAGGGTGTTGGACCGAGATCAACAACACCCTAATACATATACACATGCAGCATCCTCCACCAAGTTTCACTTCGGGGAGCGACCCCTAGGTGACCATTAACCATTGATTTGGGAATAGATTTGCGGTCCATTCCCGACAATTGTCCTGACTTAACCAAACCTCCTGATTAAAGTCGGTATCAATCGTCTAGTGTGGCGGCCGGTATTAGTGATGTCGTTGGCGCTCACCTCCCGAGCATCACCTCTACACATAACCGCCGGGCCCATACCATTAACCATTGATTGCTTGCACCATTGATGACATCCAGAATAAATCCGAATGTATGAACCATTGAACATATGCATTGAACCATTGAACCATTGATGCAATACTTTGAAAACATTGAACCATTGATGCAATACTTTGAAAACATTGAACCATTGATGCTTTACTTTGAAAACATGAACCATTGATGCATTACTTTGAAAACATTGAACCATTGATGCTGTACTTTGAAAACATGTGCCCTTGATCAATGAATATGGATAGGTCTGGGTTCTTTGAAGAATCATCCCTTATAAAGGATATTTCAAAACAAGAATGTAAAGCACTAGGCTTTGAGTTTCAAAACAATTGAATCATTAAGTATTCATGGTTCCAGTTGAAAACATTTATAACCTCACCTATTAATAACAGTAGGTAGGATAGATTATGCAGTGCCCTGGGGATTCCAGTGCTCAACCTTAACTCCTGTACTAAGGTGAGCTAAGACACACTTCTATCACGATGCACAAAAACATATAAAACAAGTACAGAACATTTAATGACAAGAGAGTAATACCATTTAAGGTATTAGAGAAGGATAACACAAAAAGGAATCCTTAAAGTGAGTTATCATTAATGTGGGACTACGATCTTACTATAATCGATTAGGAATTAATCAAATTATGAATCCTATCGCAAAACCTTAGGTTATAAAACAAGTCCTCGAAAGAAAACACATTTTGAAATCACATTTTAGACCCCGGGTTTGAAAACCCTAAGTGCAAATGTCTATTAAGAAAGCACAAGTTTTAATTCACTTTTACTATTCAAAAGTACTATTCACAGTTACTATTCCAGATTACTATTCACGGGTTACTATTCACAGGTTACTATTCACTTGTCGGGTCAAAGGGTCGGGTCAAATCCACACACTAAACACACACTCATGCACACACACGAGCACACTCACACACACACGGCATGCACACACACACCCTAATTCAATTATGATCTCGATTATAACCTATAGTTTCAAGTTCATGTTATTATAAGCAATTGTGATCTAGGTTAAAGGCATAACCTATGGTTAAGAGGTCTAATTAAAGCATAACATCAAGTTATGAAACACTATTCTATCTTAGGTTATAACATGTGACACTATCAAAGTGTATAACATATGATCAAGTTCTATTCCATTAATCCACATCATATCATAAGCTCAAGTCATAACATATGAGTCATGTAACATTGTAACAATGTAATAACATATCATAGACATAAGTCATAGCACATCAAGACCATTAATCATGTAACATTCATCAATTGAGACCATATAGTAACATGTAACAAGTTATAATATAATTGATCATAGGTTACTATTCCATTGCATAACATGCTTGCACATAAATTAAATATCATAATGATGCATCAATTATCATCATATAATAGCTCCATAACATGATCATACCATATACTAAAGCAATTCGTAACATTTCATAGCATATACTAAACAATTAAATCATAATTCACTACTAACAAACATATCATAAAAACTATATAATAAATGCGTAAAATAAAATCCTATATGGCTTAGGGAAGACCCTAAGACCCAACCTAAACACAATATAAACATACCATAACATAAAAACATAAACTCAACTAGAACATAACATAAAAACATAACATAAAATAAAAACAACTAACCTAGCAAAGGGGGGAAGTGCCTCACGGCAAGAGGGGGAGAGAGGGAGGAAGAAAGGGAGTTGTTAACACAACATATGAGCAAGGAATTCAATGGCATGAGGGGCGTATTTATAGGTGTTGGGAAGCCCCTCACCTTGGAAATAAAATGTAGAGAAGGGTAGGAGAGCAAAATGGTAAAACTTCTCTTGGAAGCTAACTTTGTTCTTGAAGCTAAAATGGGACTGCTGGGGGTATTTCTGTAATTTCTTCCCCCAAGACTCAAGGATAAGTGGCTGGAAATTTAACCATTCCGACGGCAAGAAAATTAGCTTCGAAACGCATATTCATTCGTCGAAATCGGATTTACCGTTTGAAAGATACATTAGTTTTAATGAATAAAAGTTTTGAGCTCGAAACTCAACACGAGTGAAAAATGACTTTCGAGAATGATTTTCAAGTCCGGATTGTTTCCAAAATTCAAGAAATAAATCGAAAAGCCTTTTGAGTCCAAAATCGACTATAAAACATTTTACCGTTAAAAAGTTGAAAACGTAGAATGAATAGTGAATTCTTACGTAAAAGCGTACGCTTCAAAATTTCGAGCTAGGGTTTGAATGAAGAGTTGTAAAACATTTCAAAAATCTTGAAATAGCTCGAGTAATGCAAATCCAGATAGAAAACATTTTCCGAATGAAAACCGTTCGTAGTAGAAATAGTGAACTAGGGTTTTTCGTAAACATTTTCAATAAAACGAAGCTCAATATAGATTTTCAAGTCAAGAATGATTTCAATAGACTCATTTCGACTCAAGGATCGATTTGACTGTAAACTTGGGTAGGAAAGATATCAGAATCAAAAGCTCATTTTCAGATGAATAGTAACTTTGGTCTGTAAGTTCCCAAAATGCCCTTATGGTTCAAGGAAGGTTTCTGGAGCTTGGAAAACAAGTTCAAAGGATAGGAAAACATGTGATATGAACCTATAGGGTTCCATTGAAGCATTGGGTAATATAGGCTTGGGAAATGAATAGTAAACTATATCGAAGGTCAAGAATTCCCCCTTAAAACATGTCAGATCACATATGAGCACAAAGCTCATGTAAGAATGCAATGCATGAAGGTTTATAAAGTTGAATCACGGTCTATAAACGCTTTACCAATGCCCTTAGTTTACCATTTTCTTCCAGGCCCTGTTTTGGGCTGTTACAATCACCCCTCCTTAAAGAGAATCTGTCCTCAGATTCTTCTGCAAACAGTTCGGGGTAATGTTTCTGCATCTTATCCTCTGTTTCCCACATTGCCTCTTCTGTACCATGTCCCTTCCAAAGGACTTTTACCAAAGGAATCTTCTTATTCCTTAACTCCTGGAATCTTATATCTAAGATCTTCACCGGTTTCAACACCTAAGTCAAGTTTGGTTCTGTCGGTAATTCTTCCACTGGTACTAGCTCTTTTTCATCCAAAACCACTTGCGAATCTGAGATATATAGGATACATTGTGGATCGTTGTATGACTTGCAGGTAAATCCAATCTATAAGTAGTTTCTCTAACTCGTTCCAGTATCTGGAAGACTCCAACATATCTTGGGTTTAATTTACCACCTTTCTCAATTCGAGTAAACCATTTCCTCGGTGTCTTTCACTCCATCACTGCTTCGACTTTGATGGATCTACTTTAACTCCGGTTCTGAAAATGATGTGTCCGAGAAATGTAACTCTTTCTAGCCAAAACTCGCATTTGTTGAACTTGGCATATAGCTTGTGATCCAGCAAAGTGCTCAACACAATTCAGATATGCTCGGCGTGCTCCTCTAGTGCCTTTACGAACACCAAAATGTTGTCCAATTGTTTTTCTCAACTTTTCCAAGATATCTTCCTTCTTGTAACAATCCAGAGTAACACGATACTTAAACAACCAATCCATTCCAAGGATAATTCCTATCTCGTCATAGGCAACTCAATAAAATCTGAAGGGTAGTAGCGATTACCAGTACATATAGGGCAGCGTTTATATACTTGATCCGTAACGAGGTAAGTCCCCAAAGGAGAACTTACTTCAATTTTCATATGACAATTATTCAAGTGGAAATAGTAAATGCACACATAAATTAGATGCAATGAATAAATGCATGGCACCAGGGTCATATAAGACCTTAACTGGCGTGTTAAGAATGTGCACAATACCTTCCACATCAGACGAAGGATCAACCTCCTCATTACCATCCATTGCATATGCTCTGCCTTTAACCACCGGTTTGCTCGTCGTACCCACCACCGCTTTACCCTTATCTTGAACCCCAAATCTTTTAATCCTGGTAGGACAATGTTCAGTATATGCTCAGGGGAACCACACCAATAACACTGACCATTCTTCTTACGACAATTTTCCTCAGTGTGTCCTTTACCGCTACAGTAGTTACAGACTATCTCCTCTTGAGTGGGCTGAGTTGTTTCATACTGTTGGGGTGCCCTTTGTTGTTGTTGCGGTGCCATCATTGGTTTCTTCCCGTTTCCCTGAAAGGAGGATCCGGCAGGTCGCTTTGTTCCTTGAAAAGTCTTAGGGCTAGAAGGCTCTTGACGACTAACGGTCATCCGGATATCCTTATGGGTTGCCTCGACCTTCAATGCTCTATCAACTGCTCTAGTGTAGGTCTCGTCATCCAAAGAAGCAAGTGCCAACCGAAGTTCGGGCTTCAGTCCATCAATAAACCTCTTCGTCTTGCGACGCTCATCATTTAGAATATGCGGTGCATACTTGATCAGCCTCACAAACCTAGCCTCATACTCCATCACATTCATAGTTCCCTGAACCAAACTCATAATTTCAGCTTCTCTTGCATCACGTGTTACCTGAGGAGTATATTTATGCTGAAACTCCTTCACAAACTCAGTCTAGTTTCCATCAACGTTGTTCTCAATCCACATATGTTGAGTATGCCTCCACCAGTTAAACGTCGTTCCTTCCATCAGAAATGCAGCATACTGAACTCGTTCACGGTCTTCAGGGTTGATATCCATAGCTTCAAAGATCTTTTCGATACTAGTTAACCAATTTTCAGCCTTCAAGTCGTTGGGTTCGCCATAAAACTTAGGCGGGTTCATTCTTAGAAACTTCTCTAGTGTTTTCCCATTAGGAGAATTACAAGCCCTCACGAATTGTCGCAACACATCAGCTAAATCTGGAACTTCCTCCCTTCTAGGAGGTGGTGGCGTAACATCCCTTGGCGGTGTAAGATCCCGTTGTGGCGTGACTTCTCTTTGGGGTGGCGGTGGCGGTACGCGATTACGTGGTGCTCTTCTTGGTGGCATGATGATACTGAAGTTTCACGCATTTAGACATGTGTATAATGCATGACAATAAGGATGATTCACATAAGTGGTAACCACGTATTCACATTTCCACGTAGTCACTTATAATCATGAGAATAAGACATTCCCACAACAAGATATCAACAATAATCCATTATCACATTACCACATAGGCAAGAGCAACTTATAAGCATGAACAGCATATCAACATTGATCCATTGTTCCATTATCCATTACCATTGACAATTCACGAACATGTATAACATATCTAGTATGATAACAATAAATGAAATGGCATGATCCTATAACGGCCCTAATGGTATCTTGAAGCAACTCTAAGACTCATGCAATGACAGTTATGGAAAGCAGTAAACAGATATCCAATATAAAGCCGAAAAGTGTCATAAACGTGTAAGGTTTGGAAAAATTTTCTACATTAGGCCACATTTTTAAACAAAATTTAAAATAAGGATGACCCGATACCATCGAGTCGACTCCCATTCAAGCCTTACCATTCATCCAAACCAAGTACAAAATACCTCTTGTGGTTCCATGTCGTCTGAAATTTGTCATCTGTGGTGCCAAAATTCGGGGATCTTCTACCAAAGCTATACATCCCCTTCGCCAAACAATCCTGTCCATGCCCTGCTAGATCAGCCTCATCACTATCAGATCCATCATTACCTCCATTAGGCTGCTCCTAGTCCTGCCTCTGTTCTTTGGTTGACGCCAAGTGAGTACCTCCTCGGTGAGAAACAACCACAGTACGTGAAGCCTCGAACTGCTTGAAAAAGGCCTCATCTATCTGCTGCTGGTTAGGATCATAACGTAGCTGAACCGCCATGGCTATACAAAAGATACCACGGACATGAATGCCAGAAGATAGAACCACGTAACTCCAAACAATTTTCCATGATGTGAGCAATCCAGGTCAAGTCTCTTCTTACTTAACCTGGCGCTCTGATACCACTTCAGGCTGTAGCGCCCCCACTTTACTGGTAGAGAGCGGCGCCCCAACCCCCGCACTGAAGCACCCCTCAAGTAATGGTGTGAGCCATCACTCAAGAAATACCCCAGCGAACGGCATATCCATTAACGATTAACAAATAGTGTTTAACTATGTGGCTTATGCAGCGGAAAATCAGAGTATTTTAAAACTTTTCAAAACATGTGCGTGATGGCATATAAATAAGCAAGTACTGATCGTTAAGCAGAAGAGACTATTAACATTACTGTATCAATTGAACGTTGTCACGGGAGCATAAGATAGCAATTGCAGCAGTATCCAAGTAGCAGAAGGATTGTTACAAAAGCATAAGGTAAAGTATCAATGCAGCCATATAACATATGCAGGACACAAAATAGATTAATAAAGTAAAGTCCTGACTCAACAAAATGAACACTCTAGAGCTTCAAGATACCTCTAGACTGCGGCTGCAAGACCTGAAACCATGAGGCCAGAAAAACAGAGAGAGGTATTAGTCAAAGTGACTAAGTGAGGGATATCTTTAAAAGAAAGTACTTAAAGTAAATGTTTGAAGTAAAGTTCATAAGGTAAAACCTTTAATGCAAAGCTTTAATGAAGAACTTAAGAATAATTTCAAGTGATAAAACCCTTTGATGCAATGCTATAAGAAATGAGAGTTTTCAAAACACTTTCATGAATGCTGTCACACGCGCACACATATGCTATGATTTGGTTCATATGATTTTCATAAAACGGAATAAGGGTAGGGAACAACTTTGCAAGATATGAACCAACTTTATGAAAACATTGATGCCCGCAAGCTAGGCTTCTCCATCCTTACTCCAGAAAACATGACCATTAATAGGGTGTCGGACTGAGATCAACAACACCCTAATACATACACACATGCACCATCCTCCACCAAGTTTCACTTCGGGGAGTGACCCCTAGGTGACCATTAACCATTGATTTGGGAATAGATTTGCGGTCCATTCCCGACAATTGTCCTGACTTAACCAAACCTCCTGATTAAAGTCGGTATCAATCGCCTAGTGTGGCGGCCGGTATTAGTGATGTCGTTGGCGCTCACCTCCCGAGCATCACCTCTACACATAACCGCCGGGCCCATACCATTAACCATTGATTGCTTGCACCATTGATGACATCCAGAATAAATCCGAATATATGAACCATTGAACATATGCATTGAACCATTGAACCATTGATGCAATACTTTGAAAACATTGAACCATTGATGCAATACTTTGAAAACATTGAACCATTGATGCAATACTTTGAAAACATGAACCATTGATGCATTACTTTGAAAACATTGAACCATTGATGCTGTACTTTGAAAACATGTGCCCTTGATCAATGAATATGGATAGGTCTGGGTTCTTTGAAGAATCATCCCTTATAAAGGATATTTCAAAACAAGAATGTAAAGCACTAGGCTTTGAGTTTCAAAACAATTGAATCATTAAGTATTCATGGTTCCAGTTGAAAACATTTATAACCTCACCTATTAATAACAGTAGGTAGGATAGATTATGCAGTGCCCTGGGGATTCCAGTGCTCAACCTTAACTCCTGTACTAAGGTGAGCTAAGACACACTTCTATCACGATGCACATAAACATATAAAACAAGTACAGAACATGTAATGACAAGAGAGTAATACCATTTAAGGTATTAGAGAAGGATAACACACAAAGGAATCCTTAAAGTGAGTTATCATTAATGTGGGACTACGATCTTACTATAATCGATTAGGAATTAATCAAATTATGAATCCTATCGCAAAACCTTAGGTTATAAAACAAGTCCTCGAAAGAAAACACATTTTGAAATCACATTTTAGACCCCGGGTTTGAAAACCCTAAGTGCAAATGTCTATTAAGAAAGCACAAGTTTTAATTCACTTTTACTATTCAAAAGTACTATTCACAGTTACTATTCCAGATTACTATTCACGGGTTACTATTCACAGGTTACTATTCACTTGTCGGGTCAAAGGGTCGGGTCAAATCCACACACTAAACACACACTCATGCACACACACGAGCACACTCACACACACACGGCATGCACACACACACCCTAATTCAATTATGATCTCGATTATAACCTATAGTTTCAAGTTCATGTTATTATAAGCAATTGTGATCCAGGTTAAAGGCATAACCTATGGTTAAGAGGTCTAATTAAAGCATAACATCAAGTTATGAAACACTATTCTATCTTAGGTTATAACATGTGACACTATCAAAGTGTATAACATATGATCAAGTTCTATTCCATTAATCCACATCATATCATAAGCTCAAGTCATAACATATGAGTCATGTAACATTGTAACAATGTAATAACATATCATAGACATAAGTCATAGCACATCAAGACCATTAATCATGTAACATTCATCAATTGAGACCATATAGTAACATGTAACAAGTTATAATATAATTGATCATAGGTTACTATTCCATTGCATAACATGCTTGAACATAAATTAAATATCATAATGATGCATCAATTATCATCATATAATAGCTCCATAACATGATCATACCATATACTAAAGCAATTCATAACATTTCATAGCATATACTAAACAATTAAATCATAATTCACTACTAACAAACATATCATAAAAACTATATAATAAATGCATAAAATAAAATCCTATATGGCTTAGGGAAGACCCTAAGACCCAACCTAAACACAATATAAACATACCATAACATAAAAACATAAACTTAACTAGAACATAACATAAAAACATAACATAAAATAAAAACAACTAACCTAGCAAAGGGGGGAAGTGCCTCACGGCAAGAGGGGGAGAGAGGGAGGAAGAAAGGGAGTTGTTAACACAACATATGAGCAAGGAATTCAATGGCATGAGGGGGGTATTTATAGGTGTTGCGAAGCCCCTCACCTTGGAAATAAAATGTAGAGAAGGGTAGGAGAGCAAAATGGTAAAACTTCTCTTGGAAGCTAACTTTGTTCTTGAAGCTAAAATGGGACTGCTGGGGGTATTTCTATAATTTCGTCCCCCAAGACTCAAGGATAAGTGGCTGGAAATTTAACCATTCCGACGGCAAGAAAATTAGCTTCGAAACGCATATTCATTCGTCGAAATCGGATTTACCATTTGAAAGATACTTTAGTTTTAATGAATAAAAGTTTTGAGCTCGAAACTCAACACGAGTGAAAAACGACTTTCGAGAATGATTTTCAAGTCCGGATTGTTTCCAAAATTCAAGAAATAAATCGAGAAGCGTTTTGAGTCCAAAATCGACTATAAAACATTTTACCGTTAAAAAGTTGAAAACGTAGAATGAATAGTGAATTCTTACGTACAAGCGTACGCTTCAAAATTTCGAGCTAGGATTTGAATGAAGAGTTGTAAAACATTTCAAAAATCTTGAAATAGCTCGAGTAATGCAAATCCAGAGAGAAAACATTTTTCGAATGAAAACCGTTCGTAGTAGAAATAGTGAACTAGGGTTTTTCGTAAACATTATAAATAAAACGAAGCTCAATATAGATTTTCAAGTCAAGAATGATTTCAATAGACTCGTTTCGACTCAAGGATCGATTTGACTGTAAACTTGGGTAGGAAAGATATCAGAATCAAAAGCTCTTTTTCAGATGAATAGTAACTTTGGTCGGTAAGTTCCCAAAATGCCCTTATGGTTCAAGGAAGGTTTCTGGAGCTTGGAAAACAAGTTCAAAGGATAGGAAAACATGTGATATGAACCTATAGGGTTCCATTGAAGCATTGGGTAATATAGGCTTGGGAAATGAATAGTAAACTATATCGAAGGTCAAGAATTCCCCCTTAAAACATGTCAGATCACATATGAGCACAAAGCTCATGTAAGAATGCAATGCATGAAGGTTTATAAAGTTGAATCACGGTCTATAAACGCTTTACCAATGCCCTTAGTTTACCATTTTCTTCCAGGCCCTGTTTTGGGCTGTTACACCTTCCATAAAATTCCTAGGCTTCATCTCATCGTTGTTCGTAATGTGGGGTACATAAGCACCCAATTTCTCGAATTCCTCTAAGTACTCCATGACCGTTTTATCTCTTTGTTTTAACATGATAAACTCTTCAAGTCTTCGTTCTTGTAACACTGCCGGTGCGAACCTCTTCCTAAATTCTCGAACAAACACGTCCCATGTCATCTCTCCGTGCATTGCCTCTAATTGTTGGGTAACTCCTTTCCAACGTTGCCTAGTTTGTCCTTGTAGAAGTTGTGTGGCAAAACGTGCCAGGTCTTGAGAATTACACGGCCATAACTCAAATATGCTTTCTATCTCCGAGAGCCATTCCTCGGCTTTTAAGTCATCTCCTTCTCGGAATTGGGGAGGGTCAAATGCCTTAAATTCCCGGTACATCATTGCCAATCGATTTATAGGTGGAACTTCGGTTGAGGATTGACCTTGATGGCATGGATGTTGGTGAGGTTGACCAAAGTGTTGCCGACGTGGTGGCATCCTGAAAATCTCAACAACTACAATAAAGATATATACGTGTTGATTAGTAAGTGCTTATGTCACGTAGTTAAATCAATCAAGAGCAATTAAATTGCAATGCATTGCATAATGTAAAATCAACCAAGTAATAGAAATTTTCACATGCAAAGCAAATCAAATCAGGATGCAAACGTGCACATAACCAAATTATCCTATGTCGTACGACCGAGACAGACACGACACGACACTGAACCCCAGTTTTGCAACCTGGGGCTCTGATACCAGTTAAGATGTAGCGCCCCAACGGTGGGCACCACACCCCCGCACCATAGCTCAACACGTGTAACGAAACAAGGACTCCGTACACATGCCGAACCATGGCGAACGGAGACAAACAAAAAAAACAAAACCAACCCTAAGCTAGGAGGAACGTAGACCCTGCACACACAATACGTAACGAATATATGGAAGCGTGATCATGCCAAACAAAAATTCCAATCATGCAAACAGTTGACGGGTTCAATCTAGCATAATTCCTAATCCCGAAATTTAAATCATAACATAAATGATAAATACAAACGGGTTCACCTAATCCGAGCACCTGTCCTAACCTGTCCCGAATAATCATATAATCAAAACGGGTTCATCTAATCCGAGCACCTGTCCTAACCTATCCCGATTTCGAATCATAAATGAACAAATCATATTTAAACATATTTGTTCATAGGTTAATAATACAAATCTAAAACTGAATTCAAAATGCAAATGCAAGGACTAAACTAATACAAGACTCGACTCCAAGAGACTCACACCGCCTAGCTCGAACTCCAAAGCAAACCTGCAGAGCTAGAAACATAAAGAGGGAGGGGTCAGTCACACTTGACTGAGCGAGGGGTTAACACACGTACTCTATACATAATATACATAGCAAAGCACGTAAAAAGAAGATGTTCATGAAGCCGGAATTAGTTTTTGCACACCAAAACATTTGCCCGTGATAATATATATATAGGGTGATTTAGCAAAGCAGAACAAACGAAACTTAACTTATTTAATGCGTACATTCAAAACATGCAGACAAAGCACACATATCCAAATATGTTTTATTAGGTTAAAAGTATATCAAATTTTATCTTAGTTTGAGAATCTACACCCGTTTCACGAACTTATAACCGACAGACATAACGGAACTCGGCGGGTACAAGCACACAGACAGACTAAACAAAGCAGAACAAAACAAAACATACCAGGTAGGTGTGATGGAAGGGTTACGCGACCCTAGCCATCCAGAAGCGGAAGAGGGGAGTGCTCAATGCTGCTCAAACCCTCGGACTCCATCCCCCAACCTACGCTCAGATGGGTTCCGGTACATCCCATAAACAGAATTTGGGGCCCCACACATACACAAATCACGGAAATCAGAAGCTTAACCCGCTACAGATAGACAGATATATTTCATGCATATCGTACTTAGCTATCGTACGTACATATCACGCTGACTGACCTCAAAATCATAACAAAATCAAAGCTAAGCTTACATAGGCTTATACATAACTTCATACTTTCAAACTTATTGCAAAGCCAACAAAATACGTATCTTACACATATCTACATATACATAAAGGCTTATAAGTCGCATGCATTCGAAAACCGGCACATTTTATTAGGGTATAACTATATCCTAACCTCACCTCGAACCAAACGAAGCCGAAGACAAAGTACTTGATTCACCCCGGAATCAACTGATGAATAAAATACCACCCCGGGTGCACCTGGACAAACTGAAGGCAAAAGATAAAACTTAGACTCAAGAATGAACCACATAGACGCACGGCGTATGTTCATGTATATAAGAGATGCAATCAAGTAGGCATAACACATATTTGAATCAATTATATGCGAACCAAGACAATACATAGCTCAACATATTCATTTATAATCATATAACACGTTCATGCGCACAAACAATTCATATTTCAAGGCAGAGATGCATAACAAGGTGCATTGATGCTTCGTGAAAATAATTCGTATTAAATAAGCAACATAAATCACATATAGCAACAAGTATATGCATATAATCAAGATAAAACAAGCTAGGAATGAGTTCGGAGGTGGCAAGGTGCAAGAAAAGCGGAAGGAAAGCACAAGAGATTGTTCCGACCAAAAACGGGCAAAAGCTAGAAATTTTCCGAAACGGACAAGCTGTAGGAAAACGGTCATAACTTGAGTTTGAAAAATAGGAATTGAGTTTTGTTTCTATAAATGAAACTAGACACACAGATCTTTAAAATGGTATGTGGCTCAAAACGTGGTTCAAAGCGAGCCGAAAATGGCGTACATTCGAAGTTGGATGAAAGCAGAATTTCGGCGAGATGGCGACACAAATTTCAAACGGTGATAACTTATAATATAGAACGAATTTTGAGGTGATTCCAATTGGAGGATGTGCTAGACTTCAAGAGGTTTCCGTAGGTTCAAAAATCAGCCAAATCCTAGTTCAAACGAGGTCAGCACGGCCGTGTCAAAATTGTCCTGGAAGCTGACACAGCCGTGTCCGAGTAAAAAAATTCAAAGTCGAGGGCTTGACACGGCCGTGTCGGAAATGAACTGAATGTCAACACGGCCGTGTTGGGTCGTCTTCTCTGAAAAAAGAGAGCAGAGAAGCAGGGGGTCGACGGGGGTGGATTGTAATAGCCAAAGGTGCTTTGTCCCACATCGGATTGGAGGTGGGCTTGAAGCCACTTTATAAAGTGGTGGATCCCCCTCCCCTTGTAGAGGCCTTTTCCTAGGTGGTTCCCTTCGGGGTCTGGTTCCCATCCAAAGCGGACAATATCGAACGGCGGGTTTTCGGGCCATTACAAATGGTATCAGAGCCGGGGACCCGGATTCGGTGTGCCAGCGAGGACGCTGGGCCCTCTTAAGGGGGGTGGACTGTAATAGCCAAAGGTGCTTTGTCCCACATCGGATTGGAGGTGGGCTTGAAGCCACTTTATAAAGTGGTGGATCCCCCTCCCCTTGTAGAGGCCTTTTCCTGGGTGGTTCCCTTCGGGGTCTAGTTCCCATCCAAAGCGGACAATATCGAACGGCGGGTTTTCGGGCCATTACATCACGTAATATCAAGTAAGAAATGCAATTACATAAATTAAGAGCAAGAATTAACAAGATATAAGTAACACAGAGTCATATGGAAAAGCAAAACAAATGAACACGAAAACACATTATCCCTAAGCCGTACAACCTAGACGACTCAAGATGACTCAAGAGCCCGGTTTTGAACCTTCGGCTCTGATACCAACCAAATAGGGGTGTAACGTGTAACATCCCACTACTTCGGCAATTCCAGGTACGCTTCAGGAGAGAGTTTAATTCCGTATTTATATGATTCGTATGCCTTAAATGTCAACGTGTAATTTATTTAAGTTATATGCGCTTTAGATTTAATTAATTGTTTGGGCTCGAATGCCTTGAATGGAAGTTTAGGGACCTAATTAATTAGGGTGTTTTGGCCTTCGTGGCAATCTTGAGCTCGGGAATTCGAATTTGAATTCCGACCCCTTCATTGAGTTTGTTTCGATGATTCGGAATCGAAGAATTAACCTTTTTATTTTCAAAGCCGTTTGTTAGCCCTACCGTTTTAAAATCTGAACCATTTGGACCGGTTATCGTTGATCCTACCCATTTCTTGGCCCTAAAAGGAACCGAACCCTCTTTTCTTCCCCATTTTGATCGGTTCAAGCAAAGAGAGGAGGGAGAGAAGAAGAAAAGAAGAGAAGAAAGCCAATCCTTTTCGAGCTCAAGAACCCCGACCCCCGTTCGCCCAATCAACGATCCAAGGTAAGCAATGTGACCCTCTCCTTACGTGTTTCGATTCTACCGATTGAATCTTGCTTTATTGTCGTATTTCTTGAGATTGGTTGTAGATGATAAATAGTATAGGTTTCGTGTTTTGGGTGTTTAGACTAGTTTCGAACCCCGATTTATGTTCTAATGTGATATATATATGTGATATATCTTGAATTTGAGTGTTTTTGGTGTATTATGTGATTGGAATGTGGTTTGGGGTGGTTTGGGATCCATGTAACACCCCTCATTTTCGGAGCAAGATACGATGTAGTTTTCGTACAATTAGAACGTTATTTATTTAACTTTGCATGTACTTGATTGATTTATGTCATGCTTTAATTGTTTAATTGGCTCAATTTCAATCGTATAAAAATATGTGGACTTCATTGGAATATGTGTTTAGTACCTATTTGCTCTTTAATTTGAATTGCTTGGGCTAAATTGTTATTATTAAACTTTGGGGGTCAATTTCTAACTATGGGAAATTCAATTTGGGCTTGATTGGCCTTTATCTTTCAATTCTGGGGGTGCTTTTATAATTATCGAAACTTTAATTGGGCTTGATTTAAATCATACTTAATCTGTAGACTTGATTGTATAACTTTAACCTTTAAGGGACTTGATTGCAATTTTGGAAGAAAACCCTCTTTATCTGCTGAAAACCCTAGCTGCTACCATTTCATTTCTCATTCCCTCCTCTTCTCCCCTCTCTTTCGAGAAGCAGCAACACAGCAGCTGCTGCGTCAATCCCCACCACCGCCGCAGCACCTTCTTCTCCGCGCGAGCTCCGCCACCGACCACCACTCCATCAGCCATGCCTTCCGACAACTTTCTTCCTCGCTTCTTCTCGGTCCCCTCTCACCGATACGCCGCCAACGCTAGCCGTCACCGCCTGCAAACGTCTTCTTCTCCGGCAAACGACCACCGCCACCATCGTAGCTCAGATCCGGCAACCCCACTCCACCTTTGACCACTCCCACTTCGATCTGGGAGAGGCAGTCATCAGAGCTTCCTCACTCAGCAACCCCGCCGCTGCCACCGTCGCTGCTTCGGCCAGCGCCACCATAGCTCTGTTCTCTCCTCCCTTGTTCAGATCTGATTAGGGGCGGGGGTCATCTCCGTCAAGGCTGCAGCTCAAAGCAACAACGGCACCACCCTCCTCCGAAAACCACCACCATCCTTCCACCGCGCCAGCTTCGGAAGCCCCGCTATAGAAACAGAGAAGCAGCCACCTCCCGCTGCCACAGCACCACCTTCAGCCGTCTCTACCTCTCTTGCCCAGATCTGGAAGGGCGGTTGAATCTCTCTCCCGTTCTAGATTTGAGAAGGGAAGCCGCCTCCACTAGCCCTTACAGCCCCAGTTTCCGGTAAAAAAAATTCAAGAGGAGAAACCCCAGGTCTTCTTCAGCGGGCTCATTTCATACCGCCGTCATCTCCGACGAGACGACCACCGTTGAAGCTCCTGGAATCTCCTTCGGACGAACCTCTCTCTCTCTCTCTCCCATTCCAGAAGAAAGGAAGCAGCTGCCTACCACCACTCCTTCCGCCGGAAAAGCCATGGTCATCCACCCTCTCTTCCGACCATCATGCGACAGTAACGGAGCAGCATCAACGTAGGCCATTTCTCCCCTTAAGATTTGGATAAGCCAAGGAGATATGGTCGGATATTATCATCGCCACCTTCCCCAGTTTATACTGTAGACGATCGCCACTGATCTCCTCTCTTTCAATTCTGAATTGTAGGCTCCCTTCCTTCCATCTTTCTTTTAATTGTAATTTCGTTATAATATAAAATATGCATGGGATGAAGATTATATTTATTCTTTTCCAGAACTGTGAACTGAGTTTTCGGATTTATATATGTATAGTTGTTGTGTGAGAGAATTTATGCAGTAAAATGTCGGTCATGTTGTTGTGGATTGAATGGGCTTCGTTAATTCGACTCTTGAGTTTTGTAAATTCTGAATTGACTCTCTGATGTTCAATCTTGTGAATTTCTGTTGTTAATGGAACACGTGTATGGTTACATTTGTGTAAGTGATTGGTAATGTGAGGATCAATTGGTTTCAGGAGTGAATTGATGATGGAATAACACTCGAGCGTATATGTGTATGGTTGTGGTTAATCGAGAGTTGTAACAAGTATGTTAATCGATAATTGTTGGTGTTATTGTAGCTGGGGGACGTTGAAGTGGTGAGTGTATAACTGACTGGAATTTTAATTGGAAATTTGATGACTAATTGGTTCAAGGCTCCTGGTTAATTAGTTGTCACCAAATTGAATTAATTAGCTTTTGTTTTGGTTTTGTGTGGGTGAAGTGATAACTGTATGTTGATAAACTTATGAAATACAAATCAAATGTAATCGTTGTTGTATAAATAATGGGTATATTTTGGTTGCCAACATGAATTAGAGCTACTCCCATTGAAATTTGATGGAGTATGCTTGAAGATGTGTGTGTATGCCTTGATAAAGAAACGACCTTATAGTTGAAGTGTACTGATATGTAGTCATGATAATAATTTAATTAAGTGGGGGTTAATATAATTAAAATGGGGAAAGCTTAAATTACAATATGATTTTTGTGGAACGAGCATGTTTGTATTAATTAGGAAGACTTGAGCTTGAAACTCTTAAACCTATAATGAATTAAGTCATATGTTTTGAAGTATTGACTGATCATACCATACAGTGCATGAATAATCAAGTAATGATGTATTTGGAAATTTTGTCTTAGTAATATTTTGTAATAATAAATGAATTGGTGTGTGAGCTAACTTGGATCAATTGAAGTGTTGCATATTTGCATAAGTGCATGAAGGGTGTGAATTGCGTGTTTAAATACCGAACTTGAGTGTATTAGCTATTTAATTAATCATCTTGCTTTCGAGTATATGAATTATGATCACGAATCACACATACCTCTGATATTGTATGATTATCTATAACATGAGGACATTAATTGTACATGTGAACACGATTACGCATTTCATCATTCTTAAACATCATAAATTATGAGTTTTACACACATGTATGTCTCTCATGCACTCCTACTCATTGCCGTGCGTCTATGTGGTTCATGTTTGAGTCGTGTCTCATGAATACTTCATGTTTCCCTTTCTGTCAGTGATCTCCATGGCAGAGATACCCGATCAAGTATGCACCTGTCTTCTCAGTCCTTGTATCTCGTCGTTTCTCAGGTGAGGTTTAGGATTTTGTATAGTTATGCGACCTATGGCCTTGATGTGCTGATTTCAACCCCTGCATGCGAGTATATCTATTATATACGTACGTGTTGGCTATGATATGTTTATGACCTTGTGAAACAACTCTGTTTTGGAAAATTAGATATGAAAGCATATGTAAGCGGTTTTGAAAAGTATGTTACGTTATGTTCTGTAGCGAGTTGGCCATGAAATATTGGCATCTGTATGTATGTATGTTTGTATGTGGATCCGAGGAGCTATGGGTAAGGAGCCCCCGGGACGGTTAGGGCCGTCGGGGATATACCTGTGCGTAGTTCCATGGAGCTATGGGTAAGGAGCCCCCGAGACTGTTAAGGCCATCGGGGATATACCTGTGCGTAGTTCCATTTGAGATATCATTGCGCGACCTTAGGGTGATGAGGGAGACGTGGTATCTTGAGCCTTCGACTAAGGCCGGGGAGGACTCTTGTGGGTTCGCTACCCCTTGAGGGTGTGTATGTTCTAGATGGTTTGGGGACGGCACATCCCCTCCATTATTAGTGTAAAGGTTGGATTGATTTTGTATTTTATGTTCTGATATGATTCTGAGGAGTAAAGGTTGGAAGCTCGTACTCGCCGAGCATGTGTTTTGTTCTGTCTGGGAATCATGAATCGAGATAGAGTTTCTGAAATGTTTTCTAAAGCTTATACTTATAACTATCTTTTGGGTACTTTTGGAAATGTCTTTGGTATGCAACACCTATCTCCGGTTCATGAGTCCACCCTTCTGATATGTGCTATGCTCCATATATATATACAGTGGGAGTGCGTTAGCCCCCTCACTCGGTCAAGTTGACTGACCCCTCATTTACACTTTTAGTTGCAGGTTGTTGGCGTTTGCTAGGCGGAAGTGAGTCCTTTGAGTTGCACTTCGTCGGTCTAGTCTTTCTATTTGCATTTGTCCTCTCATACACTTTACTTATACTTAAGACTTGTAGACTTGAGATTATACTTCACTATTCGGTAGCCCCTTGTGGCACCCTCATTCGGCCCCTTGTGGCACTTGATGATTATTAATTTATGTTGATATTCGGGGCTAGGGATTTATGCTAGTTGAACCCGTCACTTGTTATGTTTGTTGATCTATTATTCGGGATTAGGTATCTATGCTAGTTGAACCCGTCACCTGCTTTGCATGTTTTGTTTTAAATGCTTCCGCTATCTATTGTTGTTGGTTTTAATTGCTTCCGCACTCTGAGTTTGTCAAGTTAGATCCGCCTAGCCTAGTGTGTGAGTTGGTCTCCCGTTCGCTATGATTCGGATTCGGGCATGGACTTTCCATTTCGTGACCGGGTCTGCGTCTTAGTGCGGGGGATGTGGCAACCTCCGTCTGGGGTGTTACATCCTTAAGTGGTATCAGAGCTCTAGGTTGCAAAACCAAGCTCTTGAGTGGTGCTGAGTTTGTCTAGGTCGTACGGCATAGGAATAACTGCGCATTGCAATTGTTTGACTTAATACTTTAACCCTTCGGCATGAATTATTTCGTGATTATATGATTGTGTGAACATTATGACTTTGATTTTGCAACATCTTATTTTATGCGCTTTATAAACTGCAACTAATTGTTGCATTTACGTGATTTACGTGTTACATTTCATTTGCATCTTTAACCCGCATGCATCGAATTTAGTGTTTGAATTTCAGGGTGCCCCATGAGTCAACACTGAGATTTCCCTCCGACAACACTACTATTAGCACTACAATGAAAGCACGCCATAATTCGAAGATGAAAGGATTCTTTACCAAGATCAATGGTCATGAAAAGGTTCAGAGTTGAAGGAATGAGATTTGCTATATTGACTTACTATCTTAAAGTCAATTGAAAGATAAAGCTTGACGAATTTTCACCTTGAGGATTCGGTCATTCGAAAGTAGTCACCTTGTCGAGGGAAATGAGTCAATGGAGGAGAATCTGATCAAGTAGAACCGATTTGAATGAGTTTGATGAGCTTCCGTCTTGATGATTCGTTTATTTGGATGTAGTCACCTTGTTGATGGAAACGAGTCAATGTAGAAGAACCCGATCAAATAAGATCCGATCAAGTTCAAGAGATGTGGATAGGTAACCATGTTACTTGAGCAACGAGCTACAAACTATCGGTGAGTGTTGAAGGTTTTGGTGCCTTTTAGAGTTAACAAGACAAGATTGGTTTTTAGCTCTTTGGGTGTTTCTTTAATATAAGTTAGAAGGGTGAATCCGAGGATGGATTCTCTTAAGGGGGAGAGAATTGTAACGGCCCAAACTTTCATTTACTAAACTCTTATGTTTTATTCTAAATTTATAAATTCATATCAAATTGGGAATTTCTTTTATGACTTGCAAATATTTATTACATGAAATAATTGCCGAGTATGATTTAATTGTCAACTAGTCCTTAAATGATTTTTCTTTAAAATTCAAGGACCAAATTGTATTTTATTTACTTGGACTTAATTGATCAATCTTCAAAGCTTTTCATCCTTGATTGCATGACTTAATAAGTTGAAGGATTAGATAGTAATTTGAGCAATTCACACATTTCAAAAATGGATGAATCACGGTATATCTTTTCTTCAAGCTTCCTTGATCATTTCTCACCCAAGATCATCAATCATTTGCTCCCTTCTCTTACCGAACCACAACCCTTCAATAAAGGAAGAGGAATTCATCATCTCAAGCCATTAATTTGGAGGAATCATGGGTTTTGAAGCATCATCATCATCTATCTTTATATGTAATATCCCGACTGATCAGACTTTTCAGGTAACCTCTTATGTGCGCTATTCAATTATTTCCTTATGTGATATTTCATTTCTAACGTGAATTATTGAAGTTATTTGAAGTTATTTGCTTTAATATGATTTTTGGTTACCCTTGAACGTTTAACTTTTCTTGTTGGGTATTTTATTCGTTTCGGGTTCATATTTAATTCTAATTTTTGGTGAATTCGTGATATTTGTTAATTATATGTTTTGTGAACTCGTTTACATGCTCGTTATATGTTTTGGTATTTGTTTTGGTTGCCTTTTTGGGTTCGTTTTGGAGACGGGACCTAAGGGAGGCTAAAGAGCACTTAGCGCACCTTGGGTTCCGGGACGGGTATCTTGAGCTCGGGAATTCAGATTCGAATTCCGTCACCTCCATTGAACTCGTTTCGACGATTCGGGTTCGATGGGACAAGCCTCACATTTTTCTAAGCTCGTTAAGACCTCCGTATTTCACCCGTAACGAGCCCCTTAAGCTTGGAAGCTACCTTTTGACCTTATGAGACCTTGTGGACCCCACTTGAACCTTATCTAAGCCTAAACCTTGGGTTATACTTGAGTTAGCTAACCATTTCAGCCCTTAAACCCCCCTAAACCGACCCATTCTCTCCCTCTCTCACCAAATCGATCAGCAAAGCAAGAAGGAAGAAGGAAGAAAATCCCTTTGTTCATTTTCAGATTTTTGGGCTCAAATCTTCATCAAAACTTCTCCAAATTTAAAGGTAAGTTCATGGTTGCAATCTACACTTACTCTTCTCTCTTTTATGTGATTTTGAGTTCAATTCTTTGGTTGGTTATTGAGATTTTACAAGCATGTGAATAGTAGTGTTGGTAGATTTGATTGATTCTTGCCCCTTTCATGTTTCCTTGAGATTTGTTGTTGTTGGTATGCTCCTAGGACTTGTTTCTTAGCAATTGTTGCATTTCTTTGCTTGGTAATTAGAGCATAAGTGTTGGGTTTTTGTTTTGGGGTTGCTGAGTTACTGTTGAGCCGTCTGCGTTTTTCTGTACCGTGACACGGGGGTGTCACGGTTTGCCCTTTGTTGGTGACACGGGCGTGTCACCTTTTGTTTTCGTTTTTGCTTTTCTGTACCGAGACACGGGGGTGTCTCGGCTTGCCTTGTTTCGGTGACACGGGCGTGTCACCTCCTAGTTTCCGTTGTTTAGTTCTGTACTGAGACACGGGGGTGTCTCAGCTTGCCTTTCCCGGGGGACACGGGCGTGTCTCCTAGGAACTCTAGTTTCGTTCGTTTTGTTTCCTTTCCGTTGTTTCTTGTTGTTTATTCTTGCCTCGTTTATGATATATGTCCGATTATGCTTTAAATGCTCATAAATGGCCTTAATGTGAATACATTTCATATCATTTGCATCATAAGCATACATATTCATGTACCGAGCGTCAATGTGGTTCATATTGAGTATAAGAGTGTCTCTTGTTGTTTGCCTTGTTCAGAGGATCTTCCTGTAGGGGACGAGCTTGCTCCGTAGGTGTCCGGTTTCCTCTTTTGACTCCGCTTCGTTCGTTGCCAAGGTGAGGTTTTGTTCTTTTAGTTATTCGACCTATAACCCTACTTGATTTGAAGCCTCGCATGTGGATATGTATAATATATGGTAAATAAGTGTATGATACTTATGTTGCAGGATTTATCCCATTTGTTATAAGAATTTGAAAACGTTTGTATAAGTATATACGCTATTTTGCTTTTGTTTGAAAAGTTTAGTTTTCCGCAAGTGTGTGTGTGTGTGTGAGCGAGATGTGGCTTTGAAAGATAAGCTTTGAGGTATATTTGTGTGACTTTCGTGATATGTTTGGGCCCCGGAGTGTGGTATGGTAATCTCGGGACGGCCGGGGGGTCGCCGAGCTCTTCCATCAACACCTCCTTTTGAGAGTCTCGCCCAACCTTAGGAGGTTGAGGAAGGGTGTTTCTCTTGAGCCGGCGGAGGCAACCGCCGAAGGTTTCAAGGTAGTAATTAAACCTTGTCTCGTTTGTGTATGTGGATAGTTAGGGCCGATCAACCCTTCTATCAACCGGTGTTGGGGATGGATTCTGATTTGTTTTGCTTTGCTTTCTTCTTCGCATTTGGAAGTTGGGGATGTGTGTGACTCGTACTCGCCGAGTTGGTTAAGCTTTGTATGATCTACGAAACGAGAGTGGATTCTTAATTCACCTAAAACTTGGAGTCTTGTTTTGCCCTTTTCCCTTTCCTTTAACTTATATATATATCTATATCACGGGAATTAATTTGGCTTGCAAAAACCACTCTTGGTTCAAGGATCTTTCCTTTTGATTAAGTGCTTTGCTCTATATATTTATCGGGTGCGTGAGTTAGCCCCCTCACTAGTCGCTAGGACTAACCCTCGTTGTTGTTTTCCCTCTTTTTTTTTTTCTTTCCTTTCTTTTGAGTTTGCAGGTTCTTCCGAGTCAAGCTAGGCGGCAAGTATCTTTTGGGTTTACTTGTGGTTTAGCTTGGGTCTTCATGCATTCGTAGTGGATTACTTCTACTCTTATTTCTGTATTTTGGATTATGTATTTATGATTACACTTACTCTATTTTGGGCCGAGATGGCATTGTTTATTCTGTTTATAAACTGGCGTGAATGGTTGACCCTTCCCCACTTTTGAAATGTATATGTGATCTTGGGATATATGTTGATTATAAATTGCTTCCGCTACTCTGATTTTAATTCTTGCAGTTCTTGGGGGTCTAGGCCGCCTAGCGAGGGTGTGAGTTTTGTGTGTCTCCCGTTCGCTATGGTCTGATACGGGTGCGGACTTCCATTTCACTACTCGTGTTGGACCTTAGTGCGGGGGATGTGGCACCCTTCGCTCTGGGGGTGTTACATCCGGGCGTGGTATCAGAGCTCTCGGTTGCAAAACCAGAGCTCTGGAGTCGTGTCGAGTCTGTCTAGGTCGTTCGGTATAGGAGTATGTAACTATTTGCATTCATCCACATCTCTACGTGACTTAATTGCTTAAATTGGTGATAATTGACTTCATGATCATGAACTAAACTCCATGCATCGATATCTTCTTGATTTGTGTATTTTCAGGATGCCTCCAAGAAGGAGAGAAGATAGGGAACAGACTCCTGATCTTAATCAACCCCCTCCACAAGCACCTCCACCTCCTCCGATGAATGCTGAGAATATTGTGCAGGCCCTTCTGAACCAACTTCAGCAGAACCAAAGGAATAATCCACATTGGGAAGGACAAGGTGGGCAAGTAACTCCGGCCTTTAAGCAGTTCAGAAACAACAATCCGCCGAAGTGGTATGGAGGAGATGACATCCAAGCCGAGGAGTGGTTGTCGGAAGTTGCGGGAATTTGGGAAATTTGCCCCGCTTCTTCGCATGAGAAAGCTGTTTGTACGGCCCGGTTTGTTCAAGGTCCCGCATCCAATTGGCTCAAAGCTATGAGAGCTCGATTGGAGAGGAATGGAGAGGAATTCGATTGGGAAAGCTTTGTGAGAGAGTTTCGTCATAAGTATGTTCCGTCAAGTGCTCGTGAGAGAAGATTGCAACAATTTACAGAACTGAGACAAGGGAACCGTTCGGTTGAAGAGTATATCATGGAATTTGAGAGACTTGCACCGTATGCCCCGCACATCACCAATGATGATACCCAGAAGGCCCGGAACTTTATTCATGGTTTACGATATGAAGTCCAGGATGCTCTTAAGGCAGCTACAGTGGATACATGGGAGAAGGCTACGAGGAAGGCAATTAAGGTGGAAGCCAACAACAAGAGATTGAGGCCGACTTACTCTTCGGGCCAAGGTTCGAGCTCTAATTTGGGGAAGAGGCCTGTATACTATAGTGGGCCTCCGGTCTTCAAACCCCAAAGTCCTCCTACTTCAGTCAAGAAAGCTCGACCTCTGGTACCGACGGCACTAGCTTTACCGGCCCCGATTCAATGTAGCTATTGCAAGGGTCCCAACCACACCGAGGAGAATTGCCGGAAGAAATTGAGAAGATGTTATAAATGTGGAGAGCCCGGCCATATGATCAGTACTTGTCCTCAAGTGAGAGCACCTCAGCCTCGAGTTCCTCCGCCGTTGAATGTGATGCCTCCAAGAGCACCGATCCAAGCAAGAGCTTATGCTTTGGAGGGCGAGGAAGAGAATGTAGAGGTGGATGCCAATGCCGTTGTTGAAGGTACTATCTACATTCATGGCATTCCATTGCATGCATTGTTTGATCCGGGAGCAACGCATTCATTTATTGCTTCCCGGCTTGCTTCTACTCTTCCCTTGCCTGTTGCTTGCCTAGATGATTCCTTTATTGTTTCTTCTCCCCTTGGTGCTACTTTGTCTACGAATTGTGTTTATCGAGGTTGTCCGGTGGTTGTGGAAGATCATGAGTATCCGGCAGATCTGATCAAGATGCCTATTAAGAAGTATGGGGTAATTCTGGGAATGGATTGGTTGTACCGTTACCGAGCCTTGATGGATTGTTTTGCTAAGAGGGTGACTTTGGGTTCTACGGTCTTTGCGGGTCAGAGGTTGAAGACCTGCCCGTTTATTTCCTTCATGGAAGCAAGTAGACTGTTTCGGGACGGTGCGACGGGCTATGTGGCCTACCTTTTTAATAAGCCAAAGGATCAGGCCAAGCTCGAAGAGACGGAGATCGTGAAGGAATTCCCCGATGTGTTTCCGGAGAACTTGGGATCTTTACCTCCGGATCGGGACGTCGAGTTTGTGATAGATCTCTATCCCGGAGCAGAACCGTATGCGAAATCTCCCTATAGGATGGCTCCAGCCGAGTTGAAGGAGTTGAAGACGCAATTGGACGAGCTCTTAGAGTGTGGTTACATTCGCCCAAGCACTTCTCCGTGGGGTGCTCCGGTCCTGTTTGTAAAGAAGAAAGACGGGACTTTGCGAATGTGTATTGACTACCGTGAACTGAACCGGTTAACGGTTAAGAACAAATACCCGCTCCCTCACATTGAAGAGTTGTTCGACCTCCTGCAAGGGTCGAGGGTTTATTCCAAGTTGGACTTAAGGCAAGGGTATTACCAGTTGCGTATCCGGGAGGGAGATATACTGAAGACGGGTTTCAACACGAGATATGGGCATTTTGAGTTTGTGGTCATGCCTTTTGGTCTGACCAATGCCCCAGCCGAGTTTATGGATATGATGCACCGAATATTCCGGCCTTACCTAGATAAATTCGTGGTCATCTTTATAGATGATATTCTGGTGTATTCGAGGTCCGAAGAAGAGCACGCGCGGCATTTGAGTATTGTCTTGTCTACACTTCGGGAGCACAGATTGTTCGCCAAGTTCAGTAAGTGCGAGTTCTGGTTGGATCGAGTTTCCTTTTTGGGTCACTTCATTTCGGGGAATGGTATAGAAGTGGATCCTGCGAAGATCGAAACGGTGATGCTTTGGAAACCACCGAAGAATGCCTCGGAAGTGAGAAGTTTTCTCGGGTTGGCAGGGTACTATAGGCGCTTTGTGAAAGATTTCTCGTAGATTGCCTCCCCGTTGACCCGGTTAACTAAGAAAGAGGTGAAATTCGAGTGGGATGAGGCGTGTGAGAAGAGTTTCCAAACTCTTAAGGAGAGATTGACTACTGCACCGGTTTTAACCCTACATGAAGGTTCGGAAGGCTACTCAGTTTACACCGATGCTTCGAAGGAAGGTCTCGGTTGTGTGTTAATGCAGAATGGTAAGGTTGTAGCCTACGCCTCAAGGAAGTTAAAGGATCATGAGAAGAACTATCCCACTCACGACTTGGAACTCGCCGCAGTGGTGTTTGCTTTGATGAAATGGCGGCATTACCTTTATGGAGTTACTTTTGAAGTGTTCACCGACCACCAGAGTCTTAAGTATCTGTTTACCCAGAAGGATTTGAACGTGAGACAGAGAAGGTGGATGGAGACACTCGAGGACTATGATTGTAAGATTCAGTACCATCCGGGTAAAGCCAATGTGGTGGCGGATGCTTTGAGTAGGAAAGTGAATGTTTCAGGTTTGGAAGCAAGTTCTAGTAGACAGGGTTCAGTGGTTCTGGTTTCAGAGGCTCGATTGGCTAATATTTCGGTTCAGCCGGTTTTGAAGCAGAGACTGATAGAAGCTCAATCTATGGATCCAGAGATTCAGAAATTGATAACGAAGTCAAGAATTGATCCTGAAACCGAGTTTGGATTTGATGATTCGGGATTATTTCGATTTAAGGCTCGAGTTTGTGTCGCTGAAGGATTTAAGCAGTTGGTACTTGATGAAACCCACAAGTCAGCGTATGCAGTACATCCCGGTACCACCAAAATGTACAAGGATCTAAGGACTTTATACTGGTGGAACGGCATGAAGAGAGACGTTGTTAACTATGTTAGGAGATGTCAAACATGCCAGGTGGTGAAAGCAGAACACCAGAAACCGGGAGGAACTCTCCAACCACTTCCAATACCCGAGTGGAAGTGGGAGCAAGTGACAATGGACTTCGTGTCCGGCTTGCCAAGGACCAAAGGAGGTTCCGATGGGATTTGGGTGATTATTGATCGGTTGACAAAGTCCGCACACTTTCTTAAGGTGAAGATGTCCGACAAGGTTCCTAAGTTGGCCCGATTGTATCGGAAGGAGATTGTTAGATTGCATGGTACCCCGGTCAGCATTGTTTCAGATAGAGATCCTCGGTTCACATCCAGTTTTTGGCAGGAATTACAGAAGTGTTTGGGGACGAGGCTCCACTTTAGTACTGCATTCCACCCACAGACGGATGGCCAGTCAGAAAGGCTAATAAGGTATCTCGAGGACATGCTTCGTGCTTGTGCCTTAGATTATCAGGATTCGTGGGATGAACAGTTGGATTTGATTGAGTATGCCTACAACAACAGCTTTCAGTCTTCTATTGGCATGGCACCGTATGAGGCTTTGTATGGAAGAAAGTGCCGATCCCCTCTCTTTTGGGATATTGATGAGTGGAGATGGACTAAAGATGGAAAGCTCGAAAGGGCTAAGAAACCTAAGGAAATTCAAGATACCATCGAGAGAGTGAAAACGATTAAACAGAGGTTGAAAGTGGCTCAAGACCGGCAAAAGAGTTATGCAGATAGGAGAAGACGACCCTTAGAGTTCGAGAAAGGAGATAAGGTCTTTTTAAAGGCATCTCCTAGAAAAGGGTATGATCGGATTGGTAAAGGCGGGAAGCTTAACCCTCGCTACTTAGGCCCCTTTGAGATCCTTGATCGAGTTGGGGAAGTAGCTTACAAACTTGATTTACCGCCGAGTTTGACCGGGATTCACAATGTGTTCCATGTCTCGCAGCTTCGGAAACATTATCCCGATGAGTCTTCTATTCTTCCTGTTGAGAAAGTTCAGTTAGAGCCGGATTTGACTTTTAAGAAGTATCCAGTTCAGGTGTTGGATCAAAAGATGCAAGAGTTGAGGAATAGACAGATCCCTCTTGTGAAAGTCCTGTGGCGTGATCAAGAATCCGAAGAAGCTACTTGGGAGACTGAGGATAAGATGAAACAGTTGTATCCGGATCTTTTCAAGACCTCGCCTCGGACCTCAGGACAGGTCCTTTTGAAGGAGGGAGGGTTGTAACATCCCGACTGATCAGACTTTTCAGGTAACCTCTTATGTGCGCTATTCAATTATTTCCTTATGTGATATTTCATTTCTAACGTGAATTATTGAAGTTATTTGAAGTTATTTGCTTTAATATGATTTTTGGTTACCCTTGAACGTTTAACTTTTCTTGTTGGGCATTTTATTCGTTTCGGGTTCATATTTAATTCTAATTTTTGGTGAATTCGTGATATTTGTTAATTATATGTTTTGTGAACTCGTTTACATGCTCGTTATATGTTTTGGTATCTGTTTTGGTTGCCTTTTTGGGTTCGTTTTGGAGACGGGACCTAAAGGAGGCTAAAGAGCACTTAGCGCACCTTGGGTTCCGGGATGGGTATCTTGAGCTCGGGAATTCGGATTCGAATTCCGTCACCTCCATTCAACTCGTTTCGACGATTCGGGTTCGATGGGACAAGCCTCACATTTTCTAAGCTCGTTAAGACCTCCGTATTTCACCCGTAACGAGCCCCTTAAGCTTGGAAGCTACCTTTTGACCTTATGAGACCTTGTGGACCCCACTTGAACCTTATCTAAGCCTAAACCTTGGGTTATACTTGAGTTAGCTAACCATTTCAGCCCCTAAACCCCCCTAAACCGACCCATTCTCTCCCTCTCTCACCAAATCGATCAGCAAAGCAAGAAGGAAGAAGGAAGAAAACCCCTTTGTTCATTTTCAGATTTTTGGGCTCAAATCTTCATCAAAACTTCTCCAAATTTAAAGGTAAGTTCATGGTTGCAATCTACACTTACTCTTCTCTCTTTTATGTGATTTTGAGTTCAATTCTTTGGTTGGTTATTGAGATTTTACAAGCATGTGAATAGTAGTGTTGGTAGATTTGATTGATTCTTGCCCCTTTCATGTTTCCTTGAGATTTGTTGTTGTTGGTATGCTCCTAGGACTTGTTTCTTAGCAATTGTTGCATTTCTTTGCTTGGTAATTAGAGCATGAGTGTTGGGTTTTTGTTTTGGGGTTGCTGAGTTACTGTTGAGCCGTCTGCGTTTTTCTGTACCGTGACACGGGGGTGTCACGGTTTGCCCTTTGTTGGTGACACGGGCGTGTCACCTTTTGTTTTCATTTTCGCTTTTCTGTACCGAGACACGGGGGTGTCTCGGCTTGCCTTGTTTCGGTGACACGGGCGTGTCACCTCCTAGTTTCCGTTGTTTAGTTCTGTACTGAGACACGGGGGTGTCTCAGCTTGCCTTTCCCGGGGGACACGGGCGTGTCTCCTAGGAACTCTAGTTTCGTTCGTTTTGTTTCCTTTCCGTTGTTTCTTGTTGTTTATTCTTGCCTCGTTTATGATATATGTCCGATTATGCTTTAAATGCTCATAAATGGCCTTAATGTGAATACATTTCATATCATTTGCATCATAAGCATACATATTCATGTACCGAGCGTCAATGTGGTTCATATTGAGTATAAGAGTGTCTCTTGTTGTTTGCCTTGTTCAGAGGATCTTCCTGTAGGGGACGAGCTTGCTCCGTAGGTGTCCGGTTTCCTCTTTTGACTCCGCTTCGTTCGTTGCCAAGGTGAGGTTTTGTTCTTTTAGTTATTCGACCTATAACCCTACTTGATTTGAAGCCTCGCATGTGGATATGTATAATATATGGTAAATAAGTGTATGATACTTATGTTGCAGGATTTATCCCATTTGTTATAAGAATTTGAAAACGTTTGTATTAGTATATACGCTATTTTGCTTTTGTTTGAAAAGTTTAGTTTTCCGCAAGTGTGTGTGTGTGTGTGAGCGAGATGTGGCTTTGAAAGATAAGCTTTGAGGTATATTTGTGTGACTTTCGTGATATGTTTGGGCCCCGGAGTGTGGTATGGTAATCTCGGGACGGCCGGGGGGTCGCCGAGCTCTTCCATCAACACCTCCTTTTGAGAGTCTCGCCCAACCTTAGGAGGTTGAGGTGTTAGGAATAATGCCCTAGAAAGCCGATTGAGGCAACACTTCTTTATATGCTCTTGTTTGGTATGCGTTTACTTTAGCTGTGCATGTATGAGAACTCCCCTAATCCTGATGACTTTAGGACTCTACCATTTAGGTGAAATGGTTCATGAAACGAGCCCTATATCACATAAGTCATGATTAGTAAAATACTCCAAGCCGATGAGTCCTATAGACAGTGGGAGTGTCAACTTGACTCCTCTAAGGCTTGCTTGTGGGATCACGCCCTTAAGAAGGACCACCTTGTTTCATGGAGGTGCAAAGTGTATAGCTGATACGTGCGTGATACATGAGGGTGCTTACTTTAATAAGTAAGTTCACTGAGGTGCCCCGTGTGAGAACATTCCTAAATGGGAAAGGACGTTTCTATTTCAGGAAATGGAAATTTCCAGATTAGGAAATATCTCACGAGTCATTGATGTGATTAATTGATCCTTAGACTTGAAGTTCCTTCTCACTTTATGAGTTAACTCTGTAGTCTTAGGTATAAGCTTTAAAGGGTGTCGCCTTAGACAACTGATTCAAGGCTTATGCTGGGGCTGCACAAGTGATTCATGAAAGTGAATGAGAATCAAGAAAGGACCTACACTTGCATTTGCAAGGTGATCTCTTATTGTGTAAGTCATTCATATGCCATATTGAGTCCTTGGCCAAGGCAGTAGATCAAGACATCAAGAAAAGGGTTTCTTGGATTGAGATCAAATGGATATGAAATGCACTTAGCTTTAAGACCGGATTATTAGGGTTCTAATTATTCCCTTACCCTAGATCTTGGTTGAGAGATAGTAAGTAGGAGGATTGTATCTCACATGAATCAATGACTTAAAGGTTCTGTCGAATCCGAACATTCCAATTCAGCTAGGGGTTAAACACCTGTTGCTAGACTATGGTCGTTTAATCTGTGGACTGATTAATTAATTAGTGAATTGATTAATTAGGGTCACTGCTAATTGAATTGAGAACCTAGAGGGTCACACACAACAACTTGGTTACATGAGTTGAGGCTTGAAAATGATTAAACGAGTTAATCGAGCCTAGAGGGTTCCACACGTGTGAAGCCACACATGTGGGTCACGTGAGTGACACGTGTCCTTGTGACACGTGTCACACACGTGAATTTATATATATATTAAATGATTAATTTAGTTAATTATTTAATAGACTTTGGTTTAATTTTGAATTAAAAAGAAAGTCTAATTTTGGAGAAAATAATCTAGTTAATTAATTATGAATTAATTAATTAGATAAAATAAGTTATTTATTTTTATAATAAATAAAGTATAAAATTATCCAAAAATAGTTTGGATATTTTTAGCTCTCTTAAAAGTTGACTTGAAATAGAATTCAAAGTCAAAGTTGAAAAATACTTGATGATCAAGTAATAGGAGAGAGAGGGACCAAATCCTTTGTCCATTAGGACTAGGTTCGGCCGCCCCTCCCCTTTCCTATATATAGGGGAGCTCATGCTCCCCTTTAGAGCTAATTGATAATTCTTGGTTCATGTGTTGAACACCTTCCTTTCTTCAAGATTAAATTAAACCCTAGGTTAAGCCTAAACACTAACTAGAGAACTAGCATCCTAGATTGTGATCAAGTTGGTGGACTTTCTCTAGAGACTTCAAGTTAGAAGTTTGAAGATTCGAGCTTTACCAAGGAGAGGGGATCAAGCCGCGAGAAGAGCGTTCTTGGGTGGCTTGAAACGCTTCAAGAAAGAATAAAAGAAAAGTAAGTTTTCTATCTTTACGAATTTGGTTACACGATTGCGAGTTCAAGGTCCTTTTGTTGGGAAATTTTTTTTTAAATTTCGCTGCTTTCTGATTCGTGTTTTCCAACAAGTGGTATCAGAGCCACCTCGTTAATCGTGTTTCTGATTCGTCTCAATTATACTGAATTTGGTAGAAATTCTTAGGCTTGATGCGATTGAGTATTTGTAATTGTTTTAGAAAGCCTGAATTACGAAACTGTATTTTTTCCTGAAAGTTTCTGAAAATTGGTTTTTATAAATTTTAATTTTGAAAAACAATTTTAGATTTGAAACTGTATAAACTGTTTTTGGATTTCTTGGATTGGTTTTGCTTTTGAACGAAAACACGAAACGAAAGCCCGGATCGCGATGAACACGCGAAACCCCGCGCGCGAAGGAGTCGCACGCGCGGGCTTCGCGCGCCACCCTCCCGCAACCGCGCGGGAGGCCCTCCCGGGCGCGCCTAGGCGTGCCCGCCCATCATTGCCCAGGGCTGGCCGGAACAGACCGGCCAGTCTCCCGCGCGCCGTCCGCCCGTCGCCGCCCAGGCCTGGCCGGGACAGACCGGCCAGTCGCCCAGCACCTCCCGCACGCTTGTGGCGCGCCCGCCTAGGGCGGCCGAGACTGGCCGCCCAATGCCCGGCAGGAGCTGCGCGCTCCAGCGCGCACTCGCGCGGCCATGCTGTGCGCACACGCCGCACTTGGGGCGGGCAACCCCATTTTCGTGATCCGGCCTTTTCGTGTTTCGTGCAATCCAGTCCCAATTTTTTATTTTAATTTTAAAATTTTATTTTTGAATATTTATTTTAATTTTGTTGAATAAAACTTAAAATTGGGATTTTTGAGAAATTGAAACGGTTTATATTTTGGGAAAATACATCTTGATAAAATTATTAATTTTCAGAATTAATTGGAATTTTATTTGTTTTGGTAATTTGGGATTTATTGAAAACTTTTATAAATAAGACTCGCATCAAGTCGTGTTTTAAGCTATTAGAGCTTAAAGCGAGAATTTTAATTTATTGGTTAAATTTAAATTCTTGCAAAAGCATGTTAGGTGATCATGGGTTTAGATCTATGTATGGTTTTAATTTATGCACATGGATGGTTTAAATTGGGGTTGGAGCCCTATAGTTGCGTTTTTTCAATTGAGGTTGGAGCCTCACTTATGTGCGTACTGTTATGTGATTTATTATGTGGCTTTCCATATTACTGTTTTTGAGGCTGGGGTATGCCCCGTGTAATTGTCTAAGGCCAATATGAAGATTGAGCCTTATTACTTTATGTCTTTTTCTTTTTATTGTAATTTGAGAGTAGAGATAGGTGGTGAGGTTTTATTTTCATTTTGGAGACAATGCACCCATGGAGTAAGATGGACCACATTCAAGTAACAAGGAGGCCATAAGTGAAGACCCCTCAAAATGTTAGGGAGGGGAATCTCAATTGTTAAATGTAATAGAGATAGGGCTCGTATTTTGTTACCGCTTTCCCTTATGTGATTTGAACTGTTTATGTGGCATGTATGTTAGAACTTGTGATTGTGGAGTGGCTCCCACATATCACGCATAAGATAGGTAGAACCCATGATCATTACATGTTAGTATCATGCTAGGACATGTTATCTGTTTATGTGCTTGTTTGAAATGCATTTAAGTGTACTTGCATTAATCAAGACTAATAAAATTGGATAACATATATGTTGGTGAGGTCGAACCGGACAACTCTCCGGTTGATTCGAAAATTCCCATTAAATATTAAGCTAATTTCGAACAAATAGGTGTTTAATTCGAGATGCAAATTTTGAATTAAATTCCTAGCATTCCATCAATAGGTTTTAAGTTTAGTAAGTAAAGCTAGTTATTGTCCGCGAGTCGTGGGATAGCTAGTGGAGCTTATTAGTTCTTAGTTACCTAATTAATCATTTTAAATGGTCAATATTTCGTGGTCAATTTTAGCAAGGGCGATGTCCGCGAGTCGTGGGTCGTTCGAACTAAGTTTTGGTCATGATCTTATGATTGATGGGTCTAGCTTAACGCCTAAGTAAATATGGATGTCGCACGAGTCGTGGGTCCATATTGAAAGATAGGTGATGCAAAAACAATTACTAAGAGTTCTAAAGGTGTTAGAATTGGTAAGGTGTACCTACCTAGGGTTCTTACTTAGAATGTCCGCGAGTCGTGGGTTCGAGGTAAAATGCCTAGGATCTTAGTACCCATTGGGAAACGTGTTCCTCTTAGATCTTTGGGAATTCTAGATCTTTGAAAAACAGTGGGAGCTACATTAGATTAAAGACCTTATCTTTTGTATATCGTTATAATTCAGCATGCTCACTAGTTCTCTGTTTTACCATTTAGGTCGTAGATTCTGTGATTCTCTACGTGTTTTGAAATGGCAACCAAAAACCCTCTTGTATCGATCCTCGAGTCAAACAAGTTGACTGGTCCCAACTATTCTGATTGGCTGAGGAATCTAAAAATCATTTTAGATTCTGAGAAGAGAACTTATGTTCTCTTCGAATGGGAGCCCAGTCCCGAAGGGGAGGCTCCCACTCGGGCCGAGCGGGATGCGATTCAGAAGTGGAAGGATGATAATCTCCAAGCCCGTTGCCTTATGTTGGCTAACATGTCTCCGGACTTGCAAAGGCAACATGAGGCCATGGAATTTGCTTGGGAGATTTACGACCACTTAGAGCAACTTTACCGCCCTCATGAACGTGTTACAAGGTATAACACTTCAAAGGAATTGTTCCACTTGAGAATGAGGGAAGGTTCAAGTGTCCATGAATATGGACTCAAGTTTCTTGCCCTTACTGAGAAACTTGCTTCCATGGACATGCCACTGAAAGATGAGCTTTCAGTGGATTTGTTGCTAGCTTCGCTCCCACCATCATTCAACCCATTTGTCCTTAACTTCAACATGAATCATGCTGGTTCTACCGTAGCTGAGCTGATTAGTCAGCTTGTGACTGCTGAAAGCACGATCAAGAAGGACAATAAGGTTTTGATGGTGAATGCTCCATCTTCCTCTTCTGGGCCTTCTAAAGGTAAGGGCAAGAAAGCCCAAAAAGAAGAAGAAGAAACCCCTTAGGCCCACTGGTGGCATTTCGAAGGGGAAGGCCCAAAAGAAGAAGCGTGATCAGAAAAAGGATGTTTGCTTCCATTGTGGCAAAGCGGGACATTGGAGGAGAAACTGCCCAGAGTACAAGGCTACTCTAAAGAAAGGTATCTTTCTCGTTGAAGTAAATCTTTCTATTAATTCTAGTTCTTGGGTACTTGATACCGGTTGTGGAACTCATATCTGTAATGATGTACAGATGCTAAGTGATGTTCAACAACTAAAAGAAGGAGAATGTGTCTTGAAGATCGGCGATGACTCAAACGTTGAAGCTCGAGCTTTAGGCACAATTAGATTAGATTTAGGTAGTTTTGAGTTAGTATTAAATAAAGTCCTTTATGTACCGAGCATTATTCGTAATATAATTTCAGTTCCAATATTAGATTGTGAAGGTTATGAAACTTATATTAAGAATGGTAAATATTTTATCAAACGGAACAACTCTTCCGTTCACATCGGTACTCTAAGTAATGGGCTTTATCTAACTCAGAATATCAATATTATGAATATACAACGAGAAACGAAGCGTAAGAGAGATGACAAAGTTTCAGTTCCCTTATGGCACGCTAGATTAGGACACATTTCCAAGAACAGAATTAGCAAGATAACCACTTTAGGATCATTCTCTGAAAATGATCTTAAAGAGTTAACTTCTTGCGAATCCTGTCTCAAAGGAAAAATGTCCAAAGTCCCTTTTAAGGGAACTGTGGAACGTGCCACTGAGGTTTTGGATTTGATCCATACTGATGTTTGTGGACCGCTTAGTGTAAGCACTAGAAACAATCATCAGTACTTCATAACCTTCACTGATGATTTTAGTCGGTATGGTTATGTATACTTAATGAAGTATAAATCTGAAGCTTTTGAGAAATTCTTAGAATTTCAAAAGGAGGTTGAGAACCAAACTGGTCACAAGATCAAAGCACTTCGATCTGATCGAGGAGGCGAATATCTTAGTGAAGAATTCCTTAATCATCTCAAGGATAATGGAATTATCTCTCAGTGGACTCCTCCGGGAACTCCTCAGCTTAATGGAGTTTCTGAGAGAAGGAATCGAACCCTACTTGATATGGTTCGTTCCATGATGAGTTTCACTGACTTACCACCTTCTTTCTGGGGTTATGCCCTAGAAAGTGCAGCAAAGATTTTGAATCTAGTTCCCTCTAAGTCAGTCCCTAAACGCCCTATGAAATGTGGCATGGTAAAATCCCTAGTTATTCTTACTTAAGAATTTGGGGTTGTCCTACTTACGTGAAGAGGACAGTGGGAGATAAGTTAGAATCTCGTTCTAACTTATGCTAAGTTGTAGGTTATCCTAAGGAATCCATAGGATACTACTTCTATGATCAATCTGAGCAAAAGGTGTTTGTTTCCAGAAATGCTACTTTTCTGGAGGAACCGTTCCTTAAAGAAAAGCAAGGCAAGATCATAGAATTAGAAGAAGTACAAAGTGACCCCATACCACCCACTGAAGAAACGTCCCACTCTGATCAACCACAACCAATCACGAATTTCGATACACATGAAAATCCTCCTCTAAGGCGTTCTGAACGTAATCCTAGACAGCCGGAGAGATGGTATGGATTCTTCCATGAAATCTCTCAAAAGGATAATCATCCTTCAACATATGAGGAGGCACTTTCAGATTCTGAGTCTGAACAATGGATAGAAGCCATGAAATCCGAAATGGATTCCATGAACTCCTACCAAGTTTGGACCTTGGTAGATTTGCCTGATGGGGTCAAACCCATAGGTTGCAAATGGATCTTTAAGAGAAAGCTTGGAGTTGATGGAAGCATTGCAGCCTACAAAGCAAGACTGGTTGCAAAAGGATTCACTCAGAGACCCGGCGTGGACTTTGACGAAACCTTTTCACCAGTTGCAATGCAAAAGTCTATTCGGATCATGCTTGCCATTGCTGCATATTATGACTATGAGATATGGCAAATGGATGTGAAAACTGCCTTTCTCAATGGTGACATTGACAAAGACATTTATATGGAGCAACCCATAGGTTTCACATTCAGTGGGAGTGAGCAAAAGGTTTGCAAACTCCAAAGATCAATCTATGGATTGAAACAGGCTTCTAGGAATTAGAACATTCGATTTGATGAATCGGTCAAAGCGTTTGGCTTCATCCAAATTTCGAATGAATCATGTGTGTATAGAAAGGAATTGGAGACCTCAGTGCAATTCTTAGTACTTTATGTTGATGACATCCTTCTTATTGGGAATTCGAAGGATGACATGAAAGTGACTAAGTTATGGTTATCGAACCAATTCGAGATGAAAGATCTTGGTGATGCGTCCTATATCCTTGGAATCAAAATCTATAGAGATAGACCTAGAAGGTTAATAGGATTATCACAGTCGATGTACATTGACAAAGTATTGAAGAGATTCAATATGGAGTCAGCAAAGGTTAAGAACCTTCCTATGAGTGTAGGAACATGTCTTTCAAAGAAGATGTGTCCTAAGACTAACCTTGAGAAGGAAAGAATGACTCATACACCTTATGCATCAGCAATAGGTAGCATAATGTATGCAATGTTATGTACTCGACCGGATGTGGCTTATGCACTTAGTGTGACAAGTCGTTTCCAATCTGACCCTGGAGATGGTCACTGGGCTGCCGTGAAGAATATTCTTAAGTACTTGAAGAGTACTAAAGATTTATTCTTAGTTTACGGAGGTCAGAAAGATCTGACTGTCGAAGGATATTGCGATGCAAGCTTTACATCTGACTTAGATGATTTTAAGTCAATGTCAGGATACATTTTCTGCCTAAATGGCGGGGCAGTGAGTTGGAAGAGTTCCAAGCAGAATACCACTGCAGATTCGACCACTGAGGCCGAATACTTAGCTGCAAATGATGCAGCTAAGGAAGGTGTTTGGATTAGAAACTTCATTCAAGAATTGAATGTTGTTCCTAGCATGAAAGACCCCATTACTGTGTTTTGTGACAACACTGGGGCGGTTGCTCAAGCAAGAGAACCAAGATCTCACCAACGGACCAAGCACATTATGAGGAAGTATCACCTAATCCGTGATATTCTCAAAAGAGGAGATGTGCAAATTGAGAGGGTCACATCAGCAGAGAACGTGGCAGATCCACTTACTAAACCCCTTAGTCGAGAAGCTTTCCAAGGTCATCTTCAGAAGATGGGACTTAGAGTAGCTTTAGAATGGCTTTGACGGGCAAGTGGGAGATTGTTAGGAATAATGCCCTAGAAAGCCGATTGTATATCCGCTTTGTGCTTTTCCTTATAGTAATCACAGATAATCTTTGAATAAAATAACGAATTGAGGCAACACTTCTTTATATGCTCTTGTTTGGTATGCGTTTACTTTAGCTGTGCATGTTTGAGAACTCCCCTAATCCTGATGACTTTAGGACTCTACCATTTAGGTGAAATGGTTCATGAAACGAGCCCTATATCACATAAGTCATGATTAGTAAAATACTCCAAGCCGATGAGTCTTACAGACAGTGGGAGTGTCAACTTGACTCCTCTAAGGCTTGCTTGTGGGATCACGCCCTTAAGAAGGACCACCTTGTTTCATGGAGGTGCAAAGTGTATAGCTGATACGTGCGTGATACATGAGGGTGCTTACTTTAATAAGTAAGTTCACTGAGGTGCCCCGTGTGAGAACATTCCTAAATGGGAAAGGAAGTTTCTATTTCAGGAAATGGAAATTTCCAGATTAGGAAATATCTCACGAGTCATTGATGTGATTAATTGATCCTTAGACTTGAAGTTCCTTCTCACTTTATGAGTTAACTCTGTAGTCTTAGGTATAAGCTTTAAAGGGTGTCGCCTTAGACAACTGATTCAAGGCTTATGCTGGGGCTGCACAAGTGATTCATGAAAGTGAATGAGAATCAAGAAAGGACCTACACTTGCATTTGCAAGGTGATCTCTTATTGTGTAAATCATTCGTATGCCATATGGAGTCCTTGGCCAAGGCAGTAGATCAAGACATCAAGAAAAGGGTTTCTTGGATTGAGATCAAATGGATATGAAATGCACTTAGCTTTAAGACCGGATTATTAGGGTTCTAATTATTCCCTTACCCTAGATCTTGGTTGAGAGATAGTAAGTAGGAGGATTGTATCTCACATGAATCAATCACTTAAAGGTTCTGTCGAATCCGAACATTCCAATTCAGCTAGGGGTTAAACACCTGTTGCTAGACTATGGTCGTTTAATTTGTGGACTGATTAATTAATTAGTGAATTGATTAATTAGGGTCACTGCTAATTGAATTGAGAACCTAGAGGGTCACACACAACAACTTGGTTACATGAGTTGAGGCTTGAAAATGATTAAACGAGTTAATCGAGCCTAGAGGGTTCCACACGTGTGAAGCCACACATGTGGGTCACGTGAGTGACACGTGTCCTTGTGACACGTGTCACACACGTGAATTTATATATATATTAAATGATTAATTTAGTTAATTATTTAATAGACTTTGGTTTAATTTTGAATTAAAAAGAAAGTCTAATTTTGGAGAAAATAATCTAGTTAATTAATTATGAATTAATTAATTAGATAAAATAAGTTATTTATTTTTATAATAAATAAAGTATAAAATTATCCAAAAATAGTTTGGATATTTTTAGCTCTCTTAAAAGTTGACTTGAAATAGAACTCAAAATCAAAGTTGAAAAATACTTGATGATCAAGTAATAGGAGAGAGAGGGACCAAATCCTTTGTCCATTAGGACTAGGTTCGGCCGCCCCTCCCCTTTCCTATATATAGGGGAGCTCATGCTCCCCTTTAGAGCTAATTGACAATTCTTGGTTCATGTGTTGAACACCTTCCTTTCTTCAAGATTAAATTAAACCCTTGGTTAAGCCTAAACACTAACTAGAGAACTAGCATCCTTACTAGTTAGATTGTGATCAAGTTGGTGGACTTTCTCTAGAGACTTCAAGTTAGAAGTTTGAAGATTCGAGCTTTACCAAGGAGAGGGGATCATGCCGCGAGAAGAGCGTTCTTGGGTGGCTTGAAACGCTTCAAGAAAGAATAAAAGAAAAGTAAGTTTTCTATCTTTACGAATTTGGTTACACGATTGCGAGTTCAAGGTCCTTTTGTTGGGAAATTTTTTTTTTAAATTTCGCTGCTTTCTGATTCGTGTTTTCCAACATGAGGAAGGGTGTTTCTCTTGAGCCGGCGGAGGCAACCGCCGAAGGTTTCAAGGTAGTAATTAAACCTTGTCTCGTTTGTGTATGTGGATAGTTAGGGCCGATCAAGCCTTCTATCAACCGGTGTTGGGGATGGATTCTGATTTGTTTTGCTTTGCTTTCTTCTTCGCATTTGGAAGTTGGGGATGTGTGTGACTCGTACTCGCCGAGTTGGTTAAGCTTTGTATGATCTACGAAACGAGAGTGGATTCTTAATTCACCTAAAACTTGGAGTCTTGTTTTGCCCTTTTCCCTTTCCTTTAACTTATATATATATCTATATCACGGGAATTAATTTGGCTTGCAAAAACCACTCTCGGTTCAAGGATCTTTCCTTTTGATTAAGTGCTTTGCTCTATATATTTATCGGGTGCGTGAGTTAGCCCCCTCACTAGTCGCTAGGACTAACCCTCGTTGTTGTTTTCCCTCTTTTTTTTTTTCTTTCCTTTCTTTTGAGTTTGCAGGTTCTTCCGAGTCAAGCTAGGCGGCAAGTGTCTTTTGGGTTTACTTGTGGTTTAGCTTGGGTCTTCATGCATTCGTAGTGGATTACTTCTACTCTTATTGCTGTATTTTGGATTATGTATTTATGATTACACTTACTCTATTTTGGGCCGAGATAGCATTGTTTATTCTGTTTATAAACTGGCGTGAATGGTTGACCCTTCCCCACTTTTGAAATGTATATGTGATCTTGGGATATATGTTGATTATAAATTGCTTCCGCTACTCTGATTTTAATTCTTGCAGTTCTTGGGGGTCTAGGCCGCCTAGCGAGGGTGTGAGTTTTGTGTGTCTCCCGTTCGCTATGGTCTGATACGGGTGCGGACTTCCATTTCGCTACTCGTGTTGGACCTTAGTGCGGGGGATGTGGCACCCTTCGCTCTGGGGGTGTTACATTATCTCTTTTCTTCTAATTTTCATTCGAAGGAATAGATGAGTTATTATATAAATTCTTGAAGTTTATATTTGAGGCTAGGGTTTATAAATTCATGAAATAATTGGATTATTTGATGTTAGAAGTATGATCATGTGCTTGTAACCTGAATTTCATGCTCATATCTTGAGAATTATAGCGTTTTATGATATACATGTTCATGAGAGTTGATCTTGAATTCTTGGTGATTTAAGCTTGAACTAAGTGTTTATATTAGTTTTATTGTGCATTAAGCATGTATAGATATCCCTTTTCATGAATTCATGTCTCTGGAGATTGAATTATATGAGTTATGATGAATTGGAGATTGGTTCGTGCATCCCCTGTTTCTTCCCCTGTTTCTGCATATTCTGTGTAACGGGAACGGCCCTTCCCGTTCCAAGTTATTTGGGGAACGGCCCTTCCCATATGTCAATCACCAGCATGACGGCGAGGACGGGAACAACCCTTCCCGTTTTGGTTTATGAGCCGGAACGACCGTTCCCATCTTCGGGGAGCAACTTCGGGGAGCTGGGAACGACCTTTCCCATTTTACGCTAAGGGCCGGAACGGCCGTTCCCGGGCCCCTGGAGAGGCAGTGAGTTTCTGCATAAAAGAATGAAATTCCAAATCCATTCCTTTACCCTTAATTAATCCCAACATGCTATTATATGATCAATATCATGTCATAATAAAAGTATATCATGCCACATTGATCAATACATGTTATCTCGTTACATACTTATGCCGTGTACCACATTTGGTAATATTATTGAATCATTGTCTCATGAGTGCACAAATGTTTCTGTTTCTTGTCCAGTGTCCTCCGGGGCAGAGATTGGGATCAAGGAGTACGTTCACGCATGCATGAGTCATCGTGCCACCTGTCAGCAAGCAAGTCAGGCCATGCAAAGTAATACGTGTAGCTTGATTAAAGCCATAGTCGTGCAAAGCAATGCGTGCATCGTGATTATCGTGTTATCGTGTTACCGTGTACAGCTCGTCAGCCGTAGGAGCTAAGTGTTACAAGGGACAGCGTGCTACGCACATGGGAGCCACCTCTTGAACCTGCGGGACAAAGTGCTACATGTGTGGGAGCCACCTCCTGAACCCGTAGGAGCCATCTCTAGAATCCTAACGCTGCGGGTATCGTGTCATCTTATTATCGTGAATGGTGAAGGCCCGCAACCTTCCCATTATTGGAGTGATGGAGTGATTGGAGTGATGGAGTGATTGGAGTGATAGAGTGATTGGAGTGATGGTGTTTATTGGAGTGATGGGGTTTATAGGAGTGATGGAGTTATTCATGAAATCGACATATGTGCAGTGTTCTTGTAGGTACACTCTAGGCGGGAATCGAGCTGAGTCGAGCCCTTGCATTCGAATCAAGCACGGTGCATTCACTTATTATTTCAAAAGCATTGTTATTATCGTAAATATTATTTATTATGTATTTTAGGAGATGATAATGTATTGTTATGTAAATTCATAATACGGACTACTGGATAAATGATCAACGTTAAAGCATGTTTTAACAGGTATATTTGATAGAAAATAGAGTATGCTTCCGCTTTATTTTATCACATGTATAAGTTTAGTTCCGCCTAGCTCGTCCTGTTATTTGTATTATCACCCGTTCGCTATAGGTTGGTTCGTGTACGGATTACCCCTTTCGTATGTGGATCGACCTATAGTGCGGGGGTGTGGCATCCTTATGTATTGGGGTGCTACATAGAGACACTATCTCTACGGAGTTTATTTCGAGATCTTTTCTGACCATAAAAATCTCCAATATTTATTCTTTCAGAAGGAGTGGAACAAGAGACAATGGCTTTGGATGGAAATTTTGGCGGATTATGAGTGTACAATCGGGTACAATCCCGGCAAAGCCAACATGGTCGGGGATGCGCTTAGTAGGAAAGCTAGCGTGTCTAATGTAAAATTGGAAATTATGGATGAATCTGAGTCGTTCAAACTGAGAGTTTGTATTCAGAATATTTCGGTTCAGCCAGATCTTTAGCAGAGGTTGTTTGATGCTCAGAGGGTTGATCCCGAGGTTCATAAATTAGTAGAGAAAGCTCGAGCAGATCCAGAGTGTATGTTTGGGTTTGATGATATGGGACTTTTGAGATTTAAGAACAGAATTGTTGTGCCTGGAGAATTGAAATGGATTATTCTTGAAGAAACTCATCGGTCAGGGTATTCGATACATCCCGTAGGAAATAAGATGTACAAGGATTTAAAACAACTTTATTGGTGGAATGGTTTGAAACGGGATGTGATCAATTTCGTAAAACATTGTATGACTTGTCACGTGGTAAAGGTGGAACATCAAAAGCCATCGGGGCTACTTCAACCATTACCGATCCCAGAGTGGAAATGTTAACAGATTGCTATGGATTTCGATTCGGGTTTGCCAAGGGTAAAGGGAGGACTTGATGGGATTTGGGTAATTGTGGACCTTTTGACGAAGTCGGCTCATTTTCTTGCTATCGGGATGTCCGACAAAGTGAGTAAACTAGCCAAGAAGTATTGTGATGAGATTGTCAGACTTCATGGAGTACCGGTTAGTATTGTGTCAGATCGTGATCCAAGGTTTACTTCAAGGTTATGGCAATAGCTTCAAAAGAATTTGGGATCAAGGCTTCAATTTAGCACAGCTTTCCATCCTCAAACCGACAGACAATCAGAGAGGTTAATTAAGTATTTAGAGGATATGTTGAGGGCGTGTGCACTAGATTTTCAGAGCTCATGGAACGAGTTGTTGCCGTTAATCAAGTTTGCTTATACTAATTGTAGCGCCCCCAAATACGCTACAACCCCGCACCGTCGCACTTCCCAGGTGAATGTGAGACCTAGCACCTGAGAGGCACGCCGGCGAACGGACAATGCTATAGCATATCAGAGTAAGAAAACATGGCAGCGGAATTTGAAACATTTAAAACAACAGCTTATGTTTGGGTCAGTAAATAAAAGAATTTTGAATAATTTAAAACTCATGAAAACTTAGAAGCAATATTGTAGGGTAAAGTGGTTCACAGTCTAAGAGTATGATACTAGAGTAATATAGTAACTATACGAGGTTATAGTCTAACTTGGCCAAGTTGAGAACCTGATCTAACATGCACAAGACAATGGACTCTCTATGCTTCAAGATACCAGCTAATGAGCGATGGCAATACTTGAAATCATGAATTTGAAAAGAGCGAGGGGTTAGTCAAAGTGACTAAGTGAGGGGTGGTTGAGTGATACTATAAAACTTTAGGATTTTTACCAATAAACTTTTATTCGAAAGGATCTTTAATAGTAATTGAATAAGAGTGAAATAATAATTTTGATTAATGAGAAATCAGTATACATAGCCGGACAGACCAAGAAACTCCTTGGTCAGTGTCCGATAATAGGAAAATACTATAACAATATCAATATTGGGTTCATATTTATTTGAAGATAAAGGGGTAGGGGGATTATATACTATACTATTTAAGAAAATATGAACCCCTTTTTGTGAAACAATATGGTGCCCGCAAGCTAGGCGTTCTCCAGCCTTTACTCCTTAAAAACCAAGAATATTCGTAACGATATTGATCAAGATATCCTTACGTAATAAAACAAAATACAATGATACCATCCTTCTTCCTCCTGTGTGAACTCAGGGAGCTACCCTTATTGACGATACACATGAATTTGAGAGGGACGTACCTTTTCCCGACACTTGATGTGGAATAACTAACCTCCAGTTAGACCATCATCAAGATCTAGTTGGCGGCTGGTATAATAGTAGACCTCGGCCCGTGCCTCCCGGACTACTACTTCTACCAAGACAACCGGGACCACAATAAGAAAATATATTTTGCTTGTATTTAACGATACCCGATAAACGGTAGCATAGTACCGAGATATTTTAACGTGAAATACTTTAATTTCTATAAGAAGATGAGAAAAAATGAATACTTTAAAATGATTGATTTTGTATACTAGAACAATATAAGTTGATATTAATGTATTTTTCCCAAAAGGTTAGTATCATTTAAAAAGATGTAGAACTTGTTGGAAAACACGAATCAGAAAGCAGCGAAATTTAAAAAATCTTCCCAACAAAAGGACCATGAACTCGCAATCGTGTAACCAAATTCGTAAAGATAGAAAACTTACTTTTCTTTTGTTCTTTCTTGAAGCGTTTCAAGCCACCCAAGAACGCTCTTCTCGCGGCTTGATCCCCTCTCCTTGGTAAAGCTCGAATCTTCAAACTTCTAACTTGAAGTCTCTAGAGAAAGTCCACCAACTTGATCACAATCTAACTAGTAAGGATGTTAGTTCTCTAGTTAGTGTTTAGGCTTAACCTAGGGTTTAATTTAATCTTGGAGAAAGAAAGGTGTTCAACACATGAACCAAAAGAATTGTCAATTCGCTCTAAAGGGGAGCATGAGCTCCCCTATATATAGGAAAGGGAGAGGGACGGCCGAACCTATTCCTTGTTGGACAAGGATTTGGTTCCTCTCTCTCCTATTACTTGATCATCAAGTATTTTCCAACTTTGACTTTGAATTCTAATTCAAGTCAACTTTTAAGAGAGCTAAAAATATCCAAACTATTTTGGATAATTTTATACTTTATTTATTATAAAATAAATAACTTATTTTTATCTAATTAATTAATTCGTAATTAATTAACTAGATTATTTTCTCCAAAATAAGACTTTCTTTTTAATTCAAAATTAAACCAAAGTCTATTAAATAATTAACACATTTAATTATTTAATACATATATATACAATATATATATATTCACACGTGTGTGACACGTGTCACAGTGACACGTGTCACTCACGTGAGCCACACGTGTGATTTCACACGTGTGGAACCCTCTTGGCCCGATTAACTCGTTTAATCATTTTTAAGCCTCAACTCATGTAACCAAGTTGTTGTGTGTGACCCTCTAGGTTCTCAATTCAATTAGCAGTGACCCTAATTAATTAATTCACTAATTAATTAATCAGTCCACAGATTAAACGACCATAGTCTAGCAACAGGTGTTTAACCCCTAGCTGAATTGGAATGTTCGGATTCGACAGAACCTTTAAGTCACTGATTCATGTGAGATACAATCCTCCTACTTACTATCTCTCAGCGAAGATCTAGGGCAAGGGAATAATCAGAACCCTAATAATCCGGTCTTAAAGCTAAGTGCATTTCATATCCATTTGATCTCAATCCAAGAAACCCTTTTCTTGATGTCTTGATCTACTGCCTTGGCCAAGGACTCCATATGGCATATGAATGACTTACACAATAAGAGATCACCTTGCAAATGCAAGTGTAGGTCCTTTCTTGATTCTCATTCACTTTCATGAATCACTTGTGCAGCCCCAGCATAAGCCTTGAATCAGTTGTCTAAGGCGACACCCTTTAAAGCTTATACCTAAGACTACAGAGTTAACTCATAAAGTGACAAGGAACCTCAAGTCTAAGGATCAATTAATCACATCAATGACTCGTGAGATATTTCCTAATCTGGAAGTTTCCATTTCCTGAAATAGAAACTTCCTTTCCCATTTAGGAATGTTCTCACACGGGGCACCTCAGTGAACTTACTTATTAAAGTAAGCACCCTCATGTATCACGCACGTATCAACTATACACTTTCCACCTCCATGAAACAAGGTGGTCCTTCTTAAGGGCGTGATCCCACAAGCAAGCCTTAGAGGAGTCAGGTTGACACTCCCACTGTCTGTAGGACTCATCGGCTTGGAGTATTTTACTAATCATGACTTATGTGATATAGGGCTCGTTTCATGAACCATTTCACCTAAATGATAGAGTCCTAAAGTCATCAGGATTAGGGGAGTTCTCATACATGCACAGCTAAAGTAAATGCATACCAAACAAGAGCATATAAAGAAGTGTTGCCTCAATTCGTTATTTCATTCAAAGATTGTCTGTGATTACAATAAGGAAAAGCACAAAGCGGATATACAATCGGCTTTCTAGGGCACTATTCCTAACAATCTCCCACTTGCCCGTCAAAGCCATTCTGAAGCTATTCTAAGTCCCATCTTCTGAAGATGACCTTGGAAAGCTTCTCGACTAAGGGGTTTAGTAAGTGGATCTGCCACGTTCTCTGCTGATGTGACCCTCTCAATTTGCACATCTCCTCTTTTGACAATATCACGGATTAGGTGATACTTCCTCATAATGTGCTTGGTCCGTTGGTGAGATCTTGGTTCTCTTGCTTGAGCAACCGCCCCAGTGTTGTCATAAAACACAGTAATGGGGTCTTTCATGCTAGGAACAACATTCAACTCTTGAATGAAGTTTCTAATCCAAACACCTTCCTTAGCTACATCATTTGCAGCTAAGTATTCGGCCTCAGTGGTCGAATCTGCAGTGGTTGTTTGCTTGGAACTCTTCCAACTCACTGCTCCGCCGTTTAGGCAAAAAATGTATCCTGACATTGACTTAAAATCATCTAAGTCTGATGCAAAGCTTGCATCGCAGTATCCTTCGACAGTAAGATCTTTCTGACCTCCGTAAACTAAGAATAAATCTTTAGTACTTTTCAAGTACTTAAGAATATTCTTCACGGTAGCCCAGTGACCATCTCCAGGGTCAGATTGGAAGAGACTTGTCACACTAAGTACATAAGCCACATCCGGTCGAGTACATAACATTGCATACATTATGCTACCTATTGCTGATGCATAAGGTGTATGAGTCATTCTCTCCTTCTCAAGGTTAGTCTTAGGACACATCTTCTTTGAAAGACATGTTCCTACAGTCATAGGAAGGTTCTTAACCTTTGCTGACTCCATATTGAATCTCTTCAATATTTTGTCAATGTACATCGACTGTGATAGTCCTATTAACCTTCCAGATCTATCTCTATAGATTTTAATTCCAAGGATATAGGACGCATCACCAAGATCTTTCATCTCGAATTGGTTCGATAACCATAACTTAGTCACTTTCATGTCATCATTCGAATTCCCAATAAGAAGGATGTCATCAACATAAAGCACTAAGAATTGCACTGAGGTCTCCAATTCCTTTCTATACACACATGATTCATTCGAAATTTGAATGAAGCCAAACGCTTTGACTGATTCATCAAATCGAATGTTCCAATTACTAGAAGCCTGTTTCAATCCATAGATTGATCTTTGGAGTTTGCAAACCTTTTGCTCACTCCCACTGAATGTGAAACCTATGGGTTGCTCCATATAAATGTCTTTGTCAATGTCACCATTGAGAAAGGCAGTTTTCACATCCATTTGCCATATCTCATAGTCATAATATGCAGCAATGGCAAGCATGATCCGAATAGACTTTTGCATTGCAACTGGCGAAAAAGTTTCATCAAAGTCCACACCGGGTCTTTGAGTGAATCCTTTTGCAACCAGTCTTGCTTTGTAGGCTGCAATGCTTCCATCAACTCCAAGCTTTCTCTTAAAGATCCATTTGCAACCTATGGGTTTGACCCCATCAGGCAAATCTACCAAGGTCCAAACTTGGTTGGAGTTCATGGAGTCCATTTCGGATTTCATGGCTTCTATCCACTGTTCAGAGTCAGAATCTAAAAGTGCCTCCTCATATGTTAAAGGATCATTATCCTTTTGAGAGATTTCATGGAAGAATCCATACCATCTCTCCGGCTGTCTAGGATTGCGTTCAGAACGCCTTAGAGGAGGATTTTCATGTGTATCGAAATTCGTGATTGGTTGTGGTTGATCAGAGTGGGACGTTTCTTCAGTGGGTGGTGTGGGGTCACTTTGTACTTCTTCTAATTCTATGATCTTGCCTTTCTTTTCTTTAAGGAACGGTTCCTCCAGAAAAGTAGCATTTCTGGAAACAAACACCTTTTGTTCAGATTGATCATAGAAGTAGTATCCTATGGATTCCTTAGGATAACCTACAAAGTTGCATAAGTTAGAACGAGATTCTAACTTATCTCCCACTGTCCTCTTCACATAAGCAGGACAACCCCAAATTCTTAAGTAAGAATAACTAGGGATTTTACCATGCCACATTTCATAGGGCGTCTTAGGGACTGACTTAGAGGGAACAAGATTCAAAATCTTTGCTGCACTTTCTAGGGCATAACCCCAGAAAGAAGGTGGTAAGTCAGTGAAACTCATCATGGAACGAACCATATCAAGTAGGGTTCGATTCCTTCTCTCAGAAACTCCATTAAGCTGAGGAGTTCCCGGAGGAGTCCACTGAGAGATAGTCCCATTATCTTTGAGATGATTAAGGAATTCTTCACTAAGATATTCGCCTCCTCGATCAGATCGAAGTGCTTTGATCTTGTGACCAGTTTGGTTCTCAACCTCCTTTTGAAATTCTAAGAATTTCTCAAAAGCTTCAGATTTATACTTCATTAAGTATACATAACCATACCGACTAAAGTCATCAGTAAAGGTTATGAAATACTGATGATTGTTTCTAGTGCTTACACTGAGCGGTCCACAAACATCAGTATGGATCAAATCCAAAACCTTAGTGGTACGTTCCACAGTTCCTTTAAATGGAACCTTGGACATTTTTCCTTTGAGACAAGATTCGCAAAAAGTTAACTCTTTGAGATCATTTTCAGAGAATGATCCTAAAGTGTTTATCTTGCTAATTCTGTTCTTGGAAATGTGTACTAATCTAGCGTGCCATAAGGGAGCTGAAACTTTGTCATCTCTCTTACGCTTTGTTTCTCGTTGTATATTCATAATATTGATATTTTGAGTTAGGTAAAGTCCATTATTTAGAGTACCGATATGAACGGAAGAGTTGTTCCGTTTGATAAAGTATTTACCATTCTTAATATAAGTTTCATAACCTTCACAATCTAATATTGGAACTGAAATTATATTACGAATAATGCTCGGTACATAAAGGACTTTGTTTAATACTAACTCAAAACTACCTAAATCTAATCTAATTGTGCCTAAAGCTCGAGCTTCAACGTTTGAGCCATTGCCGATCTTCAAGACACATTCTCCTTCTTTGAGTTGTTGGACCTCACTTAGCATCTGTACATCATTACAGATATGAGTTCCACAACCGGTATCAAGTACCCAAGAACTAGAATTAATAGAAAGATTTACTTCAACGAGAAAGATACCTTTCTTTAGAGTAGCCTTGTACTCTGGGCAGTTTCTCCTCCAATGTCCCGCTTTGCCACAATGGAAGCAAACATCCTCTTTCTGATCACGCTTCTTCTTTTGGGCCTTCCCCTTCGAAATGCCACCAGTGGGCCTAAGGGGTTTCTTCTTCTTCTTTTGGGCTTTCTTGCCCTTACCTTCAGAAGGCCCAGAAGAGGAAGATGGAGCATTCACCATCAAAACCTTGTTGTCCTTCTTGATCGTGCTTTCAGCAGTCACAAGCTGACTAATCAGCTCAGCTACAGTAGCACCAGCATGATTCATGTTGAAGTTAAGGACAAATGGGTTGAATGATGGTGGGAGCGAAGCTAGCAACAACTCCACTGAAAGCTCATCTTTCAGTGGCATGTCCATGGAAGCAAGTTTCTCAGTAAGGGCGAGAAACTTAAGTCCATATTCATGGACACTTGAACCTTCCCTCATTCTCAAGTGGAACAATTCCTTTGATGTGTTATACCTTGTAACACGTTCATGAGGGCGGTAAAGTTGCTCTAAGTGGTCGTAAATCTCCCAAGCAAATTCCATGGCCTCATATTGTCTTTGCAAGTCCGGAGACATGTTAGCCAACATAAGGCAACGGGCTTGGAGATTATCATCCTTCCACTTCTGAATCGCATCCCGCTCGGCCCGAGTGGGAGCCTCCCCTTCGGGACTGGGCTCCCCTTCGAAGAGAACATAAGTTCTCTTCTCAGAATCTAAAATGATTTTTAGATTCCTCAGCCAATCAGAATAGTTGGGACCAGTCAACTTGTTTGACTCGAGGATCGATACAAGAGGGTTTTTGGTTGCCATTTCAAAACACGTAGAGAATCACAGAATCTACGACCTAAATGGTAAAACAGAGAACTAGTGAGCATGCTGAATTATAACGATATACAAAAGATAAGGTCTTTAATCTAATGTAGCTCCCACTGTTTTTCAAAGATCTAGAATTCCCAAGGATCTAAGAGGAACACGTTTCCCAATGGGTACTAAGATCCTAGGCATTTTACCTCGAACCCACGACTCGCGGACATTCTAAGTAAGAACCCTAGGTAGGTACAACTTACCAATTCTAACACCTTTAGAACTCTTAGTAATTGTTTTTGCATCACCTATCTTTCAATATGGACCCACGACTCGTGCGACATCCATATTTACTTAGGCGTTAAGCTAGACCCATCAATCATAAGATCATGACCAAAACTTAGTTCGAACGACCCACGACTCGCGGACATCGCCCTTACTAAAATTGACCACGAAATATTGATCATTTAAAATGATTAATTAGGTAACTAAGAACTAATAAGCTCCACTAGCTATCCCACGACTCGCGGATAATAACTAGCTTTACTTACTAAACTTAAAGCCTATTGATGGAATGCTAGGAATTTAATTCAAAATTTGCATCTCGAATTAAACACCTATTTGTTCGAAATTAGCTTAATATTTAATGGGAATTTTCGAATCAACCGGAGAGTTGTCCGGTTCGACCTCACCAACATATATGTTATCCAATTTTATTAGTCTTGATTAATGCAAGTACACTTAAATGCATATCAAACAAGCACATAAACAGATAACATGTCCTAGCATGATACTAACATGTAATGATCATGGGTTCTACCTATCTTATGCGTGATATGTGAGAGCCACTCCACAATCACAAGTTCTAACATACATGCCACATAAACAGTTTAAATCACATAAGGGAAAGCGGTAACAAAATACGAGCCCTATCTCTATTATATTTAACAATTGAGATTCCCCTCCCTAACATTTTGAGGGGTCTTCACTTATGGCCTCCTTGTTACTTGAATGTGGTCCATCTTACTCCATGGGTGCATTGTCTCCAAAATGAAAATAAAACCTCACCACCTATCTCTACTCTCAAATTCCAATAAAAAGAAAAAGACATAAAGTAATAAGGCTCAATCTTCATATTGGCCTTAGACAATTACACGGGGCATACCCCGGCCTCAAAAACAGTAATATGGAAAGCCACATAATAAATCACATAACAGTACGCACATAAGTGAGGCTCCAACCTCAATTGAAAAACGCAACTATAGGGCTCCAACCTCAATTTAAACCATCCATGTGCATAAATTAAAACCATACATAGATCTAAACCCATGATCACCTAACATGCTTTTGCGAGAATTTAAATTTAGCCAATAAATTAAAATTCTCGTTTCAAGTCCTAATGACTTAAAACACGACTTAGATGCAATTCTTGTTCAAGAGCCTTTTCAATAAAACCCGAAAAACAATAAACCAATAAAATTCCAATTAATTTCCAAAATTAATAATTTTATTCTTTCATTATTTTCAGAAAATAACATTCATAATTTTCCCAAAATCCAAATCGCTTTAATTTCTCAAAAATCCCAATTTAATCAAAATTTTAAAATAATTTTATTTTAACAAAATTGATTTTAAAAGATAAAATTAAAATAAAATTAAATCGGGATTTTTCGGACCGAAAACACGAAACACGAAAACACGAAATTAGGCCCGAAAGCACCCGCCCAAAGGAGGGCACCGCCGTGCGGCATCAGGCGCGCGCGCGCGCAAGCTGCGCGCACAGCGTGCGTCAAGTGCCGCCCGCGTGCGCGCGCTGGGCGCGCGGCTCGTGCTCTTGTCGCGCGCAGCATTGCCCGCCCGACGGCGGGCGATCTCGGCCTGGGCGTCCCGCTCTGTTGCGGGACGGTGCAGGCGGCTGTCCCGCGCGGTTGCGGGACAGGCGAGCGGTCGCGCCTAGGCGCGGGCGGGAGGGCCTCCCGCGCGGTTGCGGGAGGGCTGGGCGGCGGCGACGAGCCTGGGCGTGCGACGTGCTAGCACGCCTAGGCTCGTCCTTTTTTCGTGTCCCGTTTCGCATTTTTGGGTTTCTCCAAAACCCGATTCAATCCAAAATTAAAAAATTTGATTTAAACATATTTCAATCAAAACGGTTTTCAAAAACACAATTCAAGAAAACAGTTTCAGAAATTCAAGAAAAATTACAGTTTCGTAATTCAGGCTTTCTAAAAGAACTCATGAATACCTAATTCTCATCTAGGCCTAAGAATTTCTACCAAATTCAGAATAATTGAGACGAATCAGAAACACGATTAACGAGGTGGCTCTGATACCACTTGTTGGAAAACACGAATCAGAAAGCAGCGGAATTTAAAAAATTTTCCCAACAAAAGGACCATGAACTCGCAATCGTGTAACCAAATTCGTAAAGATAGAAAACTTACTTTTCTTTTGTTCTTTCTTGAAGCATTTCAAGCCACCCAAGAACGCTCTTCTCGCGGCTTGATCCCCTCTCCTTGGTAAAGCTCGAATCTTCAAATTTCTAACTTGAAGTCTCTAGAGAAAGTCCACCAACTTGATCACAATCTAACTAGTAAGGATGCTAGTTCTCTAGTTAGTGTTTAGGCTTAACCTAGGGTTTAATTTAATCTTGGAGAAAGAAAGGTGTTCAACACATGAACCAAAAGAATTGTCAATTCGCTCTAAAGGGGAGCATGAGCTCCCCTATATATAGGAAAGGGAGAGGGACGGCCGAACCTATTCCTTGTTGGACAAGGATTTGGTTCCTCTCTCTCCTATTACTTGATCATCAAGTATTTTCCAACTTTGACTTTGAATTCTAATTCAAGTCAACTTTTAAGAGAGCTAAAAATATCCAAACTATTTTGGATAATTTTATACTTTATTTATTATAAAATAAATAACTTATTTTTATCTAATTAATTAATTCGTAATTAATTAACTAGATTATTTTCTCCAAAATAAGACTTTCTTTTTAATTCAAAATTAAATCAAAGTCTATTAAATAATTAACACATTTAATTATTTAATACATATATATACAATATATATATATTCACACGCGTGTGACACGTGTCACAGTGACACGTGTCACTCACGTGAGCCACACGTGTGATTTCACACGTGTGAAACCCTCTTGGCCCGATTAACTCGTTTAATCATTTTTAAGCCTCAACTCATGTAACCAAGTTGTTGTGTGTGACCCTCTAGGTTCTCAATTCAATTAGCAGTGACCCTAATTAATTAATTCACTAATTAATTAATCAGTCCACAGATTAAACGACCATAGTCTAGCAACAGGTGTTTAACCCCTAGCTGAATTGGAATGTTCGGATTCGACAGAACCTTTAAGTCATTGATTCATGTGAGATACAATCCTCCTACTTACTATCTCTCAACCAAGATCTAGGGCAAGGGAATAATCAGAACCCTAATAATCCGGTCTTAAAGCTAAGTGCATTTCATATCCATTTGATCTCAATCCAAGAAACCCTTTTCTTGATGTCTTGATCTACTGCCTTGGCCAAGGACTCCATATGGCATATGAATGACTTACACAATAAGAGATCACCTTGCAAATGCAAGTGTAGGTCCTTTCTTGATTCTCATTCACTTTCATGAATCACTTATGCAGCCCCAGCATAAGCCTTGAATCAGTTGTCTAAGGCGACACCTTTTAAAGCTTATACCTAAGACTATAGAGTTAACTCATAAAGTGACAAGGAACCTCAAGTCTAAGGATCAATTAATCACATCAATGACTCGTGAGATATTTCCTAATCTGGAAGTTTCTATTTCCTGAAATAGAAACTTCCTTTCCCATTTAGGAATGTTCTCACACGGGGCACCTCAGTGAACTTACTTATTAAAGTAAGCACCCTCATGTATCACGCACGTATCAACTATACACTTTCCACCTCCATGAAACAAGGTGGTCCTTCTTAAGGGCGTGATCCCACAAGCAAGCCTTAGAGGAGTCAGGTTGACACTGCCACTGTCTGTAGGACTCATCGGCTTGGAGTATTTTACTAATCATGACTTATGTGATATAGGGCTCGTTTCATGAACCATTTCACCTAAATGGTAGAGTCCTAAAGTCATCAGGATTAGGGGAGTTCTCATACATGCACAGCTAAAGTAAACGCATACCAAACAAGAGCATATAAAGAAGTGTTGCCTCAATTCGTTATTTCATTCAAAGATTGTCTGTGATTACAATAAGGAAAAGCACAAAGCGGATATACAATCGGCTTTCTAGGGCACTATTCCTAACAGAACTTTGATCTGTATTAGGGTAGGCCATAAAAGATTTGATATATAGACTCATGATCCCAGTTGAAAACATTTAACCTCACCTACAGTAACCAGGTATTATATAATAATAGCGGAGTCCTAGTCCGCCCAGATCTTCACCTATGAGTGGTGATCAACTATAAGTTGCTATTCCATAACCAATACTAATCACATAGACAAGTTTCCACAATAAAGCATACCATAGCATGATAGGTGATCACATAAAAATATTTTTAACATTCAATCAAGACTTATAAAATAAGATCCATTATTATATCAAGTAATTATTAATCAAATTAGGAATCTCAATAAGCTTCTATGTTATAAAAGAAGTCCATAAAGAAATCTTATTTTGGAAATGATATTTGAAAATATCCGATTTGAAAATCCTAAATGAATATCTTTATTTGAAATTCAAAACTTGGATAAAAACCCTAATTCTTTAATGTTTGAAACCTTGAATGTTTTGAATTTTAAAACAATAATATGAAACGTTTAAATGATCTTTGAAACTTTGATTTTATCCGGTAAACCCTTATTTTCACCGTTTAAGTGAATTTCTTTAATTAATTAAGTTTTATGAAATCTTTAACTAATTAAATATTTCTTAATCACATCATGATCCTAATTATAAGATTTGAAATGAAATTTAGGATTTAATTTGACAATGTAGGCTATATTTGGAAAATGTTTCACAATTATCGATTTTTGGAAAATTTGGATAAAATCCTTATTTAAAAATTTCCAAAACCAATTTTATAATTATTTTAATATTAATTTCGAAATTATCAGAATATGGGTTGACCAAAATGTCAAAATTACTATTGAAAACATTTACTATTCAATTTCTTATGAATTAATCACTTTATAACATAAAATCGAACACACACACACATACACACACACACACTATCACACGTGCACCTAAAATCATTCAAGAACAACATGAACATGTTCTTAAGTCCATTTGAATATTCAAAGAGGGTGTGTAACATGCTTGATCATATTCATATTTATAACATAGAATTGAAGCATAATATAGCAAGATATACGAATTTTCTATGAAAAATAATTCTAAATAAATTATTCTAGGCATGAATTTAATCAAACAAGATCATGAATATTTAAACATATGAATATACTATATCATATCATAATTCATGCATTTAATTAAATAAAATTCACATATATTATCATATTTTTCCTAAACTAGCATAAATAGCATATATTTCATAAAATAAATTCCTAAACCATAATTTAATTAAATCTAAGCATGCTACTACTATTATTATACTAAGAAAATAATATAAAGCATGAAATAATAAAAGAAAAACATACCTTGTAGGGAGAGAGAGAGGAGTGTCGTGTGTGAGGAGAGTGAGGGAGAGATTTTGTGTGTTGATTTTGTGAGTTAGAAATGATGCTTGGGAGGGTATTTATAGGTAGGAATGAGGGGCTTATGTTGCAATTCCTAAGAGTTTAGGGGAGATGTGGATACTTCATGACCTAAACAAATGCTTGGTAATTATTTAAGAGATGTGGTTAAACTACATTTTAAACAAATGCTTGGTAATAATATAAGAAATGTGGAGAAATTATATTCATTTATTTAAATCTTCTAGAAGCTTATGTTGTCATGAATGATGTGATATTGAATAAAAATAAATGTAAAATTAATATAAAATTTATTCAAGAGTCGAGAGGTGAAAACTTGAAATAGTAAATTAATGAAAGAACGAGTGAAAAATAAGCTTCGTTATGATTATAAATATGAAATATTTAGAGTTTTTGTTTATAAACTGTGACCGTTAAAGATGATGAAAATCATGAGAAAATTATATAAATGAAGCTATGATGAAGTTTAAAGGTTGGAAAAATTATGATAGTTTGGAGAAAAATTCATGAAACGTTTTAAGTAAAATTTCGAATGTTGAATGAAAGCTAATTATTTAAAATAAAATGATAATTTTTTAAAAAGGAAAATATTTATAGAATATGCTATGGTTGGAATCATGTTTTGGTAAATGTATGAAAATTCATAAAATAATTCAAGGATCGTTTTGACTATAATATGGAATATAAAAAAGTGTACGGATAAAAAGTTATTTACGGTAAGAATAGTAACTAGGGTTTTGAAGTGATTTTCAATACTACTTGAGTTAGAATAGGAATCAGGGTTTGTGGATGATATCAAAATTCTCAAAATGATTTAAGGATTCATTTGACTGTAACATTTGATAGGAAAAGTGTTCCGGGAAATTCCTAATTTTATGGGATGAATAGTGATCAAGGGACCTAATGGTAATTTTGATCAACAACTTTTGTAAAGAGTTTTGGGTCATGGAAAGCATATGTAAGTGATAGAAAAATATAAGTTTCATGCCTCTAAGGTTCTATGAATGAGATAAAGGAATAATAGCTCGGTGGATGAATAGTGATAATTGGGATAAAATTGTAACTCTAAAGTTAAATTTTCGAAAATGATTCTAAAACAAGAGATGTGAGTTAAGGTATTCAAGAAATACAGATTTGAGTTTTTAGTATTCCATTGAGGGAATGGAGGCTCGGAAATGAATAGTAATATGGGGTTTTAGATGAGATCTCTCCCAAAGTTACATAATATGTAGCACCCCGCACGTGAGGCACCACATCCCCCGCACTAAGGCTCAACACGAGTAACGAAATAGTTAATCCGCACCCGTATCAAACCCTAGCGGACGGGAGACAAACATAAAAACCTTCCTAAGCCAGGCGGAGCTAGACCCTGCAATGAAAACCAATCCACAAAGTATAATGCATTGCAAAGTCAAAGTTCAAGTATACCAACCATAAGCAGAATTTGGGCTCTTCAGGCCTCTTTTAATTCAATAGCAAAACTCAGTAACAGCAATTCAATAACAATTACATAATTATTCGAGTTCATGGTATAATAGAACGAATCATACATAATTCTGATACAGATATGAGTGCAAAGACTCTCCTAACCTAACTTGACCAACACAAAGACTCCAACGCCTCCGCCTAGCTCGAAACTCTGAAGCCAAACCTGCACCCTAAAGTGTTGGGGAGGGAGAGGGTCAGTCTCTAGAAGACTGAGTGAGCAGGAGCGATACATATATATATAAAACATGCACAGGCAAGTCATAAATTCCGAACAAGGTTTTGTTTACAATTAGTTCCCTAAAAGGGCAAGAGAATGATTAATCAGCGCTCGGATTTTATGACTAATCATATTAATTCATTACATTCATAAATCATACATAAATATAAGGCTCGGCGAGTGAGCGTGCACAATCTCCAACCAAACTCCGACCGTGTACGACAAATATCATATATATATTGATTAGGTGTTCATGCGATATATCATAATACATGCAGACCATATATCATAAATCATATTCGTTTGGGCAATCCGTGTCCCGGCCTTCCCACACGGTGCATAATCATATCATAACATATATATAAGAAAAGGCGTAAATCATAACCAACCTTCTTCCTCCGGGTGGTGGACGGGTTAGCAAGACCCGACCACCTCAAACATAGGCCAATGGGGTTTCATGACTCCCCCAAAGGCACTCAGCTCCCATTCCCCGCTAAATCTCCTAGCGAGGGCCGGTATCACCGTAGTTTGGTTGGGACTAGTATATGGGATCCCCGCCGGCCCTTGCTTCCTCGGTTAGCCACATATACCAAGTCCCGGGGCCCGAGAAATCAGAAATCCTAAATGTGTCTCGCCAAACATATCAATTCATACATATGATACATACTATAAGAAATCATACCTTACCGTGTAATTCGGCATATGCTATATACGTACCTCTCCGTGTCATCCTAATCCGTAGCTAGCATGAAGACACACGGTTTGGAGCATAGCCTCAATACAAAACCATTTTTAAGCTTATATACGCTCATACGTATAATTCAGAAGAATTTACTCGATAACTTCATTTGAAAACCATATATAAATAATCATAAGGTTTTGGCCCAAGCTTTTCACATAAGGGTTGTAGGGTTTGTTACATAGCTAAAACGAAAACCACCCTCACCTGAACCGTGACGAAACAAGGAACGGGTTATCAAGTGCTCGAAGGATCAAGATCTCTCCTCCCTGGACATAAACTGTACAAAAGACAACATGACATGTTGGTGAGACTCGAGACTTCAATGAACCATATATGACGCACGGCAATGTTCAAGCATGATATGAAGGCATAAAGATCATGTTATATCATAGAAACGTTCACGTGCACTATTAACGCAATTAAAGCATATAAGCAAGCCACTCATTCAAATACTTTCAAGAAATGAAGGTATCATACTCATTTATTTCATATCCTTCATAATTCATAGCAATATCTTACAAAATCTTAGAACCATAATCACATTATACCTTCAAACATGTTTACATTGAGTATGATACACAAAAAGGTAAAGAACATCACTTAAGACATCAAAAGATTGCAAGAATGTACTTAATATTTCATATAGAAGCATTTAAGCCACGTCATAGCAATTCACCAAAAGCATGCTTTAAACCTCATCCAAATGCTATGAAATTGAACCAAAATACTCCTAACACATAGCAAAACAAGTTCATAGTTCAACACAAAAGAAGATAAAGTCATTAAGGAGGTGAAATAAATCAAAAACCGAAAAGGAAGTAACGGGGACTGCGCAAGGGAAGGGACACGGGGGTGTCACCAACCCTAGCCAAACTGAGCCACGACCGTGGCTTAGTACAGAGCTGCCCAGAAGGTGTGACATGCCCATGTCTCACTCTTATGAGTAAATGAGACACGGGGGTGTCACGGTACAGAACTTATCCACACACAAAGTTTTTCCGGCAAAACTGATCTCATACCAAATCAATCCAAAAACATACCAAATGAACTCCAAATTCTCTGAAACTTAATATACAACATATTTAGATTGTTAGGGACATTTTTTATTTAGAGTTCAAAGGCTAAATCACACATTAAGGTCATTGAATCCAAGCAACAAAACTGGGTCGCCAAAATCGCACGTAAGAGCTCAATTGTTCACTCATGCCTTGATCAAGTACTTAGGGCTTGAATTTGGATCTGAAACTTTGGTGAAAGCATGCTAACATACTAAACAACTAATATACTTCATATATATGCAAAATGGTACAATTTAAAGCACATTAGAATGACCAACAAGTTACAAAATGAAACAGCAACAAGTCTGTCATGGAGCATGCATAAAACAGGCCATGTACTACGGTTTTGAGGCTTCAAATGGAACCAAATACTTGAAACATGAATGTTAACATATAAACTAATGAGTTTAAATAAACTCCATGCAATTTCACACGAAATGGAGACCATTTGATCAAGAATCAACACAATATTTCACACAGCAGTTCGAAAACAGGGGAAGTAGTTTGATCATCAAGTTTGGAGCTCCATATCTCAAAATTTTATAAAAGGAGCAAGAGATGAAATCCTCCTAACATCATATACTATCATTTAGGAATGAAATAAGCCAAGAAACAAGCTCATATACTCATTTACAAGCAAGGAAATCAGCTACACAACCAAGCAAGGTCACAAGAGTAATTTCCCCCAAAACCCTATTCATGCTCTTAACCCAAACCCTAATCAAATCTGATCCAAAACATGATGTAAGTAGATGAAATCAAGTATAATAGAGTAGAGAAGACATAAATATTCATACCTAAAAGATTTGGTGAAGGAGGGAAGAGATTTGAGCTCAAAATCACAAAGGGCCAAGGTTTTCTTCTTCTTTCTCCTCTCTCGATCAGTTCCAGCTGAGAAGGGAAGGGTTTGGTTCGGTTTTTGCAGCTTAAAGGGAAGAGAAAGGGCTTAACTCAAGGTAGTTAAGTAATGGTTAAGGTAGGGTTAGGTTAACGGGTGTTATGGGGTCCCACCATGAAGACTAGTCAACAAAAGGAGCTTTTCTTGCACGAGTTGCTCGTTACGGTTGGATTTCGGAGGTCTTAATGATTTAAAAAAGGTGTGAGGCTTGTTCCATTGTCTCCGAATCGTCGATACGAAGGCAACGGAGTTGACGGAATTCGAATCCGAATTCCCGAGCTCAAGATATCACGTACAGAACCAAGGGTGCGCTAATTGCTCGTTAGCCCCCGATTTGGTTCCACAATCAAAATTAAATTCGTAACCACGTCAAATGAATCCGAAAACATAAACCGAGCATATAGGCATGTTCATAACACACATATTTACGACATACTAAATTTCCATACCAATTCGATATCATTACATATATGAACGAAGCACAAATAGAACACTCATGCGCATGAACGAATTCATATTGTTATAAATAATTTACTAAAACTTAAATTCCATATTAATTAAATTAAAACCAACTAATAACATGTTGAAATTAATTAACGAAATTACCGAAATAGTTAAGGTAACACAAAACCTTAATTGAGAATTTAACACTAAATATCAAAGTAGAAATAAAATAAATTAAATTAAATATTAATAGTTTATAGTTTAAATCAAATAAAAACACTTATGAACAAGTAATCATATAATTAAATAATTGAATCGCGCAATTTATAAACAAATACACCACATTATTTAAAACTGAAAAACTGGGGCGTTACAATCTCCCCCCTTAAAAAGAATCCGTCCTCGGATTCAAAACACGCTTGAAATCAAACAATGAGAGATTCCCCGTCTCTCACAAACAACAAGGAGAGAGCCCCGTCTCTCGAGCAGCAATGAGAGAACCCCGTCTCTCCAACAACAATGAGAGAACCCCGTCTCTCGCAAACAAAGAGAGTACCCCGTCTCTCAAACAAAAATAAGAGAATCCCCGTCTCTTAACCGAAAATAAAGCAAGGAAGTCTCCAATACTTCCAAGCCACTCACGCAAAACCAAATTTAAAATCACGTAAGGCACCCAAAGCAAGTAATAAATGTCGCCCACATTAATATCCAATTATTCCAAGTAATTTAACACAATGCAAGATTAAAGCACCTAACATAAAAATTATATAAGTTAAATTTGCATGGATTCATTTATCATGAATGCTATAAGTACCGTTCACCGAAGTTTCAAAGTTTAGAATTGAGAGTTGTCGTTGTCCAGTGTAGGATCTATCCTGAAGATAGCTCAGTGGTCAGCTTGTCTTGAACCTCTTCAAGGTTTCTCGGTGAAGCTATTGATAAATCCTTTAAGGATCATACTCTTGGATCCGTTCTGACTTGTACTATTTCCAGTCTTCACCATTTCCCACAATCTTCGTTCGACCATCCAATTCTTTTTAATTAACCGAGCTTGACCTCCCCGAATATCCTTAGACCATCTCTCTCAATGTTAGATCCATAGCTACTATCTTACTCATATCAGAGTTTAAAATATCCTCAAGAATAACTGCCCCTGACCACCTCGACGATTCAATCCCTACCTAGAGGTATTCGTCATTAGGATCTACCTTATCACGAATCCTTTTCCATCTTCCGTTCCTGGTATCCATTCATTCCCTTTGACCCCTTAGGTTTATATTTGGCATCTAGCTCCACATTTCTTGAGTCGAAGATAAAATGTTCTTGATGCGTTTTGAAGTTTGATGTAAATCCTCCAATGATCATCTTTTCCGGTTTGGTTTCTTCGTGGATTTCCTTCCGGATCACCTTTGATAGAACCGATAACTTAATAATGTTATCTCGGATCCCTTAATACTTCTACTAAATAAATCTTGGTCGACAACATCCCCTCATATAATAGATTGATCCAATTTTCCTTTAGTTAATTCCATCTTAGGAGGTCACAGAAACTCCCATATAATTTCATCACTCCCAATTTGGAATTCCAGGCATAGAGTCGTTCAGTAAACTTTCTTCTTTATATCTCGAAAAATCTTTCCCCGAATTTGGCATCGTCACTTCTCTCTTAACAACTTAACCAATACCGTCCTCTTATTCATTTCCAATGGCCACCATTAGGATTTCCGGATTCTCCTTAATATGCATCCCCGTTGTTGCTATTGACATATTTATTCGAGCATTACTTCCATCTTCCATTTTATCTCTCGGTCGTGCTCTCCCCCTTAAAATTTGCTCTCCCGGTTGAACTCCATTGATTCTTCCTTTATCGAAATTCTTGATGAGTAAATCCCATTAGGTGAAGTTTAACTGATATAGAAATCAAGGATTTGACCTTTCAACTCCTTCCCCAGTTCTCTTGATGTTCGAAACTCCTTCTGAATTCTTGTTTACGTTAACCTATCCCTCAATGGAAGTTCTTATTTCCCAAATTCACCTTCCTCATAATTCAGATGCGGCTCAGTTGTACTGATACTTGATAGTTGAGGCGGAAGGACTTCCTATCAAGTAAACACTAAAATGCATGCTGGGTTAAAATGACCATGCATGGGTCACGTTTATATCAAGCAATTATACAATACCTTAGCGCAACGAAACCAATTAGAAATGCACGAATAACATAAGATCAAGAGAATAAATAATTAATGTAAAATATGATGCACGTGCTATGAATGCTTTGGAACCTGTAACCAATGGGGTAAGTAGTTAGCTCGACAGCTTTTCCTTGCTACTCCAAGTCCCGCGGTTACTTTGACTTGGTAATTATTCCTTGCCTTTCCCACGGTCTTCGAGATTCCCATGCATCTTTATAAATCAACTTGTATCTTCCACTTCCAAGGAGTTAGCATCCAATCTAGTCTCTAACTTCGACCTTTACTTCCAATCGTCGTCTCAATCAAGAATCCCGCACTTACCCTTTCGAAAGTTCAATTCACCTCCCACTGCTTACATTTGAGCGCAGGATTTCCTTTCAAGGAGTGGTTGCCTTTCTTTACCGTTTCCATTTGTTGCTTCATATCTTCCATTTCAACTTCACAACATGACAATTCAGCTTGGTCTTGGAAAAACAAGCTCATCTCCCACTCAACACCTTGCTCAAGATTACCGTGACTATTGTTTATGAGTTTCCCATCACGATCGAAATCCAGAGCACCCAAGTCCAACTCTTCCCGGTCTTAACTTTGACAGGCTTAATTTCAATTCCCTAGGCTTAGTCAGAAATCCTTCTTTGTCGACCCCAGGTGCACAACTCCTACCGCACCCTTTTTATCTTAGTTTCTCCTAATTATTGATAACTCTTCAACGATCCTATCCCGAATCAAAATATCTTCAAGGTTTGTTCATTTCATTCCTTAGGTTGGAAGATCTCGTTGAATCCAATTAATGCACTCCAAGTAGCAGATTCTCATAAATTAGTCTTTTGAGTCCCAACAATCCCATGATTAACTCCTATTCCGATTTCACCAAATGTCTCTCTGCCATCGCATCTCTAGATTCAATCTTCCCATTCCGAATCCTCATCCTTGACTCTAGCTCCATTTGGGAAGTCTCACCTCTCTAATTCTCTACATTCTTCCCAGAGTATCCTGCCCATCTTCCATGTCTCAGAAAAGTTTGCAATCGATCTTCTTTATCGTCGAACTTGGCCGTGGTTTGATATTATCTCCATAACCTATAAATCATAGCTTACTTCAAGAATAGATGCATGCGTTTAGTGCATGCTCATGACACATTTTCAACAATTAATGCAAGGATCCTTAGGTAATTACAACAGATAGTCTAGCAAAATTCAAAAAGGAAAGCCAAATTCATGTTCAAGATCAATGCAATGCACACATTGTCATATAGTCCATAAGCCGTACGACCTAGACTGACTCACACACGACACGAGAACACCGGTTTTGCAACCGGGCTCTGATACCACTTAAGGATGTAGCACCCCGCACGTGAGGCACCACATCCCCCCCACTAAGGCTCAACACGAGTAACGAAATAGTTAATCCGCACCCGTATCAAACCCTAGCGGACGGGAGACAAACATAAAAACCTTCCTAAGCCAGGCGGAGCTAGACCCTGTAATGAAAACCAATCTACAAAGTATAATGCATTGCAAAGTCAAAGTTCAAGTATACCAACCATAAGCAGAATTTGGGCTCTTCAGGCCTCTTTTAATTCAATAGCAAAACTCAGTAACAGCAATTCAATAACAATTACATAATTATTCGAGTTCATGGTATAATAGAACAAATCATACATAATTCTGATACAGATATGAGTGCAAAGACTCTCCTAACCTAACTTGACCAACACAAAGACTCCAACGCCTCCGCCTAGCTCGAAACTCTGAAGCCAAACCTGCACCCTAAAGTGTTGGGGAGGGAGAGGGTCAGTCTCTAGAAGACTGAGTGAGCAGGAGCGATACATATATATATATAACATGCACAGGCAAGTCATAAATTCCGAACAAGGTTTTGTTTACAATTAGTTCCCTAAAAGGGCAAGAGAATGATTAATCAGCGCTCGGATTTTATGACTAATCATATTAATTCATTACATTCATAAATCATACATAAATATAAGGCTCGGCGAGTGAGCGTGCACAATCTCCAACCAAACTCCGACCGTGTACGACAAATATCATATATATATTGATTAGGTGTTCATGCGATATATCATAATACATGCAGACCATATATCATAATCATATTCGTTTGGGCAATCCGTGTCCCAGCCTTCCCGCACGGTGCATAATCATATCATAACATATATATAAGAAAAGGCGTAAATCATAACCAACCTTCTTCCTCCGGGTGGTGGACGGGTTAGCAAGACCCGACCACCTCAGACATAGGCCAATGGGGTTTCATGACTCCCCCAAAGGCACTCAGCTCCCATTCCCCGCTAAATCTCCTAGCGAGGGCCGGTATCACCGTAGTTTGGTTGGGACTAGTATATGGGATCGCCGTCGGCCCTTGCTTCCTCGGTTAGCCACATATACCAAGTCCCGGGGCCCGAGAAATCAGAAATCCTAAATGTGTCTCGCCAAACATATCAATTCATACATATGATACATACTATAAGAAATCATACCTTACCGTGTAATTCGGCATATGCTATATACGTACCTCTCCGTGTCATCCTAATCCGTAGCTAGCATGAAGACACACGGTTTGGAGCATAGCCTCAATACAAAACCATTTTTAAGCTTATATACGCTCATACGTACAATTCAGAAGAATTTACTCGATAACTTCATTTGAAAACCATATATATATAATCATAAGGTTTTGGCCCAAGCTTTTCACATAAGGGTTGTAGGGTTTGTTACATAGCTAAAACGAAAACCACCCTCACCTGAACCGTGACGAAACAAGGAACGGGTTATCAAGTGCTCGAAGGATCAAGATCTCTCTTCCCTGGACATAAACTATACAAAAGACAACATGACGTGTTGGTGAGACTCGAGACTTCAATGAACCATATATGACGCACGGCAATGTTCAAGCATGATATGAAGGCATAAAGATCATGTTATATCATAGAAACGTTCACGTGCACTATTAACGCAATTAAAGCATATAAGCAAGCCATTCATTCAAATACTTTCAAGAAATGAAGGTATCATACTCATTTATTTCATATCCTTCATAATTCATAGCAATATCTTACAAAATCTTAGAACCATAATCACATTATACCTTCAAACATGTTTACATTGAGTATGATACACAAAAAGGTAAAGAACATCACTTAAGACATCAAAAGATTGCAAGAATGTACTTAATATTTCATATAGAAGCATTTAAGCCACGTCATAGCAATTCACCAAAAGCATGCTTTAAACCTCATCCAAATGCTATGAAATTGAACCAAAATACTCCTAACACATAGCAAAACAAGTTCATAGTTCAACACAAAAGAAGATAAAGTCATTAAGGAGGTGAAATAAATCAAAAACCGAAAAGGAAGTAACGGGGACTGCGCAAGGGAAGGGACACGGGGGTGTCACCAACCCTAGCCAAACTGAGCCACGACCGTGGCTCAGTACAGAGCTGCCCAGAAGGTGTGACACGCCCGTGTCTCACTCTTATGAGTAAATGAGACACGGGGGTGTCACGGTACAGAACTTATCCACACACAAAGTTTTTCCGGCAAAACTGATCTCATACCAAATCAATCCAAAAACATACCAAATGAACTCCAAATGCTCTGAAACTTAATATACAACATATTTAGCTTGTTAGGGACATTTTTTATTTAGAGTTCAAAGGCTAAATCACACATTAAGGTCATCGAATCCAATCAACAAAACTGGGTCGCCAAAATCGCACGTAAGAGCTCAATTGTTCACTCATGCCTTGATCAAGTACTTAGGGCTTGAATTTGGATCTGAAACTTTGGTGAAAGCATGCTAACATACTAAACAACTAATATACTTCATATATATGCAAAATGGTACAATTTAAAGCACATTAGAATGACCAACAAATTACAAAACGAAACAGCAACAAGTCTGTCATGGAGCATGCATAAAACAGGCCATGTACTACAGTTTTGAGGCTTCAAATGGAACCAAATACTTGAAACATGAATGTTAACATATAAAGTAATGAGTGTACATAAATTCCATGCAATTTCACACGAAATGGAGACCATTTGATCAAGAATCAACACAATATTTCACACAGCAGTTCGAAAACAGGGGAAGTAGTTTGATCATCAAGTTTGGAGCTCCATATCTCAAAATTTTATAAAAGGAGCAAGAGATGAAATCCTCCTAACATCATATACTATCAGTTAGGAATGAAATAAACCAAGAAACAAGCTCATATACTCATTTACAAGCAAGGAAATCAGCTACACAACCAAGCAAGGTCACAAGAGCAATTTCCCCCAAAACCCTATTCATGCTCTTAACCCAAACCCTAATCAAATCTGATCCAAAACATGATGTAAGTAGATGAAATCAAGTATAATAGAGTAGAGAAGACATAAATATTCATACCTAAATGATTTGGTGAAGGAGGGAAGAGATTTGAGCTCAAAATCACAAAGGGCCAAGGTTTTCTTCTTCTTTCTCCTCTCTCTCTCTCTCGATCAGTTCCAGCTGAGAAGGGAACGGTTTGGTTCGGTTTTTGCAGCTTAAAGGGAAGATAAAGGGCTTAACTCAAGGTAGTTAAGTCATGGTTAAGGTAGGGTTAGGTTAAGGGGTGTTATGGGGTCCCACCATGAAGACAAGTCAACAAAAGGAGCTTTTCTTGCACGAGTTGCTCGTTACGGTTGGATTTCGGAGGTCTTAATGATTTCAAAAAGGTGTGAGTCTTGTTCCATTGTCTCCGAATCGTCGATACGAAGGCAACGGAGTTGACGGAATTCGAATCCGAATTCCCGAGCTCAAGATATCACGTACGGAACCAAGGGTGCGCTAATTGTTCGTTAGCCCCCGATTTGGTTCCACAATCAAAATTAAATTCGTAACCACGTCAAATGAATCCGAAAACATAAACCGAGCATATAGGCATGTTCATAACACACATATTTACGACATACTAAATTTCCATACCAATTCGATATCATTACATATATGAACGAAGCACAAATAGAACACTCATGCGCATGAACGAATTCATATTGTTATAAATAATTTGCTAAAACTTAAATTCCATATTAATTAAATTAAAACCAACTAATAACATGTTGAAATTAATTAACGAAATTACCGAAATAGTTAAGGTAACACAAAACCTTAATTGAGAATTTAACACTAAATATCAAAGTAGAAATAAAATGAATTAAATTAAATATTAATAGTTTATAGTTTAAATCAAATAAAAACACTTATGAACAAGTAATCATATAATTAAATAATTGAATCTAGCAATTTATAAACAAATACACCACATTATTTAAAACTGAAAAACTGGGGCGTTACATAATAGCACGTGAGAACAACTTAAAACACCTAGAAATGTGATGCATGAAGAACATTTGACGGATCAAAGTCTATAAATGCTTTCACTTTCTTTCAAGGCTTACGAATTCCAACTAGGCCCTGTTTAGGGCTGTTACAATAATAGCTATCAGGCCTCGATAGAGATGGCACCTTATGAAGCTCTACGGATGAAAGTGTAGGTCTCGGTTGTTCTTTGATTTGGAAGAATGGAATTGGACCAAATAAGAAGGTGAGAAAAGAGGGGAAAAGAAGGAAAAACCCTCCAAGGCCGTGCAAGATGCAATAGACAATGTCCAAATAAATTAGACAACGGATGAAGGCCGCTCAAGATCGACAAAAGTGCTATGTCGACCACCGGAGAAAGAATCTTGAGTTTGAGATTGGAGATAGAGTCTTCTTAAAGCCATCTCCACGAAAAGGTTTTCAAGGATTGGTCGAGGAGGAAAATTAAACCCTCGGTATTTGGGACCGTATGAAATCTTGGAGAAAATTGGGGATACAGCCTACCGATTGGATTTACCTCCAAGTTTGACCAGAATCCATAAAGTATTACCGAGATGAATCCGAGGTCTTACCGGTTGAAGAAGTGGAACTAGAGCCAAATCTTACCTTTGTTCAGAAGCCGATTAACATTTTAGACAGAAAATTTCAAGAACTCAGGAATCGGCGTATTCCACTAGCCAAGGTTCTTTGGAGAAGTGATAAAACCGAAGAGGCTATGTGGGAAACGGAGGATAAGATGAAGAAGTTCCACCCTGAGTTGTTTCCGGGCTAACAGTGAATCCAAGGACAGATTCTTTTAAGGGGAAGAGATTGTAATGCCCCGACTTTTTTAGCCGTACAGGTATGGCGTATGTGATAATTATTTGTGCATTTAAATTATTTTAATTATGCATTTATATATTCTATTCATATTTTAAATTATTAATTCTTTGATTATATGAACAATTTGATATGAATATTATGAATTTTCTTGAACGTTATGCCCTTATGTGACTTGATCACATGCCGTTTCTATATGATTTGATTTCCGATTTTCGTGTATATTTAGTATGTTGTAGATTTATGAGTTATGAACATATCTATATGCTCGTTTCATGTTTTCAATTTCGTTTGGCGTGATTTTGAATTTTATTTTGGAGACGGGACCGAAACAGGGGCTAAAGGGCATTTAGCGCACCTCCGGTTCCGGGCAGCATATCTTGAGCTCGGGAACTCGGATTCGAGTTTTGTCAACTCCGTTGGACTCAAAACAATGATTCAGGTTCAATGAGCCAAGCCTCATATTTTTCTAAGCTCGTTTGAAACCCCGAATTTCACCCGAAACATGCCATCTCGCCTAAAATGACCACCCTCTGCCATTTTAACCATAACTTGAACCATGGTTAACCAAATTGAGTGAAACTTGAACCCACTTGAAGCTAAATTAACCCTTTATCAGCCAAATTGCCTCTCATTCTATTTCACACTCCAAACTTAGACCAAAATCAGCAGCAAACTGAGATACCTTTAAGCTCCAAGAAGAACACTATTCACTTTCTTCCATTTGAGCTCAATACTCCTTCATTTCACTCCATATTTGAAAGGTAAGCTAAGGATGTTATTCTCCACCTTCTCCTCTTTCTTTGGACACCTTAATCTCTGAATTCCATGGATATATGTGTTGGAAAGCACAAAAGAGTGCGCAGCGGAAGTTTAAAATTTTTTTCACAAGTTTAATCATTGTCTTGCAATTTTCGTACTGTAACTTTGGGAATAACAAGAAACTCACTGTAATTGAAGCTTTCTTGTGATGTCGTTACCGCCTAACGAACACCCTTCAAGCGAAAAGTCCCACGAACGGTCCTTCGATTTAGACTTCAAAGTAGAAGGCCTCCAAAGCGCATCCACACCAGTCCTAGAACACGATCAAGCAAGTGAGAATGCTAGTTCTATAACTTGTTTTAATGGCTAGGGTTTTGCTTTGAAAAATTTTCTTTTGGATTTTCTCAAAAACATAACACTTCGTGAGTGTTGGTCGAAAGAATGAGAGAAGCACCATCCCTAGTATTTATACTAGATTGGTTCAAACCCCTAGGGTTTCCAAGAACCAATTGGATTATTTTCTTGCTCACTAATTAACTAATTTAATTATTGATTTAATTCGAGAAAATAAGTTCCCAACTTGTTCTCCAAGTCTTGCAAGAATATTCTTCTCTCTCCTACAATAGGAAGTTGCACTTTTCAACTTTTCTAAAGTTAAAAGTTAATATTCAATAAATAAATTAATTCCCAATTAATTATTTATTGGGTTAAGTTTATTTGAGAATAGTCTTCACAATTAATTCAATAATTAAGTAAAAGACTAAAATTAATTAATTATAATTTAATCAATTAATTTCTAGAAAAAAATTCACGTGTGAAATAAACCACACGACGAAGCCATGCAACAGCCACGTGTACGTGACACGTGGCAGTCACGTGTCATTGAGACGTGGCGATGCCCACGTGTATTGCTCCGTTTCGATCAACTATTTTGATCCTCTGTTAATCATATTAACATCCTACCATAAACCTCGTGTTCTGGCATTTGTGTGTGACCCTTGAGGTTCATTATTCGATTAGCAGTGATAGCAATTAATTAGTTCACTAATTAATTAATCACTTCACAGATCACACTACCGTAATCTAGCAATGGGTGTGTGACCCCTAGCCCAATAACGAAATGAATCATAGAACCTTTCTGTCAATAACATATAGTGAAATACGATCCTCCTACAACTCCATCTCTCAATCAAGAACTATGGCATGGGAATATTCTTAGAGCCTAAATATTCTTGATCTTTAAAGTTAAGTTCATTTCATATCCATTTCGATCTCAATCCTAGAAAACCCAATTTTCTAGATGTCTTGATCTTTTATCCACCTTGGCCAAGGGTTTAAGTTTAATGGACTACGAACAACTCAATCAGTAAGAGATCATTCTTGTTCTTGCAACAAGTGTAGGTCCTTTGTTGATTCTACTAACTCTACATATGCCACTTGTGTAATCCCAACATAGGTCGTGGTTCAGGTGTCAGTATGTCGACCCCCTTTTGAGCCTATGTCAAAGATTACAGAGTTAGCTCATATGAGACATTACAGAATCTCAAGTCTAAGGATTAATGAATCACGTTATTGACCTGTGAGATATTTCCTAATCTGGAAGTTTCTGGAAACTTACTTTCCATTTAGGAATGTTCTCACGCGGGACATCTCAGTGATGAAGTTCTTGTAACAACCACCCTTATGTATTATGAACGCATCAATGTATGCTCTTGTCACTCCATGAAACTGAGTGATCCTTCAAAAGTACATAATCACACAACCAAGTCTCAGCAGAGTCAAGGTCGACACTCCCACTGTCTGTCAGACTCTCGACTTGGAGAAGTTTCTAATCCTCGCCTATGGAGTTAAGAACTTGTTTCATGTGTCGTTCCCATAACGACAAAGTTCTTAACGGCCTCATCGGATTAGGGGAGTTCAATACATGCAAAACATAGTCAACCCAAACAGATATAAATAAGCACATAAAGAAGTGATTGTGATACGAACCCCATGTACTTGCCGTGAAACCCAATACCGATACTTGGAGTTCTAAGAATCTGATCGTCCATGTTCAAGGTTAGAAAAAAAGGAGTGTGACTCGTTTGCTATAATGAGCAAGGAACCAACACTATCAGGTTTGAAAAGTAATGCACCCCATCGACTATAGGGAGTCGGGAAATGACATCATCCGATAAAGGTTTGAAACTCCGGTGACTTTCAACTAAGAACTTGAGAGTTTAACTCACTTCAATGAAAATTTCATTCAGATTGGCTGCTCAATTCGAGTACAAGGCTGGAATTATAAAGATGCATGCATGTGAATTCTAAGAGACAAATCAGAATTCTAGGAGACAAGCTATTCCCGCTCTTTTCTTGTGGGCTGAATAAAATGGACTTAACCTATTCTATATGCACAGAATTTAAATAAAAAGATGGCCCAGAGTATAATATAATAGTTTAGGGCCGAAATTACAATAAACTTCACACAATTGGACCTTAAAAATCAGCCATAATGACGTTGAAATAAAGTGGATTGGATCCAGCTGAATACTTGTCTTCTTGGAGCTCATCTTGAGTTCTTTGGACCAAGAGAGATTGAACTTCCTCTTGCATGTTTTTGGCCCCGTGACCTTTTGATAGGTCCAACATATTTTGGTCCATCTGGAGTTGGGTTCTCTCGGTCATAACTTGGATCAAAGTGTGGCCTTGTCTCATGATTCACATTAGATTGCCTATGAACAAAATCATCTCATTTATTATTCAATGACTGTTTGTGATATTACAAGGAAATAGTGAAGCCAAAAGCTGCTCTAAGGGCACTATTCCTAACAATATGAGCATGCTTTGATGAAATATGTGAATAGTATGGGTTTGAGTAAATTTTGAAGTTATGGATGAAATCTTCTGTTTCCTTTGAGTTTAATGCATGGAAATTGATCTTAAGACATCCTAGAGTTAGTGCTTGAACTGATTGTGCTTGGTCATTGGGGATACTTAATTAATTCATTAGTGAACTTTGCAAGAAAATGGTTGAACTTTAACTCTTTCCTTCCTTGATCATGTATGTGCTTGTTGCTGTGGTTTAATGCATGGATTGAGGTGTATTTGCTGAGCTTGTGTTGTTCCTTTATACCTTATTTAGTTGGCTAAGTGTTAGTTGAAGTTTTGCTTCATTCCTGCCCTGTTTTCTGCAGCGAACTGCTGCTGCTTTGTGCAGGTCACAGCCGCGATCGAACCAAGAACAACCTTGGTAGCGGCCGCGACTATTATTCGAATTTTGTTCGAATTATAGGTCGCGCCCGCGACCTATTTTACCTGCATTTTAGTCGCGCCCTCTACCTGTTTTTGCCCATTTTCGAGTTGTGTTTTTTGTGAAAATTCCGGCATAAAATTGGAGGTAGCAGCCGCTACTATTTCATGAAGAAAATGGGTCGCGACCGTGACCCTCAACCTTTGCATGCATGAATTCGATTTTCTTACTTATTTTACGTGGCTTCCTTGGCTTGTTTCCAGTTCATACACTTCATAACATGTCATATAGTGTATTATATTGTGTGTTGTGAATTTTCATGAATTTTGGATGATTATTTTCCGAGATATGCACGAACATGTATTTATTGCTCCATAACATGCGTGAATGCTTTGATGTTTGGATTGTGAACCCTAAATGATAACCTTTACCTTCTTTTATGATTTATATAAATTGTATACATGTTAAAGTATGTGTTATGAGCGATGTATGAAATTCTTGAATTGATTTGATGTGAAATGTGAGAGAGATGAATTTGTTTGAATGTGAAACTTTCATATATGGTATATACTTGCGATTCTTGAATGAATTACTTAATTTCATTACTTCATGGCATCATTTCACTTATTATGCATCTCATATCATGATCATAGCATGTTGTGCATCATATATAGTTATTTTGAGTCTCACACTCCTTCTTTTGCACAGATTTGGGTACAGTCGGAGACGAGGGCGAGTCTTGAGACACTTTTGCCTTTCTTTTGATCTCTTAAGTTGGGTTTTCTTCTAATAATTATAACTACCGATTTATCCCTTATGTGAAATGTTTTGAGCCAAATTAGTATATTTATATATCGAGTCATTTCTTGAGTAAATGATTTCAAATGGAAGTCTTTCTTTTATGAATTCCTGCCTTATGTTTTGACGAGAGCATGATATTAAAAAACGGGCCCAGGGACTTAGTGCATGTGGCTATCCGGGGAGGCAAGGGCTGACAGTGATCCCATGCACTAGTTCCAACCAAACTCACGGTGAAACCGACCTCGTTAGGAGTATTAGCGGGGATGGGGAACCAGGCTTTTAGGATTCATGTACCTTACTAGCCATTATGTATGGACCGGTGGCCGGGTCTTGCAAGCCCGTCCACCACCCAGAGGAAAAAGGTGTATATGTATTATTATGATCATGTTATGAATGTGCACAAAAGATATATGTGTGATAATGAACAAATACTACTTATGATTACACAAGAAGTAGGTTGGAGATTATGTACGCCCACTCGCCGGGCCTTGAAACCCTATGAATGAATGAATGAATATGATAGTTGTAATTCCGTGGATGTTTTTATTCGTTTTACCCTCTTGGGAAATTTTACAAAACTTCACACGGGATTATGGCTTGCATGTATGTGTTTAAATTCCGTGATATTTATACTTATGCCCTGTTTTATACCCACCAGTCTCTTTTAGACTGAACCCGATTTCTTTTCAGTGGTGTTGTGCAGGTTGAGGAGTGTTAGGTGGGAATACAAGTCGTCTAGGTCTTGCATTAGTGTTTAGCAGTCTCTTTATGCTTCACTCACACTCATATTACGATTTATATATATGATTATATATGTAGGGCGCTTATGATTATTTTTGCTATGTCGTGCGGGCCAAGGAATACTTGGATAATATTGTAAATTTATTTTTGGAGCTTGGTAGCTCATTGCATATAATATAAGTTCGTATTTTGCTTTCGCATTCCCTCCTTACTCTATTTTTATTTTATCTTGTTCTTGAATGGTTTAAGGGTTAGTCCAACCTAGCATAGTGTGTGTGTTGTGTCCCCGTTCGCCGTGATTTGGCACGTATATTTAGACTTTCCATTTCATATACAGGACGGGTCTCGGCGCGGGGGATGTGGTGCCTTGCGCTCGGGTGCTACACAGCAGCAGCAGGGGCCTTCTCCAGGATGCAAGACAGCAACAAACAATAACAAGGAAAGTAAGGAAATACGCAGCAACACAACAACAATCCACACGTAGCAATTAAGGATGAAAAAGTGGAAGAAACTTCATTTTCTCAAAGCTTTCATGGAGCTTCAACTATGGAGATCAAATTTATGCAAATTCCACAAGATTCATGCATATAAATGAAGCAAACATGTCACATAGATCATATATCACTCATCAATTCAAGAAACAAAGCAAGGATGTCATGAATTCTTCAAAAATGTCATATAACTAACTATTCATTTGCATGATCATAACATGCTCCAATCTTCATGAAAATTAACCAAATAGAGCTTAAAAGAAAGGCAAGGAGATGGACAACAAGAAATCATTCATACCTTTCAAATCGTAGAAGAAATAACATAGAAATGAGCTTGAAATCGCAAGTGTGAATAGTGACTCCTCCTTCCCCTTTCTCTTCCTTCTCTCTCTAGGTTTCCAGCCAAAATCTCCCTCTCTGTCTGCTGAACGAAAATGAGGGAAAATGTGGGGTGAGTGAGTGGTTAATTAGGGTTACTTGGGTCCAAGTTTGACTCAATTTGGTTAAGAAATGAATTAATTATGGCTAAAACTTAAAGGGTGGCAAATCTGTGCGAGGTTCGGGTTTCGGGCAAAATACGGTATATCAAATGGGCTTAGAAAAATATGGGACCAAGTTCTCTAGATTTTTTTCTTTGTTACTAGTCCGTCGCCACTTCCGGAATTCAAATCCAAATTCCCGAGCTGAAGATATAAATTCCGGAAAACTAGTTAGGCCCTCATGTCCCTAACAAATCAAATATAGTGCGTTACCATATCAAACAAGTCCGAAAATATAAAACGAGCATATAGACGAATTTATTACACACATATTTCACGCATATCAAATTTTCACAAAAATTGGAAACGAATCCGTACTTAAACATATCGAAAACAAGTTAAAAAGGTAAAAAAAAATGTTTAAATTTTCACAAATAATTCTTAGCAAATAATTTCATATAATTTAAGAATTATCAGATAATAATCTAATTAACACATAATTACATAAATAAATAATTTAAATGCGCATTTAGCTCATTCGTAAAAGGGTACCTGTACGGCCGAAAAATCGGGATGTTACACTTTTCTTATTCTTTAGACCAACACTCAAGAAGTGTTATGTTTTTGAGAAAATCCAAAAGAAAAGTTTTCGAAGTAAATCCTAGCCCAACATAAACCATAGAACTAGCATTCTCACTCACTTGATCGTGTTCTAGGACTGGTGTGGATACACTTTGGAGGGCTTCTAATTTGGAGTCTAATTTGAAGGCCGCTCGAGGGATTTCGCTTGAAGGGTGTTCGTTAGACGGTAACGACATCACTAGAAAGCTTCTACCTTTGTAAGTTTCTAAAACACTCTACGATACGATACCACAATTGCAAGACAACGATTAAACTTTTGGAAGATTTTAAACTTCCGCTGCTCAACTCTTTCGTGTTATCCAACAAACACAACACGAGAGCCAGGGTTTTGCAACGCTAGGCTCTGATACCACTTAAGGATTTAACGTCCGAGCTCGAGACGTCACATCCCCCGCACCATGACCAGACCCGAATATGAAATTGAAAATCCATACACGAGCCAAATCAAGGCGAACGGGGACAAAACACACTCATTACGCTAGGCGGGACTAACCCTTAAACCATGCCAAACAACCATCAGACAATAGAGTAGCATAAACGCGGAAGCATGTGATCACAACATATACATTGAGCCACAAAGCTCCATATTATCAAAATAAGTATCGTAAGAGACGGCCTATTACAAATCATGTATGCTCTATTAATTTCCATATCATAGTGAACCAAAAGTATGAGTGTATACAATAAAGAAATGCTAGACACTGATGCAGGATTCCAAAAGACCCGTATTCCAGCCTAGCACCTCCTACCTGCAAAAGAAAGCAGAAACAATACCGGGTTCAGTCTTAAAGAGACCGGTGGGTATAAAACCGGATATAATACAATAATAGTGTAGAATTTAAACATTTACATGCAAGTTATAATCCCATACGGAGTTTTAGGAATAATACCCAAGTGGGAAACATAAAGAAAAAAACGTTCGGAATTATAACGATCATTTTCAATCATTAGGATTCATGAGCCGGCGAGTGACTAAATCTCCAACCTTCTCCTTGTGTCTCATTATCATTCATTCATTAGTGATCATACATTCAATCTTTTGTGCTCATTCATTCGATCGTTCATTCAATCATTCATTTACGCCTTTTCGCTCCGAGTTTTGGACGGGTTTGCAAGACCCGAACACCCATTCATTATGGCTAGTGGGTACATGAATCCCCAAAAGCCCAAGGGCTTTACGTTGTAAACATTGACTCGTTGAAAGATTCGATATATACATATATATATATTTTGGCGAAAATCTTACACATTAGGGTATATCGGATCATATCTTTAACTAATAGAAAAAAACCCACCTGATTTTGTTAGGAATAGTGCCCTTAAAGAAACTTTTGGCTTTACTATTTCCTTGTAAAATCACAAACAGTCTTTGAATAATAAACGAGATTATTTTGTTCATATGCATTCACTTCTTTATGTGTTTATTATGTCTGTTTGGGTTGACTGTGTATTTGCATGTATTGAACACCCCTAATCCGATGAGGCCGTTAAGGACTTTGTCGTTATGGGAACGACACATGAACCAAGTTCTTAACTCCATAGGTGAGGATTACAAACTTCTCCAAGTCGAGAGTCCGACAGACAGTGGGTAGGAGGATCGTATAGGGTCAAAAGGGGGTCGACTTACTGACACCTGAACCACGGTCTATGTTGGGATTACACAACTGGCATATGTAGAGTTAGTATATTCAACAAAGGACCTACACTTGTTGCAAGAATAAGAATGATCTCTTACTGATTGAGTTGTTCGTAGTCCATTAAACTTAAACCCTTGGCCAAGGTGGATAAAAGATCAAGACATCAAGAAAATGGGGTTTTCTTGGATTGAGGTCTAAATGGATATGAAACGAACTTAACTTTAAAGATCAAGAATATTTAGGCTCTAAGAATATTCCCATGCCTTAGTTCTTGCTTGAGAGATGGAGTTGTAGGAGGATCGTATTTCACTGTATGTTATTGACTGAAAGGTTCTTCGATTCATTTTGTTATTCGGCTAGGGGTCACACACCAATTGCTAGATTACGGTAGTGTGATCTGTGAAGTGATTAATTAATTAGGGAATTAATTAATTGTTGTCACTGCTAATCGAATAATGAAACTAAAGGGTCACACATAAATGCCAGAACACGAGGGTTATGGTAGGATGTTAATATGATTAACAAAGGGTCAAAATAGTTGATCGAAAACGGGGCTGAAACACGTTGGCATTGCCACATGTCAAAAGACATGTGACTTCCACGTGTCACGTATGCCTGCGTGGCTACCACGTGTCACGTACACTTGGCTGATGCGTGGCTCTGACGTGTAATTATATTACACGTGAATTCTTTTCTAGAATTAATTAATTAATTTGTAATTAATTAATTTTGGTCTTAATTATTGAATTAATTGTTAAGACTATTCTCAAATAAACTTAACCCAATAAATAATTAATTGGGAATTAATTTATTTATTGAATATTGGCTTTTAACTTTAGGAAAGTTGAAAAGTCCAACTTCCTATTGTAGGAGAGAGAAGGTTATTCTTGTAAGACTTGGAGAGCAAGTTGGGAACTTATTTTCTCCAATTAAATTAATAATTAAATTAGTTAATTATTGAGCAAGAAAACAATCCAAATGGTTCTTGGAAGCCCTAGGGGTTCGAACCACCTTGTATAAATAAAAAGGATGGTGCTTCTCTTATTCTTTAGACCAACACTCACAAAGTGTTAAGTTTTTCAGAAAATCCAAAAGAAAAGTGTTCAAGGCAAAACCCTAGACATTAACACAAGTTATAGAACTAGCATTCGCACTTGCTTGATCGTGTTCTAGGACTGGTGTGGATACGCTTTGGAGGCCTTCTACTTTGGAGTCTAAATCGAGGGACTTTCCGCTTGAAGGGTGTTTGTTAGGCGGTAACAACATCATAAGAAAGCTTCAATTCAAGTGAGTTTCTTGTTATTCCCAACGTTACAGTACGAAAATTGCAAGACAACGATTAAACTTGTGGAAAAATTTTAAACTTCCGCTGCGCACTCTTTCGTGTTTTCCAACAAGTGGTATCAGAGCCACCTTGCAACGTTCATATTGTCTCTTTACTACTTTATAAATTTTGATGAAAATTCTTGAATTTGGTTATATGTTGTGTATTCATGGTTTTTTCTTGAAATGCGAAGTTACCGGATCAAAACTGGTTCTTGAAAATTTGCAAAAATTGTTTCCTGATTAATCTGGTTTTAAATTGTTTTACTTCAGATAGATTTGAACTGTTTTAATTCGGAATTGGAATTGATGAATTTGCTGAAATTACGAAACTAAAAAGGGATCGGAACGGGGTTCGCCCTCACGCTACTCGTGCGGGATTGTGTGCGCCTAGTACATACATAGGGCTACACATCGCAACCCCGCAATTGAACCCGTCACATGGCAGACGCCCGGACGCGCCTAGGCGAGTTGCACGGTTTTCCCCCCTCCTGCCCGGCGTCGCCCGCGAGTGGTGCGCGGGGCTGCGCGTCGCAGCGGGCACGAGCATGTAGCATTGCTGCACGTCGCGCACGGCCATGCGTGCGGGCTAGCGCGCTGCTGCGCGGCGCCTGCCGTAGCCTCGCCGAGAGCCCCACGCGGGCTGTGAGTGCGGTGCTGCCCGCTCGCACGCAGGCTTGCGGGTGGCGGCCGTGCGCCTCTCGCAGGCTATCCCGGGACGGCCTTTTGTTTCGTGTTTTCCAATTTTGAAAAATCCCGAATTACGAAAATTTGATTTTAATTTTATAAAATTATTTATTTGAAATAATTATAAAATTTGGGATTTTATGAATTAAAGTCAAGTTTTAATTTTTCGAGAAAATAATAAATATCACTTTGAATGATAGTTTAGACAAAAATTTAATTTTTAATTAATTATTGTTTTGTCAAGATCTGGTGATTCGATTTTGAATAAATTCTTGAATAATAAACTGTATTCAAATTACTTAAGTTAATTGTAACTTGAAGTCAAGGGAATTTTAAATTTAGTTGGTAAATTTAAATTCAACCGGAAGCATGCTAGTTTAGGTGATCATGGGTTAGTCTTATGTATGGTTTTAAATTTTGCATATGGATGATTTCAATTGGGGTCGGAGCCCCATAGTTGAGCGTTTTCAATTGGGGTTGGAGCCCTACTTATCTGCGTACTATTAAGTGTTTATTATGTGGCTTTCCTTATTATTGTTTTTGGGCCAGGGTATGCCCCGTGTACTTGTCTATGGTCAATATGAAAATTGAGCCATGTTACTTTATGTAAAAGAGTAGAACTTAGGAAATGAGGTTTTTATTTTCATTTTGGAGACAAGCACCCATGGAATAAGAAGGATCCATAAGAAGCACTTGAAGAACGGTGGCCATAAGAAGATCCCTCAAAATGTTTAGGAGGGTTTCTAGTAATGTAATAGATAGGGCGTTCTATCCATTAAGTTCTGTACCCCTATGTGATATGAACTGTCTTATGTGGCATGAATGTTAGAACTAGTGATTTTTTAGTGGCTCCCGAAATCACATATAAGATACGATACCCATGATCATCAGATAATTAGTATCTTGCTAGGACATGTTATCTGCTAATTGCTTCTGTGATGCACTTTATGTGGAACTGCATTCACAAGACAATTAAATTTTGGATAACATTATATGTTGGTGAGGTCATTCGAAAATCCCATTTAAAAGTATTGAGCAAAATTCGAATAAATAGGTGTTTTATCACGGTAATAAAATTCCTAGCATTCCATCAATAGGATTTAGGACTTAATAAGTGAAACTAATTGCTGTCTCACGAGTCGTGGAGTAATTAGTGTAAATTATTAACTCTTTGTTTCCTGATTAATTATTATTTTAAATAATTAATATTTCTTGACCATTTTAGAATGGGCGATGTCTCAAGAGTCGTGGGTCCTGCTCAACACTAAAGTAGAAATGGATATCTCACGAGTCGTGGGTCCATGATTGAAAGATTACTGATGCAAAAATATTACTAGGAATTCAATGAGAGATCGAATTGGTAACTAGTACCTACCTAAGATTCTTAGACCTTTGGATGTCTCACGAGTCGTGGGTCCAAAACTAAGATTGCTTGGGATCCTAGTACCCACTGAGAAAATAAGTTTCTTCTAAAGTCATTGGTATTTCTAGACTTTCTAAAAAGAGTGGAAGAACATATATCTAAAGACCTTGATAATATGTATAATCGTTATTATTCAGCATGCTCATGATTTCTCTGTTTTTCCATTTAGGTTGTAGTTCTGTGATTCTCTACAATTGAAATGGAAACCAAAAACCCTTTGGTATCTATCCTCGAATCAAACAATTTGACGGGGCCCAATAACTCTGATTGGCTTAGGAATCAAAAGATAGTTTTAGATTCTGAAAAGAGAAGATATGTTCTCTTTGAGGGAGAGCCTGTCGCTGAAGGTGGGGCTCCGACTCGGGGCCGAAAAGGACGCGATTGTGAAATGGTCTGAAGATAATCTTCAAGCCCCGTTGCCTCATGTTGGCCACCATGTCCCCGGACATGGCAAAGGCAACACGAGTCAATGGATAACGCTTGGGAGATTAACAACCATCTCGAGCAATTGTACCGCCCCAAAGAGCGTGTTCTAAGGTACAACATCTCTAAGGAGCTCTTTCATCTTAGAATGAAAGAAGGTACAAGTGTCTATGAGCACGGTCTCAAGTTTCTTGCTTTGAACGAGAAACTGACCTCCATGGAAATGCCACCGAGTGAAGAACTCGCTGTGGATTTCTTACTCGCATCGCTTCCACCATCATTCAATCCTTTCGTGCTAAACTTCAACATGAATCATCCTCATGCTACTGTAGCTGAGTTGATTAGTCAGCTTGTGACTGCTGAAGACACGATCAAGAAGGATCGTAAAGTAATGATGGTCACTTCCTCTTCTGGGCCTTCTAAAGGCAAAGGGAAGAAAGTTCCCAAGAAGAAGGGATCTCTTAAACCCGATGGAGGGGTTAAAAAGAGAAAGGCCAGGAAGAGTAAGGATCAGAGAGAGGACGTTTGCCACCATTGTGGCAAGAAAGGGCATTCGAAGAGGAACTGCCAAGAGTACGAGGATACTCTAAAGAAAGGTGTGTTTATTGTTGAAGTAAATCTATCTATTTATTCTAATTCTTAGGTACTCGATACCGGCTGTGGAGCTCATATCTGTAATGATGTACAGATGCTAAATGAGGTCCGGTAGCTTGAAGAAGGAGAATGCGTCTTGAAGGTTGGGAATGGATCAAGCGTTCAAGCCCAAGCCATTGGGACGTGTAGATTAGATTTAATTGTCTTTACTTTATTTTTGAACAAAGTCCTTTATGTACCTTCTATTATTCGTAATATCATTTCCATTCCAATACTTGATTGTGAAGGTTTTGAAACATTTTGTAGAAATGGAAACTTTTATCTTAAGAAGAATAAAACTTCTGGTTTGCTTGGTACATTATCTAATGGACTTTATGACACTAAAGACACCAATATTCTGAATATACAAGAATTAAACAAACGCAAAAGAGATAACAAGATCTCGGCTTCTTTATGGTACGCACGTTTAGGGCATATTTCTAAGGACAGGATTGCTAAGTTAACTAATTTAGGATCATTCTATGATAATGAACTTAAAGAGTTAACTCATTGTGAGTCGTGTATTAAAGGAAAGATGGCCAAAACTCCCTTTAATGGTAAAGTGGAACGTGCCACTAAAGTATTGGATTTAATCTATACTGATGTTTGTGGACCGCTTAGTGTAAACACGAGAAACAATCATCAGTATTTTATAACCTTCATAGACGACTTTAGTCATTTTGGTTATGTGTACTTAATGAAGTATAAATCCGAAGCCTTTCAGAAATTCTTGGAATTTCAGAAGGAGGTTAAGAACCAAACTGGTCACAGATTAAGACACTTCGATCTGATCGAGGTGGCGAGTATATAAGTGACGAATTCCTTAGCCATCTCAGAGATAATGGAATTATCTCTCAGTGGACTCATCCGGGAACTCCTTAGTTAAATGGAGTTTCAGAAATAAGGAACACAACCCTACTTGATATGGTTCGTTCCATGATGAGTTTCACTGAATTGCCACCTTCATTCTGGGGCTATGCGTTAGAATCAGCAGTTAAGATTCTGAATCTTGTTCCCTCCAAATCTGTACCCAAAACCCCATTTGAGATGTGGTTTGGCAAAATCCCTAACTATTCTTACCTAAGAATTTGGGGTTGTCCTGCTTACGTGAAGAGGACAGAGGGAGATAAACTTGAAGCTAGATTAAGCTTATAAAACTTCGTAGGATATCCTAAAGAGTCAATAGGATATTATTTCAACGATTCTCTTGAACAAAAGGTCTTTGTGTCAAGAAATGCTACTGTTCTTGAGGACTCGTTCGTTAAAAAAAAACAAGAAAGGCAAGATCGCAGAACTCGAAGAAGTTCGAGACCAAGGTCCCATGCCAAGTATGCAGAATGACGCCCCTCAGCCAATCGTAGAGAGTGATACACGCGAAAATCCTCCTCTAGTAAGATGTTTTGAATGCATTCCTACACAACCAGAGAGATGATATGGTTTACTCCACCAAACATCTCAAATGGATAATGATCCATTAACTTATGAGGAGGCACTGTTAGATTCGGACTCGGAACAGTGGAGAGAAGCAATGAAGTCCGAAATGGATTCCATGTACTCTAACCAAGTCTGGACCTTGGTTGATCCACCAGATGGGATCAGGCCCATAGGGTGCAAATGGATATATAAGTGCAAGCTTGGAGTAGATGGAAGCGTGGAAGCCTTTAAAGCAAGATTAGTTGCTAAGGTTTTCACTCAAAGACCAAGTGTAGACTTTGATGGAACCTTCTCCCCGGTTGCAATGCAAAAATCCATTAGGATCTTACTTACCATTGCTGCATATTATGACTATGAAATATGGCAAATGGATGTGAAAACTGCCTTTCTCGATGGAGACATTGACAAAGACATTTACATGGAGCAACCTATGGGTTTCACATTCAGTGGGAGCGAACAAAAGGTTTGTAAGCTCTAAGGATCAATCTACGGGTTGAAACAAGCTTCTAGGAATTGGAACATTCGATTTGATGAAGCAGTCAAATCGTTTGGTTTTATTCAAAATCCGTATAAGTCCTGCATGTACCAGAAAGAATTGGAAACCTCGGTTCAATTTTTGATACTTTATGTAGAAGACATCCTTCTCATTGGGAATGCGAAGAATGACATGAAAGTAACTAAGTCTTGGTTATCGAACCAATTTGAGATGAAGGATCTTGGGGATGTATCCTACATTCTCGGGATAAAGATCTATCGGGATAGATATACGAGATTGTAAGGATTATCACAGTCGGTTTACATAGACAAAGTACTAAAGAGGTTTAGTATGGAAGAATCCAAGCGTGGAAAACTTCCAATGGGCCCGGGAACAGTTCTTTCGAAGAAGCTGTGTCCCAAGACTGGACTTGAAAAGCCCAGGATGTCCAAAATTCCTTACGCATCAGCTATAGGAAGCATAATGTATGCGATGTTATGTAGTCGACCGGATGTGGCTTATGCACTTAGCGTGACTAGTCGATTCCAATCTGACCTTGGTGAAGGTCTGTAGCACCCTAACCCCAGAGCACTACATCGCCCGCACTATAGCCACGATCCACGTATGAAACGGACAATCCATACATAAACCAAAACTATAGCGAACGGGTGACAATCAAAAATAACCGGGCTAGGCGGGACACTCCCCAACACAATCAAACCGAACATGAAATTTAAAAGCGGAAGCAATACATGAATCATACATATAGGTACCATATTTACCGATATAGATACATATAGATACCAAACTTAACTATCAATACATTATCATCTCGACATAATATATACATGCTAGAGTATTCAAAATGTAACAATCATGATCATAACATAATATCCATCAAGAGTTTATACATGAAGGGTACAATGCTAGACTCGTGACAATGGAAGACTGGACCCGACTCCCGCCTAGCACGACCCAGCTCTCAAGTACCTGAAAAGTGAAGTATCAGTCTACCGAAGACTGAGTGAGGGGCAATAAATATATATAACACACATCACATGCAAGTTGTAGCCTCGGGTGAAGACTTGGTAAAGAAATAAATATATAGTTCATGAAACTCGTTCTTTGCCCGAGATTACAACTAATCATTTTAGCAATTTAACTTGATCATTTCATGAACATGTGACCCCGGTGAGTAGGGGCGATTCTCCAACCTTTGCACCAAACGTGACAATACGTGCTTGCTTTATCAATTCAATACATGGTTATGCATTTCCATTTAGTGCTCACGTAGACAATTTCATGCTTGAAATCATGCAATAACCCGAGGATAACCCGACATGCCGGATTAATCCCTAGTCTCCTTCTTCCTCTAGGTGATAGTGAATTTGCAAGGCTCAACTATCCACGACATGGTGTGTGTAGGGAACATGACTCCCTAGACACGGAACTCCTTCCACCACTAATCTCCTAGTGGCTTTGCGGGTGATCCCAACAATGTGAGGATAATTAAGGAGTTACCCGTCAGCCCTTGCTTTCCTGGTTGGCTCAAGAATTACCCTCGGGCCCACGTGCAATCATGTACCCGCCAAACTTGCTTGAAAATCATGACAATCATGGCTTGAAATGTTTGTAACTTTAAAAACGTTTAGATATAATAAGTTTTGGCCGAAAACAGCACATAAAGGTGGTAGGGTTCTAGGTACCTAAAGCAAAACTTCACCTTTTCTTACAAAATATAAGAAGGATATGCTCTACGGAGCCTACTCCTCGTCCACGACCTCGTGACCTATGCAAACACGACGTGTATACGTGAGACAAGACCTAAAATGGACCAAATATGACGAACGGCGGAAATGTAACGAGATGACGAGGAAAATGCAATGTGGCATGATAACATGTTGTTTCAGTACATATTAGTTCATATTATAGAAATTCGGGGTCAAAGAAGTCGTCGGATCGAGGGGCTATTTTCGTAATTTTATGCAGAAACTTTTGTTCTGCAATCCAGGTGGGAACGGCCGTTCTGGATTCCCTTTGTAAATGGGAACGGTCGTTCCCATGAATCCCAAAAATGCGCCAACGACTTCATTTTTTAAAAAGGGCGCCTTTAGCTGGGAACGCCCTTCCGGCACCAAGGCCAAAATAGGAACGGCCGTTCCCATGCTCGGCCGCCTAAATTCATTTGAAAGAGTGGGAACGCCCGTTCCCACAATGCCTTGAGGCTAGGAACGGTTGTTCCCAGTTTCTGCAACTGGAAAGAACAGAGCAAAAACAGGGGAGGCTCTCGGGAATGAACAACAAAGCCACCAAAATTCATTTTCAACCAACAAATCTATGATTTTCTGGGAAATATGATGCATATATGTCCAAGAAATGATAATCGAACACTTAAGACATGAATTATCATCAAGGTTTCATAATTCCAAGCTCATGCTCACTTTGATCATTCAAGTTTAATTTCCAACAAATTCATGCACAAATCATGCCATAATTCAATACACCATCACTTGATCATGCCTCTAACTAGAATTAATTCATCTAACACATAATCCTTAAACCCTAGCTCAATCAAATATGCTCAAGAACCACCAATTCATGTACAACCAACCTTGGAATGAAAGAAATATAGAAGATAGATGATGAAGATGATCAAACTTCAATTCTTGCAATGTTTCTTGGAAATTCTTGATGAAAAGTATGAAAATTTCTTCCTTCTTCTTGCTTGAGCAAACCGAGAGTGAGAGAGATGAATATGTTGGAAGATTTTGATGATAATTGATCAAGGAAGAACATGGAAGAAATATATCGATCCATCCCATTTTTGAAAAGTGTGGAATGTCCAATTTTTCCAATTAATCCTCCAAGAACTCAAGTTATGCAATTAAGTATGTGAGGTTTTGAAAAAAAAGATCAATTAGGTCCTTGGAATAATATGCAATTAGGTCCCTAAAGTTAGAAAAACAATCAAGTAGGGACAATTCCGTAATTAAACACTCTCGGTTATGATTTTTATGCAAGAAATATTTTCCGTGTCATGAAATAATATTTTCAATGATATGAATTCAATTAATTCACATAAATGATGTTTCGTGAATTTTATAAAAATATGAAATGCCACGTAATAATATTATGAAATTAAAGAAATAAAATAAATCCTACGCTCAAAACGCACACGTGGCGTGCTTACCTGTTCATCTGTAACCGGGACGTTATAACTCTCCCCCCCTTAAAAGAATCTGGTCCCTAGATTCTCTAATCTTGCGTGAACAACTCCGGGTGGAACCGTTTCATCTTATCTTCCGTTTCCCACGTAGCTTCCTCGGTCTTGTCACTTCTCCACAAAACTTTAACCATGGGAATTCTTCGATTTCTTAATTCCTGAAATTTCCGTTCCATGATTTTAACCGGCCTCTGAACAAATGTCAAATTCGGTTCCAGCTCAACTTCTTCCAAGGGGAGAATCGTGGTCTCATCGGGGTAATATTTCCTTAATTGTGAAACATGAAACACGTTCTGAATCCCCGTAAGACTCGGTAGTAGGTCCAACCGATAGGCTACCTCACCTATTCTTTCAAGAATCTCGAAAGGACCTAAGTAGCGAGGGTTAAGTTTCCCTCCATTCCCGATCCGGGTGAAACCTTTCCTCGGTGACACCTTCAAGAATACCTGGTCACCAACTTCAAATTCTAGATCTCTTCGGCGCTTATCGGCATAGCTCTTTTGCCTATCCTGTGCGGCTTTAATCCGTTGTTGAATTATCTGAACTTTCTCAATCATATCCTGAACGACCTTGGAAGGTCTCTCAAATCTTTCACCTTTCTTTACACCTTCTTGTTTCAACCATTTCCACTCTTCCAAGCCGAAGAACAACGGAGATCGACACTTTCTTCCATAAAGAAGTTCATACGGAGCCATCCCGATTGACGCCTGAAAGCTGTTATTATAAGCAAATTCGATTAAAGGAAGTTGTTCTGCCCATGAATTCTGAAAATCCAGCTCGCAAGCCCGAATAAGATCTTCCAAATATCTAATTAACCTTTCTGTTTGGCCGTCTGTTTGCGGGTGAAACGTTGTACTGAACTTGAGCCTCGTTCCCAAAATAGCCTGTAACTCTTGCCACAACTTAGATGTAAATCTCGGGTCTCGGTCTGAAACTATGCTCACCGGAATGCCATGAAGTCGGATAATCTCTCTGTTATAAATTTCAGCCAAGTTTGGAATCTTATAAGACATCCGGACTGGTAGAAAGTGAGCAGACTTCGTAAATCTATCCACGATTACCCAAATTCCATCAAACCCGCCTTTTACCTTTGGTAATCCAGAAACAAAGTCCATCGTTACTTGTTCCCACTTCCATTCGGGAATAGGTAACGGTTGTAGAAGTCCCGCGGGCTTTTGGTACTCAGCTTTCACTTTCTGACAAGTCAGGCATTGTTTCACATACTCAGCCACGTCTCTTTTCATCCCGTTCCACCAATAATATTGCTTCAAATCCTTATACATTTTGTTTCCTCCTGGGTGGATCGAATAGGCTGACTTGTGAGCTTCTTCGAGTAGAACCCGTTTTAATTCTTCAGGTACTACCACTCTGTTTCTAAATCTAAGCAAACCGGTCTCATCAAACCCAAACGGACTCTCCTGATTAGCTCTAGCCTTACTTGCAAGCTTCTGAACTTCCGGATCATTATTCTGAGCCTCAAATAACTGATACTTTAATTCCCACTGAATTGTGATATTAGAAACCCGAGCTTTTAAGATAAATGGAGCAACTTCCTCACTTTCCTTTATCTTCAAACTCGATACACTCGCCTTCCTGCTAAGTGCATCGGCGACCACATTAGCTTTCCCTGGATGGTATTTGATCGTACAATCATAATCTTCTAACTTTTCCATCCAAAGCCGTTGCCTCATATTCAAGTCCTTCTGTGTGAATAAATACTGGAGGCTTTTGTGGTCAGTGAAAATCTCAAAGGAAGTCCCGTAAAGGTAATGTCTCCATTTCCCGAGAGCAAAGATCATGGCTGCAAGCTCTAGGTCGTGTGTCGGATAATTCCTTTCATATTCCTTTAGCTTTAGGGAAGCATAAGCGATCACTTTTCCTTTCTGAGTCAAAACACAACCTAAGCCTTCTTTAGAAGCATCTGTGTACACTGCATATTCCTCTGAACCCTCGGGAAGTGCTAACACCGGAGCTGAGACTAACTTTTCTTTCAAAAAGTTGAAGCTTTGATCACACTTCTCGTCCCAGACGAACTTGACATCTTTCTTTGTCAATCGGGTCAACGGTGCAGCAATCTTAGAAAAATCCTGAACGAACCTCCTGTAATATCTGGCCAATCCCAAGAAGCTCCTAACTTCTGAGGCATTCTTCGGTTTCTTCCATTTTAACACGGCCTCGATTTTTTAGGGATCGACTTCCAAACCTTTTCCTGAAATTACATGACCCAAGAAAGAAACCCGATCGATCCAAAATTCACACTTACTAAATTTGGCAAATAACTGATGCTCTTTTAAAGTTTGAAGAACGAGCTTAAGGTGCCTCGCGTGCTTCCTCGGCTGATTTTGAGAATACCAAAATATCGTCGATAAATATCACCACAAACTTGTCGAGAAAAGGCCTGAAAATCCGGTGCATCATATCCATGAAAGCTGCAGGGGCATTAGTCAACCCAAATGGCAAGACCACGAACTCGTAGTGCCCCTACCGAGTATTGAATCCCGTCTTAGGAATATCCTCTGCTCGGATTCGCAGCTGATAGTATCCCTGTCTTAAATCCAATTTTGAATAAACTTTGGAACCCTGAAGTATATCGAATAACTCCTCGATATGTGGAAGGGGATACTTATTCTTAATAGTCATCCGGTTCAACTCCTGGTAATCGATGCACATTCTTAAAGTCCCGTCCTTTTTCTTTACAAATAAAACAGGTGCTCCCCAAGGTGAAGAACTCGGCCGGATGTACCCAACTTCCAACAATGCTTCAAGCTGAACTTTTAATTCTTTCAATTCGGCTGGAGCCATCCGATAAGGAGTCTTTGAATACGGCTCGGCATTCGGATAAAGATCGATCACAAACTCTATCTCTCGTTCAGGAGGTAAGGAATCCAACTTCTCCGGGAACACCTCGGGAAATTCCTTCACCACTTCGGTGTCTTCCAATTTCACTTGATCTTTTGGCTTGTTCAAAATATAAGCAACGAACCCTGTAGCCCCGTCTCTGACTAATTTCTAAGCCTCTGAGAATGAAAGTAAGGGCACGGTCTTCGAAGTATAGCCCGTGATAACCTCGGAACCCAACTGCACTTTCTTTGCTCGACAATCCACGGTAGCACAGTGCCTGTATAACCAATCCATCCCCAGTATAGACCCGTATCTTTCCATCGGCATAACAATAAAATCTGTCGAAAATTCCCAGCCTTCAATCACCACTGGAACATCCCTATAAACCTGATCCGTCTCTCGCCTACTACCGAAAGGAGTACTGACTAAATAACGCACAGAAGTACACATAGCAGGCAAAGGTAAAGTAATAGCAATAGAATGCGCAAGAAAGGAGTGTGTAGCTCCTGGATCAAATATTGTATGGATGTTCGTGCCATGGATGTAAATAGTACCTTCAACTACCGCTGCCGGGTCGATCTCTGCATCCTGCTCCTCTCCAGCGAGTGCATACGCCCGAGCTCTCACAAGTGGCCTCGGACCTGTAGGTTACGGATCCCGACAATCCGGACAGCTGTCAACCATGTGCTCGTCGCTCCCACAGATCAAACATAAGCCCAATCTCCGTCTGCAGTTATCATAGTTATGTGTAGGAAGCCCACAGAATCTGTAGCCCGGTTTCTGAGGTGGCTGTGGTGGCACTGGAGCTCTCGGACCCTTCTGTGACGGTCCTGCAATCTTAAGCTTCTTCCCAGAGTCCCTCTGCGCTGGAGGTGCAGACTAAATCATCGGCCTCTTTCTTGAGCTCGATCCCTGACCCGCTCTCGAGCCTGAAGCCTGTCCAGTACGCTGAGTAGCCCTCCTAGCAATATCAGAATCCTCAACCTTTAGAGCCTTTGCGGTAGCTTTAGCCCAGGTGCTTGTATTGGCTGCTTGTAGTGCATCCTGGATGTCTGGCCTGAGTCCCTGGACGAACTGCATCGCCTTATGAAAATCATCATTCGCTATGTTAGGTGCATAGCGAGAAAGTCTCTCAAACTCTGCAATATACTGCCCCACGGACCTTCCTCCCTAGTTCAGCTCGGTAAACTCCCTCAACCTGCGAGTACGGGAAGCTGGAGGAATATACTTGTTTCTGAACTCCCGTACAAAAACCTCCCAAGTAATATCTGTCCCTGCTGCCTCGAATACGATCTGTGTACTCTCCCACCACGAGTAGGCCTCGCCCTGGATCAAAGTAAGAGTTCAGCGAGCCTTCTCTTGAGTGTCACAAGGGATAAGCTGCCAGATCCACTCAATTTCCTTCAGCCACATCTCTGCCTGTATATCGTCGCCCTTATAGAACTTCGGGGGACGCTAATTCTGAAATTCCAGCAAAATGGCAGAAATGGGGTTCTCCTGGGGTGCTACTGGTGCTGGTGGTGGTGGAGGTACCCTTTCCTGTAACCTCTGATCAATCAGCCCAACAAAGGCGTTCATGAAATCCTGGGGCTGTGCCTGAGCAGGTGGAGGAGGAGGTGGTGATCTCTCACGACGATGGTGGTGGCGATGATGATGATGCCTGTGTCTCGGGGATCGGTCACGAGAGTGTCTATCACGATCCATCCTGAAATTAAATCACTACACATGCGTGGTTTGATTAATAAATGCAAATGTGTGCATATAATTCCATAATATCAATAAGCACACATTCAAGAAAGGTCAAGTAGCTCAATTAATGCAAGAAAGCAAATAAATCAAGTAATTCAATAGAATGCATACTCTCAAATAACAAGTAATCATATGCCGTACGACCTAGACTGACTTGACACGACTCGAGAACCTCGGTTTTGCAACTGATACCACCTGTAGATGTAGCACCCTAACCCCAGAGCACTACATCCCCCGCACTATAGCCTCGATCCACTTATGAAACGGACAATCCATACATAAACCAAAACTATAGTGAACGGCTGACAATCAAAAATAACCGGGCTAGGCGGGACACTCCCCAACACAATCAAACCAAACATGAAATTTAAAAGCGGAAGCAATACATGAATCATACATATAGGTACCATATTTACCTATATAGATACATATAGATACCAAACTTAACTATCAATACATTATCATCTCCACATAATATATACATGCTAGAGTATTCAAAATGTAACAATCATGATCATAACATAATATCCATCAAAAGTCTATACATGAAGGGTACAATGCTAGACTCGTGACAATGCAAGACTGGACCCGACTGCTGCCTAGCACGACCCAGTTCTCAAGTACCTGAAAAGTGAAGTATCAGTCTACCGAAGACTGAGTGAGGGGCAATAAATATATATAACACACATCACATGCAAGTTGTAGCCTCGGGTGAAGACTTGGCAAAGAAATAAATATATAGTTCATGAAACTCGTTCTTTTCCCGAGATTACAACTAATCATTTCAGCAATTTAACCTGATCATTTCATCAACATGTGACCCCGGCGAGTAGGGGCGATTCTCCAACCTTTACACCAAACGTGACAATACGTGCTTGCTTTATCAATTCAATACATGGTCATGCATTTCCATTTAGTGCTCACATAGACAATTTCATGCTTGAAATCATGCAATAACCCGAGGATAACCCGACATGCCGGATTAATCCCCAGTCTCCTTCTTCCTCCGGGTGATAGTGAGTTTGCAAGGCTCAACTATCAACGACATGGTGTGTGTAGGGAGCATGACTCCCTAGACACGGAACTCCTTCCACCACTAATTTCCTAGTGGCTTCGGGGGTGATCTCAACAATGTGAGGATAATTAAGTAGTTACCCGTCAGCTCTTGCTTTCTCGGTTGGCTCAAGAATTACCCTCGGGCCCACGTGCAATCATGTACCCTCCAAACTTGCTTGAAAATCATGACAATCATGGCTTGAAATGTTTGTAACTTTAAAAACGTTTAGATATAATAAGTTTTGGCCGAAAACAGCACATAAAGCTGGTAGGGTTCTAGGTACCTAAAGCAAAACCTCAGCTTTTCTTACAAAATATAACAAGGGTATGCTCTACGGAGCCTGTTCCTCGTCCACGACCTCGTGACTTGTGCAAACACGACGTGTATACGTGTGACAAGACCTAAAATGGACCAAATATGACGAACGGCGGAAATATAACGAGATGACTAGGAAAATACAATGTGGCAAGATAACATGTTGTTTCAGTACATATTAGTTCATGTTATAGCAATTCGGGGTCAAAGAAGTCGTCGGATCGAGGGGCTATTTTCGTAATTTTATGCAGAAACTTTTGTTCTGCAATCCAGGTGGGAACGGCCGTTCCGGATTCCCTTTGTAAATGGGAACGGTCGTTCCCATGAATCCCAAAAATGCGCCAACGACTTCATTTTTTAAAAAGGGCACCTTTAGCTGGGAACGGCCCTTCCGGCACCAAGGCCAAAATGGGAACGACCGTTCCCATGCGCGGCCGCCTAAATTCATTTGAAAGAGTGGGAACGCCCGTTCCCACAATGCCTTGAGGCTGGGAACGGTTGTTCCCAGTTTATGCAACTGGAAAGAACAGAGCAAAAACAGGGGAGGCTCTCGGGAATGAACAACAAAGCCACCAAAATTCATTTTCAACCAACAAATCTATGATTTTCTGGGAAATATGATGCATATATGTCCAAGAAATGATAATCTAACACTTAAGACATGAAATATCATCAAGGTTTCATAATTCCAAGCTCATGCTCACTTTGATCATTCAAGTTCAATTTCCAATAAATTCATGCACAAATCATGCCATAATTCAATACACCATCACTTGATCATGCCTCCAACTAGAATTAATTCATCTAACACATAATCCTTAAACCCTAGCTCAATCAAATATGCTCAAGAATCACCAATTCATGTACAACCAACCTTGGAATGAAAGAAATAGAGAAGATAGATGATGAAGATGATCAAACTTCAATTCTTGCAATGTTTCTTGGAAATTCTTGATGAAAAGTATGAAAATCTCTTCCTTCTTCTTGCTTGAGCAAACCGAGAGTGAGAGAGATGAATATGTTGGAAGATTTTCATGATAATTGATCAAGGAAGAACATGGAAGAAATATATCGATCCATCCCATTTTTGAAAAGTGTGGAATGTCCAATTTTTCCAATTAATCCTCCAAGAACTCAAGTTATGCAATTAAGTATGTGAGGTTTTGAAAAAAAGATCAATTCGGTAATTAAACACTCTCGGTTATGATTTTTATGCAAGAAATATTTTTCGTGTCATGAAATAATATTTTCAATGATATGAATTCAATTAATTCACATAAATGATGTTTCGTGAATTTTATAAAAATATGAAATACCACGTAATAATATTATGAAATTAAAGAAATAAAATAAATCCTACGCTCAAAACGCACACGTGGCGTGCTTACCTGTTCATCCGGAACCGGGGCGTTACAAGGTCACTGGACTGCTGTAAAAAACGTCCTTAAGTATTTACGAAGAACTAAGGATTTGTTCTTAGTTTACGGAGGCCATCAAGATCTTGTCATTAGAGGACACGGTGATGCAAGCTTTGCATCGGACATGGATGACTTTAAATCCATGTCTGGATACATATTCTGATCCATGATATCATCAAGAGAGGAGATGTGCAAATTGAAAGGGTCACATCGATAGAGAACATGGCAGATCCACTTACTAAGGCCCTTAGTCGAGAAGCATTCCAAGGTCATCTTCAGAAGATGGGACTTAGATTATGTAACGCCCCGTGTTTTCGTACGTACAGGTATGACGTCACAACGTTCGATATTTGCATTTTTAATTATTTAAGTATGCCTTATATGTTAATTTTAATGCTTATATGTTATTTGAAATTATTTGATGAGTTATGATTATGAAATTTTAAACGTTTGAGTTTATATGATTCCTTTCTTAATCCATATGTGCCTGAAATTAATTCCGATTTTTAGGTATGAATTATGTGATAATTACGTGCCCATTTAATTTACTTTAATTACGTCTTTATTCATTTTATTTTATATTATTAGAAATCCTTGATTTTTTTTATTTTTTTTATTATTTGTATTTATATGAATTCTTGAACTTTATGCGCATGTGTAACTTGTTTGCTTGTCGTTTCTATATGAATTGAATTCGATTTTTCGTGTAAATTTAATATGCTGGAGTTATACGTGATATGAATACGGATATATGCTCGTTTCATGTTTTCGGATTCATTTGATTAAGTTTTGAATTTTATTTGATACATGGAACCAAAACGGGGGCTAACGAGCAATTAGCGCACCCTTGGTTCCTTATGTGATATCTTGAGCTCGGGAACTCGGAATCGAGTTCAGTCAACTTCGTTGAACTCGTATCAAAAATTCGGGTTTAATGAACCTAGCCTTATATTTTTCCAAAATCATTTGGACCTCCGAAATTCAATCGAAATGTAAGTCGTCCGAAATATTGCCACCCTAAGCCATTTTCTTCATATCTTATTCAAACCTTCACCAAATTAACTATGGTTGGAGTCTTTGTAACCCTAGTTCAGCCCACTATCTTCCTCCACTCTGTCCAAACCGAAACATACACCACACTTCAGAGAAATTCAGCAACAAACCCCTGCTCTCCAGTTATTCCCGTAACCCTTGCCAAGCTTGGAGAATCAAGGCTCAAATCTCTTCCAAAATTCATCCAATCCCCAAGGTAAGCTTAGGGTTGTAGTATACATTCATTTTGGGTCATTTTGAACCATGCATCCCCAGTTTTGAGCATGTTTTCATGGGGTTTTGGAGAAGATACATGAATAGTTAGGTTATGACATGATTTCTTGATCACATGAAATTCTTGATGCTTTTGATTGTTTTAAAGCATGAAAATTATCCTCTTGAATTCCTTATTGCATTTAGGGGCATGTATTTTGTGGTAGTTGAAGAGTTAATGTGATACCATTATGGAGACTTGGAAGAAATTTGGATGAATTGATCATTTACCTCTCTTTGCTCACGTTCAAAATATCTTTGATGCATGTTGAAGTGTTGTTTTAGGATGGAATTGATGGTCTTTTGTTGTATTTACATACCTGATCATGTTAGCCTTGGGTTGGGTGAAGCTTGGTCTCGTGTTGCTCTATTTTTTCTGCTGGAATTGGGTGGTCGCTGCTGCGACCTTAAACCTGTGTATTTCTTATCGCGGCCATGAGCAAATTTTAGCTTCCTTTCGTATTCTGTAAATTGCATGAAATTTGGCATGAAAATTGAGGTAGTGGTCGCTAACATTTTGTGAAGAAAATGGGTCGCGGCCGCGACCCTCTGCTCTTGCATGCATTCGTTGCTGCTGCTGCTGTTGTTCCATGTTTCTTCCTTCTTTTTTTTATCTTGCACGTGAGCATACAATTATGAATAGATGCATATTGTATATATGTATTATGATAATACTTTGGGATTGTGTTAGTGTATTGTTTTTGTGTGTGTATGCTTCTATATATATACATATATAACTCTCGGCCTGAATTTTGTATATTTTGTCTTGTGATATATATATATATATATATATATATATATATATATATATATATATATATATATATATTATACGTAATGCATGCATGTGTGTGCATATTTATATATAATTTCTGCATGAGTTTTGTATATATGTTGTGCTTGTAATATATATATATATATATATACTTGAATATTATATAATATAGATAATATTTATTTAGTATTACTTATTATATTGCATTTATTCTATGATTATAGACTTAATTTGTTATCTAATTTCCGTTCATGATTTGAATGCCTTTATTTGTTTATTTTACAAATTACAAACTTGATATATTTGAGTTATACTTTTTATATGAAACTCAAGACTCGAATTGTTATGAAAGTTACGAACTTGTTTGGAATGTGAAACCTTCATGTAATAGCCTAAGGTGCTTGTCCCACATTGGTTGGAGAGGGGAACAAAGCCTCCTTTATAAGGGGGTGGATACCTTTCCCTTGTTGAGGCCTTTTCCTGGTTGGGCACCTTCGGGTTTAAATACCAACGGGAAGAACAAAACCGTGAGGGTGGTGTCGCTTAGCCCACCAAAGCGGACAATATCGACAGGCGGGTTTTCGGGCTGTTACACTTCATGTATTACATATACTTGCACCTATTGAATGGATTACTTGATTTCATGACTTCATAGCAACATTTTAATTCTTATGCACCTCATATCATGAACATAGCATGACGTGCGTCATATTTGGTCATTTTGAGTCTCATACCTTCTCTTTTGAATAGAATTGGGTACGGTCGAAGACGAAGGAGAGCATTGAGGCGCTTGTGCCTTTCTTTTTATTTAAAAAGGTGGGTTTCTCTTCTAATAGTTAAAACGACCCGATATATTCCTTACGTGAAATGTTCTGAGCCAAAATAGTATATTTGTATATCGAGTCTTTTAAGAGTAAATGATTTCAAATGTAAGCCTTTCTTTTATGAAACCATATCCTATGATTTTGGCGAGTGCATGATATGAACTGAACACGGGCCCAGGGACTTAGTGTATGTGGCGATCCGGGGAGGCAAGGGCCGACGGGGATCCCATACACTAGTTCCAACCAAATTTACGACGAAACCGACCTCGTTAAGGAGTTTTTTGACGAGAAAGGCTAACCGGGCTTTTGAGGATTCATGTACCTCAGTAGCCACATTGATATGATTAGGTGGTCGGGCCTTGCAAACCCGTCCACCACCCAGAGGAAGAAGGTGTATATGTATGATTATGATCATGTTATGTATGATGAGCACAAAAGAATTATGTATGATAATGAATAATTAATGTTATGATTACACGAGGTGTTGGATGGAGATTGTGCACGCCCACTCGCCGGGCCATAAAACCTTATGAACAAATATGATTGTCGTAATCTCATTGATGTTTTCTTTGTTTCGCCCACTTAGGAAATTCTTATCAAACTTCACACGAGATTAGGGCTTATATGAATGTGTTTAAATTCTGCGATATATATATATATATATATATATATATATATATATATATACCCTGTTTTATTGCCACCAGTCTCTTTTAGACTGAACCCGGTTTGTTTTCAGTTGTTTTATGCAGGTTAGAGAGTGCTAGGCGGGAATAAAAGTCGTCTAGGTCTTGCATTAGTGTTTAGCACTCTCTTTTTATTCCACTCGCACTCATATTATCATTTTTGTATATGATCATGTTTATGGAGCGTTTACGATTTTTTAGGCCGTGTGGGCCATTGAATACCTGAATGATATTGTATATCTATTTTGGAGCTTGGTGGCTCGTTGTAGATATATATATATGTTGGTCTTCCTTCCGCATTTTTGTTATCGCTCTGAATTTTATATTATCTTGATCTTGAATGGTTTAAGGGTTACTCCCGCCTAGCATAGCGTGTGTGTTGTGTCCCCCTTCGTCGTGATTTGGCATGTGTATGGACTTCCATTTCATATACGGGTCGGGTCTCGGTACGGGGGATGTGGTACCTTGCGCTCGGGTGCTACATCCTTATATGGTATCAGAGCTTAGGGTTACAAAACCCGGGCTCTCGTGTCGTGTCGAGTCAGTTAAGTCGTACGGCTTTAGGAACAACTTGTCAACGTGTTGCATACGCATTCTTTATGTGTTTATGTGCTCTAAATTTCTAATTTTGATTGAGTTAATTTCATTCTGATGCATGGACTAAAGATAGCATGCATTTCAGTGTTTCTTTGACAGGATGCCTCCACGTAGACACCGTGAGAGATCTCCAGGGCGACGCCGTCATCATGACCGATCTCCTACACCTCAACAACAGCCACAACTGCCTCCAATGGATACGCGGAATTTCATGGAAGCTGTTTTTAACTATATCGAGCCTATCAGGGCTCAAACTCCCCCACCACAACTGTAACGCCCCGTGTTTTCACACGTGCAGGTAAGTGTTACGTGCGCATTTTATTTAATTACGTGCTTTTATATCTTGTTTTATTAATTGAAGTCGTTCTAATTTGATTTAATTGTTTAAATTTTATTTGGATTCCAATTTGAGTTATGAATATATGAATGAATTTGTGAGAATGTGAATTCCATGAATTTGGTGTTGATTGAATGGAATTACGTGCTTCGTGCAATCCGTGGACTTGATTGTAACTTATTTGAATGTTTTGGACTCAATTGGCAATTGAGTTTGGCTTAATTGCCACTTTTTGAAGGTTTAGGGACCTATTTGTATATAGGCAACCCCGAACAGTTTTCGCGATATCTTGAGCTCCGGACCTCGAAATCGAGATCCGTAACCGGCGTTGAGCTTGTCTCGACGATACCTACCCATTAAACTTGACCTTATATTTTTTCGATACCGTTTGAACCTTCGATATCGAACTTTTCCACGACCTCGTCTCTTATAACATGTTGGAACCGTTTACTAAACAAACCGGACTTGAACCGACCCAAATCGTACCCATTTTTACCACTAAAAATCAGCATTTCCTCCTCCCTTGCACCCATTTTGATCGATCAATTCATCATCCAAGAGAGAGAAGAGAAGCTCCAAAACCCTCCATTGTTGATCATCCAAACCCTAAGCTCAAGATCAACTTTCATCCAATCTTCTTCCAAGGTAAGGTATGGAATGTTTTTCTCTCATTCTCCTCTCCATTTTCTTCCGATTATATCTTGGTATGGGTTGGAGATTCATGTGCTATGAGAAAAAGCTTGAATATGACCAAACAATTTGAATTCTTGATTCCATGAGTTTCAATGGTTTAATTTGGCATTTGAGTTATGGAAATTGTTGCATGATACTTCCTTATCATTTATATATCCTTAGTTTTCATATTGATGGATCATAGCATGAATTGCCATTGTTGGAGCTTGAAGCTTCCATGGATGAATAGCTTGGTTTGAGTGATCTTTGGCCAACTTTGAGTGTGAAGTCTTGTTTATATGATTGGATTGCATGTTATATGTGAATTATATGAATTAAATTCTTGTCTAAGTGCAATATATGAGCTTCCTTGTGGCTGCCCTGTTTTTGAAGCTTTTCCCTCGCTTAACAGAGCTTCTGCTCTGTGTTTCCTCGCAAGACGATGAGCTGACACGGCCGTGTCAGCTTTGAACTGAAAATGGACACGGCCGTGTTGGGCTCTCGATTTTGTTTTTTTTTCTGAATTTAAACTCGGACACGGCCGTGTCCAAATGCTTTGAAAACTCAACACGGCCGTGTTAAGCCCTCGACTTTGAATTTTTCTGATTTTTAACCTCGGACACGGCCGTGTCCGTTTCCTTTGAAAACTCAACACGACCGTGTCATTTGAAATGGCAGCTTTGGGGGAACTCTTTTATTGCTTGTTTTGAGTTTATGGCTCGTATTGGTGGCGTATATGTAACGTGATTTTATTAAAGCTATGTTTTATGGTTGATATATGATATTGATGATCTTATGAATGCAAGTATGAAAGTATGAACGATATGAACGAGAAGGAATACGGGGTTTTACCGTCTATTGAACGAAACTTGTTGAATTATGTGTTTCATTGGATTCTATGACATTCATGTCCATAATTGAACATATTATCGCACATTAAGTATTCCATAGCATGTTATTGCATAGCCGAGCGTCTAATGTGGTCATGATTGAGTCTCACACTACCTTTGTCACACAGGTCTTGGTCCAGTGGGTGACGAGGTCGAGCAGTGAGAGTTGGTCGGGTTCTTTTGTCTACCAGGTAGGTTTTTCTTCTATTAGATAACAATATGACCCGAACACCTAATGTGCAAGATTTTGGCCAAAACCCTATATAGGTATTTATACCAAGTTTTTAATGAGCAAGGTTTTAAACGAAAGCCTTTTTATTATGACTATCCTACCAAAATGTTTTGGCGAGTAATGAATGAGTGATCACAATGAATGGGGGCCTCGGACTTAGTGTAGTGGTGAACCGGGGAAGCTTGGGCTGACGGGAATCCATTTATACTAGTTCCAACAATTTCGGCAACCTAGATTTCACTAGGAGATTAGTGAATGAAAGGGGACCCACGCTTTTGGGGATTCATGTACCCCTCTAGCATTAATGAATGAGGGTTCGGGCCTTGCAAACCAGTTCCCTACCCGGAGGAAAAAGGAGTATATGTATGATCGAATGATTGATCTATGAATGTGCACGAAAGAATGAATGCATGAACGAATGAACGAATGAAGGATTAATGAATTACACGAGGTGGTGGTTGGAGACAATGCACGCCCTCTCGCCGGGCTATTAATGACTTAATGAATGAAATGAATCGTTATAATCCTATTCGTTGTATTTCATTTCCCACTTGGGAAGAATGCTTCTAAACCTCGAATAAGGATGATAACTTGCATGTATGTATTTAAATTCAGTCATATTACGATATTATGCCTCTCTTTTCATACCCACCAGTCTGTCTAAGACTGAACCCGGAGTTGTTTCAGTTATTTTTGCAGGAAGGGGATGCTAGGCGGGATGCGAGTCGGGAGGAGAGTCTTGCATAGTGTCTAGCCTTTCCTTTACACGCATATGATTACATTTTGATCACTTTTTGGGTTTTATATGTATGGAGCGTACATGAATATGGTACCTATATGTATCTTACATGAAATATTGGTACATAGAGCTTATAGCTAAATATATATGAAATACATATTGGTACCTAGAGCACCTAGCTCAATATATAATATATGATTGATTGCTTCCGTTTTTCTTCTGTTGCTCTGATTGTTGTTATGGTTGTTGTTGTTGGGGTTTAAGTTATAGGTTAGTCCCGCCTAGCTTAGCGAGTGTGTATGTCTCCGTTCGCTATGATTCGGCACGTGTATGGAAATCCATTTCGTATACAGGTCGGGTCATGGTGCGGGGGATGTGACGTCTTGCTCTCGGGCGTTACATCCTTTGAGTGGTATCAGAGCCCAGGGTTGCAAAACCAGGGTTCTAGTGTCGTGTTGAGTCAGTAGGTCGTTCGGCTGTAGGAATTATTTGTTAATTAGGAGCATTTGCATTTTTTTGTGACAATGTGGTTGGATTCTTGACTTGAACGATTGATTGAATTTATTGCATTGTCACGCATGAACTAAAATTAGCACGCATGTTAGTGTTTGAATTGATAGGATGCCTCCGAGAAGACATCGGGAAAGGTCTCCGGGTCATCATCATCATAGAGACCGTTCTCCTAATCCTCCACAACCGCCCATGAATATGGAGCACTTTATGGAAGCGGTATATAACTACGTGGAACATAGAAGGGCTCAGGATCCTCCAGTACAACCGCAGGATGAACAACAAGCACCTCCTCATAATAACCCGAGAGATCATCATGGGTTGTTTTTGAGTTATAATCCTCTGAGATTTTCGGGTTCTGTGGATAACACGATATCAGAAGGATGGCTCACAAGGATTGAGAGGATTTTTAATGTTCGACAATTTACCTCTCAGGAGAAAGCTCAATTTGCCATTTTTCAATTAGATGGAGAGGCCTATGATTGGTGGGAACGCACCCGAGAGAAGCTCGAAGTGGAAGGGGAAGAAGTGATTTGGGAAGTGTTTGTAAGGGAGTTTAGAGAAGCTTTTGTGCCGGAAGTTGTTCGAGAAAGGAAGGAACAAGAATTTATGGATCTGAAGCAAGGGACTCAAATGGTGGCTCAATATCTTTCTCTTTTCAATAGGCTTGGCAAGTATGCACCTCACATTACAAGAGTTGAAAAGAGAAAGGCAAAGAAGTTTATAGCTGGATTGAGACAGGATCTGAGGCATGGGCATGCAGGTCATAACTTCGAATCTTTTGCTGACACTGTACAAAGGGCTCTAGTATTGGAAGAGGAGTACAAGAAAAAGGACCCTTTACCTCGTATGCAAACGGGACAAGGATCGGGGTTTGGAAAAGGGAAGAGGCCTATGGTATCTCCTCCTTAGCCATTTCAAGGGCAAAACAAGAGGTTCCGACCTACAGGAGCTGCACCGCCGAAGCCACAAGCACCTCCAGCTATTTCTGATCCTCGGCATGATAGGTCACCATGTCTATTTTGTGGAGGTCCGACTCACACCTACAACACCTGCAGAAGGAGGTTGGGACAGTGTTTGATTTGTGGAAAGGCAACGTACATGGCCAATACTTGTCCAGACAAGACTCCAGGCTACCAACAGGGAGCTCAGAGGCCGATGATTCCAGCTCGTGCTTATGCTCTTGCGGGTGAAGAGCAAAATGTGGAAGCCAATCCCAATGCTATGGTGGAAGGTACGATATGCATCCATAACACGAACATACATGCATTATTTGACCCTGGCGCTACTCATTCTTTTATCTCTTGCAACTTAATTGATACTTTGTGTTTGCCTGTTACGTGCCTAAATGCTTGTTATGTGGTGAGTTCGTCGTTGGGTGGAAGTCTTGAGACGGATCGGGTGGTCAGAGGTTGTGTGTTTGGGATTGATGGCAGAGAATATCGAGCAGATTTGGTGGTAATGCCGATGAATAGATATGGGGTGATTCTGGGAATGGAATGGTTGTTTCGGTACCATGCCACCGTTGATTATTTCACCAAGATAGTTAAGTTGGGAGAAGAAGTGGTAGTGGGGAAAGAATCATAGATTACACCTCTTTTGTCGTTTACTGAGGCTCACAAATTGATAAGGAATGGGGCAACGGGATTTATTGCCTACATCTTGAATAAGCCGAAAGATCAGGCAAAGTTGGAAGAGACAGAAGTGGTGAAGGATTATCTAGAGGTGTTTCCTGAAGTTTTAGGTTCTTTACCTCTGGATCGAGAGATCGAATTTGTAATAGACTTATATCCGGGATTTGAACCTTATTCTAAGACTCCTTACCGGATGGCACCGACAGAGTTACAGGAGTTAAAAGTTCAGCTGGAAGATCTTCTCAAGAATGGATACATTTGACCGAGTTCATCACCGTGGGGCGCGCCGGTTCTCTTTGTTAAGAAGAAAGATGGAACTTTAAGGATGTACATTGACTACCGGGAGTTGAATCGGATGACGGTAAAGAATAAATATCCATTGCCTAATATAGAGGATTTGTTTGATATGCTACAAGGGTCAAGAGTGTATTCCAAGCTTGATTTAAGGCAAGGATACTATCAGTTAAAGATTAAGGAGGGAGATATTCCTAAGACATGATTTAATACCCGGTATGGACATTATGAATTCGTGGTGATGCCATTTGGACTAACTAACGCGCCGGCAGCTTTTATGGACATGATGCATCGGATTTTCCGGCCGTATTTGGATAAGTTCGTGGTGATCTTCATCAATGATATTTTGGTGTACTCAAGATCAGAAGAGGACCATGCTCGGCATTTGAGATTGGTTTTGGAGACTTTAAGAGATAACCAGCTCTACGCAAAGTTCAGTAAATCCGAGTTTTGGATTGACAGGGCGAGTTTCTTGGGATATATTATTTCGAGCAAAGGATTAGAAGTGGATCCTTCGAAAGTAGAGGCAGTTTCACAGTGGTAGAGTCCTAAGAATGTTTCTGAGATCCGACGTTTCTTGGGTTTAGCCGGTTATTACCGAAGATTTGTTAAGGATTTCTCTAAGATTGCGGCTCCGTTAACCCGATTAACCATGAAGGAAGTTCAGTTTAAATGGGATGAGAAGTGTGAAGCCAGTTTTCAGCTCTTGAAGGATAAGTTAACTTCTGCACCGATACTTGCACTTCCGGATGGTATTGAAGGGTTTATGGTGTATACGGATGCTTCCCATGAAGGCTTAGGTTGTGTTTTGATGCAGAACGGGAGAGTAATTGCTTATGCCTCTAGGAAATTGAAAGAGCATGAGAAGAATTACCCCACTCACGACCTTGAACTTGCAGCGGTGATTTTTGCCTTAGGAAAGTGGAGACACTATTTGTATGGGACTTCTTTTGAGATTTTCACCGATCACAAGAGTCTTCAGTACTTATTCTCTCAGAAGGAGCTGAATGGAAGGCAACGAAGATGGATGGAGACTCTCGAGGACTATGATTGTGTGATTAAGTATCACCCAGGCAAAGCTAACGTGGTAGCGGATGCATTGAGCAGGAAGGCTAGTGTATCCCGTTTGAAGGTAAATATTGGACAACCCATGGAGTTGGTTAAGATAAAAGCTCGCATTGGTAGCATCTCAGTATGTCCAGAGTCAAGGCAACAGATATTTGAGGCACAACGGACGGATGTTGAGATTCAGAAGTTGATTGAAAAGGCTCGATCAGACTCCGAGTGTCCGTTTAGATTTGATGATATGGGAATCTTTCGATTCAAGAACAGAGTGGTAGTTCCGACAGAGTTGAGAAGAGCTATTTTGGATGAAGCTCATAAAACTACTTATTCGGTACATCCTGGTGGAAACAAGATGTATCGGGACTTGAAACAGTATTATTGGTGGAATGGATTGAAAAGAGGTGTGGTGAATTATGTGAAACATTGTCTGACTTGTCAGCTAGTGAAGGCTGAACATCAGAAGCCGTCAGGATTGTTACAGCAATTACCTATTCCCGAATGGAAATGGGATCAGATAGCAATGGATTTTGTATCGGGTTTACCTAAAGTGAAGGGTGGATTCGATGGAATTTGGGTAATCGTGGACAGGTTAACTAAGTCAGCCCATTTTCTTGCAGTTCGGATGTCAGATAAGATAGGTAAGTTGGCTAAGAGGTACTGTGACGAGATTGTTCGGTTACATGGAGTGCCGGTTAGTATTGTTTCAGACAGGGATCCAAGATTCACTTCCATGTTCTGGCAAGAGTTACAGAAATGTTTGGGAACTAAACTCCAGTTCAGTACAACTTTTCATCCACAGACGGATGGACAATCTGAAAGGTTAATCAGATATCTTGAGGATATGTTAAGGGCGTGTGCGTTGGATTTCTCGAGTTCTTGGAATGAACAATTGCCCTTAATTGAGTTTGCCTACAACAATAGTTACCAAGCTTCTATAGAAATGGCACCGTATGAGTTTCTTTATGGAAGGAAATTCCGATCTCCGTTATTTTTCGATTTGAAAGAATGGAAGTGGAGTAAGCAAGAAGGGGTACAGAGGGGTGAAAAGAAAGATAAACCTTCCAAAGCTATTCAAGATGCTATTGAAAAAGGAAAGATTATTCGACAATGGATGAAAATAGCCCAAGATCGACAGAAAAGTTACGCAGATAAGCGAAGGAAAGACCTTGAATTTGAAGTTGGGGATAGGGTATTCCTGAAAGCTTCACCTCGGAAAGGATTTACCCGAATTGGAAAAGGAGGAAAGTTGAATCCCCGATATTTGGGACCTTATGAGATTTTGGAGGGAATTGGAGATACAGCTTACAGATTGGACTTGCCTCCAAGTTTAACGGGTATTCACAATGTCTTCCATGTATCACAACTTCGGAAGTACTACCCCGATGAATCAGTGATCATACCGGTTGAAGAGGTTGAGCTCGAACCGAATCTCACTTTCGTTCAGAAACCAGTTAAGATTTTGGATCGGAAATTTCAAGAACTTCAAAACAGACGGTTTCCCTTGGTGAAAGTGTTATGGCGAAGTAATAAGACGGAAGAAGCTACGTGGGAAACGGAAGAGAAAATGAAGAAGTTCTACCCCAAGTTGTTTCCGACCGAGCAATGAATCTGAGGATGGATTCTCGTTAAGGGGGAGAGGTTATAACGCCCCGTGTTTTCACACGTGCAGGTAAGTATTACGTGCGCATTTTATTTAATTACGTGCTTTTATATCTTGTTTTATTAATTGAAGTCGTTCTAATTTGATTTAATTGTTTAAATTTTATTTGGATTCCAATTTGAGTTATGAATATATGAATGAATTTGTGAGAATGTGAATTCCATGAATTTGGTGTTGATTGAATGGAATTACATACTTCCTGCAATCCGTGGACTTGATTGTAACTTATTTGAATGTTTTGGACTCAATTGGAAATTGAGTTTGGGCTTAATTGCCACTTTTTGAAGGTTTAGGGACCTATTTGTATATAGGCAACCCCGAATGGTTTTCGCGATATCTTGAGCTCCGGACCTCGAAATCGAGATCCGTAACCGGCGTTGAGCTTGTCTCGACGATACCTATCCATTAAACTTGACCTTATATTTTTTCGATACCGTTTGAACCTTCGACATCGAACTTTTCCACGACCTCATCTCTTATAACTTGTTGGAATCGTTTAGTAAACAAACCGGACTTGAACCGACCCGAATCCTACCCATTTTTACCACTAAAAATCAGCATTTCCTCCTCCCTTGCACCCATTTTGATCGATAAATTCATCATCCAAGAGAGAGAAGAGAAGCTCGAAAACCCTCCATTGTTGATCATCCAAACCCTAAGCTCAAGATCAACTTTCATCCAATCTTCTTCCAAGGTAAGGTGTGGAATGTTTTTCTCTCATTCTCCTCTCCATTTTCTTCCGATTATATCTTGGTATGGGTTGGAGATTCATGTGCTATGAGAAAAAGCTTGAATATGACCAAACAATTTGAATTCTTGATTCCATGAGTTTCAATGGTTTAATTTGGGATTTGAGTTAGGGAAATTGTTGCATGATACTTCCTTATCATTTATATATCCTTAGTTTTCATATAGATGGATCATAGCATGAATTGCCATTGTTGGAGCTTGAAGCTTCCATGGATGAATAGCTTGGTTTGAGTGATCTTTGGCCAACTTTGGGTGTGAATTCTTGTTTATATGATTGGATTGCATGTTATATGTGAATTATATGAATTAAATTCTTCTCTAAGTGCAATATATGAGCTTCCTTGTGGCTGCCCTGTTTTTGAAGCTTTTCCCTCGCCAAAACAGAGCTTCTACTCTGTTTTTTCCTCGCAAGACGATGAGCTGACACGGCCGTGTCAGCTTTGAACTGAAAATGGACACGGCCGTGTTGGGCTCTCGACTTTGTTTTTTTTCTGAATTTAATCTCGGACACGGCCGTGTCCAAATGCTTTGAAAACTCAACACGGCCGTGTCAAGCCCTCGACTTTGAATTTTTCTGATTTTTAACCTCGGACACAGCCGTGTCCGTTTCCTTTGAAAACTCAACACGGTCGTGTCATTTGAAATGGCAGCTTTGGGGGAACTCTTTTATTGCTTGTTTTGAGTTTATGGCTCTTATTGGTGGAGTATATGTAACGTGATTTTATTAAAGCTATGTTTTATGGTTGATATATGATATTGATGATCTTATGAATGCAAGTATGAAAGTATGAACGATATGAATGAGAAGGAATACGGGTTTTACCGTCTATTGAACGAAACTTGTTGAATTATGTGTTTCATTGGATTCTATGACATTCATGACCATAATTGAACATATTATCGCACATTAAGTATTCCATAGCATGTTATTGCATAGTCAAGCGTCTAATGTGGTCATGATTGAGTCTCACACTACCTTTGTCACACAGGTCTTGGTCCAGTGGGTGACGAGGTCGAGCAGTGAGAGTTGGTCGGGTTCTTTTGTCTACCAGGTGGGTTTTTCTTCTATCAGATAACAATACGACCTGAACACCTAATGTGCAAGATTTTGGCCAAAACCCTATATAGGTATTTATACCAAGTTTTTAATGAGCAAGGTTTTAAACGAAAGCCTTTTTATTATGACTATCCTACCAAAATGTTTTGGCGAGTATTGAATGAGTGATCACAATGAATGGGGGCCCGGGACTTAGTGTAGTGGAGAACCGGGGAAGCTTGGGCTGACGGGAATCCATTTATACTAGTTCCAACAATTTCGGCAACCTAGATTTCACTAGGAGATTAGTGAATGAAAGGGGACCCGCGGTTTTGGGGATTCATGTACCCCTCTAGCATTAATGAATGAGGGTTCGGGCCTTGCAAACCCGTTCCCTACTCGGAGGAAAAAGGAGTATATGTATGATCGAATGATTGTTCTATGAATGTGCACGAAAGAATGAATGCATGAACGAATGAAAGAATGAATGATTAATGAATTACACGAGGTGGTGGTTGGAGACAATGCACGCCCTCTCGCCGGGCTATTAATGACTTAATGAATGAAATGAATCGTTATAATCCTATTTGTTGTATTTTATTTCCCACTTGGGAAGAATGCTTCTAAACCTCGAATAAGGATTATAACTTGCATGTATGTGTTTAAATTCAGTCATATTACGATATTATGCCTCTCTTTTCATACCCACCAGTCTGTCTAAGACTGAACCCGGAGTTGTTTCAGTTATTTTTACAGGAAGGGGATGCTAGGCGGGATACGAGTCGGGAGGAGAGTCTTGCGTAGTGTCTAGCCTTTCCTTTACACGCATATGATTACATTTTGATCACTTTTTGGATTTTGTATGTATGGAGCGTACATGAATATGGTACCTATATGTATCTTACATGAAATATTGGTACATAAAGCTTATAGCTCAATATATATGAAATACATGTTGGTACCTAGAGCACCTAGCTCAATATATAATATATGATTGATTGCTTCCGCTTTTCTTCTGTTGCTCTGATTGTTGTTATGGTTGTTGTTGTTGGGGTTTAAGTTATAGGTTAGTCCCGCCTGGCTTAGCGAGTGTGTATGTCTCTGTTTGCTATGATTCGGCACATGTATGGAAATCCATTTCGTATACGGGTCGGGTCATGGTGCGGGGGATGTGACGTCTCGCGCTCGGGCGTTACAACAACAAGCAGAGTAACCGGTTCTGCCCCCTAACAACAACAACCGAGATCCTCATGGAGTGTTTCTAATTTATAATCCCCCTAGATTTTCTGGTTTTATTGATGATGCGGTTTCGGAGGGTTGGTTGACTCGATTGGAGAGGATTTATGGAGTCCGACAGTTCACTACGCAAGAGAGGGCTCAATTTGCCATATTCCAACTAGATGGTGACGCCTATGAATGGTGGGAAAGGACAAGAGAAAAACTTGAAGTGGATGGAGAAGAAGTCACTTGGGAGGTGTTCAAAAGGGAATTCCAAGAGTGCTGTGTACCTGAGGTGGTCTGGGAACATAAAGAACAAGAGTTTATGGATCTACAGCAAGGAAACCGAGCCGTAGCTCAATACCTTGCTCTGTTTAATAGGCTTGGGAGATATGCTCCTCATATCACTAGGGATGAAAAAAGGAAGGCAAGGAAGTTCATTGCTGGTTTGAGGCATGATCTAAGACATGGGCACGCCGGTCATAATTTTGAGTCGTTTGTCGACATCGTGCAAAGGGCCTTTGTTCAATAGGAAGAGTACAATAAGAAGGATCCAATCTTTAGGGTACCAATGGGATGAGGTTCTGGATCAAGTTCGGGAAAGAGGCCGATGATTCAAGCTACTCCCCCTCCCAAAGGTCCTTTTAAGAAGCCAAGAATAGGAGGACAAGCCCCACCGGTTCCAAAAGCTTTGCCAATGCCAACCAGGGATCGAGAAGCTTCGAGTGAGGCTCGTTTGGCTCAATTTCCTTGTACACATTGTGGAGGGCCAACCTACAATTTTTACAACTACCGAAGGAGATTGGGGTTATGTCTCCTATGTGGAAAAACTGATCATATGGCGGATGCATGCCCCGACAAAACTCCAGGATTCCAAAGAGGAGCTCAAAGGCCAATGATACAAGCTCGTACCTTTGCTCTCGAGGGCGAGGAGCAGGATGCTGAAATTGATCCTACCGCCGTGGTGGAAGGTACCCTATGCATACATAACAGGAACATCCATGCACTATTTGATCCGGGTGCCACGCATTCCTTTATTTCTCGTGATTTAGCTGCCACTCTGTGCTTGCCTGTTATCTGTTTATCTTCTTGTTATTTGGTGAGTTCGCCTCTTAGTGGAAGTCTTCAGACAGATCAGATGATTCGGGATTGTTCAGTATTGTTGGAAGGGAAGGAGTATCCAGCTGATCTTATTGTTATGCCAATGAAGAAGTATGGGGTTATATTGGGTATGGATTGGTTATTCAAGCATCGGGCCAAAATTGATTGTTTTGCGAAGAAGGTTATCTTGGGTGAGGAGTTAGTGATTGGTAGTAGTTCGAAATCGGTGCCTCTCTTGTCTTACGTGGAAGCTCATAAGCTAATAAGAGAAGGGGCTATGGGATACGTTGCATATCTTCTCAATAAGCCGAATGATCAAATTAAGTTTGAGGATACCGCAGTTGTTTAGGATTTTCCTGATGTGTTTCCGGAGAATTTGGGTTCTTTGCCACCGGATCGTGAGATTGAATTCGTTATAGATTTATATCCGGGATCCGAACCGTATTCTAGGACTCCTTATAGAATGGCACTGGCCGAGTTGAAAGAATTAAAGATTCAATTGGAAGAGTTACTTAAAGTTTGATATATCCGGCCAAGTTCGTCACCTTGGGGTGCCCCGGTTCTCTTCGTTAAGAAAAATGATGGAACCTTAAGAATGTGTTTAGACTACCGAGAATTGAATCGGATGACGATAAAGAACAAGTATCCTTTACCCCACATTAAGGACTTATTTGATATGTTACAAGGTTCGGGGATATATTCAAAATTGGATTTAAGGCAAGGATACTATCAATTAAAAATCCGGGAAGAGGACATTCCAAAGACAGGATTTAACACCCTGTATAGGCATTATGAGTTCGTAGCCATGCCTTTTGAATTAACTAATGCCCCGACTGCATTTATGGATATGATGCATCGGATTTTCGGCCTTATTTGGATAAGTTTGTGGTGATATTCATCGATGATATCCTGGTTTATTTGAGGACTCCGGAGGATCATACAAGACATCTTAGAATTGTGTAATTCAGCAAATGCGAGTTTTGGATTGATCAGGTAGCTTTTCTCGGCCATGTTATCTCAAGAAAAGGTTTGGAAGTAGATCCTTCTAAGATTGAGACGGTTTTACAATGGCAGAGTCCAAAGAATGTTTCAGAAATAAGAAGTTTCTTGGGTTTGGCGGGTTATTATAGGAGATTCGTGCAGGATTTCTCGAAGATTGCCGCTCCTTTGACCCGACTAACAAAGAAAGAAGTAAAGTTTGAATGGGATGAGGCTTGTGAGGCGAGTTTTCAACTCTTAAAGGAAAAGTTGACAACTACACCAATATTAGCACTCCCCGAAGGTACTGAAGGATACACGATATATACGGATGCCTCGAAAGAAGGGTTGGGATGTGTTCTGATGCAGAATGAAAAAGTAATTGCCTACGCCTCAAGGAAATTAAAAGATCACGAACAGAATTACCCCACTCAAGATCTCGAGTTAGCGGCTATGATCTTTGCTTTGGGAAAGTGGAGACACTATCTCTATGGAATTTCATTCGAGATCTTTTCCGACCACAAAAGTCTCCAGTATTTATTCTCTCAGAAGGAGTTGAACAAGAGACAAAGACGTTGGATAGAGATTTTAGCGGATTATGAGTGTGTATCCGATACCATCCCGGGAAAGCCAACGTGGTCGCGGATGCGCTTAGTAGGAAGGCTAGCATGTCTATTTTGAAGGTGGAATTTGGTAATGAGACGGACTCTTTCAAGTTAAGAGCGAGTATTCGGAATATTACGGTGCAACCAGATCTTCAACAAAGGTTATTTGAGGCTCAGATAGTGGATCCCGTGGTTCAGAAATTAGTTGAGAAAGCTAGAGATGATCCCGAATGCCCGTTTGGATTTGATGATACGGGACTCTTAAGATTAATAGAGATGTTATACCCAATGAATTGAAGATAATTATTTTGGAAGAGGCTCACCGATCAGGGTATTCGATACATCCCGGAGGCAATAAGATGTATAAGGATTTGAAACTGTTCTATTGGTGGAACGGACTTAAAAGGGATGTAATTAATTTCGTCAAACATTGTTTGACATGTCAAGTTGTGAATGCTGAGCATCAAAAGCCATCGGTGTAGCGCCCGGGACAATAGGCGCCACATCCCCCGCACTACAAGTCTAGTCCACACGTGAAGTGGATAACCCAAGCATGAACCGGACTTACAGCAAACGGGAGACAAAATAAAAGATATCCTAGCCAGGCGGAATCTAACCCTGTACCAATAAATCAAGAATACACAGAATGCAATACGAAAGCAACGATACCATGCATGAATTCCAATAGTAGCTAAAAGCCCAATAATTTCATAACATAATTACAAATCCAACATGCATCCTAATAACGGGCTCAACTACGCATGCAAGTTGTCCCAAATTCATAATCAAGAATCATAAATGGCACTCGGGCCCGAATACATAAAGAGATACAATTAAATTATAATAATGTAAATGTCACTCAAGTGTACAAGTGACTCGGCCATGAAAACTAAGACTCGACTCCCGCCTAGCAAAACCTGAAAGAAACTGGAAAAGTGGGAAAGAGGGGTCAGTCTCTAGAAGACTGAGTGAGCAGGAGCGATAAATATATATAGAAACATGCACATGCAAGTCATAAATCCCGAGCAAAGTTTTATTTAAAGTTAGTTCCCAAGAGGGCAAGAGAATAACTAAGCAATGCTCGGACTTTACGACTAATCATATTAAATTCATTAAGTTCATAATTCATACATAATCAATAAGGCTCGGCGAGTGAGCGTGCATAATCTCCAACCAAACTCCGACCGTGTACGACAATTATCATTATTATATTGGATACGCGATCACACAATACATTATAATACATGCAAGCCATAAAACATAACATAAGACATAGTCGTTTGGGCAATCCGTGTCCCGGCCTTCCCGCACGGTGCATAACAATCATAAAATAATCATAATCATAAAATAAGTTCCAACCTTCTTCCTCTGGGTGGTGGACGGTCCTGCAAGGCCCAACCACCGGTCCATACATTGACCCAGGGGGGTACATGAATCCCCCAAGGGCACTCAGCTCCCATTCCCCGCTAAACCTCCTAGCGAGGGCCGGTATCACCGTAAATGTGGTGGGATTAGTACAAGGGATCACCGTCGGCCCTTGCCTCCCCGGATAGCCACTTGCACTAAGTCCCTGGGCCCGTGCATTCATAATCATGTTCATAATCATATTCTCGCCAAAACATTTCCAATCATGATAAACATAATATTTCTCATAATCCTTGTGAAAATGTTTACTCGATAAATTCATTTGAAAACTATATACAGATATACATTAGGGTTTTGTCCAAACTCGTCACATAAGGTTGTAGGGTTTAATATATAACTAGAATGAAAACACCCTCACCTGGAATACCACGAGACATAAAGCATGAGTAATACGGGTGCCTATTCAATTCGGAAGTCTCCGCCCTAGAAACGAACTGTACAAGAGAAGGAACAATGTGTACTCGTGAGAATTGACTCAATATGAAACCATATAGACGCACGGCATGTTATGCACATGATATGAGATATATAAGAAGCATGAATCATGTGATGAGGTCATATAATCAAGTAATTCATTCAAAACGTTCACTACATAGTGGTTTCATATTCGTGTGTTTCATACATTTCATATTTTGTATTAATTCGCGCCATAAGCTCTATACAATAATCATAACTCATACTATAACATGTTTACAACGCATGCGAGTCATAAATGAAGCGAGAAGTTATCATATGAGGTCAATAAATGGAGGAACAATTCATGCTTAGAAGCCAGAGAGCATTTGAAGGCATATTGGATCATAATTTACAAAATGTATTAACAAAATTACATTATGATTTCATAATATACAAGTTAACACATAACATAACATATTAACAAAATATACAAGTCATGGAAGAATCTAAACACAACATATAAAACAATTAAACAAAGCATACCATCCATGCATGCTTAAAAGTAGCACATAACGTTCATGTTGTCATTTCACGTATATGCATTGAATTCTTAGCATAAAATTTATAAAAAAAAATCAAGATATATGATATATAATCAATTAATCAAGCATACAATACATTCAAACCACATATGGAGTCCGAGGAAGTGGAGGAAAAGCAAGAAAACGGATTGGGCAAGCTTTTCGTGAGAGATGACAGTTTTTTGTAATGCACAAGCTGTAAAGAATTGAACATATCTTGAGTTCCAGAATTTGGAATTGAGTTTTGCTTATTGGGAATGAAACTAGACATATAGAGATTTCCAAGGATATATGTCACGAATCATAGTTCAAAACGAGGTGAAAATGACATAGGCCCGAACTTGGGTGATTGCAGATTGTCGAAAAATTAGCGACACCAAAAAGAATTGATAATATCTCACAAATGTGAAAAGATATTAAAGTTATTCTAATTGGAGAATATTATAGACTTCAGGAGGTTTCTGTGGGTTTAAAAATCAGGTCATTCGGAGTTCGGACGAGGGAGTCGTGGCCGTGACAAAATTGTGCTGAAAATCAGTCGCGGCCGCGACTGAAAATTGGCCAGTTCTCGAGTTGCTGGTCGCGGCCGCGATCAAAAATGGTCACGAAACGGTCCTTGGCGCGACCACCACTCCAGCAGTAGCAAAAGCTTCAGGAAAAACAGGGGAGTGACGAAAAATGGCTTCAAGAAGGCCAAAGGAGCTCCCAATTCACCCAAAATCACATAACAACAATCAAATACAACATATACACACACACACTCATCAAATCATGAATTAAACCATCAATTTTCATAAACCCACATATACATACATATATATATATATATATATATATATATATATATACACACACATTTATATACAACACATACATATATACACATTATTGCATCAAATTTCAAGATCCAAGCATATAATTCAAAGGTTATCATACATTCAAGCATATACACACCCAAAATTCAAATTATAAAGAAAGGATCATACAACCTAGTTCACCCAATACATATATATATATATATATCTATATATATACACATATACCTTGGATAAGAAGGAGGAAGAGAAGAAGAAAGATTGGAGCTTGAATTCTTGCTTGGTTGTGAATGGATTTGCCTTGCCTTCTTGCTTCTTTCTTGGCTCGGTTATGGGGAAGAGAAGAAAAAAAAAGGGTTTGGAGTTTCTCTTGGAAGAGAAGAGGAAAAGAAGAATGAATAAAGAGAGAGGGGGAGAGAGATCGTGTAACGTAGGGGAAGAAAAAGGAAAAATTGCACTTCGGTCCTTCTATCCTTTAGGTGCTTCAATTAGCTCCCAAAAGTTTCGTTGGTGAATAAATAGGGTCCAAAACAATGTTCAATTAAGTCCAAGGATTTCATATAATTTCAAATAAGCGCATAAGTGAAATAAAACATGTAATTAGCAAGTAAACACGTTAGAAACAAATTTAAATATCACAGTCAATTAAATCATATAGGTCATATGCGTCACATAATAGCAATTAATTCATGAAATTATTAAGTTAAATAATCACTTAGCAATTAAAACATATATAAGTCACATAACTCTCGGTCTAAACCCACTCGTGACGTCATACCTGTACGGCCAAAACGTCGGGGCGTTACAATCGGGGCTACTTCAACCGTTACCTATCCCGGAAAGGAAATGGAAACAAGTGGAGATGGACTTTGTTTCGGGTTTTCCATGAGTGAAAGGGGGTGTTGATGGAATTTCGGTAATCGTGGATCGATTGACAAAATCAGCACATTTTCTTGCTATTCGGATGTCGGATAAAGTGACCAAGTTAGCTAAGAAGTATGTTGATGAGATTGTCCGACTTCATGGAGTGCCGGTAGGTATTGTTTTGGATCGGGATTCAAGGTTCACTTCGAGATTTTGGCAAGAATTACAAAGAAATCAGGGAACAAGGCTTCAATTCAGCACAACTTTCCATCCTCAGACAGATGGGCAGTCAAAGAGGTTAATCAAATATTTGGAGGATATGTTGAGAGCATGTGTCTTGGATTTTTTGAGTTCGTGGAATGAGCAATTGTCTTTGATTTAATTTGCTTATAATAACAGTTTTCAAGCTTCGATAGGAATGACGCCTTATGAAGCTCTCTACGGACGAAAGTGTAGATCTCCATTATTTTTCGGCCTTGAGGAATGGAACTGGACCAAACAAGAGGGCGTGAAACGAGGGGAAAAGAAGGAGAAGCCTTCTAAGGCTGTGCAAGCGGCGATTGATAAGGTTCAATTAATTCAGGAAAGGATGAAAGTAGCTCAAGATAGACAAAAGAGTTATACGGATCGACGGAGAAAGAATCTTGAGTTTGAGGTGGGTGATAGAGTATTTTTAAAAGCTTCCCCAAGGAAAGGATTCGTAAGGATTGGAAAATGAGGTAAGTTGAATCCATGATATTTGGGTCCTTATGAGATTCTTGAGAAAATTGGAGATACGGCGTACCGTTTAAATCTACCTCCGAGTTTGACCGGAATCCATTCATGTTTCCCAACTTTGTAAATATTACCCGGATGAGTCCGAGATCTTACCCGTTGAAGAGGTGGAAATTGAGCCTAATCTCACCTTCGTTCAGAAACCAGTTAAGATTTTGGATCGGAAATTTCAAGAATTAAGAAATCGGCGAATCCCACTAGTTAACGTGTTATGGAGAAGTGATAAAACAGAAGAGGCTATGTGGGAGACGGAGGATAAGATGAAAAGATTTCATCCCGAGTTGTTTCCGGGCAATTAGTGAATACGAGGGCGGATTCTTCTTAAGGGGGAGAGGTTGTAACGCCCCGACTTTTCAAGTCGTTCAGGTATGAATTATGTGATAATTACGTACGCATTTAATTTACTTTAATTACGTCTTTATTCATTTTATTTTATATTATTAGAAATTCTTGATTTTTTTTATGTTTTTTATTATTTGTATTTATATAAATTCTTGAACTTTATACGCATGTGTAACTTGTTTGCTTGCCATTTCTATATGAATTGAATTCGAATTTTAGTGTAAATTTAACATGTTGGAGTTATACGTGATATGAATATGGATATATGCTAGTTTCATGTTTTCGGATTCATTTGATTAAGTTTTAAATTTTATTTGATTCATGGAACCAAAACGGGGGCTAACGAGCAATTAGCGCACCCTTGGTTTCGTATGTGATATCTTGAGCTCGGGAACTCGGAATCAAGTTCCATCAACTTCGTTGAACTTGTATCGAAAATTCGGTTTAATGAACCTATCCTTATATTTTTCAAAAATTATTTCGACCTTCGAAATTTAACCGAAATGTAAGTCGTCCGAAATATTGCCGCCTTAAGCAATTTTCTTCATATCTTATTCAAACCTTGACCAAATTAACTATGGTTAGAGTCTTTGTAACCCTAGTTCAGCCCAATATCTTCCTCCACTCTGTCCAAACCGAAACATACACCACACTTGAGGGAAATTCAGCCACAAACCCCCGCTCTCCAGTTATTCCTGTAACCATTGCCAAGCTTGGAGATTCAAGGCTCAAATCTCTTCCAAACTTCATCCAATTCACAAGGTAAGCTTAGGGTTGTAGTATACATTCATTTTGGGTCATCTTGAACCATGCATCCCCAATTTTGAACATGTTTTCATGGCGTTTTGGAGAAGATACATGAATAGTTAGGTTATGACAAGATTTCTTGATTTCATGAAATTCTTGATGCTTTTGGTTATTTTAAAGCATGAAAGTGATCCTCTTGACTTCCTTATTGCATTTAGGGGCATGTATTTTATGGTAGTTGAAGAGTTAATGTGATACCATTACGGAGACTTGGAAGAAATTTGGATGATTTGATCATTTGCCTCTCTTTGCTCACGTTTAATATCTTTGACGCATGTTGAAGTGTTGTTTTAGGATGGAATTGATGGTCTTTTGTTGCATTTGCATACCTCATCATGTTAGCCTTGGGTTGGGTGAAGCTTGGTCCCGTGTTGCTCTGTTTTTTCTGCTGGAATTGGGTGGTCGCGGCCGCGACCTTAAACCTGTGTATTTCTTGTCGCGGCCATGATCAAAATTTGGCTTCCTTTTGTATTCTGAAAATTGCATGAAATTTGGCATGAAAATTGAGGTAGCGGCCGCTACCATTTTTTCAAGAAAATGGGTCGCGGCCGCGACCCTCTGCTCTTACATGCATTCATTGCTGCTGCTGCTACTGTTCCATGTTTCTTCACTCTCTTCTTTTTATCCTGCACGTGAGCATACAATTATGAATATATGCATATTTTATATATGTAATATGATAATACTTTGGGATTGTGTTAGTGTATTGTTTTTGTATTGTTTTTGCATTACGTAAATTATACGTAATGCATGCATGTGTGTGCATATTTATATATAATTTCTGCATGAGTTTTGTGTATATGTTGTGCTTGTAATATATACATATATATACTTGAATATTATATAATATAGATATTATTTATTTAGTATTACTTATTATATTGCATTTATTCTATTATTATAGAATTAATTTGTTATCTAATTTACGTTCATGATTTGAATGCCTTTATTTGTTTATTTTACAAATTGCAAACTTGATATATTTGAGTTATACTTATTATATGAAACTCATGACTCGAATTGTTATGAAAGTTATGAACTTGTTTGGAATGTGAAACCTTCATGTATTGCATATACTTGCACCTATTGAATGGATTACTTGATTTCATGACTTCATTGCAACATTTTAATTCTTATGCACCTCATATCATGAACATAGCATGTCGTGCGTCATATTTGGTCATTTTGAGTCTCATACCTTCTCTTTTGCACAGAATTGGGTACGGTCGGAGACGAAGGCGAGCATTGAGGCACTTGTGCCTTTCTTTTGATTTAAAAAGGTGGGTTTCTCTTCTAATAGCTAAAACGACCCGATATATTCCTTACGTGAAATGTTTTGAGCCAAAATAGTATATTTGTCTATCGAGTCTTTTAAGAGTAAATGATTTCAAACTTAAGCCTTTCTTTTATGAAACCATATCCTATGATTTTGGTAAGTGCATGATACGAACTGAACACGGACCCGAGGACTTAGTGATTGTGGCGATCCGGGGAGGCAAGGGCCGACAGGGATTCCATACACTACTTCCAACCAAATTTATGGCGAAACCGACCTCGTTAAGGAGTTTTTGACGATGAAAGGCTAACCGGGCTTTTGAGGATTCATGTACTATAACACCCTGGAGCGAAGGGCACTACATCCCCCGCACCGTTGCCTTACACATGGAATGAAATGGGGACTCCGCCCACATATCAAACCACGGCGAACGGGTGATAAACCAAAAACCGACACGCTAACTAGGCGGTCTAGACCCTCAAACAGAGCGCACAACAAAACAAAACGAATGCGGAAGCATCAGGATCACGAATATACAAACATACATATCATACTTATATCTATATACATATATACGTATATGTCGCATGCGGGCTTAAAACACATTTAGGGTTGTAGGTCATGATAACTAAAAGAAAGTAACCTCACCTTGCCGACCACACCGACGAAACCAACACAAACCCTTCTAAGAAATCGCCTCTTCAACCACGGGGCACACCTAAAAACAAAGCAAAGATCACAAAGAACTCTCCCGTAGAAGCGTACCTGGAATGGCTGGATGAGCGGGATGTTACATGTACCTCACTAGCCACATTGATATGATTAGGTGGCCGGGCCTTGCAAACCCGTCCACCACCCGGAGGAAGAAGGTGTATATGTATGATTATGATCATGTTATGTATGAGCACAAAAGAATTATGTATGATAATGAATAATTAATGTTATGATTACACGAGGTGTTGGATGGAGATTGTACACGCCCACTCGCCGGGCCATAAAACCTTATGAACAAATATGGGTGTCGTAATCTCGTTGATGTTTTCTTTGTTTCGCCCACATGGGAAATTCTTATCAAACTTCACATGAGATTAGGGCTTGTATGAATGTGTTTAAATTATGCGATATTTATATATATATACCCTGTTTTATACCCACCAGTCTCTTTTAGACTGAACCCGGTTTGTTTTCAGTTGTTTTGTGCAGGTTAAAGAGTGCTAGGCGGGAATACAAGTCGTCTAGGTCTTGCATTAGTGTTTAGCACTTTCTTTTTATTCCACTCGCACTCATATTATCATTTTTGTATATGATCATGTTTACAGATCGTTTATGATTTTGTAGGCCGTATGGGCCGTTGAATACCTAAATGATATTGTATATCTATTTTGGAGCTTAGTGGCTCGTTGTAGATATATATATCTGTTGGTCTTGCTTCCGCATTTTTGTTATCGCTCTAAAATTTATATTATCTTGATCTTGAATGGTTTAAGGGTTAGTCCCGCCTAGCATAGCGTGTGTGTTGTGTCCCTGTTCGCCATGATTTGGCACGTGTATGGACTTTCATTTCATATACGGGTCGGGTCTCGGTGCGGGGGATGTGGTACCTTGCGCTCGGGTGCTACAGAATTAATTGTTAAGACTATTCTCAAATAATCTTAACCCAATAAATAATTAATTAGGAATTAATTTATTTATTGAATATTGGCTTTTAACTTTAGGAAAGTTGAAAAGTCCAACTTCCTATTGTAGGAGAGAGAAGGTTATTCTTACAAGACTTGGAGAGCAAGTTGGGAACTTATTTTCTCCAATTAAATTAATAATTAATTTAGTTAATTAGTGAGTAAGAAAACAATCCAATTTGTTGTTGGAAAACCTAGGGGTTCGAACCACCTTGTATAAATACAAAGGATGGTGCTTCTCTTATTCTTTAGACCAACACTCACGAAGTGTTAAGTTTTTTAGAAAATCCAAAAGAAAAGTTTTCATAGCAAAACCCTAGCCATTAACACAAGTTATAGAACTAGCATTCTCACTTGCTTGATCGTGTTCTAGGACTGGTTTGGATACACTTTGGAGGCCTTCTACCTTGGAGTCTAAATCGAAGGACCGTTCGAGGGACTTTCCGCTTGAAGGGTGTTTGTTAGGCGGTAACAACATCACAAGAAAGCTTCAATTAAAGTGAGTTTCTTATTATTCCCAACATTACAATACGAAAATTGCAAGACAATGATTAAACTTGTGGAAAATTTTTATACTTCCGCTGCGCACTCTTTCGTCTTTTCCAACAGATTTACCAAAAGAAAAGTACAAGGATCTCACTGCCCAGCCTCATCTCCCACCTGACCAATATTTGTGTAATAAAAGTGGTGTGAGACTCAATATAACCATAATGACGTACGACATGCAATAAACGTGATATGAGTTTCATGGATAAGATAATTATGTTATGGACATACTCATATGTGCAATTAAGATCACATAATCAAGTTATTCATTCAATCCACGAAGATTTGATACTCATTTATGTTCATTCATTTATTTCATTTCCAATTCGGTTCATACGTTAATCCATAATCAAGCTTCTCACACTCAAATCATATAATCCGAGAATCAAGTTCATATGATTGCATAAAAATTCATATAACATTTAGTATTCATAATCGAAGCTCATAGAATACGAAAAATAGGCATGCAATTCAATACACAAAACAAGCTATGCATATTTAAGAAAATAGGGGAGACATGGGCGTGTCTCCCTGGCAGTACAAAAGGGGACACGGCCATATCTCAGTACAGGGGCTAAATCCCCTGTTTTGATACAGGGGTGTCTCATCCGTAGTTGAAAGTGAGACACGCCCGTGTCTCGATACAGAGGGCTTCCTTCGTGGGAAAAATGGGGTGACACGAGTGTGTCATAGTCCATGCATAAAAGACGACACGCCCATGTCGCGCACCAGTCACCATTATCTTCTTCGAATTTCAGTTGCAACACACACAAACACACACCTAGCACCCCTGTTTTCGAACCAAAAACAACCACCACCGACTGGACACCATCTTAGGCCAAGAATTCATCACAAAACTTAGGGAAAACATGTATTTCAATCTCCTACACAAGAATTCATGTATATTAATTGAAATCTCTCATTAAAGTCTCAAGTTTCAGGCATGGAGCTTGAAGCTCCTTTAATGGCAACTTTCATATTATGCAATCAACACTTGGTCCATGCTTGTAGGAGGTAGATAGAGCATGTCTCATGCATAAAAACACAAGATAAACCATGGATGATCACATACCAAGAATCAAGCTCTAATTTGCACTATTCACGTTCTTCTCTAAACCCCAAGAATTCCTAACTTAATTCGAGCTTTTTATAGATGAAAATATGCATAAAGATGAGGAGATTTCACTTCAATCCTTACCTTGAAAAAAGATTGGAAGATGGTTAATCTTGAGCTTAAAGATGGATGATTAAAGGTGAGAGTTTTCTTGGAGCTTCTGTTCCCTTCTCTTGGAGCCAAGTTTGATCGATGAAAATGGAAACATGAGGAAGGAAATGGAATAAAATTCAAATATTACGGAGGAAAATGGGTTAATTACGGGTCGAACCGAGTCGGAAAAGGATTAAAATAGGGCAAGGTAAGCTATAAGAGTCACGTTATCCGATAATCGCCTCGTTGGGAATCACATGACATCGAAAAGATATGAGGCCAAGTTTATTAGTTAGGAATCGTCGAAACGAGTTCCACACCAAAGACAGATCTCGAATCTGAGATCCCGAGCTCAAGATATTCGAGAAATCGTTCAGGGTGGCCTATTATTCAAATAGGTCCCTAAACTTTCAAAAAGTGACAATTAAGTCCAAGGCATACTTTAAATCAAGTTCATAACTTTTAAATAAATTGCAATTACACCCTCGGCATGCATAAATTATACAATTCCATAAAATCGATATAGGGTTCATGCAATTCACAAATTTGCAAGTTCGATCATATATTCACATTTAAAGTTGGAATGCAAATAAAATTTAGACAAGTATTTCAAATACTAAGTGAATTTTAAACACATGTCAATAAAATAAAATCATGTAAATGTTGGAAAATACGAAACAGAAAGCAGCGGAATTTAAAAAATTTTCCAACAAAAAAAAAGGATCTTGGACTCGCAATCGTGTAACCAAATTCGTAGGGATTAGAAACTTACTTTCTTAATTGTCTTTCTTGAAGCGTTTGAAGCCACCCAAGAACGCTCTTCTCGCGGCTTGATCCCCTCTCCTTGGTAAAGCTCGAATCTTCAAACTTCTAACTTGAAGCTCTCTAGAGATAGTCCACTAACTTGACTACAATCTAACTAGTAAAGATGCTAGTTCTCTAGTTAGTGTTTAGGCTTAACCTAGGGTTTCATTTATCTTGGAGAAATGATGGTGTTCAACACATGAACCAAAAGAATTGCCAATTAGCTCTAAGGGGAGCTCGAGCTCCCCTATTTATAAGAGGGGAGTGGCTGAAATTCCTAGTCCTTATGGACTAGGGTTTTGGTCGCTCTCTCTCCTATTACTTGATCATCAAGTATTTTGACTTGGACTTTGAATTCTAATTCAAACCAACTTTCAAGAGAGCTAAAATATCCAAACTATCTTGGATAATTTTTAAACTTTATTTATTGAAAATAAATAACTTATTTTATCTAATTAATTAATTCATAATTAATTAACTAGATTATTTTCTCCAAAATTAGACCTTCTTTTTAATTCAAAATTAAACCAAAGTGTAACGCCCCGGTTTTTCATTTTAACTAATGTGTCGTTTTGTTTTTAAATTGTGCAATTTAATTATTTAATTATATGATTAATTGTTTAAAAATGTTCATAATTGATTTTTAAAACTATAATTGTTATTTCAATTTAATTCATTTTATTTCAACTTGATATTTAGTGTTTAACTTCTTAATTAATGTTTCATGTTACCTTAACTATTTCGGTAATTCTGTTAATTAATTTCAACATGTTATTAGTTGGTTTTAATTTATTTAAAATGGAATTTAAGTCTTAGTAATTAATTTTTTAACGTTATGAATTCATTATTGCGCATGAGTGTTCTATTTGGGCTTCGTTCTTATATGTAATGATATCGGAATGGTATGGAAATTTAGTATGTCATATCTATGTATGTTAGGAACATGCCTATATGCTTGGTTTATGTTTTCGGGGTCATTTGACGTGTTAACGAATTTAATTTGATTTGTGGAACCAAGTCGGGGGCTAACGAGCAATTAGCGCACCCTTGGTTCCATACGTGATATCTTGAGCTCGGGAATTCGGATTCTAATTCCGGCACCTCCATTGCCTTCATATCGGCGATTCGGAGACAATGGAACAAGCCTCATACCTTTTTGAAATCATTAAGACCTTTGAAATCCAACCGTAACGGACAACTCGTGCAAGAAGAGCTCCTTTTGTTAACTAGTCTTCATGGTGGGACCCTTAACACTCCTCTAACCTAACCACACCTTAAACCATGACTTTTGTACCTTGAGTTAAGCCCTTTCTCTTCCCATTTAGCTCTGAAAACCGATCCAAACATCCCCCTTTTCGGCTGGAACTGATCGAGAGAGAGGGAGAGAAGAAAGGAAGAAGACCCTTGGCCATTCTTGTGATTTTGAGCTCAAATCACCTCCCTTCTTCCTCTAATCTTCAAGGTAAGAATATTTATGTCTCCTCTACTCTATTATGCTTGATTTCAACTACTTACAACATGAATTGGATCAGATTTGGTTAGGGTTTGAGTGGTGAGTTTGGTATGAACTTTTAGGGATTTTTGTTCTTGTGACCTATTTCCTTGTGTAGCTGATTTTCTTGCTTATATATGATTATATGACCTTGTTTCTTGGACTATTTCTTTCCTAAGTGATAGTATATGATATTAGGAGGATTTTATCTCTTGACCCTTTGATGAGATTATGAGATTTGGGGCTTCAAACTTGATGTTCAAAACTGCCTCCTCTGTTTCGGGACTGCTGTGTGGATTTATGGTTTCTTACTTGATCAAATGACCTTCTTTTCGTGTGAATTTGCATGGATACTATGTACACTCATTGCTCTAAATGATAACATTCATGTTTCAAGTATTTGGATCCATTTTAAGCCTCAAAACCGAAAGACATGGCTTGTTCTTATGCATGGTCTATGACAGACCTGCTGCTGTTGTGTTTTGTGACTTGTTGGTCATTCTAATGATCTTTAATTCGTGCCATTTTGCATATATATGACGTATATTAGTTTTTTAGTATGTTAGCATGCATTCCCCAAGGTTTCAGTTCCAAATTCAGCTCCTAAGTACTTGATCATGGCTTGATTGAAACAATAGGGCTCTTATGTGCGATTTTGGCGACCCAGTTTTGCTGCATGATTTAGATGCTCATAATGTGTGATTTAGCCTTTGCACTCTAAATGAAATATGTTCCTTACACGCTAAATATGTGGTATATTAAGTTTCATAGTATTTGGAGTTGATTTGGTATGCTTTTGGATTGATTTTGTATGGGATCAGTTTTGCCGGTTTAGCCTTGTGTGCGAGTTTGGTTCTGTACCGTGACACCCCCGTTCTCATTTACACTAAAGTGTGAGACACGGGCGTGTCACACCTTCTGGGCATGTCTGTACTGAGCCACGGTCGTGGCTCAGTTTAGCTAAGGAGGGTGACACCCCCGTGTCCCTTCCCTTGTGCAGTCCTTGTTGCTTCCTTTTCGGTTTTTGATTTGTTTCACCTCTTTAATGACGTTATCTCCTTTTATGTTGAACTAGGAACTTGTTTTGCTATATGTTAGGAGTATTGTGGTTTAATTTCATGACCTTTGGTTGAGTTGTAGGCATGCTTTTGCTTAATGCCGGTTATGTGTGTTTATATGTCGTTTATTAATCGTGTAACTCATTTTCTATATCATATGGTTCCTTCTTGTTGTCAAACCTTGGAAATATGCTATCTTATGTAATATGAGGTATGTAGTAGCATTTTGGGAAAGCTTGAATATGTACTATGCTCCTATTTGAATTCGTGAATTAATTTGACTGGAGATATGAATTGGTG